>OU383778.1:58115565-58805565 GCA_910950805.1 Acrocephalus scirpaceus scirpaceus | reverse complement strand
TTTTTATACACAAAATTGTTGCAAAAGAAAAACTGATAATAGTATTAAGAAAAGGTTTAAATGGTGGTTTTAAATATGATACTAAACATTGCGATTGTTCACCATTTGAATGCTGTTTGTTATACATAAATAAGCTAAAAGCAACATAGAGGCTCCAGTTGATTGAATATTCATGAAAATTGGTCAGATGAGTACCTCAATTTAAATTTGAAATGTTTGTGAATTAGTATATAGTAAGATAATATATAACCTATATCTTCATTAGTGTGTGTTTCTACAGAGAGAAACATAGGAATATATTTTATGTGAATATGTGCAAAATGCAAGGACATTTATAAAATATGTAGTAAAATGCTAAGGACTCTTATTTATCCTCCTCTTAGAAGGCAAACAAAAACCCAAGGATAGTCACTTATCTTACTCAAAATGCATTAAAGATTAAGGAAGATTAGCAGAATATAGCGTTGCATTCAAATTCTTCATATTGAGAAACAGGCTGGCTGTGCTTATACTTCAAAAATTGGAATAAATGAGAAAATCAAGTAATTAATTTTTAATGCTTTAATACTATGATTTTGTCTCTGTAACTATTTTGATAAGAGGAATGCAATACACTCAAATGTAAAGTAAAAAAGTGTGTAAATATGAAAAAAGAGGAGAAAATAAATAGCATTCTAGGCATGGGATGATTCCTGATGCTTCTTTAAATGCAAGGTCATAGCTCTAAAAATAAAAACATAAAGTTCTGAGCAGTGAATAGCATATCTTAAGAAGTGTTTTCCATTACTTTGTTAGAAATATCTAATTACTTTAATTATATCCACTTGTTCTGATGATATGAATAAATCCCTTACATGTTAGATATGCCCCCAACCCTGAAGTGAACTTTGATAGCAGTGATCTCGTGTTACCTCATAGCCATCCTTTCTATATTTGTTTTAATTTTGCTCTGGTCACAAGTAGGAATGAGCTTTAGCATGTTGGAGAGCAATTTTTGAAGAATGTAATTGGCAAATGTTATTAAGATAGCCTTGGATAGCTAAAGCAGATCTGCAACTGAATATTTGGCTAAGAATAAAGTATTATTATCTTTAAATACAGGGAGGGATGAGAAAGACAGGGGTGTTAGCTCACATCTTTGTGGGGATGGTACAGCATGGGAGTTTGCTCTGAGATGAGTGCCTAGAAAACGCAGGCTGGCCTGGCCTTTGGGTCAATGGGCACAGAGCCTGCTCAGAGGCTGCATGGAATAAACGATGTGATGGAGCTCCATGTGCTTCTGACACAGAAGGGATGGCAAACCACCTTTTGGGGTGAGATTTTGTGCTGAGACACTGAACAAATTCATGGTGATATTCCCCAGATAGAGAGGGCTGCCTGCTGGCAGCAGATACAGGAGTTCAATGTGTAAACTCTGATAAGGCTGACATGTAATTTGTGTTACAGTTTGATTGTTAATTGTATATAAAGCAGGAGCCTTCACAGATCTTTCACTGAGAGCCCTTAACTGGGAGAAGTAACCCCATGTCATTAAGAGTACATCCTTTAAGGAGAAGGAAGGTAACTTTTTGTTAATTAAGCATTTGCTTGATTTTGGTGCTTTTGGTTTGAATACTTTATTTTATTAGTGTGGAATTAGGCCAACAGTCTCAATTGGTTTTGTCAGGAGACAAAAGTTTTTTCCAAGCATCACATATAAAACGTCTCTCTTTTTTATTTTGTGCTTTTCCTCTAATAGTTAAGTCTGTTGAAGAGTAATTAGAGTTAACTGCCTTCACAAAATCTGTCTACTGGGTCGTGTAACCAAAATATTTGAATAACTAGGATTTTGGCAATATTTGTAACTTTTCAATAAATTACAGTCATATCCCTTTGCTGCAGGTAGAAAACTGACATGAAATTTGTTGTTAAAAAATGTAGCTTTGGACCTAAGAATGAAATTATGGTTGCTCTCTGCTTCCAGTATGAGAGAAGTTACCTGCTTTGGTAGATGTAAGCATTTTGTGAAGGACATTGCAGAGGCATTTGGATTTGCCATTTATATTATTTTTGTCACTAAAGAACACAGCTATATTGGAGTACATACTAGAATCTGTCTTATTTGGGGTGTTTTTTATCCCAGAGGTGTGTAATATTTGCAGTTGGATGATTCTTGGAAATTATTGTGAAGCAGAACTAGCCAGCTGAGTTGTTTCTTCTGCAGTGTGTTCCTATATCTGGCAGAGAACAACTATGCTGGAAAACACCTGTGCAGTGGCAATGACAGGATGTTTTCAGAGGCACAAAAGCACACAGTGGTTCCTGAAACTGAGAGGAGGGTTCCAGCAGCCCATTAATGCCAGTGGGATCTGACACAGAAAGAATTGATTTGGGGCTCTTTAGTTCTTTCTTCCAGCATCCTGGGCTGCATTTAAAAAGCTGTGACCAGCAGGTTGAGGGAGGTGATTTTCTCTGTCTGCTCTGCCCTTGTGAAACCACACCTGGGGTTCTGTGACCAGATCTGGGGTCCTCAGCACAGGAAGGATGTCAATCTTTAGGAGCAGGTCCAGAGGAGGGCCTTGACAACAATCAGAGAGATGGAGGAAAACAGGCTGAGATTTGGAGGTGTTCAGCCTGGAGAAGAGAATGTTTCAGGGAGACTTTAGAGCAGCCCTCCTGCACCTAAAGGGGGGCTAAAAAAGGAGGGAGAATGAGAGAATGAGGACCAATTTTGAATGATAAGAGGGAAGCTATAGATTAGATGCTAGGAAAAAATTCTTTACTCGGAGGATAGTGAGGCACTTGAACAGGCTGACCAGAGAAGTTGTGGATGTCCATCCCTAGAGGTGTTCAAGGCGAGGCTGAATGGGGCCCTGAGCAAACTGATCTAGTGGGTGGCATCCCTGCAAGCAGTGGGGTTGGAAGCAGGTGATCTTTAATCACAGAATTACAGAATCTTTTCGGTTGGAAGGAACCTCCAAGATCACCAAATCCAACTTTTGACTGGTCATCACTTTGTCAACCAGAGCATGGCACTGACTGCCATGTCCATAAAGCTGCTTTCCAACCCAAGACATTCTGTGATTTATCTGAGGAGTCAAGTTAGGGAACTGGCCTAACAGGAAATGACCATTTCTTACATGGATTTTTGCAAGGGTGATTCCCTGAGCCAACTACGTCTGGGTCCATAGGAATGTTAATGGCAGGAGAAAGAAGGCAGCAGGACCATACAGTTTGGAGCAGGCCACACCATTCTCGTGGCTGCCACCTGCTGTGGAGCCATAGCCATAAAATCCACCCATAGTCAAATGCTAACTGCTGGATTAGGATTTTAACTGCAATCGTTTAAATTGGTTAGAAACTTAAATGGAGTATGTTGTGACAAGAATCACGAAAGTGGAGAGTTCAGCCCTTTCAGAGATAAATAACCTTGCTATCAGGAACAGTGTCCTGATAATGTCTGGTCTATAAAAATGTCTATAAAAATACACATACATATTTGTTGTTTTGGAAATGGTCCAAATTACTCTTTTGGCAGTTTGACATCCTTCTGTATATGTTGGATGCAACATCATTTATCCATTGTCTCTGGATTACTTTTCAAACACAGATCCTAAAGCCAAATATTCTTACTC
This sequence comes from Acrocephalus scirpaceus scirpaceus, assembly GCA_910950805.1. Lineage (NCBI taxonomy): Eukaryota > Metazoa > Chordata > Aves > Passeriformes > Sylviidae > Acrocephalus > Acrocephalus scirpaceus. Next base: position 58,801,951 of record OU383778.1, on the reverse strand, counting down.
CAGAGAATAAAATATCATTGATATCTCAAATTGTGTCCTTATGTAGAGGTCAGTTGTTTCTTCTAACTTCATGCTGAAATGTTAAAGCTGCTCTGTCCCATATTCTTTGGCAAAAGTTGTGTCTTCTACCACTTCCCAATTCACTCCTTGTATCCTGTGATTATTATCACAGGATAATAATCAGGTATTACCAGTGTGACACCCCTAGAGAAAGGAAAGGCATTAGTGTGTAAATATTGAATTTTTACTGGGTCTGTGATAGCATCCAGAACTTCATTCCTGTAATCTTAGTGAAGGGCTATGTGATCTCTGTGGCTGCAGGTGCACCAGTGCTGTATAAAAACTGCTTTAATTATGCTTATTATGTGTAAAAAGTTTTCTTTTATGTCTTTGTATCTCGTGCATTTAAGCAACATGGTGCAGAGATGTTTCTTCTTCTCTGGAGAAAGTGTTCTGGACAGATAATACTTGGAAAGTAAGAGTTAACTTTTACTTTTTTAAAATTATGGCTTTTGTTTTTTACTTTCAATATTTCATTTCTAAGTATTTTCAGGTCTAGTTTTCCAGTCCTTGGCCCTGCACTTTGAACGTAGACATAGCTAGTTAGTCCTGCTAGAAAAGTATTACAGGAGCCCTGATTAAAGGATTTTGATAAAGTAATTAAAATACTAGTTAGGTTAATTTCTTTCTTTAGCCTGTGTTTGTTTGCTTCTTAGCATTATGGAATTTGGAAATCATTATATATCATCTAAAAACTGGAGCCATATTTTTTTCTATTTGCTTTTGAAGAGATTCTAGTGTTAATTTTCTGAACCATTTGCAAAGCTGCATAATATTTTGATTTATTTTGTTTGTTTTATTTTATATTTATTGCCAAATGTCATGTTCATAAAATGCAAAATCATACAATGTAGTGCCTCTGGAAATTCTCTTGGCGTATTCCATCTGAATTACTTTGAACAACTCTATCTGATTTCTGTTTTCAAAAAGAACTGAATAATTACTATCCTGAATTCCAACAATATGCACAGGTTTGCTGGAGAGAGGAGTAGATAAAGCATATGTTTACATGACTTTGACAATAAATGGTCTCCCTATGCAGTTTGCAAATAGCGATTTTAATTTCATGTTAATAAGATACAGGAAAATGTGCTGAAGGGACAGTGCTTTGCTGCTTTTGTCACAGTTTCATCAAACTGATTTTGTCAGCACTGGAGCATAACCCTTGCCACATCAGTTTGAGTGCTCATTAGGCAGCCGATTTGTCTGAATCCTCATTAATTTGATTAACTCATTTACTTATGGATGATGACATGTTATGTGGTACAGGAATGGTGGTTAGAGACTGGAATCAAGGCTCCTGTTGACTTTGTTAGCATTCAGTTGTTCATTTGTTTCTGCAATAAACTGCTGCATTCGAGCACTACAGCAACAGTAATTTACATTTTGCAGAAGTGTGGCATCAGCTGAAGGATTGAACTTACATCGTGTAAACTTGCTCCTCTGTCAGTCAGCTGCTGACAACAGTTTAGGAGCTTCGTAGGTTTACAGCCTGCTCCAATTCCCTGTTTGTTTCACTTGGGTACTAGACTTTCTCCTAAGAACCAAAACAGCTCTCTTGAACATCTGGTTTAATGTGAATTAAATAACAAAAGGGAAACAAGCAGAAAACATCCTCAGTTAACACGTTCAGAAGAGGGAGATGTTGTTAAGCAGGGATACTTAAAGCACTTTTCTAAAAGGTAGCTTTCAGAAAAATGATCAAAATGAAAAAAATAAATCAGTCAATGATTTAAATCAAATTCCATGTATTCATAGAAATTTGTATTTTTACAGTTTGATATGTTGATATGCCTCTAATATTTTAAGGTGCTGACTGTGTGCAGGTTTGGGATGCCAGCTGCTATTTTAGTGGTCATACATGAAGCTAGAAAAGAAAATTTAAGCATGCAGGGATTAGGAAATAATAAAATATTTTGGTTGAAGTCAATGACTCTGCATTTGAGTGGATGAAAAGCATGTTAACTCATCTGTGTAATTTTAAATGGAGATCAAATTCAGTTTGGGATAGCTCAAGAAACAGTGGAGTATTTCAAACTTTGTGAAAATGAAGAGGCATGAATTCTTGAGCGGCCCAGTCATTTCTTTTGGTGAGAATTCCATTTGCAATTCCAGGGCTGAATGTGCCATGAACACAAAGTGGTGTGAAGATTCCCTGTGCTTTGGTGAAGCAGAATGCTTTTCGTATTACGGGGGTGCAAGACAAGCCTCCTCCTGGGTTGTGTCAGTGTTGGAGAACCACAGTCTGCAAACACTGGCCAGAAATCTTTCTCTCTAAATGCAGGACCAGAAGCAACAGTTGGCTACATGTTGGCCAAACTACAAGAAAATAAAACCCAATACACTTTCAAAGACAAAAGAACAAATTTGCAACATGAAACTAGCACCTATCTATGGTAGTGAGTCAGACTAAAACCACTCCATCTCCTTCACCCCTGCGTTTTTGCCATTCTCCCTGCCCTAGGTGACTTTCTGTCTGAATACCTGTCGAACTCCAGCTTTACCCCATGGCCTCAAACACAGTCCTTGGAGAAAGGAGGGATTGGGGTAACAGCAAGAAGTGACTAGGGATGGATAAGATGAGGAGCAATGTTTGCAGGGCAGCCACTGCAAAAATCCTTGTGAAACTGCAGGTTGAATGGAAGGTGGTAGAACAGGAGAGACGAATTAGTGTTGGAGTTGTTTGGGAAAAAAGGCAAACTTTTCATGGACAAGGGAGTTGGGAAGAAAGGTAGGCCATTGAGGGAACTGTAAAAATGATTTTACAACTTACTGTAAGTTAACTAGAGCTGTGTTTGTGCTTTGCTTTAATGTAAAGGATAGTTGTTACTTTATTTTTAAAAATCATTAGTGTGCATTCATATATACACTGTAACACTAATGATTGAAAGCTTTTTTGATAACAAAAAATACTGTTTCCCTTGTTCAACCTTCTTGGCCTAAAGTTAGGATCGATAATGTTCTTAGGCTTCTTATAAGGTTAATACTAAGTTAATAATAAGTTTCTGTAGAATTGGAATGAGACCAAGCATGGGAAAATACCCTGTCATTGTAACAATTGCACAATATATGTGGTTGTATTTGTTTATTTGGATATACAGTTTTTACTGAGTCAGTCAGACCAGTCTTGTTTCATTGAGAAAGTGAACAAAGTGCAGGAGATCTTGCGTCCTTTCTGTAAAAGAGATTACTGTCACTGAGTTAAACAGAGCTAGAATTTCACCCACCCTTTTATTTTTTTTTGGAGGAAACAGTTCCAAATGCATTATATTTGGGAACTTCTTTATACCAGATGGGCTCTTTTAGAAATGTCATTTCTTTTAGTTTTCTAATATATGCCTATATTTGGAGTGAGGGGAGAGTTTACAGAAACAAGTTCTTTGACTCTCATTTCAATTTTGTAGAATCATATGATAGAATATTTGCAAAGTGCATATGGAACACAGGTAATATTCAAACAGGAGGCTGGTGATCAGAGTTAAATTGCTGGGCTCTAAATTTTTCTACATCCACCTCTTTTCCTTCTTTGCTTGCTCTGACAGTTACAGACCGTTTCTCTAATAGGGCTTGCATTTGAAGATAAGCCTGCATGTAAACAAATTAACTTTTCTTAAATGGAGAGCCATTTCATCTGCAATAATATACCAATTCATAAACTATCAGAAGCATATTTTTAGAAAAAGAGAAAGATAAATGACCCATTGTATAACACTTACTATTAGGCAGACTAGATGTCCCTGTGTTCTGGGAGATAAGGCTCTTGTATTATTACACCCTATATAAAATGAGTTAATGTTTTAGTATCAGAGATAAAAGGACAGTTGGATATATTTAATAACCAAACTGAGAAACACTTAATTTTAGTTGTCTGTAGCAATATAACACAAATTCCCCTGTAAAACAAATTGCACTTTTGGAATATACTTTAATGTGCATTCGACAAAGGAGAAAATGAGGTGATTGAAGTTCAATTTGTAGCATGTTATTAACCATTTCCGCTTGACTAGATGCGTAAAAGGATAATGGATGAGGGTTTTATTATTGCCTTTCTGCTAAAATGAAGTGGTGTAAAAGATAAGGTGATGAGATTAATGAACATAAGGAAAAGGCGTAATCCATCAAACTCCAACAGGGTGATGAGATGACAGTACTTAAGATTTGCAAGGATACATGTTTTTAAAAGTGGATTTTATCAACACCGACATTTTGTTTGGGTGGAATGCTAAGAAGCAGATACTTGCCAATTTTAGTTATTTTTTGGTGGGTTCAATTACTACTGTATGTTTGAAGATTTAAGAATTGATGTAACGAGTTAAAGTTGTTAAGTCTATTGTTAAATTTAAAATTCACATTAAACCCCCCTATGTGGTTATTAAAGGAGGATAAACAAATACAACTTTTGTCAAGCAGAAGGGATGTTTTATTGATCGGTTTATGGGTTCTTCACTGATGCTCCTAGATGTGTCTGGATGAGTTATTTTTAGTCTGTGCTGCTGCCTCAAGTTTTGCATCCTAGTCATTTCAGCATTTCAGTCACTGGTTTTCATGTGCTCAAGGAAGAGTGAGAAATGCTTTCCTTGCCCGGTAATAAGTTCTCAAACGTGAAACTCCACAAGATTTCAACTTCCAACTCCTCAAATAGAAAATTGATTATCTTGTAGCGATAAATCTACTAAGGTTTCTAGCTGTAAATGTGTTCCTCTTTGTAGGGTGAGATATTTTATACTTCAGATCTCAAATCTTTCCTCTAACACATATCATAAAATTGTTACCCATTTGAATATCTACAATTCTAGCATGTTATGGGAAGAATTGATTACAGGTGTTTTACTTGTAAGTACTTCAGCTAGAGAAAACCCTAAAGGTAGATCTTCTGCCTTAATTTTTTTTTTTTTTTAAAGAAAGAACATTGAGTTCCACACCAAAAATCCCTTAAGAGCTGCAAAGCCCACTGAAAAATCAATTTTTTCTAATGCCTTCAGTTTCCTGCTCCTTTTAAAAACCATACACCTTTTTCAAAATGTGGAGCTGACTAGGAGGGGAGCTGCTATCCAGTTAGGGTCTTTCCCTACTTGAAAAAAGATTTAAGAAGGGCTCCCACATTATTCTTTCAAATGTGGTAAATTTATTTGATAAGAGTTGCCTATTAAAGGGCTGTCTTAAGTTAATTTTCTAAATGAAACATGCACGAGCAGGATAAGTTGCTGTATTTTTGCAAGGAACTTAGTTCTTGGCAGCACTTAGGCCAGGATGGATAGGATATTGCTGTGGGGTTAGGATTTTCTAAAGAGATTCAGTTGAAAATACTTTTCCCTCTTGACTTCAGCATTTATGAAACACTGTTAGGTACTGGCTGTAAACTGGGGCTTTGTCAATACTCCCACATTAGACTTGGCTTTTTCTGACTCTTAGGAAAAGTTCCAGTTGTGCAAAACAGCATCGTGGGTTTAAAAGATAGCATAACACAGCCCAGATTAAAATTCTTCACAAGAGCTAATATTTTCACATAGACTTACTGCCCTCTCTCCTCCTGTCATCTGCAGAATTCTTTGATAGAATTATTTTTTATTGGGCCCTCAGGAGTAGCAAGTTTTAGATTTAATACCCCAGGGGAAATGGCAAGGCAAATCATGTTGTTGGATCAATTGTTCAGCTATCCCTAGACTGCTGTCTGTGTATCTGTTACACTTGAATCACATTTTCAAGCCTTTCTTATCAATCATTTGGACTAGAAATGCAGTTTAATTTTCTATTGCATTTTTAAGCTGAAATAAGGGTTATGTTCTTGTTCTCTTACCCCAGAATCATAGATGTGGTTGTAGACCTGACATTAACTGTGCCCCTGGCTTGCTTAATCTTGGAAAAGGGTCTTCGCTTGTAAGAATGCTTTAAAGCTGAATTTATATTACTTTAGTTTAGTATGTGCTAAGATGTATATCAGCTGTTGCATAAAACCTCCTTTTCACATGGCTTTCTTTTTTCTTTAAAAACAGAAGTTTTAATTGGACAAACTGTTTCTATGGGTGATCTTAAGGGGTTTTCCCTTGTAGTCACAGGCCATAACAAAACCTTGGTCAGTGACTGATTTTAGTCAGTTCTTTCATCTGAGAAATTAATCTACTTTTACAGGAATATAAGACAAGTGTAGGAATACAGATACAAAATATGAAGTATGCTCATGTGGGACTTTGTTATAAAACGAGCACATAGAGTATGTGTCCTTAAATAACTAAGAACAATTTCTCTATTTTGTTGTCATATCTGTATTCGGCTTTGGTTTACAGTAAGTGAACTTGCAGTGACTGGAGAAGGGCTTGAGCAGCGAAGGGTTTTATAGCAGTTCCATGCTATCTTCTTTCCCAGCTTCTGAGGGCAAGAGGGAAGATTTTTTTTCAGTATTATAAGTTTTCAGTATTATAGTATTTTTTTTCAGTATTATGTGGTCCTGGGCACCCCGAAGGAGGCAAATGTATGTCAGCCCCTGCAGCTGCCCCACTTTACTGGAAGGGTTCCTGCAGCACTTGAGAGTCTGTGCAGCACAAAGGTGGCATGAAGCCATTTTTGCATCCACATCCCTTTGCAAGGGGCACCTTCTGTGCCCCACCTCTCACAAAACACAGCACAGAGTCTTCTAGTGTGAACGGCTGGCTTGGCAGCTCTGGAGTCAGACTTTTCTCCTTGCCTTCGAGAGGCACATCTGTTCTTCTATGTATGGGCTTGCTTCCCATTAATGAGCTGATCAGATGCAGTCTTGCTTAATGACTGGTATTCTAGCTTCCTGCCAGATGTGTGGGGGAGTTTTTGTTTTGTTTCTGATGAAGGGATATGAAAGTCATATTACAGGTCACTGATTAAAAAAAAAAAATCTTACTTTTTTGGCATTGAAACTTATTTTTTCATTGACCGTTTGCTTTCTGCTCCTCCTTCTGCAAGATCAGATGGAAACAGCAGACCCTGGACAGCTGCCAGTGTTGCAGGTGTAGTGGCTCCTTCTTGGTTGTAGTTGCTGCTTCCCCTTGCACGTGTTCAGACTGGAGAGACCTTTGCTGGATAGATGGAGAAGCAGCCCATGGGAGAAGTCATATCCTGAAAGTGGTGAAATAGACAGGTGCAGGGTACAGCAGTGCAAATCTGACATGACTATTCTCATTTGCTGTTCCAAATACAAATTTGAAGAGACATTTACAACAAACATGAGCCTTATTTTCCTAAAACAGAGGCTCCCCAGGCCAGTGATCCCAGCACCATTCTGACAGAGCTCAAGAAGTGTTTAGACAACACTCTGAGGCACAGGGTGTGACTCTTGGGGGTACCCTGTGCTGGGAATTGGACTGCAGTGATCCTTGTAGGTTTCTTCCAACCGAAGATATTGTGTGTTTAAAAAAAAACCAAACCAAAAAACCAAATCAATGTCTAAATACCTTTAAGAGACAGCAAAACAAAGATGTCCCCTGCATTGTTTTCTGTGCCCTGCCTTTGAGCTGCTTACCCCTGCTCCTTACATTTCACCATACATAGTAAGTAATACTGCTGTGGATATGAGCTGCTGTGAGTCTGGGAATTGTCCTGATTTTCAGACTCTGAGCTTGTTAATGATCAACCAGTAGTCTGATTAAGACTATACTGCAAGACTTTTCTGCACTAGGAATTTTATAAAAGGAGAGGGACAAATCAGACTTTAAACTTAAAAAAAACCTTTAAACTTAAGAAAAACCCAAATCTACAACCTTTCTTGTCATTATATATATATATAAATCTCTGCTTGATTCCTTTTCACTATTTGTCTGGCACTTCCATCTTTGAATAAAGGAAAGCTTTTTAGGGCTTGTTTTGAAATCTTTTTTTTTTAATTGCAGTAGTGTTACAACATCACGGCATGATTTTGAGCCACTAGTCCTATCTTGTCTTACTTCTACTAGGAAACGTTCTGTACGATTTATATTTTCAAAATATGGATCATGGTCATACTTACCACCTCAAAAACATACTTTTTTTTTTTTCTTAATAGGAATATCAGATTCTAGGAAGTGTGCTAAAAACTTTTGAGGTTAAAATTTAAAATAATTTTTATTTTATAACCTCCTTTCCAATAATAAAACATTTCCATAATGAATTTGATCTGAATTTGTATTTCCTTTTTTGTTAGCTCACAAGGAGATGGGAAGACAAATTAATTGATCAGTTTTTGCAGAGTGAAAATTTAGAACATCTAAAACTTCCTGTTCCTTGTCTTTTAGTTTTCTGCATTAATAAACTTGAAGGTGAGCTAACTAACAGGGTAGCAACAGTTGTGGTGGTACAAAGTTATGCACCAAAGTAAGAGAATTATGAAGGACTTTTTAAAGCCATCTAGACACCTGCTTCTCAGCTGGATAGATAAAATGATGGCAAGGGGAGCTTTTCCACCTAGTTTTCCGAAATTCTGTCTCACACAGGATAACAATCATTGAATGCACCACTCCACCATTCATTACTACAAAGTCTTAATACTGATCATACTTTATTTCAGCATTTTTGATGCAAATTCCACTATTTAATATCATCAGCTTCTTTTGACAGCTTCTACACAGTGAGAAATCATTTCATGGGATTCTGCTCACTGATGCTTAAGCTCTTTTCTTGAGCTTTTGCAGGTAATGTCATTTTTTCAATGTACACAAAATGAAATCAAAACAAGCTTTTTTAGTGTTTGCACTGTGTCTGTTTAACTGATGGAATTCATTGACACATGAAATCATGAGGTTGTATGATTTAATGCAGTCCACAAAGACTATGCTGAGTTATTTCTAAATGATTGAAAAATTCTTGCTTATGATTTGTTGTCTGTATCATTTTACATACCAGGTATGTGAAGTCTGTATATGTATGAATGTCAGTGCTGTAGCAAATAGCATAAACAGGTAACCCTGCTAGAGGAAAAAACATTGCCCTTCTCCAGGTGATGTAAACATCTCTATGAGCCTTTTGTATCTACCCCTTGAGGAGCAGATCCAACTAGCTCTTAAATTAGAAGGTAATTAAATCAAGATATCCATCAACTCCTACAAGAATCTGTGAATTCCTGCAATTCTTGCTCCTTTTTATCATAAATAAGCCTGCTGTCATATTTTCCAAACACAGGTATAACTTTATGTCCTTAACCTTGCAGGGCTTGGACAGTCACCCAAACCTATAATAATTTTCTTCTTTTTGAACTCCCACTATCTGAGGCTGCATAATTTACCTGGCATAACTGTCTTCAGCAATCAGATGTTCCTGTTCTTTGGGTTAATTAAATGTTTTCTGATAGTGGTAATGAACCCCATGTCTCTAAAAGCCAGCAGGGTTAATCAAGAGCGAAAAAAAAATGTTTATGAGACCCAGTTGAAGGGAGTAAGAGAGTTGGTACTAAATTTGCTAACATTGTATGAAGATTTTTTAGTCTATGTGAGGTGTTTAGAACCACATAGTCAAACCAGAAAAGTTCTGAAATACAGGCTTTCTCAGTAATTTTATTTCCAGCTTAAACTGGGTTAATCAGGAAGATTATATTGTTACCTACAGGTTACCTGTAGTTAGTAGAAGACCACTTTCAGAAAATCTATGTTGCGTGTTTTTTTCACACTGAAATATATAGTTTAAGTAACAGGTTAAAGGGGGAATATATAGTTGTGCATTCCTCTATTTTAATAATTTGGGAAGTATTTTTAATGCTATCATATATGTCCTGATCTGTGGTCTGTGACAGTTAGACTTTATTCTTATTATTCTTACTATTTCCAAGCACGTGGTGCTTTTATTCATTGTGTAGGGAGAAATGATGTCAAAACTGAATGGATCTAGAAACAGAACTAAATCCTAACAAAAGATTAAACTATTTACAGGTCTAGAGGCCTTAAGGTATTTGAAGCTAATATAAACAGCATAATGTGAAATAGGAATTTCAGTTTGTGGTAAATCTGTCTGTCCCTAGCAGCTTGAGATAAAATAATTCTATCCTTCTCAAACACATCAATTTGCTAGTCGGTGGTTCATGTATCAAAGAGCATTCTGTGAAAATATCAATATCATTGGTTAATATAAATGAAATTAATTTTTAAAGCTGGGCTAAAGGTTGACACCTGAAAAATTGCATTACTTTGCAGAAGAGAAATTTCTGTCTTCCAGTGAAATTTCAGGTCATAAGGGCAAGTAATTTTCACAATCTTCAATGGGAACCAGTGAAATATGAACTTCATTGTCACCTAGCCCAAAGCGATAAGATAAAATGAGCTGATACATCATTTGCTGTGGTTTTATCATCTCCTTCAGTAATTGGAAGAGAAAACATAAGAGTTCTTTACCACCCCCCTCCCCAATCCCTTCACCACCCACACCCAGGCATAAGCCATTTTGCTCTAATCAATACAAAGGTCACTGAGTATTTATTTATTTATTTAGATTTTTTTTTATGCCGGGTAAAACTGTCTGGTGGAACATTAAAGTAATGAATATGTTTAATTGAGTTTGTCACCCATGAAAATGCTGAACAGGATTGTGTAACAGACTGTGCATGCTCACAGGGGGACTGATGGGGAGGCTGCTGCTCATTGCCTGTGGATTTCAGTGGCTGATTTTGTAAATACTTGAGATTTAAAACGAACATCTTATTTGTTGTTTCTTTGAGAAATCTAAAATGAACCAATAAACAGCTGTGATTTATTGGAAGCATGTTGATATTTAAGATTCTTTATAGTCTGATTTAATTCCCTGTTAATTCAGTTGTACTTAGATGTATTTAAACAAAGAGCAGAGTGAGGCCCTTTCACTGTGAATCCTGCAGCTAGGAACTAAATAATACCTGGACAGTAGAACCCAAGGATCCTCAGTTGCAAGGCTGAGGTTAAGGTAGAAATCCAGGTTTCTTGAGAACTGAGTGTTGTCAGATTTTGTAGCCTCTGAGTGCTGTAATTTTGCCTTCCTGAGTAAAAATGACCCCAAATGACCTGGAATGCTGCTAGAATGTATTTATAAATTTTATCTCTCAACTGTAATCAAATTAGAATGTAAATTAAATGCTCTATATTTTTACTCTGTGCTTTGTTGGGTTTTTTCCTTTGTCTTACATTTATAACTTGTTTAAAATTAAACAAATGTGCATCAGCTTTTTAAATAAGCTATTTAGCTTTTATTTTACTCATGGCAGTTAAGTTGGCTGGCATATTAGAGTAATATAATTATTCAATTACTGTTTCAGTTCTATAACCCATTTGCAGACTTAATTACTTCTAGCCTATACACATTTTCAAGATCAATAGTACTTTTCTCTAAAATAAAATAAAATATACAGTAGCTGATTGGCTTGCTTAACAGGTAAAGCAAAGTGTTCATTTAGTCTTCAGTAAAATATTACTTTTCTAATTCAGGAGGCAGCTGTAGTGATGGGGGTATTTTTTTAAGTATTGCATGAAGTCTTTTACAATAGACATGGTTTATGATCAACATTCAAGGAGGGTTTTGAAGAAAAGGTAGGATGGGGCATTTGCATTAAAAACTGTAAAATGACAGGATAGCTTCCAAGTAAATGAGCATTTTAATGTTGGGAAATGAGCTGATATATGACCGTAAATCATGAGTGCTTATTTATGTATGATCTTAATCTGTGGTCAACACTGTGCTACCTCAATTTTCATGCAACTCTGATTTCAGAATCTCCTCCAAGTAAAATTTGAATCTGGCTGTTCTTTACTCACTAATTTCTTGGGGAGTTTCCTGCAGCTGTGCAGTGTCAGGGCCATCAGCATGAGTACAGCAACTGAGTACAGGTTTAGACCTTCATTTCGAATACTTGAAGTAAAAGAAGGGACTTCATGCCAAGGGGAAAGTAATTTTGTATTTTTAGTAATGTTGTCATGACGCCTGTTCATCTGCTGTTGCCAAAGTCTAATTACAGAACAGTTTGTCTGATGAAATCTTTGGAACTTTAGAACTTTACAGTTGCCTCATTTGTTTATGTGTTTTGAAATGAAATGGTAAACAGTATAAATTGTCTTTTCTCCTGTAAGGTGCTATATCTTTTGAAACAAATGAAATGTGCAGTAGATTGAACTTCAGTCTAATCTGTTGAATCAGCTGAAATTCTGTAAATACTTTCTTATGTGGGTAAGGCAGTACTGTTTCTGCCAATTAAATTAGATTGTACACTCTCATTAGTCCCTGCTCCACAACTCTGTTCCAAAACTGCTGGTGACAAAAGGCAGAAATGAGTTGGTTTTAACCTCAAAATATTGTACAGTAGTATGAAGAGGATAGTTCTTAAATTGTGGAGCTCTGTGTTGTGTGGTTTATGTGTGAAAACAGGCAAATGCAAAAATAGTTTTTGAAAGTTGTAATTCTGATGTCAGAAGTGATTTAAAAAAATAATGAAAAATATTGTTTGCCAGAATAAAAATGCTGAATGTAATATGAAGAACGAGTCAGTTTCTGCAGCTAGGGTTTTCTAATAATATTTTCTCAGGAATAAAAGTTTGCGCTGGATTTCCATGAGGAACTCTTAGCAATACACATGAAAGAAATGCATTTGTCCTCTGGGGCTTTCATCTTCTCTAGGTGTAGTGATGAGCAAGGGACAAGGCTGCGGTTTCCACGGCAACCAGTTCACTGGCAGGCTGGACCTCTGTCTGTCTAGGGTGCTGTCAGTGCACCCGGAGTTTCAGAGAGCACAGTGTCCCAAAGAAGGTCTGCTCCCACCTAATCCAGTTTTAATTGAACTCCAGAGGCTTTGAAGTGAGGCTGCAGAGCAGGCAGGCCCTGCTCCAGCCGGGAATGGCAGCCTTGCTCAGCCCGGCCTCAGCTGCTTGCTGCTCCTGATCACTTTAGTTAATGAGAGCTTCAGAGCTCTCATTACAGCGGGGGCTGGGGGTGTTTCTGTGCTGCCCCTTCAGTTCCTGCTGTAAATCCACTCACACTGAACTCCAGAGCTTCATCGTGGCTCTGCGAGGTGCACAGTGCAGGCTGCCTCTGCTCTCCCCAAGCTGGTGCTTTTCCTTCCAGTTTTTGAGGTACACAATGCAGGCCACGTCTGCTCTTCCCAAGCTGGTGCTTTTCCTTCCAGTTTTGAGGAGGTTGGAAGCAGCAAGCTCTTGGCCTCACACGGGATTCCCACTCTCACGGAAAATGGTCACTTCACAGGGTAAAAGTAATAATTATTTAGTGTGCTGGTTTTACTCACAGTACACTCACAGTAAGTGTTCGAATTTGCCATGCACAGACTGATGGGGACAAAAAGGCTGGGTTTTTTAAGTGTTAGGGAAAATTGGAAGTTACCGCATTGCTGTCTGTCTCAAACAAAAATCAATCACTGCAGTTAGAAGCTCCAATTTCAAGATCATAAGTTGTTGGATGAATACCAGCAAAAAGTTCTAAAGAGATTTCTGTGCATGAGCAGTGCAACTTTGTTGCCTTTGTTACCTCTTTTGATGTTGCATTCTGAGAGGATATTTATATGCATGTGACAAAAGCCAACCACAGTGGCTCTGAATGGCACCACAGAATTGTACAAATCTGCCAATTAGTGTGGATGGGTTGTGGGTGTGTCAGAGTGGCCCAAGTCTGTGAGTTCCCCAGTTCCAGAAATGTTTAGCAACCACTGACAATCTCTGACCCGTTCATCACATTTCTAGAATTTTGTACTGGAATAATGATGTAGTTTTATTCCTTCTCTTTCTCTGTGTGTGTGTTTACTGGGAGAGAAGTTGTGCCACTTGAATTAAGGTGAAGATGAGGGATTAAGTAAAAAGAGAGAAGGTGTGGGAGATGATTTGCTTTGTATGCTCTGATCTGTGCTATCAGCTTTTAGGTTGCCAGTCTTGTTTGCTTTCAATTCACAAAACTGGTACAATATTTTATGCTATATTGTGTAGTGCTTTTATAATGGTGCATCTGCTCTCTGTGCTACAAAAATGCAGGTTTTATTTGTCAGTATATGCTACATGTGAGGCAAAATCCTCCTTTGTTAAAAACCTGTACACAAATGGTTGGTTTCATGAACAGTCTTTGTTAAGGACTTGAATTTCACTTTTTTGTTTTTATACACAATATATTGTTCAAGGGAAATTGTGGTAAGAGTGATGTTAACAAGGTTTGCATCTGATTCTCCTATTCTTTGATGGGTTTCTATTAAGTGCTTTTGTGTTTGGTAAAATTGACAAATCTCAGATTTTCCTTCTCATATAATTTGTGATCTGAGGTAGTGTCCAGTCTCTCTGTCCCTTAACACTTACATAATTAAGCTTTGAAACGAAAAGGAGTAAGTGAAGCAACAAAGAAACAAAGTGGCTGAGGACTGAAAATGGGATTAGTTTGAATTGTGAAGGCAGACCAAGCATCTGTGTCTGTCAGATGGGATGACAGGAATTGTAACAAGTTACTTTGACAGCCGCTTACTCCATAGAGAGATTATGCTGAGTTCATTTGCAGGTTTGTGTTTAACCTTAGCTGACAAAATGATACTTAACCTCTTATACAGCCAACCTTTCCAGTTCCAGAATTAATGAATGCTGCCTGAGCGATAAACCTAAGGAACATTTTATTTTCTGTAAAGACATTCTTTTCTTGCTTATTTGTTACAGGCCTGCTATTACAATGCTGAAGGGAGTGCAGATACATCTAATGCTACTAGAAATACATTTCAGAATACAGTTTTGTGCTTTGCTAAGTGCCGAACGTTTAATAATGTTTTTGAAACTCTGAAACTGTTATGAAAAATAGACAATTGTCTTTAAAGGAAAAAATGAAAGCAAATGTTTAAAATATATGACATGACTAGTTGAATTCAGGCGTACAGAAAATGCATTAGAAATTCATAGCATGATTTGAAGTTCGAGCATATTTTAATTTTGCTGCAGGTTTTGCATGTAATTGTTAGAATCCATGTTTGTAGGTCAAACAGTTTCCCTTTTGCAAAGTATTACCTGTCCAGCTAACATATTTTAAACATCCTCTCTGTCTGTTATTCCTAGATTCTGGCATATACAGAAGGGCTCCATGGAAAATGGCTCTTCTCAGAGATTCGATCCATCTTTTCCCGACGTTACCTCTTGCAAAATACAGCGCTGGAGATCTTCATGGCAAATAGAGGTACAGTGAGCTTAAAGAAATGACAAGTGTATATGTAGGGACATGTGCATTCTCTTTGGATGTTTAGTCATGTCTGTTCTGAAATGGATTTGTGTAGATAGAGGGAGAGCTTGGATTAAATGTATCAGTAATAAAGTTAGTATTTTTTTGTAATTTAGTTTCTCCTCCAATTCTTTTTTCAATGATAAATTAGGATCAAACACAAGAACTTTATCATTCAATGAATGCATTATCAATGCCTCACTTTCATTTATATCCATGTGTTTATTTGGCATTCTCTGAGGACTCCTGCTCAAGACAGTCCTACCTCTGATCTGTTATGCACGAAGGATTTTTTGTGTCCCCTTGGAGGGTTGATAGTTGTTAGTTGTACAAACCAAGAACAATGAAATCAAAGAATTTCACTACTGGATTAGACCAGTGACTGCTGTGCCTTCATGCTTTATTTAAAATGTATAACATTGTTTTGGTAATTATATTGTCCAACAGAATATTAATCATATGCATAAACACTTGTACTCTCTGAAGTCATAAATGGGCACTGGTGATACCATAATTAGATTGTTATTTAGATTTTTAGGTTGCTGATTCATTAAGTGTCATTCACATGTTTCAGACAAGATAAGAAGATAGTATTTTGAAGACTATTTCTAGAAAATATCAAGAAAGTAAATTAGTAAATGTGTGAACCAGTTAATACATACATTTTTGAATTAGTTCTAGACAGTCAATCTGTGCATATAAGTTTAATTTCTATTCATAAAGGAAAACAAATGTAGACCTTGTAAGAAGTGCAACAGTGACAACTTCCTTTGAGATTCCTTTTAGTGATATATAAAAGGAGTTCTGGAAATCTAAAGAAAAAAAAAATCTACAGCAACCTGAAGGAAACTTGTCTGATCTGTTGAACACCTGAGCTTAGGGTTGCATTGTGTTGGTTGAGAAAGCCTAAAATGTGTAAAATCATGCTGTATTTCAACTCTTGTACTCACAGTGGGTGTCATGTTCAACTTCCCTGACCAAGCAACAGTGAAGAAAGTGGTTAACTGTCTACCTCGGGTTGGTATTGGTACCATCTTTGGACTACCCCAGACCAGGTATTTTACAATTTGAGTTAATTTTATCTGTCAGTTCTAAGAGTTCTTTTTTTTTCAGCAAACCAGCCCACATGGTTTGAAGCATTTACATCTACTGGTTTACAAAACATGCAGCAGGAAACCCTTAGGGAGTATCTTGATTGTTGTTACTTTAGATTTTTATTTTTAACAGGTTTTTGTACATAGAAATGGGATTAAAATAGTTCAGGATGTTTTCTGTTGTGTTTTGTAGGTTTTTTTTATGAAGTCCAGAAACAAAAAATCTATTGGATTGCAATTATAACCACTTTGGAAGAATATTAGGATTTCTAGTTACAGAAAAGAATTATTTGTGAAAAATTTTAAATATACATTGAAGACACATTGGCTCAAAATTTCATGTGCATTTGTACTGATCAATTTGTTTGCAACATAATGGAGGTTATTAAAAAAAATCAGTTATAGTTTCCTTGAATTGTTCACCAATACCTATAAAGAATTAACTAAAATTGCATATAGATTTTTTTTCCCTCCCGAAGTGATGTGGGTTTGGTATTTACAGATGTTTTCATCATGAACAAAACAGTCTTGGGAGTTTTATGATAAACTCTTCTCTCTTGTTTGATTTATCACTCCAAGAAATGACTCTACAGTCTTCTTTCACAAACATTGGGAAATCTGGCATCAAATTCTGAAAGTTTGAGTTATTTATGACTAACTCCTCAACACTGCCCAGAATTTAAATCTCAAGAGGATGGACTTCATAATGAAATTTTATCGTCTTATCATTGTTTTCCTTTGTTCTTGAGGGATTTAAAAAACCTCTCCTTAAAGATGACTTTATTCTTATGTGAAATTCTAAAAGTATTGTAATTTTCTTATTCAATGATATTCCATCTCTCTAAATCTCCAGTATCATATTTCTGTAATTCATCAAGCAGTCATGGAGCAGCTGAATATGCACAGCTGTAAAGATTTCTGTTGGAAATTTTTCAAATCTTGACATATCCAGCTGTCAGATGCTTTAATTCTTTTATTCTTATTAGATTATAAAACTTTAAAAATGAACTTCAAGTATCCAAGTGGCAGTTTGATCTCCAGAGAAATCTCGCATAGGCCTGGTAGAAAGAATATGTACTGCTGCCATTAAAAATCAGATATGTAAAAAAGGAAAACCCACCAGGTTTTCTCATTATTTTTCTTACCAATTTTCTTTGTTTTCAGACGCATTTCTTTGGCTAGTCCACGACAGATCTTCAAAGCTTCCAATATGACCCAGCGGTGGCAACACCGAGAGATTTCCAACTTTGAATACTTGATGTTTCTAAACACTATAGCAGGTATTGCTACTTACTGTACATCCAAATTACTGTAATTACACAGAAAAGGAGTTAATCATGGCACAGTCCCAACAGCCACAGGGCACAACTAGATTTTGCTCTTTTAATGAGTAAATTTTTCTGTGTATGCTTTTGTCCTGAAGAACTTCACAAAGATCCTCCTAAATTTAATTTATTTGTAATTATTGTATGCTTATGTAAAACTAAAGAGGTATTCATAACGCTGAACTGAGTGAACTGCAGTTAAAATAAGAATATCATGACTGTTGGGGGGGACAGGAAATATCATACACTGTCAACTATTTAGGAAAGCCTCAGAAACAGGAACTCCTTTATCTTCAGTATTCGAAGTTTTAATTTTTGTAAGTACTATCCTCCCTGAATATCACAGATGCAAAAGTTCTCTGTAGGGCTGGGAAATCTCAGTCAGGGAGCATGATACTCCTGGAGCCAATAAATATCACTGTTACAGGATGCATGGTTGGTCTCAAAAAAGGGTGCAGTGCTTGGATTGCCAGTGCTGCTGTGGACACCATTAATCCCAACCCTAATTTGTATCCACTTATTTTTGCCCTAACCACTCGTTCTGTAAATGCTAAGCTATATTTTGTTTAACCCATCTTACCCCATCAGCTTCTAACCAGCTGGGCTTCAGTTTACTAAGTGGAGGCTGACTGTTGGGTCTCATGATATCCCTTTTATTTTCCAACTTATTCTGTCCTCTGAGCAACTTGAAAATTTCTCAATTTTCAGCTGTTTTCTGTGGTATTGACAGTGGTGAAAGGTCTGTTAATTTCCTTTCAGGCTTGGCTCTTGCTAACACGATTGATATAACAAATGCACTAATTGCATTTTATACAAATGGTCAGTTTTGGTGCTTTCTGTAATCAGTCATCAAGTCAGAGCTGCCAGGATGCTGGCAGATTTTTAAAAGTAGGGGTCGATCTGCTTGCCTCGTTACTGCTCAAGCTGAATGAGGCACACCATGACACTGTTTTCTGTGGCTCTAATGAATGACCCTTTTCAGCTTTAATATACTACTGAAATAATAAATTGAATTCTTATCTGCTTGGTGTTTGAGGTTAAAAGAAGCAAAAAGATAACGTTATGGAAAGAGGGAAAGTTGAGGTGCCCATGATAGGGAATTAAAGGAAAGATAGTTATCCCAGTGCCTTAGCCCTCAACAAGAGATAATGTGCAGTACAGCCAAGTGATTAGGGAAGGACTGACTCTACCATTTAAAAATACTGCAAACCAGGATGGAAAAATACTGAGTGGTGTAAGAAAACTGAAAGAATACAAACTTGGGTGGAGGTTTAGAAAATGTTTCCTGACAACCTTACAGGCTGGAATGTAAAATAATATTCCTGGAGAAGAGGTTAATGCCTGTCTTTGGAAACTTTTAAGATCAAGCTGAACAAAATGCCAAGAACATGCTGATTGAAGATGATATGAATGAATGAGCCTCTGCAACAATATAATAAAAAGAGACAGGATCCATGTAAAAACTGCATTTGAAACTTAGAAACCAGGCTTTGGGGGGTATATGTGTTCATGGTATATGCTTATTCTAATTGAATATTTTGGTTTTACTGGAAGAAGTGCATTATTTCCATCTTAGATATATGAAGATATACACATGAACCTGTATCCAGACCAAATTTTCTGTCCCAGTAAAAGTTGGCATATCCATAGATAGACAATGGGCAAGGATGAATTCCCCTCAAAGTGAATTCTCTAGATGAAACAGTTATTAATTGAAAAATCCTTCAGTCTGAATTCCTGAGCTACCTCATTCTTCTTTCACATATTACATTTAAGACACTATGTAAAAAGAATGCTTTAATTTTTAGTAGCAACAAAAATCATTGCCCCTCCAATTTTTTAAGTGTTTCACCTTAAGGAAATGGAGGGCAAGATGATGTAAATAAGGAAAGGAGAAATGTGTAGAAAATAAGTTAATTTAACTGTCAATCTTACTGTATGCAAAAGAGTTTACAATTAAAGTGAAATGGACTGAAATGTTTTAGATTAAATACTAGCATGTTGTCAACTCTTCCATTATCCTTTCAATAAAGCAAAGTAGAATATTGGAATGATGACAGATCTGAAATAAACTGCAGTTCTTTCAAACAGCTCATAAAGTTATATTGTTTTATCTTTAGAGAGTGGTATTTTAGTTAAATATAACTCTTTATTCACAGTGGGGGTTCTTTTGTTTGTTTGTCAGGTCGAACTTACAATGATTTGAATCAGTACCCTGTCTTCCCTTGGGTTATCACCAACTATGAGTCAGAGGAGTTGGACCTTACACTTCCTAGCAACTTCAGGGATTTGTCAAAGGTATTTGTCACCAAATATACCTTTATATTTTTATCACGTTTGCAGTCTTACAAACATTTTCTGCTGTGTTTAATATGTTACTTGAATGACCATTAACAGTGTTTCATTTCTTCATGTGGGTACTGATAATAGGGATCAGATTGTGTAAGAATGAATTATTAATGTATTCTTACTGCTTGTGATTGTATCAACTTAATCATTGTTATTGGAAGGTGCTCCTAGTTGGATCATAGACATTACATTTCATTTCAAATTTTAATGAAATTAGAAATGCTGAGGCTGTTAAAGATTAAAAATTAGCCTTTTCCCATTTGTTTTGGTTTTTTTATGAGAATTGTGCTTTTTTTAGTAGAAAACCCTTTGATACCATTGTATTTTAGACACTTCTACATCACTGCCTGTATTCCAGTGAGTAGAAACTTTTATCATTTCCTCTGTGTACCCCTTCAGGTATGCTGGAGTAATGCAGCTGTCCTTTGTCAGGCAGACACTGGCAGGTTTGAACAACTTTTCCAAACAATTCCTTGCTGGCAGAGTAGTAGCCTTGTGGGTTTTTTCAACACTCCCCTCCATTTGCAGATTCAATATACAGCCTGTTTATAGAATGTGATTATTCTCTTGCAATGCTTCCCCAAAAAGGACTATTTCATTTTACATAGTAGAAATATCTCTCATTTTCTCTGCTAAGACTGGGTGCACTGATCAGCAAGCAGAATCTTTTTCTAAAAGGTAGCATTTGTAGGAAATGGTTGGCACATGGAGCAATATAGCTAATTAGTAGAAAAGGTAAGGAGAGTATTTTAATTATAGTTTTTTTTGTTTTTTTAAAGTCTCGTATAAATTGGTAATTTGCTACTAAAAAACCTCCATGGAAATACGGCAGCTTTAAAAGTTTTTGATTTCAGTTTGCAATTGGTTAAACTAAACACAGGTCTGTGAAAAGGTTTTATTACTGATTTAGTATTTTAACCTTAGAAGAGGTACTGTATAGTTAGCAAATATATAGACCTCCATTTGAGAGATTGGATAGCAAACCTCCTCTATTTCTATGTGGTTTTTTTATTAACATTGACTGGTTATATGGATTTCTCTGTTCATGAAAGTAGTCTTTGAGGAGGATTGCTAAGTGTCCTTCCAGTTCTGAGGGAATCTTTCCATCGCTGGTGCTGAGGGAGGGCATTACTTAGATTGGATCTCTGTCTACATTCAACCTTCTCCAACGTTTGCTGGAAAACCGGGAACTTTAAACAGCACGTAATTATTACACACACACACACACACACACATATATATATATACACATACATACAATGAGAGTCTTTATGCCATACCTGTTTCAAATAAAGCAGTTCAAATTTTGGTTACTGTTTTGGCATTTCTAGCAGTACCAACTCCATGTAACTTAAATGTTAAACTTTGTGTCAGATGATGAATTTGTGACAAGTATGTGGAAGACCTTACTAATATTCTACTATGAACATTTGTGGATGTCATGTATATTGTGATGTTTTCATTGCAGCACTGTTATCTTGGAGATAATGTTTCCATATATGTGCTAGTTATGTATTGTAGCATGTCTATGCTTTTGCACTGCTCAAAGTTTTTAAAATATTTAAAGATATTTCAATTAAATGCCTACATGGTTTTAACAGTCATTTATTTCTTTCCATATGCATGCCCAGAAACTCATCACAGTTTAGTGCTCCCACTGTGTAAAGAAAAGGAAAACTGATTTTGATCTGGCAGAAGTTAAGTCAGGTCAATGTTTTTTACTTTTTTTGCTGCCTAAGACAATAAAGAATTTACTTTTGAAAATTATTTAGAAATTGTAAGTTAAGTGTCAACTCTAAGTAATAGGTTTTTTATGTGTCAGCTAGGAGTCCACAGTTAGTACAGATTTAAAGAGCTGCAGAGTGTAGGTTAAACCAACACTTTATGTAAGCAGCTTCTTATGGCACTGTTTTGAACATCAGTCACACAATGATAAACCAAAGCAACTGAAATGGATTGTGGTTAATATTGCTGTCAGCCTGAGGAACGCTCCTGACAAATGCCAGGAGTGCACTGCCAGTCTGTTACCCTGCTTTGACTCAAGAGTTTATTCCTTAAGAGGTGACTATGGTTTGGAATGAGTATTACATATTATATTTATAGCAGTATATATTTTATTTATACAACAGGCACAGTTTCCCACCACAACGTGTGGCTTTTTCTGCGTTACTGATGTTATTCATAAGCACATTCTTCTCCTTATTCAGTGGAAGCAATAAATTGCATTGTATTTCTGAACTTGGATAAGGAAAGAAAGTAGAAGTAAAAATACATGGCAAATACTGAGGTATGGAAGCATGATTTTATACTCTCAAAAGTTTGTTACAAGATCTTGCTGTGAGCAAGGAGCTGTTGGTAATTTTCCTTTTGTAAGGCACAACATTTGGGTAGGGTCATAAACTGACACTACTGGAAGAAGAAATTTATGCTACTCTTAAATTTTCTTTTCTCTGCACTATAGCTACATGTGTACATAATAATATTTTTATTCATATTTTTATCTATTCCATGCAATATTTGCTAAATCATCATCAATTTTATAGAGGCTGTTATGTATGTAATGACTTCTTTTTCAGTCAAGTGTACAAAAGCAACGAATAGTTCTCACCTTCAGTGAAGTGAGGTGTTTAATTGGTATGTGGGAGCTACTGATATAAAACACACCTTGACAGAAGAGAAGTAATAGATTTTTTTCCTGTGAAAAATTAGAGTAGTTTTGTTGTTCCGATGGAAACTTCACTGTTGGGTGTTCTTCAGCATGCCAGCCTGAATTCTGTTGCAGGGTGCCCATTTCAGGAGTACAAATGCACTGCATATAAAACTTGTGCTTTTTACGTTCCCTTATGTGGAAGCAGATCGGGATGGGTATGAAATTTGCTTAGTTATTTACCTCTTGGCAAAGAGATAGAAACTAAAAAATGGTTTCACGTGAACCTATTAGAGTTTTGCAAATTTTTAAAAGTTTTTTGGTTTGGTGTTTTGTTTTTTGCCTTTTTTTTTTTTTTGTTTGTTTGTTTTTTGTCTAGAGAGGCATTAAAACTTGTACAGATATTCTGTGAATCAAGTGCTTTCATGCAGGAAATGTAAATGACATATTATTCAGCTCATGCTGAATACACACAAAAGGAGTATGTTAAAACTGATGAACTTACCAGGACTCAGTGTCCTTCTAAGCGTAAAGCCTGTTCAAAAATTGGACATTAAAGGAGGATGAGAGGAACAGTATGAGAAATAACAAGAGTGGGTTCAGTTGCAGGGACTTATTTTGATAGGCAATTACATCTGGAATTTAGGCACTAAAATTTTGAGACTTGGCACTGCTGGGCTCAGCACCTGTCCTGGCTGCCTTGTCACTGGTACGTCAGGTAGGAAATTTGTCAACTGGATTTGTGACAAAAGATATCACTTAGTAAAAAAAGTCAGACAGGATAACCTCAGAAGGAAGGGACAAGTATTTTTCCTCTTAGGGTGTTTCATGTGAATGAATTCCTGCTTAAAACAAGATTACAGGAAATAAAGTATTTCAAAATGCGTAGTGGGATCTGTGGTACTTACGAGTAGTTCCATTAAATTTTCTAGAATTTTGAATAACTCAAGAAACAGAGGTATTAAAGCCAGCCTGGGTGATACCTGGGATATCAGTGACACCTGAAAAGGACACACATTTTTCATTATTCATTTTATATTCTGTTATGGATTCTGCTATTTTTAGTATAAAGTATATTTATCAGATCCTCTCCATTTTCAAACAACAAGTTTTCATGCTTTTTTTGTGAAACACAAGTTGCTTCTTGGAAGAGAGGTGCACTTCATCCTCTCTAGGTTGACAGACCTTAACATTTGACAAAACCACATTGGGAGAAACTTTTAGGAGAAGGGAAGCATACAAAAAGGAAGTACTCTGAGCATAACCTTTCTTGTGTTGATTCCATTTAGGAAACCATGAAAGAGCAAAATCTATCTGGGTGAATGAGGAATCTCTTTTCCTGATCTGGTTTCTTTGCATACACAGAGAGCTGAAAAGGGAAGGTGGGAAGAGAATTGTAAAGATCGTCTTTGCAGAAAGCTGTGCAAGATTATTAACTTCACATCCCATGACAGTGCTAGAACTTTAGGACTATTATGGGCTTTCTTTGTTTAGATTGGATAATCTGTTTTGTAATTAGAAACAGTACAAACTAAAGTGTTGAGTAGCCTGTTATATTCCCTTGGAAGTTTTGACTTAATGACATCATTTTTTCCCAGTTCTAAAAGGGGAAAAGTGATTTTGTGAAACTCCGGAGTGCCGGTGACAGTCAGACAGATGTCATCATGGTTGAGCGATAAAATGGGTCGATTGTCATTTTTGACAGCCGAGCCATTGTGTTGTACCATTTCCGGAAGCACACTTGCCAAAATTGGGAGACAAAGCTGCAAAGGGCCCCATGGGTCTGCTGATGTGCCGCAGACCTTTGTCCCTCTGTCCCTCTGTCCCCAGCCCGTGTCTGCAGCACCATGGTCAGGGACCCTCCCAGAGCGAGCCTCGTCCCCGGCAGCCTCGGCGCTTGGGGTTCAGCACCACGGACAGGGACACCACGAGACTGTCGGGGGGGAACCGCAGGGACACAGCTGCGAGGAAGACCGATTTATTTAAATTATCTAGCTATTGGGTTCTTAAGGCCATCTTGATATGGTCCTTGGAGACACTCAGCTGGCTGGATCTTAGTGTCAATTTCTTTTTGCTTTAAGGACGGAGATTGAATTGATATGTTGGTTTGAGCTTCATGCAGCATCTATCTCAGGACCTCTTTTGTAATAAACATGTGATTTCTATATGTTTTCTAACAATCATGTGATTTCCATAGTGGTCTGTTTCTCCTGTGGAGACCTGCTGAGGCTGGAACTTGACCCATATGTATCTCTGAGATGATTTATTAAAACATACTTTCTGAAATCCTACTCTTAGTGCAGACAGATTAAAAAAAAAAATTCTGTGACAGTCTATGACAGTGTCAAAACCATCCTTTTATAAGATCACCTTTGGGGTTTTTTCTTGTCTTTAGTTGGTTATTCTCTGTGTCATACCACCTTCTCTAAAGAGTATTACAAGTGGATGATAGAATGCATCTTGTTACCATTCTTATTTTCTCTCCCATGTTCTCTTCTCTCCCCACAAGAGTATTTTCTGAAGTCACGAGGAGCATACTATTTGTACTTCAGATGCATATATCAGTTTCTAGGATCACTTAGCTATCTTCAAGCAATCTTTAAAATTTTTTTTTTAAACTTTATTTAGGTATTAGGGCAAAAGCCAAGTTTACAGAATCAAAAAGGAATCATTTTGGTAATAAGCCTAATAATCTTAATCTTGCTTTGCCTCAAGGAGGAGTATTGTTTGGAATGTAGAAATTCCCAAAGCTATGAAAAACTGTAGCTCAGAAATAACCATAGATGTTCAAAATCATATTCTAAGTTTGTATCTGCTGTTACTGTCCATCTTGTTCTTGTGGTCAGTTTTAGGTGCCCTGGATGTGTGTCATCTCCCAGTTGGAAATGAACTGAGGGGGGTTCGTGACCTCTTAAATGATCACAAGAAACCATGGGGTACACATCTGGTCATAAGATCTACTAGAAATCAAAATAAAATAATTTCACACACATGTCTTGGACCATAGACATTCTAAATGTGTGCTTTCTGTCTTCCTAATGTAAAGTGAAAGTTATTCTCTTGATACAGTCCCTCTTCCTTTTTATATTCATACCTTTGAACCCAGCAGATTATGGATGCTGCAGCACACATCTGCGTAACTCAGATTTCTGAACAAGCACGATAGTGGCCAAGTTAAATATTGCACTCATATGGAAAATGAATATGGGATTTTTCTCACCTGACTCGAGCTGTCTAAAACTGAGTTGGTCAAACTTCTAGGAGCAGGAGGCCTCTTGGGGTCAAACAACAATCCAGGTTTAAAAATATTGGTCAGAAAATGAGATCCTGGTAAAATAATAATAATAATCTTTGTTTAAGGCAGAGTTTAAGGTAGTTCTCAGGCTGTGGACTTTGATGCACACATCAGCTGATCTTTCTAAAACTCAAGCATCAACAGATAAAAATGTAGATCAAGTGAGGGAAATCAATACCAAAAAAATACTAAGAAAAGATGGTATGATCCTAAAAGTTTGAGGTGAGTAGTTTAATAAGATTAATTAAAATAATTTAGATGTCATATCCAGCCAGTCACTTGAAGCTGCCTCGGAATCAGAAACATAAGGTTTGTTTCCAAAGTGGGGTGGTCACATTTTGGACATTCCAAAAGTTTGTTTGGTACTTTATACTGTTCAGCATAGATGCTAATCTGCAAAGGAGTGTAAAAAGGGAGCTGATAAAACTTTCTGACAATGCTCGTCTGTTGATGGTATTGAAGGTGATGGCTGACTAATCAGGAGATCTTATGAAACAGGGAATAAGATGATGGATGAATTCACCTTAGGAGCAAAGCATGCATGTGTGAAACAAGATACATTGATGGGCTCTTAGCTGACTATTTGTATTGAGGATTGATATAATCGGATTGGAATAGTTTTATGAAACAGTACAGATTACAATGAAAAGCTCCTCATACATTCCCAAGTACCCCTTTCTAGCCTTCTGCTGCTCCTTTTCTCAGGCTTGGTGCTTACATATGATACAGAATCATATATATTTTGTGTGCCTTGACAGAAATCTGCAAAAAATGCAAGTTTGTATCAGCTTTTGGCTTGAGGCCCTGTGCTCTTAGTACAAACAAAAATTTATGGTTTTAGTTCTGATTGTCTTAAGTGGATCTGGTGTAGGTACACTGGCAGCTGTTTTCTGTGGCTTGTATGGTATGTTGGCAGAGGACTATGGTCTGTGAAGGGAAGGCAAACAGAGAATGTTTTCATCTCCTGCTATGACTCAAGTGTGTGTGGCTTCTCACTTAATCCTGTTTCTCAAAATCCGTAAAAGGATTTTTGTTTGTTTGTTTGTTTGTTTGTTAAGCAAGTGAATAACGGAGTAGGATTTTCTTTCACTTGACAGGTTAATTCATGGAGCATGCATGCAAATGTTTGCTTTTGGGGGCAGGGTTATTTCCTAAGTAGGTCCATACCCTCCTCACTGCCTGCAAGCAGCTGGATTTACCTCATGATTCCCAGGGACATCCAGCTTCCTTTCTTCCTGACCTCTTGGAAAGGTACAACACATAACAACTGTCTTCAGTTTGGCTCCCCAGCAGCATTAGGGTGTAGTTATACTCAGGTACATAGTGTGTGACACGTTCAGTTGTGCTGAACAATTTATTAAACCTTACTGGGCTTCATTAGTGTGTGCTTAATTAGTTTGCAGTTCAGCAGTTTTGCAATTGTTTTGCAATCTGCTACAGGTGGTGTGATAGCATTTAATACTGTTGTTGGTACTGTGAAGGCATGGAGATTTTTCTTTTAAGTTCAAATTCCTCCAAGATTATAAGTGACCTGAGGCATATCTTGTCACTGACATATTGCTAAAACATCACTAATATTGCATAATAGGGTTTTTCCTTTTTTATTTTTATACTTAACATTAGCTTATGACCCATATTTTTTTACTGTGAACTTTGGGAATCTTCTGTCTTTTGTACCATTAAGTATTATTTATATTGACATATTCAGACATCCTAGTTATTAGATGATCTTTAGATCAGTTTTTCCTGACTGTTCGTGCTGTCTCAAAGGAATAAGCATGCTCTTAAAAACATCTGAAATATAAACCATATGTAGAAATATTTTTAATTTGCATGCACATGACCTTTTTTTGCTTATGCTCCAGCCCTTTATTGAATTGTCAGTTTCATGAGAATAGGAATTGGAGTATTTAAAAGTTTTTAAAGCAGAATGTGATGATGTGTTTATATCAAAATAGGTGGAGTACACTCAGTAATATTCATAATTATTGCAAATTCAACATTGTGTATACACAGAGTGTTCAACTAGGGAATTCCTTATTTCACTAAGAAAGCACATGAAATTCAAGTAGCTGCTTGCATTCGTAAGTAACTAAAATATGATTCACAATTAATAATAAAAAATAGCATATCAGTTCAGAATTATTGCGTATCACTGAAATGCTTACTGGAGAAGAATAAAAAGGTTCTGTCAAGTTCAATCCCTTTGTCTTCAGATAAACTTCAATTTATCTAAATTAATGTATCCCCCTCCTAGCCTAGTCTTTGATGTAGGTTTTGGGGGGCATGTGCTGTGAAATCAGTGCTTTTTTTGTGAAAAAATTGGTAAGGACTGTTTTTCTCCTCAATAAATTGTTTCCATTTTTTAAATCTTACAGCTCCAGGACACTTCAGTTGATCAATGAGGGCAGCTCAAACAGTTCAGCAGATAGTTGTGTTTGTTGTTTTCTTTGGGATATAGTTCTTTAATGAATTTGAGTTAGATATGCATTAAAGGTAAGACGCCCTCTAAAGAAGATGGGACAACTTACTTTTTAAGAAAACTATAGCCAGTTGTCTGAGAGGAAGAATGGTGAGGCCTAGCAGTGAGTAAGAATAAGTTGAGAGGGGGGAATAGCATTTTTTGGCTGTTTCCAAACCCAAAAATGACAGATGAGAGATTAATGATCTACACTATATGAGTTTATTCCCAGATATTTCCCAGCTGGCCTAAGTGAATAAAGTTTGGGTTTAGTTAAACCCTTGCATCTTGTCTTTATATCTCTGGGAAAAAAGGAGGGTTTTTACTCAGTGATCAGGATGTCCTACTGACAGTAATACAAGTATTGGCTAGTTCAGTCAATTTTGTGTTGGTGATACATAAAGTAGCTAAACAAGGTTTGAGTGCAGCAGAGTTTCCAGCAGTTGGCATGTTCGTGGAGAAAACCAACACTGAAACACTGAACACATTTCAGTTTCCTGAATGTTGGAGTACATTGATAAGTGGGCAAGCAGAGAAATCTTAAGAGTGGAAGAAATGCCTTGAAATGGAAGACCTGAAGAACTCCACTTATTAAGTTTGTTAAAAAATCTAATTATAGTCTGTAAGTATCTTTAAATTCAGAATATACTGGATAAGTAGAGACTCTGTGATATGTCAGAGAGAAGCTCAGTAAGATCTCTTAAATAACACAGCACTAAATTCATAACCAAACTGAAATACCTATATTTTTCAGAATGAGGGGAAGAACTATCAGTAGAAAAAGCTTCCAAGGAAAGTAGCAGATTGTCCACGTACTCAGGAGTCAGATGCTTTTCTGGAAAGCAGCTTGGCCAAATACAGCTCGTGCTGTAATCAAGGATAAATAGCTGGGCTCCAAATCATGTGGTGCAAAGGCATTTAACCTCCTGTCACACAAGCTCAAGGCTAGATGAGATGACCTAAGGGTCCCCCTGGTCCTTTAGGCCCAATATGAAAAATATCAGTAATGAAAACCAGATAGTCATCTTGGAAAGAAGATGTATGGCAAACAAACATCATAGTTGGCAAGGATGCTACTAAACATGATTCAACAATACAGAAAATCGTGTTCACAGGAATACAAATACCTGGTTGTATGTGGGTAAGAAAACAGTGTAAGAAATCACAAGGAAAAGCACCTTTTCTTTTTTCCCCCCTCTTTTTTTTTTCTTCCCTTCCTTTTTTTTTCATAGTGCAGTTGTGAAATATCTAGAGCAACACTAATGAAAATTTGAAAGCACATTAGATAAGAATAAAAAGCACCTCTTGTCTTCTTAAATGTAGGACTATAAATAGTCATGTTGTAATTCTTAATTTATAAGACTTCAATCTGTTTATTTAAAATCATTAGCAATTTTCCAAAATTTATGTATTCTTGAACATGAGTGGCAGAGTCCAGGAGAGATTCTACTCTTTGTGGAGGAGCAGTGAACATTCTGTTTTCTTCTGTTGGGTGCAACAGGGCCTCTTCTGGAAGCAGAGGCAAGATGGGTCAGTGTTCCAATGTCTTGCACAGAGCAAGAACTAACAAATAAAACTGTACACCACAGTGTCTGTACATATTTGACAGCAGTAGATGATAACAGTCAGTGTGTTTTCTCAGTTATTTTTCAGCAAACTATTTTTCTTTGTTATGTTTCAAAGGAAGCAAGCAAGCTTGGTCCAAAGACTGAGATTTACTATATTCAGTTCTTGGTAAAAATGTGATATTATTTATTTTGAGGTATTCCTTTATTTGAGAGTACTTGAAAAAATAATCTCAAATGAGTTGTTTTGTTTTGTTGGGTTTTTTTTTAAGAATGGCTTTTAACTTTCATATTTGTAGCACATGTTGTTACAACCACTTTGGGCCAAAAAACAGGTGATCATGCCTTGGAAAAAGTGAAAATAAAAACTACCTTACCCCAATTCTTGCCCCAGTTTGGATCCTCTTTTTGAATGAACACTGACCTGAAAACCATACACATAATGCATTTTTCAATGTGATTTGAAAACTTTGCAGCCATGAGTGACTTCTTTCTTCATTTTTCCTCCTATACTGTCATCCATTGTTTATGCTCACTGGTACTTCTCTCTCTCTAGTTTCCATTTTTCCCTCTCCATCTAAATAAACATTTTTATTGGTGAACTAATATCTGATTTTCCTCTGGGAAAAGAGGTACTACAAATAAAATATGTTCCAGAATTTCAGGATATGGAAGCTTTTCAGCTCGTTCTTCCTTAGAGGTCTGTAGCTATCGGGAAACCATGTTGAGCAGTGTAAATTTGTGGTCTCACAGCTACATCTAGCACAGCTTAGTTTAGAGTTCCTCTTTTTCCCTTGGCATTTGCCCACAGGAGAGGAAATACAGTATGTAATTATGATTCCCTGTTAATTTTGCAATATGAAATAACTGAGAAATTTCAATTAATTTCTTCTTTCTTTTTTTTCTTTATTCTGTAGTTAACTGTGCCCAGTGCAGTGTAACACAGTAGAATCACCTCACCCTTAGAAGCAGTTGTCAGAAAAATATGGGCCTGCCTGGTAGAATGTATTAGCCCAATACATTGTCTCCATTTTATTATGAAGCTGCTGGGGAAGCTGTGATATACAGCACTGTCATTACAGATCTATTGTTAGAAGGGCTCTACAGTCTTCTGTGCACTGCCATTAATTTATAGCAGTAAACAATATGTAGCCCTCCAACTGCAGCAAAGCAGAATCTTTTAATGAGGTGGATGTTATTACCACAATAAATCAGTGCATTCGTGTAATGTATAATTCAATGTGTGTATTCCCACTGTAACTTCTCTGAGTAAGCTGATAGTGTATCATTGTCAGTGCACAGCTCCACAGTTCTTTTTTTTTTTTTTTTTTCCTAAGCTTTTTTCATTTGGGGACTTTTTTTTTTATTTGCTTGCAAATAAATGTGACATGTCTTGATAGTTGTCCTGTTGCAGGCTTCAGAAGCCAACTGTAACAATAACAGCTAAAATCAATACTGTGGATTCTGGCTATATAGATCTCTGCATGATACCTTTTTTTATTTTTTGAAAAGAGAATGGAATCAATTCTAATTGGGTTTAGCTTTATATTCAAGGAATGTAATTCTATAACTATTGATTTGGGCTATACTCATTTGGAGAGTAATAATAGAGGCAGATAAAGAGAATACATAAAATGTTACAGAACCATACAGCACAACACTGTTGCTATTTTTAATTTGTATAATTTGTCTACCAATGACCTTCTTTCTTCTTTTTCTCCCCCAAGCATAGCCGAGCCTTTAGGGAAAATCAGTACAGATGGAGATTCCAAAATGGTTCTTGTAACAAAGAGACTTCTTGGAGTCAGTTTCATACTTCCCTGGAATAAATTTGCTAAATCAGATAAAAATCCTTTTATACAGGAACAACTTCTTTTAAAGGGTTATATTTCAAATTAGTGAACTGCAAAAATAGTAATTAACCTAAGATGTTTTTCTTTATCCTACTGCAATGTGAAAGCTGCTCTAAGTAAAAAATGTAAGATTAGATTTTAGGTCATTCAAAGATCTAATCTGTCCTAGAAGACAAAATACTTTGAAGCTTGTATGCCAAATTTCACGTGAGCTGCAAAGAAGCAGTTACTTGAATAATCATGATCTCAATAACAGAGAGTTTTTCACTTGAACTCTGCTTGAATTAAAGACTAGGTTACTGATACTTTCATTCAAATACTTTTAGTTTTTCCTCACCTTGTAGTGTATTCTTAAGCATATTCTTGAAGAAGAGAGAGAAGGAAATATTGTTTCATGTTTATTCTTATATTTGAATGCACCCATTGTCTGTACAGATGAACATAATTTACATTAATAATATAAAACCAGTGTGCTCCATCTGTATACAAAATTGTATTGCATACATATTTTGCATATATATCCAAAGATATTTTAGAACTCTTACAGCATTTTACATGTGGAATTGCTAAATTCACTTTTGGGTTTCTCAGTGATTTGTGTGACCTATACTCAAAGTTTTTTCAAATCATTTATTCAAAAGTCTGCTGAGGAAATGCACAGCTATAGATAGCAAAATATTATGTTTCCTACTTTTAAATAAATCCCTGGGTGTTTATATTCTAGGTAAGCACTGAACAAAGAATAATAGTATTGGCTAAAGTGTGATAGACATTTTTAGTCATACATACCTTGTTTCTTTTATACCAATATTTTATATAGAAATTCTTGTTTTTCATTTGTCTATTTTGAAGGTTAAGATTCTATGAATTAAGTAAAACTTGGCTTGAGGTGGTAAATAGAAGGCATAGAAACAAGAATAGTAATATCAAAATTCCAATTCCACTGTTAATGTTCTGCCACCCCATCAATCAGTACTTTTTTCTCCAAAAAAAAATCCAAAACAGGTTTCTCAATGTTGCTTACTATTTGCTTAATAGTGTATCCAACATGCACACATATCCACAGGCACCCAAGTTAAACAACACTTTGTCCCAGACATTCCACTGTGAATTGGATGGAGTCAGTGACTTGAATCAGCAGTAAATGGAGCCTGTATTAATGCAGAGGAGATTTTTCCAACCAGCCGTGTGTGTGTGCATGGAATCCTGGTTCCAAGTACACAGATCTTCTCAGGTGCTTGAAGGAACCTACATCTGCTTTTGCAAAGCACCAAATCCAAATCTTCTCCGTGCATGCCAATAATTCTGGTTACCAAAAAGAGCAAGGGGAGTATGCTGTGATAGTATTCGCTTTAATCTTCTTTGCTTAATGAGTTTATTTTTACCAACCTTGCAGCCTATTGGAGCTTTGAACCCAAAGAGAGCAGCGTTCTTTGCCGAGAGATATGAGTCGTGGGAAGATGATCAGGTCCCCAAATTTCACTATGGCACTCATTATTCAACAGCAAGTTTTGCACTCACATGGTTGCTAAGGATTGTAAGTATATCTCTTAAAAATGCTTTTCCTTTAAATGATAATGAAAGCAACAAGTATCTAAACTAAAACTGAATGGTATTTGAGAGTACTGAAATTTTCTAGTAATTGCAGTCAGTAGCATAGGAGAAATGTGCTCCAAAGTTCTAGCAGAAAGTTTCAATTTTTTCTGGTACAGCCTTTTCAAATCAGTAAAGCTTTTTCTCCTTAAAAATTGCTTTTTAGTGTACATACTTCTTTAAACATGGTTAACTTCCCTTCCTTACATATTTTCTGACTGGACCGAGTACCAAGCATTTGTGGTTCTTAATTGATGTGTTTAATATTCCCCTCCTAATGAGTGTGAGTTGGTTTCTGATGATCATGAAGTTCTGTGATGTAAGTTACTAATTTTTAAAAATGTGATACAGTTTATATGGAAGTAACTTTGAGCTGCTAGGTATTGATAATGTATTGGTTAAACAATGCATTTTTCAATAAAATTGAAAGGCGATTTATCTCCTAGGAAGTAATTTCTTTGGGAAGGCATTAGCAGCACATCATTAATTAAAGCTTGTTAGAATGTACAAGCATACATAAATCCTTGAAGTAATTTATAGTGCTTAGCTAATTTCAAGCAATTATCCACTAATATGTGCTTAAGTGTTCTTTAACTAAGAGGAGGCTTTTAAATCTTCTAAACATTTTTCTAAATCATAAATTATATATGAAATAATAACAGTCCTAAAGCTCTCAGTATTGAATGCCACCTTTTAGATTAACAGATCACCTTGAACAAAGTAAAACACGTTATTTTTGTTACATGCTAGTTTTAAAAATAGCTAAGACATGAGATTTTTCATGTTGTTGAGAGCAATTTGTGTCACAACTGACACAAACTGTAGTTTCTACTTCAGCCTTTGAGTATTTTCTTTTGGTTTTATTAGCTTTTCTTGTTCTGGATGTATGTGTGGACTAAGATTAAAAAGCTCTTTATTGAACAAACAACCATCAGTTTGCATTTCTCATTCTTAAATAATAGAATTAACCCTTTGTTATTAATCATGTGTTTGCCAGAAAAAATAGCATCATTCACAACCAGACCCCAAAAGAATGATAAATTCCTTGTTTTACCCTGAAATATCTGAAGAGATACGTTGGTTTTTTTGAATTAATCTTTTTATACATATTTAGGAACCCTTCACAACACTTTTCCTAAATCTACAAGGTGGGAAGTTTGATCATGCAGATAGGACTTTCTCGTCTATTTCAAGAGCGTGGCGCAACAGTCAGCGTGACACTTCTGACATCAAGGTAAAAACATTTCCTGAAAAGTGTTAATGTATCTTATACTGCATCTGCCTTTATTGTAGCTGGGAGTGTAGGATGGAAGGTAGAAGACTGGGATCTATCCCATCATTTGGGAAAAGATGCAAAGGAGATGACACGTGGTTTTACTTTTGGCAGAATATTTCAGTGAATTCTTTGGTAAAAGTAGAGCAAACAAAATAGCCCTGATTTTGAACTGGAGAGGAAAACAAAGGAGACAAGGATGCTGGCAATGGTGGGAAAGGTCAAATCCAAGCAGGTAGATTAATATCAGAGTTGGGTTTTTTAATGGGAGGAAGGATGGAAAAGTGTAATGTGGAGAAAATCAGGGTCTAACTCAAGGATGTCATGCAATCAGCAAGAGACCTAAGTGACACAAAATAATTCACTCATATTTATGGTAAGCAGACAATTTAGGAAAGGGTTGATTTGCAAAAAGCTGGAATGCAAGAATTATCAACCAACAGTGTTGAAAAAGGGATGTGTTTCTTGCATCTGTGAGTCCCCACCAATAGAATCAAAAGCAATCAGTGACAAGTAGAATTAATACCACTTAGAAAAGGATATAATGTCTATATGAAGCTGAGAAAAGAGTTAAGAAATTACAAATGCACTAGATTTTTTTCCGAATGAATTAATTGGTCATTATGGGCTTTAATTTTCTTGTAAACTGCAAAACTGGCAGATGGAATTTCAGAGTGCATTTTTGGGGTATTTTTTGAGAAATGGAGAAGGAGAAAGATATCAGTAGTGGACAAATCAAGTATTTAATATGGAAAAAAAATGGAGACAAGAAATTATGAGGTGAGTTTAACTTCAATTCACAGAAAAATACTTAGGCAAATAATCAGACTGTGTTTAAGTGCCAGGAAGATAGCTTGGAGACAAGCAAATGAAACACATGTTTATCAAGAAGAGATTATGTCAAAGCAATCACTGTTTCTGATGAGAAAAGGTAACAGACCTTCTGAGCAGAGAAGAAGCAGATGATGATCTTAGTTTTTTACATTGTCTTATGAGTGAGCTGGGATTACTCTGTCTAAGAGAATCCACTGTATTTGGAGAATAGCTACCAGCAGTTCATTATTAAAATTGAAAGATGTACTGAGCAGGATTCTTCTTGATAATAACAACAGGTTAGGCCTCAATTCCCATTGATATTAGATTGGGAGGTACTGGAAGTGTAGTGAAATGGGTAGTGCTTCTTGCAGAAAGGAAAAATTATTTTAGAAAAGTGTTAGATGAAGTTTACTAGAGAAAAGTAATAATTGTCATTTTCATGCAAGTTCTCATACAGTTACAACACAAGGAAAAATCTACTGTGGAAAAAAGAAGAAAAGGTTTAGGGTTCTAGTACATCACCAGTGCATGTGAATTAACAGTATCATGGTATAACAATAGTGAGTCTTCATGGAAGATACATCAACAGGAACTAATGGAACTTCCAAAATGTATGGCAAAAATCTTCACTTTTGCCCACCTTTGATTTGGTCTGAGCTGGAATATTACACCCATAGTTGTAGGCTAGTTGGAGAGAATTCACACTGGAACAATTATAACAATGCAAGGTCTTGAAAATAAAATGCAGGGAAAGATTGAGTAGCTATGCTTATTTTTCTTCTAAAGCAGAGCAGATTGAGAAGGAACTTGTGTCTTTCTATTATACGGAGGCGGCTGTAAGAAAAAAAAGGAAAAAAATCTCTGCTGCCCATGGATAGGACAGAAATTAATGGTCTTAAATTTATCAGGGAGATTTTGGTTAGAATCAAAGTGACCTTCCTTACATAAAAATAAAAGCAATGAATGTTTCCCTGGCAATCAGTGTAGGGAGGGGTTTTCTGAAATGCTTGGGTAACTTTTGGAAATGATAAATGTGCAAGCTGGTGCTGCCTTTAGAGGCATCCCTCCTGTGAAGGATGAGCTCTTGGAGTTGCTTACAGCTTCCTGAGACTGAGAATTGCTGGGAATTACATGATGCTGCTGTGAAGCATCCGAGTGAGTATTAAGATTGACTACAGGAGTCTGTTGGTGAGATAGATTGCTCATCTATTGGATGAGCAACCAGGAAGGGAGATGAGATTGAGATTTCCATAGGACATGTTTTAAGAACTAGAAATGAAAATGTTTGAATGTTTCCATCTTCACTGAAAATACCGGCATTCCCCATATTTCAATAGAGCTGTGAAAACCAAGTTTCCTGATACTTGGTGCTCTACTTTGCAAGTGTTTGTGAAATACATGGCTAAATGCAGAATACATGTTCTACATGCAGATTTGCAACCTTTTAGCCTCCTGCTGCTTGAATGTGTTTCGTTAACTTATGCATGGAAGAGCCAGAACAAAATGGAACACGTAATTGTGCTCCTTTAGTTATTAGCAAGTAGGAGGCACAAAGGAAAAGGAAGGGTTTGTTCCTCTTCCAGCTGAAAAAATTGTGAAGCATTGAGCTGATTACAAGAAATGACTTCTCCTTGCTTCTCGTGTGGAAAGAGTGAATGCAGTTACTGATGCTGCTGTCCCAAGGTTATTGTTAATCTTTGCTGGAAGCACTGTACGTTACAGGGAGGACTAACGGGAGCTGCCTTTGGAGAGGTCTTGCTGCCTGGTATCACTCCAGCAGAGAAAGCTGAAGCATATGTGTGGTCACAACCAATCTGTGTCAATATCC
Source organism: Acrocephalus scirpaceus scirpaceus (assembly GCA_910950805.1). Taxonomy (NCBI): domain Eukaryota; kingdom Metazoa; phylum Chordata; class Aves; order Passeriformes; family Sylviidae; genus Acrocephalus; species Acrocephalus scirpaceus. The sequence continues at coordinate 58,764,654 of OU383778.1, read as the reverse complement.
TGGGAAAGCCTCGGATCAATGATCAAAGCACAAAACCAGTGCTCCTCTGTAGAATAACCTTTGCTTGAACTTTGCAAATTTTGATTTCAAGAGGTGATATGTTGCATAAAATTTGATTTCCTAGTTCTCCCTCTCCATTTATTTGAGCAATGCAAATTGAAAATCCTTTGGAAGTTTGCTAGTGTCTCACTACCACTCTGGCATTATTTACTAATTAGCTCAGGACTGGTGCCTTTAAATGATTAACCATGTGTTTTTAAGTTAAATATTCTGCCCTAAAGAATACTGAATTTACTTCAATTTTGTGAGAGTACCCTTGGTGCTTTTAAAGTACTGTATAGGCATGACCTAACTCTGTTACTTCCTAATTTACATTATTGGTGCAAACAATTCTGGTTAGTTTTGTTAATACTAGAGAAGAAGCAAGCCTAGGTAGCCTGGCAATATTTGCCTGCACTTGTTCAGCAGCACTTTTTCCTTCTGGTTTGGCAGCTAACCTGTTGCAATAAATTTATTTCTCATTATATTTACAACAGCATAATTGTAACCCATGTTACACTTTGCATGGGTTTTTTTCCCTTCTCCCACTGTAGTTTGCTGATTGTTTTCAGGTTGGCTTTTTTTTTCTTTTTCTTTCTTTTTTTTTTTTGTTAGTACCATATATACAGATTTCAAGATCATGTGAAATCCTCTTGCTGTCCTCCAAGCAGCTGTGTAGCCTTCTCAGTGTCATCTGGAATTTTACTTCTGCACCTTCTGTGCCAGGCCATTAGTGAGGTTATTGGCTGGTATTAAGACCAGGGCAGACTCCATTACCATGTGCTCCCAGTCTGACAGTGAACTATTGATAACTGCTCTTGGAATATGGATTTCCAGCTTGGCTACTCTCGCGTTATTGTAACCCGATCTCATCTCCATTCTCTAGTTTGCTTGTAGGAATGTCATGGGAGCCTGGGGCAGTCTCAGGGGACTTTCTCAAAAGTAAAGCAAACACTTTGCCACTTTTTGTTTCACCATCCACTACTGCAGCTTCCTTTTGAAAAGAAATTAGATTGGTTTAATGTAATTGATTTTTTTCACAATTTTTAACCAAGCTATAGTCACTAGTATAGAGCTATGTACTGTTGTTCTTCATGCCTTTTCCTCTGCTGCTTTGTGTTTGTTTCTTTTTCACGTACTTTGGGTTGCTTTTGGTTAATTTGATCAGTTTAGTGCAAAAAGAGATGCTAGGAGACCATAATATTAAAGAAAACATTCTTAAACTTCAATTACACTGTTCTAGATTGTTCCACCATAAAATGGACACTAATTAGTGAAATACTGTGATATGACACACAGCTGTGGCAACTATTGTAAGGCTGGGGGAATGGTACTGAATTTCTGAATTTGTATCTCATACAGGTGTGTTTGGCAAATCATGATCCTCATAGTGTAAAACAGCTGAGTTTTAGGTACAGAAATGCTGTTTCAGCAAGTTAACTTTATTGTAAAACTCATTGGCAGCACATAATTTTAGACAGCTTTTCTTTAAATCAAACTTCATGTTTACAGCCTCAAAAGTTACTGGAGTAAAGTTGCTGTCAAACTGGCAACATGACCTTTGTATGGGAGAAATTTCATGTCATGGTAGTCACAAAAAGAGCAATGACCAGTAAAATTCAGAACCAAGTAGCTAGAAATTCAGATTTTTAATCATAAACTCCATGTCTGATGTAGTAAAATGTTTAACATATTTAGGATGCAGATATTTGGTTTTCGTAAAAGATTTGGTTTCATGTAAAATGGTGCTGAGATCCATAACAGGAAAATTCTTCCCTGTGTTTTAAAAAGTAAAGAAAATATATTCTAAATTCAGTCACATCTGTGTGTGGTAATCTGTGGGAATTGCAGTCATTAAAAATGCAGACATCTGGATGTGTGAATCAGAAAATTCCATCTAATATCTGTGATCTGCTTCTTTTATAGCCAGGCATGTTTGTATTGAATATGAAGCAAATAGTTTCAATATCTGCTCCAAGCTCCTTGTGGAGGTGTTTAAATAACAAATCTAGAGTAAGTTCTGGATAAGTATTCTGAAGTCCAAAGGAGAAGGAATGTAGTTATATGTGCAACTTTTTCCTCTTTCTCTGTCAAATTAACCTAAATTACCTATTATATAAATATGGCCAATACTTACCATTAAATAATTTAACTTAGATTCTAAGTAAAAAATAAACTATATATATATATATACATATTCCCAACAGTCTTGAAAATTACTTTATTGAAGTATGATGAAAAATGAAATTTGAGTTAATTTAATAGATTAGTATATATTTCTTGAATACCGTTTAAGTCCCTAACAGAAGAAATAAAGTGTGGCAATATGAATAAAAGTCTAGACTTCTAATATGCATTTTTATTATTTTGCTTGACAGGTTATATATAGGCTTAATATTGCTTAACATGATTGTGAAATAATTTAGTTTGAAAATTTGGTATCTTATAAATGGTTTAATAGGATTAGGGATCTGTCATTGTTTCTAGACACCTTTGGAGATCATATAACTCTACTTCAAAATGCATCAGTTATTTTCTAAACAAAAGAAAAAATAACATCTAATGGCATTAATGAAACAAAGTATCTGGTATTAATTTTTTTTTGTGCATGGTGGGCTCTATGAAAATAAATTACTACCATTAAACTGACATCCTGTTGATACTGCATTTTTGTAAAAAATTTTTTTTAGTAAACTTTCCTTAGGAATCATTGTTTTCATGTGCTACAGGACAATTTTTGTTAAAGAAAATTTGTACTTTAGTTATATGTAGAATTTTATAAATGTTTTAGTAAGAATCCTGATATGGCAGGGTTGGGGTTTTTTTTAGAAAATAGTGTGTGTTAGATTTATGTTGATATTCCCTGTGAGCTTCTTCATCAGTTGTAGTGAAAAGCATGGCAGAACGACTGAAGTACTGCTTACTATAAGGATGTCTTGTCTCTACCTTGTAGAAATGGAGAATTCCAACAGGGAAATTTCAGAAAGTAATTTCCAAGCACAAGTCCTGGAACAAGAGCTTCAACAAATCACAGAGATGTTTTGGCTTTTTCTGTGAAATTTAAACAAAAGAAATGTGGGGCAGTTTTACCATTTCTGTACATGTGCTGAGCATGGAAAATTTCAGAAGGAGCTCACCCAGCAGAATTAGAAAAATATGGAGGCAACCAAAATTTTGAGTTGGAAGGGAACATCTCCAGAGGGAACAAATCTAAACTGACTAGAATCCTTTAGCTTGCAAAAGAGACCCCCAGAGAAGAATGTGATGATCGTATAGAGTCTATAGTTCCTGGAAGGGTGCATAGAAGAGCAAATAAGGAACTCATATTTACTGGGTCTCACAAAATGGGCATTAGGACCATCCACTGGAACTGTCAGGAAGCAGTTTTAGAGCAGCCAAAGGAAAACCTGTGTAGACAAAACCACAGTGTGGATGGAACCCATGCTTAATGATTTTACAAATCAGAAGCATGGATTAGTTCAAAACCATTTAGCTGTAAGGAGCTGAGAGAATATCCATGCAAAGGCTATACTTGCCAGTCCTTGTCACTGTTCCTGGTGAGATATTAAAGGATTCTTCATTCTGGCCTCTCATGTCTGGTCCTGCATCTTCATCTGATGTTTGTGTCATTTTTGAGGTTGCACACATGGGTCAGCATCTGCTGTCTTAGTGTCAATCTGTGCATGTCAAGTGAAGATGTTAAGAAAAAAGAACACCCCAGAAACAGAGTTGAGAAGGACTGTTAAGGACTGCAGTTACCAAATTCATGAAGAATATTGGTTCACTTGATGGAAATTAATACTTTGTGATCAGGTTGTTTTGCTGGTTTTAGGACAAACTCTTTTCCTTTAATTAATGTCATTTTCACTCTTATAAAGCCATTGAAAATGGGCTCCAAATACAGCTCATTTCCAATGGCCACATGCATCTGTTTGCTCTCCCTTTTTCCATGGGTAAATGCTAGCACATGGCCAAGAGAAAAAAACACATAACAAAGAAGCTCCTTTTGTAGAAATGTATCATAACAGTGACAGTGAAAAACTTTCTGAAAACTCATTTCTGGAGTAATGAAAATCTTTATGAAAAGTTTCTCTAATAGTCGAACTAGTGAAATTACTGATAATTTTGAAGTTTCCAGCATATTGTTTCTGTGTAACCTAATGAAAACAACGTGTTCTAGAAAGCCAAATGCTTTCTGATCTTGAAAGAAACTAATGAATACCTGTACAGATACATATTTAAAGAAGAAATAAAAGCATTGGTAACATATGCAATGAGCTTGTATTTTAAGTGTTCAGAACCAGGGTATGGTTTCATATTTGTGGTGGGTGCTGCTATCAAATTAATAGTCCCGTGTATCTGCTTTTTCTTTGCTGCTTTCTGTGATGATAAGAACTGCAGCAACCTCTGTTACTTTTTTTTTTTACAAACTGGTTTTTTAACAGCGTTTATCCTTGCTACATTCTTGTTCCTTCACTTATGTAGTGAAATAGTTTCAAATCTCTTTTTTATCAACTCCTTGTCCAGCGTTTGGTACAGAAGCATGTTTTTACCCGAGATAATTAAGGGGGCTGTAAACAAAAAGATGTACAATTCAAAGCCAAGCAGTGTTTCACACAAGGATGGAGGTGATAATAGCTTAATTCCTGCTTGATCTTTCCTGTCTTTGCCCTGGCCACTTCGGCTTGACCTTGCCCACAATCTGATGACCTCCTCATCGCACTCAGCCGTTTGGAAAGCTGCTCATGCCATAGCTGGCCCCGAGGGGCTATCTGGGAGACCACTGAGCCATTGACCCATGGCAGGGCTGCGTTTCAGGGCTGATCTGCTCAGCTCCTGGCCTGGCTACATCCTCCACCCACGGTAGACAAAGCCACTGGAGCAGTCTGATTTTTTTTTTCCCCTGCTTCTCAAGTGGCCTGCAGCTTGCACTTGCTGTATGGAAGACCAATTTTACACCATTCATTTGCTATGAAATACACTTCCTGAAGCAATTATGTGTATTGATCCTTTCTTTACAAAGGAAGTAAATTCCCTAATTTAGCGGCTCAATTTTTCTAAATCCGTCAAATTGCCAGGTTTATTGGGTGTATTTAAGTCTCAACATCAAGTTCCACAAAAAGGAGAAAAACCAAACAAACAACCTACCTTTAAAATATAGGGCAGAAATATCTGTGTTAAGTCTTTATGGACTTTTTCAATTGAGCGTTATAGCTGGACATTGCAGGTATTTTTATAAAAGTGTGTAAATAAGGTTCTAATCTCATTAACTTAAATAAATTTATGTATTACCTACTGTGTGTTTTATAAAATGCATGACAGCTTAGGAAGTTGCATGTCTGTTTGCAAAACAAGGAAACAATCCAGTTATCCAGGAGAAAATCCTTAGGCACTTGAGCGTAATTTTCCTTCTTAGCACATTATGTTCAATTTTGCACTAGAATGTATCATTTTCTGCCAAATAAAATTTTTGTTTAGCCATTACTATTGCTTTGTTTTTCTGAGAAGACTTAGAAATCACAATTCCTGTACTGTTTTTCCTCAGCCATGGTAGCTGTGCCAGCAGAGGTGCCAGAGCAGACCAGCCAGGGCGGTGTTAATGCTGTGTTCCAGTCCTGTTCAGCACAAGCCTGGAACATCAAAAACATCACTTGTTTACAGCAGTGATGATCCTGACAAAGAATTTAGTGCAGACCTTGTAACCATGCGAAATCCCTGCCTTTTTTTCTCTTGTGCATGAAATTTTGCATGGTTCTTCCCTGTAATTTATAGACTAGACACATAATTGAGTAAATGAACTTCATGTGAAAGAAAAATATTGACTCAATTAAGCTTTGTGGGTTTTTGGTTGTTTTTTTATGGAACATGTGGCATAACTCCAGGTATTTTAGAATTTACAAAAAAATTATTTCTGGGCATTGAACAATCTTAGGTAATAGCCTAAACATTAGGTTCTTAGACCCTTAACATTAGAGAGATTATTGTTATATAACTGGGTTTCACACCTTTGTAATTAATAGCTATGGTACTAGTTTCAAGCAAACTGTACTTCCCGTTTGTGCATTAGCACCTTAAAATGTCTGTTGTACTAAAATGTGGAAGAATCAGTTTTCCACGACTTTTTACCATCTGTAATGATTGTCTGTACCTTTCCACTAAATGTTATCTGTACCATGTGGTGTTTATTACTTTGGCTTTATAAGTTTCTCTGTGCATATTATGCGACCAAAACCAATTTTTTGTTTATAGCCTGTTGTGTCTCAGTTCCTTTGTCATGTTAAAAGCATGCTAAGGAGTCATCATACCTACAGGCTTAAATTCTGGAAAGCGCAGAAGGGGAATTTCTCCCTTCTAGGGGATGTCTGTGGGAGAATTTTCTATATTCTCTTAGCTTAATTCCATCCTAATAATTTCTTTTTTAATGTGACACAGTGCATCCTCTGACAGAATTTATAACGTGGCATTGTTTTTCATTTATCTACAGGAATTGATTCCTGAATTTTATTACCTCCCAGAGATATTTGTCAACAGCAACAATTACAATCTGGGAGTGATGGATGATGGAACAGTGGTGTCTGATGTTGAACTTCCACCGTGGGCCAAAACCCCAGAAGAATTTGTTCGTATAAACAGGCTGGTAAGATGGCTCTCTTCTATTGCCCAGTCACTTCTGGCTTGCAAGATTCTTCTGAAATTATTTGGATCTTTGTCTGCAATATATATTTATAATTTACAAAAACTATGTCTCAAATTATCTGAAGATACAGATTTACAAATGTAGGAAGAAGAAAGGATATAGTATTCTCGTTCTTAGATTTGCTCCAAAAAGTTTGAGTGTGGTCTAAATATGCAGATCTTACCCTATTTCTATGTCAGCTCTTGTGGTTCTAAAGAGCTAATAAACTCATCACTCAAGCCTTTACAGAAGGCTTGAAAAAGCTTGTTTAATCATAAAAATATTTGTCACTCCAATGATTTTAATGTGATTCTGAGGTTTCTTAACTTTAGTGTCCATATAACTCCCAAGAGGCATTTTCAATCTTCTGCCACCTCTTCCATTTCTGCCATTAAATTGATATTTTTCAGAGCCTTTTTACAAAAAAATCAAACTAAATTCTCCTTTGCCTGCTTCATTCCCAAACCTTTGTTAGTGTTCTCTTCCCTGTTTTGGGAAATGCAGTTGTTAGCACTGCCTGTCTTCACTGTGCCTTCTGGGCAGTGCAATGAATTAAAGAATAACTGTTACACTGTCACCGGTGATGTTTCAGCACATTCTCAAAAGCTATGTTAGGCTCTTCTCAAAATGAAACAGTTCTGCGTTGATGGCATTGTGAAATAAATAACAGAAGCTTTGCCTAGAGAATCTTGAAATATGAGGCTGCAGTTTTCATGTGGTAGCCAGCTAACAGGGAAATACTGAACTTTGGAAACTGTCACAAACCTTTCAGATACCAGGCTGATCAGGGATAACATCCTGATACTCCTAAATTAGGAAATGGGAATCGAAAAGGTTCTGTTGTTGGTGGCACATCAGACTTCACAACACTGGAGAGCCATCAGAAGAAATCCGTGGTTCAGAAGTTAGAATGTTTTACACTGCACTTTGAGTGGTGACGTGATACCGTGGTTTTCAGAAATGCTGTGTGGCCTAGATTCCTGCAGGCAGTGATGTAATCACAGCGAATGTTGGGTGGATTTAGTGTTTTCCTTCGTCTAATTGAATGTGCAAATTTTATTTAAGTGAGATATGAAATACAGTAACATTTAGCAGGACTACTTGGCAAACCATATTGAAACTCAGCCTTTGATCTCACAGTTGTGGTGATAGGTGATAGGTAGAGGAGGTACCCTTACAGCTCTGTGAGCTTGGCATGTGCTGGTGCCTGAGAATAACTTGGGAAATGCAAAGCTGTGCTCTTGAGCAGGCTTGTCAAAGGCATGTGGTGGCCTTGGTCTCTCATGACTCTGGGGTTTTAGCTTTTGCATTAAAATCTACTTTTATTCTATTAGTTATAGATCTGACTTTCCCCACTGGGAAGTTATTCTCAGTCTCCCACTTCCTTCTTGTCTAAGATGTTAGCTCTTAATTATTTTTTCCTCATTTGGAGCCTTGGGCCAGGTTTTTCTCACCCTCACCTCTCTGATCTACCATTCCCTCATTCTTCCTTCATTTCCCAATCTACTTCTCATGTCTGCCTTTCTTGCAGCTCTCTTTGATATCTCTCACGTGTGCAATATTCTCAGTGTGAGTTTTACAGTTTTCAAGTATTAATTGGACAGAAAAAATTTTGACTTTTTCTTTAAGGCTTAAGCTAATTACAAAAGTAAGAAATAATTTATTAAGTGTTGGTATTAAAGTGTGCCAGACATCATCCAAATGATGTCCGGTGTTACCAAAAGAGCAGGACCTATAGCTGTAGGTCCCTGATACTGTTTCTGTAATTACGATACCAAGTTTTGGTCTGTCTGGTAGCATTAAATTTAAACCTCTGTGCCAGTGAATTACATTATCTGCTTCTGTCTGACATAGTTAAACTTCTCCTGGTGGTTGTGGGCCTGACTGGTGGATGATGCCCTCTCTTATCTGCCACTTTTTTCCTCAGTGGAGTAACACTAAGAAAATTACATGCAAATATTAAATTGCTTTTCCTTGTTAATACTTGGTGGGTTGAATACCATCAGCATCAAATCAGCATAGTTTCTTTTTCAAGTAGAGTAGTGTGTTTAGGAAGAATGCTTAAAGCTCAGATCCTAATATGATCAAAAAATCTTGCTACAATGTGGCATGGGCTGATGTATTCAGCTAATATTTCCTTGCTGCTTCCTGGTTCAGACCCAAAACAACGATTACAGTATTCCAAATGCTCATTTTGAAAGCTATGACATACAGATATTTTTTTTCCCCTTTGCATTTGAGTTTACCTCTTTAAGTCCCCAGATCTTATACAACGATTGGAGCTCATGAAATGCATACTACTTTGATCTGTGACCTTTTTGTGGTGCTAATCGGGTTCCTGATATCATTATACCTTGCTCATTAATCATATTTCCTGCAGCCTGTCAGGCAGCCAGACAGCCCAAGCCCCTGTTTTGCAGCCTGGTGTTGGCAGGTTTCTGCTTTTCCAGATTATTACAGTGTGATACTTCGGCTTCTCATAACCAGACCCACATCAAGCTGTGTGCTACAATTAAAGTCAGATGGTCCTCAGGTTGAACGGGGATATTCTGTTGCAGCTGTCTGTCTTTCTGGAACAGAGCAGCGTGGGGAACAGATGATATGTAGGACAGTGCATAATAACAGCTTGTACAGTACTGGGTCAATAGCAGGGGTTCAGAGTATTAATTGACAGACTGATAGCTGATTTAAAAGTGATTCCCAACCTATTTTTAATTCTATAAAGTGTGTATTTTAATTGAAGTAGGTTGTTGCATTTCCTCTGTGTTTGCTCCTAGAGAAAAAGCAGAATGGCATATAATTAAAACTGGATTTTGATAGAATGTCATCACGAGCTAAATGGTAGTATCAGGATGTCATTCTAAGCAATACAAAGAACTCCAAAGTGCATCTGTTGCTTCTGCATATAGTTGGTATTTTGTACTAGTCCGTGATGTACAGTGTTTTATAATAACACAAATCAGTGTGGGGGTAGGGTATTTTTCTCTTGAGACGGTCCAGATTTTGATGGAAAAGTGACTGTGTATTTTACCATTCTGAAACCCTATTATATACCTCTAAAGCTCAGGCATACTGTGTTTAGTGCAATGAAATAACTGATAAGATGTCGGAAAATATTTTTCAGTTTACGCAGGTGCAGTTAACAATTATTGTATTATTGTCTCAATCCATCATTTCATAAATATGTGTGTAATAAGAATTATAGCGTTAGTTTAACAAAAGTAAAAAACTCACAGGATTTTAAACAAGATAAAATTATAATTCTTCCCCCCAAAAAACCAGAAAAATCTCAAATGCAACATGTTGCCTCCTTACTTTACTATTTCCAAATTGTGATATCTTCAGGTATTTAGTATGTGAGCCAAGGGGAGGATGCAAACTTCATCTGATAGCTAATAAAAAATACCTAACAACTTTTGGTTCTCCCATGCTTCTGAGAGCCCTATAGGAAATAGGAATGGGAAATGAACTTGAGAGAATATAAAGAGATAGATGCTCAGATGTGATCTGGATACTGAAGTCCTAAACAAAACCTTTAGCAGCAGTTCTCAGACGAAGAAACAGAAATAACCTTTAAAACTTAGATTTTTGTGGCAGCTTTTCTTGGCTTCACAAGTTTTAGTTATGTGCTCTCCTTTAGGACAGTTTTCTACTTTAGAAATTTAATTTCACATGTTGGACCTAGGGATAATTACTGCATTCAAGCTGATAGAAATTTTAAATGCCCTTTGTATCATGCATGAAAAAGCAGACATTCACAAAGACCAGGTGAAGCCCAGAGAAAAGCCCTATGCTTCCCACCAATAGGTAGGAATAGTTAAAAATCCCAATAAGAAAGTTCTGTTCTGCATGGTAAAGTAATCTGTTTTGTCCTGTCATTGGAAATTGGATGTCTGAATTGGGAAGAATTAATTTGAAACTATTAATCAACAGATAATAACTTAATTTCACACAGCTTTGATGAGCCTCAGCTTTTTGAGAATTAGATTGCTTCAATGATAATGAAGTCATTGAGGTCTGTCAAGACAGCTTTCCACAATATATCTCAATTTAAGTATTTTTGTGCTTTATTGCAGAGTTAGTCCTTTCATGATTAGGGGTTTATCCATTTCATTCAATGCTGGAGAAAATGCAAGACAAATTAGAAAAGTGATGAGATTACTGTGCTGGACTGAAAGTTTGGAAATCCAATTTTCAAATAATTGAAAATGTAGTGTTTGGAAGCTGGGATGCTTTCTGAAACAAATGAAATGCTTAAATACATAAAGATGCTGTACAGAAAAGTAACCATGGCAGAACCATGCAAAGCAAAATGGAGAGGAAGGGTGAGGCAGTCATTTGCCACAATGCAAATTTTAGTGGAGCAGAATGAATCAGTGTTAAGGACCATCTAAGGTAAGAAAAATGTCCAGTGATAATCAGAGGATCATTATCAGTTGATATGGGGCATTTCTTTTTAGCACAGGATACTCCACCTAACACCAGGCTACACTGAAAAAGAACATCCCCTGCTAACTAACACACAGCAAGGCTCAGAAGTGCAGGTTTTGTGAGTTGAGTGAAAAATCAAAACTTGGTTTTGGAAACGTGATGCTACTTTCAGTCTCTTAAAACTATTGCTATTAGTCAAATACAGATATTGAGTTAAAGCCTGTAACTTGGAATGTACTGCATTTTTTTGTGTTATCTTGGAAAAATCGCTCTCTGGGATTTTTCCTGGTTCCACAGCTGTGAATTAGAAAATGTGTTACAAAAAATCATATCATAATGTGTTATGAAGTGTGTGAATTAAGACTTAGAAGTGGAGATTACTAGTAATAGATTGCTAGTAATAGATTACTAGACTATTGTGCATTCCTGATAACAGCTGACTCATTCAATATGTTAAAAACCATTAGAGAGGCAGGAAAAAGGGTAAAATGTAAACCAGGCTTAACCAGCAACATCAGAAGCAAAGTAGCAGCACCTACATTGAGATTCTGGTCTTCATAGAATTGGATGTGGTCTTAAAAAGCTGGAATGCAGATGGAGCTCTGTACACTGACAGATGAAGATGCTTCCAGCAATTCGAGCTGACGTGGGATGTTCACAGAACTTGAGAATTTTGATACAAGTTCTTTCAGACTCTGAACTGTTGCTTCCATGTCTCTTTCTATATTTGGTGATTTCATGTGGCTTTTCTTTGAATATTATTATCTATATACAAAACAAGATCTATACAATATCCTCTGAATGGAGGATGTCTATTAACTCTACAAGTATTACAATTTTTAGCAAAAACCACTTTCATAAATTATTATAGGAAAGATAACTATAAAAGTAATCTGTAACTTTGCTTTTCCTGACAAGTACTTTATTTATATGCTACGAATGTGCATAATGCAATTAAAATAGCTATATGTTAATGCAATTAAAATAGCTATATGTTTAAACATAACTATTGCCCATGAATCTTAAAGCACAATGCTACATTCATTTTATGTTTTTTCAAGAGGTAACTATGAAAAAATGTTTTGTGCAGGAAGTAAGGTTCCTTGTATCAGGCAAAATAAACATTTCCATCCATAGGAGTCTCAGAAATGTCGCAGTTTAACTCCAGTCAGGAATAGTATTCTTCAGCAAAGTTGGGTGTGGAAGGTCTAGTCTGCTGGCATATTTGATTTCATCTGTAAAAAAGGTTGATATTGTTTAATGCTTTTTTTCCCCCCTCATCTGTGGAAACAAGGCAGTCCTGGGAAGCCCAGGGGCTCCACTGTGCATGCACTTAGCAGGCAGAGGGGCACAGGTGGTCTGTTAAACAGCTGAAGGGGATGTAGGCTGGTGTGTGAATGAAGCAGCAGGATTCCTCCTTGCCTGGAGAAGTGCTTCCATGACTCCAGTGTGCAGTTCTAGTGGGTCTAGTTTTCCTTTTCAGTTTTCCCATGTGGAATACCAGCACTGGGTTAAAGCTGTCTGGTTTTGCATTTGAGCTAAGTGGTGCATTGGTAAATCTGTGTTCCTGCACCACTCAGGGTCATCTCCTGCCAGCTCAGCACACATGTGACAATTTCATCATCTCTGTTTCTGCAGGGTTTTTTGCACTTTTATAATTACTTCCTAAAAGTTAGAACCTTTGTTGTCTAGAAACACATGACATAGAAACATTTTTGTGCAGGCTAGAATCAAAAAACTTGGGTAATTGTAAGCAGTCTTTTGATTTAATTATATCATGTACAGATCTGATTATTAACACAGAAAGGGAGGGGAATGAGACTTTTTTTACTCACTCTGAAACACTTTATTCCAATCTGATATGAAGATAAGTGTAGAATAACCTTAGCAATGCCAGCATAACCCCACACAGGTTACATCAGTGCAGGTGAAAACCTAATCTATGGGTATTGTGGAGGGAAAATTTAAAAAAATCATTCAACACAAGACATTTTTGAAAAGTAAAGAGGAAATATTCTAAGGGAATGTGATATATGGCCTATTAGAAAAGATTCTGAAAATCTGTGAATAAAAAATGTAGACTAATTTTTCTGTGTGTACAATTGACTCCCTGTGTATAAGAATAACTTATTTTTATTGAAGTGCCATCTAAGAAATATGGCCAGAAATTCATGTTTATTTAAATCCAGTTCTGTTGGAATAGCGGCTTTATTAATTTTCATGTATGGATTTTTATTGATTCAATTTGTAAAGAGGACTACTGTACAGAGTGACTCAAATATATTCAAGAATATGAGGGAAGTAATTAAAAGTGAACTCAAACTGTGCTTTTCAACAGAAGGTAAGAATGCTGAAAGCATTCAGTTTGGATTTGATAGTATGGCAAAATAGACTGATACTGGGAGATGGGATTACCATAATATATATGATGGAATGTACTGGAGAGATGCATCTGCAGGACAAAGTTAATACATAGTAAAATATATGTGATGATGGAAAGAAACTGGTTTTTTGCCTTTTCAGTGAAAAGAGTAACCTAGGTAGTGGATCATCATTTGCTAGTCAAAAGCATTGATCTCTTTTCTATCCAATCCAGCTTTGTAAATAGGAAAACAGAGTTTTAAAAGTCTGTTCTTTTGATAACATTTCCTTCTTTACATCTTGTTTGCAATTCCTACCATCTCTTTAAATGGCATGCAAGCTACTTTACAGAAATTACAACCAAACTCTGGACTTCAAGAATGTAAACAGTGTAAAATTATTTTTTAAAAAGTCCATACATGCTTGCAGTACAATAAATTCTGAAAGTGGGATAGATGCCAGTCTTCCTGAATGAAGAAAAATTATTGGAATCACAGACTGTTTGTCTTTGCTATTGTGGAAAAAAATAGTTAAAGAAGCTGATATGAAAACTTGCCAGACTTTACAGTTAGAAAAATCCAAGGTATTAAATAATTGCAGCCTAATTTTCTTACCTTTTAAAAAACCCCATAACCTATCACATTCTAAAAATAGTTTTAATTACTTTCCAGTTATTAGGACACTACACTTTTATGGGTAATGTGTCTGTTTTAGTGAAGTCTGAAACTAAACAAGGTGAGCAGGAATAAAACTAAAAAAGTACAAATATTTGAAATGAGAGCAAAAGTAAACAAGAAGAAATTAAACAGTAAGAAGAGCCTAGATACATGTGTGAGAGTCGAAAGGAAACAAAGCCTAAACTAAAAATATGGACTTTAAAGAGAGTGATGGGGGATGCAGATTTTCTAATGAGGTAAAATCATTACCATAGCAAAGATAGATATTAAAACATGGAGGAGAATGTTATGCAGTTGGGAAAGATTATAACATGTTGAACAATAACACAGTTTGAGTAGATACAGTTAAAAAAAAAAAAAAAAAGAAAACTCAAGTACTCAAGTAGGTATATTTGCTTTTGTCCAAAAAAAAAGATGATTGGAAGCAATCTAGACAATTAAATTTGCTTTCAGCTCTTTTGTTGTGTGATGTTGTAGAGCTGGTGTTTGAAAGCGGGTCCGTGGAGGACATTAAAGTTATTACTGTGTGAAATGAAGTGGGAAACAATTGTGCTGGAGCCACTGCCCCATTTAACAGGTGTTCACTAAATCTGTCTGTCTTCTCTTTGTCTGTTCTGCGAATGCTATGTCTGGATTGATGCTGCTGAAAGTGTATCAAGAATTTTGATTAACATGTAAAAATTGCTTCACAAGCTCAGTGGTGGTAAGGGAGGAAAAAAAAGTTTGAAAGAGATGGCAGTTTCATACCCTATTTACAGTCTGTGATTGGAAGTTGCCTTGCCTAGCAATATCCAACTTGTTCCTCCTGTAAGGAAGTCAGGACTTGCATATAATGAATGTACTGGTTAGAGACCTGGTAGGATATGGTGTTGTTTGATTTGTTTTTGTGTCTATTTACGGATCATATGGGAAAACATGCTGTTAAACTGAATTTGGTGGGTAGCTCAAAATAAAGAATTTGTAATAGAGCCAGTGTAGAGCAATTTCTATCCAAAGTGTTGGAAAAGGAGGTGAGATTTTGGTAATATTTGCATACATGGAGCTGTGGGTTTCAGCTGAAGAAGGGGAGGGGCTGAGGAAACCTGGCCATCTGTGCCCTACATGGAAGGATACAAAAAAAAGTCAGCTGAGGCTTTGCTTTCAGTGCTTTTCCCTGGCAAGACTCCACTCCTGGGATGAGGAAGAGTAATGTTGCTAAAACCATCTGGGGTACAGGGAAAGATTATGACAATGATATGCATCTTGGAGGAACTCTCATTTGAGGAAAGAGTTTCTTGTTCCTAGAAGAAAGGAGATAAGAAAGAGCATAAGAAAACCTTACAGTATAATGAGAAGATGCATCAGAAAATTACATTCTTTATTTCATAACACGAGGACCTAAAAGTTGTTTGTGAAGTGATAAATTTAATTTTGCTACAGGGCAATATTTTTCAAAAAGTGTGTAGTTAGATTCGGAAATGTAACAACAATACTCAGAAATCAGAGAGGGACATTTATACAAATAAAAAGGTAGTTTTTTATATGGTACAAAACATGTAATGTGAAATACATGATCTTACATTCAGCAGTTAAGACAAGCTCAGAGAAATATATGACAGAAATAGTACCCATCTCTTTTTGCTCTAATAAATAGAAGTATCTTTTTCTTAACCTTATTAAATTAATTATGTTTTAGTCATCAAAACAGATCTTTAGGCTCCAGAAAAAATCTGGAGACATAGTTTCAAAACTTGAGGGATGTAGCTGAGGAGAGCTCCCACCTCTTCTTCCTATCCCTCACCAAATTTCCCCAACTGTGTCTTTATTCAGGAACAGGTGTTTGTGAAGCTGTGCTTTGAACTGAAATTAAATGAAAAAGCCTTATTTCTAACAAAAGTTACTATTTTAGTGACCTGATTTACAAATTTTTCTCCCACTGATGGTACTTGCACAGAAAATGGCCCAGTCAGCTGCACTGCAGTTGTAGTACAAACATTCTGGAGTGGAAACCTCTGAAACTGCTGTGTTGAAGTTACCTCATTAAGCAGCAGCAAGCAGTGTGGGCTTGTGGAGCTAGCCAGGCTCTGGTTAGCCCTGTTCCTGGTCCCAGTTGGAAGATAGCAGCTCCATGCTCTGCAGGGATATCGTGCTGCTGCCCGAGGAAGGGCAGTGTCAGGCTCCTGGTGATTATGCGCCTTTGCAAAAGCAGTGGGTGGAAACTGATGGAAAGGGTTACTGCACCCCAGCCCATCTGCTCAGCATCAGCCTCCTGCTAGATGGGCCCTCACATCTGCCAGTTGTTACCCTTTAATTGGAGGTTCAGGTGTAGCCCTTTTGGTTTAAGGAGAGGCCAAACTAGAGCACATCAGTCAAGAAAAGAAAATGTACTTGGCAAAACAAGCACACGTCATACTCGCATGAGTCATAAATGTACTGGGCACTTGGTTCCTTTCATCAGATGGTTGGTCCACCCTTAAATGATAAAGGACTGTGAATTCTTTTTCCAGTTTCTCTTTGTCAAAGAATTCTAGCAGCCCCAGATCTCTTGGGTTTAATTTTTATTCTCAATCTTTATTAGTTAAAAGGCTGCTTGTGCTAGCTACGAAGTCCCCCTTCAGGTAAATACTTGCTGATCTATTGATCTGCGTTAGTAACATTTGTGAGGTATAGAGTCAGCTACAGGACCATATCCAATAAAGGGCCAGTTTCATTTCCTTATTTCATTCTCAGCCACAAATACTCTGTATTGTTTAAATTGCAGGCAATTTAAACCAATATAATTTTTCTGCTTTTGAAGCATGAAGTAAAGGACCATTAGTAAAAAACGTCACAGCCAGAGTTTCTTGTGTTTGTGCTCACCTGATCCTTCCCAGGTTAGTTTAAATACTTAAAGAATGTTTTGGCTGCCTATCTAGGGTCAGTTTGGCTGAAAGATGTTAGGTACCCTCATTTGCCAGTGTCTGTAGCAGATCTGAGGAATAGAATTTCAGAAGGGTGACATTTTAATAAACAACAGAGAGCACGTGTATTTTCCATTAATGTAGCTGCTTTATAGGAGGATAGTGGAGGGTATATCCATAGAAAGATAATACTTGTGTAACTCAGAGAAGGCTCTAAAGTCAAGTAAGCCTGGCTTATTTCTCTTTGAGAGAAATTTTCCTAAAAACTGAAGTTTCAAAATAAATTTCCAGTACAAAAATAATATGAAATCTCAGCTTTTGGATTTTTTTTTCATTCTGAAATCTTACTTCCTATTTGGATTTTATTTAGGTAGACTAGTATTGTTAATACAAAAGGAACAGCTTGTAAAGCAACATTAAAGATATTAATAATATCAAAAGTATAAGTGGCATTCAAATCAGTTGTAAGTAGACAAAATTCTGCATTGATAAAGTGACATAATATATACTCTTGTGAGGTCCCTTGTGTTTGTCCTTATCCAAATGGAAAGGATTTTCTAAACTAGTTAAATGTTGGACCTGATCCAAGTTAGTTGTTAGTGAGAGTTGAACTGGGCTCATAAAAACATGAAAGGTTCACCAGCATGCAAGTAGTTTAGAGGAAGTTGATTTAAAATATTAGGAAACTCAAGTGCATCGAGTTTTGCAATGTGTAGAATGAAAATAATGCTGTAAGCTTCATTTATTATGTTTATTTTTAATTAATAACCCTCAACAATCTCCATTGTTTAAAGGAAAAAAAACCCAAACAAACCACACACTAAAACGAAACCTACGTAATTGTTTTGAGGATGTTCCAAACCACATGCTAGAATAAAAATAATGCAAAGTATCTTGTTTCTAAAACTCTCTGAAAAAGAATATTACAAATGTGTAGCAGAAGAGTCCTTAAGGGCAGTGAAGCCTCCTAATTGTTACTGACATTATCTCTTGCCATCTGCTTTCTGAGGCAGAATAAGAACTTTGTAATGAGGATTAGGAGTGGAGGACGGTGAAAGCATGCTCCAGGAGCTGCTGGAGTGTTCTCTGCTTTCATAATAAATCACAGGATAACTTCTTTAACAAGTCTTTTTATAATACATTTTGCCTAGACTAATATAAATAACCTAAGAATTAAAATTCACTGCATAATCTCAAAGATGCTTGATTTATAGCCAGTTACTTTGTCAAGCCTTTCTCTAAGATACTGAAAGCAGCCTTCACTGCATGGACTTGGGTGTCTGTACTGTCAATATCCTCCCTTCAGACTGATGCAAGCCCATCATGCAGGCACACCCTTGGGCTGTGTGTACACCAGGATTAAACTATGAGTAAAAGCCATTCTAAAGCTGCACTCAAACTTAGCTCACATCCATTTTAAGCCCAGTTTTGCTGTCAGTGTGGACAGATCCGAGCTCTTCACAGATTTTTGGCAGATTGTCTTCCTTTCTGCCTTTATTCTTGTTTGTTGAACTGTGCCCCAGTTGCAGTTTGCCCTGCGTGGATTAGTGCTTTAGAAAAATTGTAGAAGCCATTTAGGTTTATTGTTTTGGGTTTGGATGTTTCTCTCCCAAATATGGAGGAAGTTCCTTTTGCATTGTAACCACAGGTGACCACTGAATGAGAAATTTTGCTTTGTGCTGAGATTCCTCCCACGGTATGTGCCATCTAACCTGATTGTGATCCATTTATAGGCCCTGGTACCCAAGGTGTAAGCAGTGTGCTGACTTGTGTTCTTTTTTCTACTTTTGTTATTTTGATATTGTGGCTATGTAGGAGACTGACATGAGCTGGACTGCGCACTTGAAATGAATAAATCCTGTGAACTCAGCATCGGTTTTGTTTCTGGCTACATCAGCACAGTTTTATTTCGAGTGCTTTAAATCCTGCTGATTTGGGTTTGTTTTATGCACCCTTGTCGTGCAGCATATATAAACATCATCCTCGGTGTGGTTGGGCTGGTGATGGGCAGGCGTGCTCAGGGATCAGATAAAACCGCCTGGCAAGCTGGGTCTCGCCAGATGGCCATCTCCGTTTTATGTCAGTTTTGTCACTTCCCTAACAAGAGCGAGTCCCTGTGCAGGAGGAAGGTAAGGAATGTATTCCATTGGTGTTCCCTGAAGTGAGCCACAGGGTTTCCTAGAGATGGATGCTTCTTCCCGTAATCACACATCTCTGACTGAAGCGTTCCCCTTTTTCCTGCTCCTTTCATCGTGATGTTTAGGAGGTAACAAGAAGTGAGAGAGCAAGGAAGGAGAAAAAACCCCTAAAGTAGTCCCTAAAATTTATGTGTGTCAGGGACAGTTATAGCCTGCAATGAAATGCCACATATTGGGGTCTTCCAGTCCAAAAATCACTTTCTGCAAAGAGGCTGAAAAGGGTAATGCACACGAATAGTGGCAGTGGAGCTTGCTGGCAGAAAGCTGTAATGCAGGCAGCGAAGCACCGAGTCTCACAAGAAATTAATGCAAAACTATACAGAGGAATCAACAGATATGGCCTGATATGTTCAGTTTTCTGAGGGTTTGGTGTGGTTTTTTGGTTTTACTATCTGTAAATACTTTCACTATCTGTAAAAATGACAGGGATATAGATTGATAAATGGAGACAGCTTTACTGTCTCCAGTGGGTGCATGGAGATCCTAATTCAGGAACCTAGAATGAAATCTATTTGTTATCTTCCTGAATTGTTAGGTTCATGTACTAGGTATGAAGTCTGTAGTGAGCTCTTGTAACTGCTAGAAGATTAACACATCTTTGGGCCCAACAAGGGACTCAATCCTGAAGTATCTTCTTCTAAAAAAAAAAAAAATTCGCAAATTTTTTTTGGTAACAATAATGTATGGGAAATGCAGGTGCTGCAATTAATTTTAACAAGTAAAATTTGGACATAAACATTCAGATGGCATAAAAAGCTGAAATTTTATTCTCAGTAAAAATGTTTGTGTAACCTTACAAATGGAATGGCTTGCAGCCTCTTATATGTTCTATATGATGTGAAAACACTAAGACTGATAAAAATAGTTTTTCATTGTTTAAAAACTAAAACCACTATGCTAAAATGTAGAACTTAATTTCTGAGTCACATGTGGTGTGATTTTAGAAATACCTTCTGATTGCATTTGCTAATATAAATATTGCTTCTGTTTTCATTGTCCTTCAAAATTCTATTTGGGATTTAAAATGTTAGAATCTGTGAAATTAAAGTTCTCATTTTCTGTATTACCTTAATGTAAAATCGTAGTGGTCTTCATAAACAGAAGAGATGACTAAAAGACATGGCATTTTTAATATGGTATTTGAGAACAGAACTGCCCCTTTCACTTATCTGATCACTTCATGCATGTTAGCTTTCCATCTTTCAAGCAGAGGGCTGTAAGCGAATTTCAGGAATTTTTAATGTTCTTGGAGAAGGCTGTACATTTGTGACCCAAGGATTAGGAGATAGAGGGTAATACCTCTTAATTTGGGGTCATGAATGCTTGGCGGTCATGCACTGACCTTACAGTCATTACGTGTCTGAATTCACATCCTTCAGTTGTTTGCTTTGCTAGCTGAAGGGCCTTCCCACAAAGGCAGCAATAGGAAAACATTAAGAAAGTGTATTTTGGTTGTGAATTCTCTCAGAACCGTGGTCCTACACCAACTACTGCTTTGGGATTTTTAATGAGCTTGGAAACCAACTGCAGATTGTATAGAGACATGTTCACACACTGTGTCATACAGTAGAGAGCTCCTTTTTTTCCTCTTTGGAGGGTTTGTGGAATAAGTTCCTGGGTTTCTAGTATTTGAAAACCAAAATGAAACTATACCTCTATCCAATGAATACATTTCCCTTCAGCTAATGCCTCAACACATAATGTCTAACTAAATGATCACATGCTGGTTTTTTATGCTGACTTTATTCAGTCTAGAAGATGGACAGAGCTCATTTAATGCATTGCTCTGTTCCTTCTCCATGCTGCTACACTTATGTAGCTTCAAACCTTATTTATTGCATGCTGTTTGAACTCTCTTCTAAAAAAAGCATCCTACATGGCCTTTTCTTTGATATTCACTCAGTAATATCTGAATCATCCACAACCATTACTAAGTTACCTTCACATGACCTTCATGTGATGAGGCAAATGTATTATTTCTATTTTATAAATGCAGAGGAGACAAAAGATGCTTGCCTATCATCCCTGCTAACTATGTGTGCCTGTTTTGAGAGTATTAAGAGGTGACATTTTTCAGAGTATTAAGCATTCTGCAGATTCTGAAAGAAAAGATAAAATGTTGGTTTTAGTTTGGGTCAGTTCTCATTTGCTTTGCTATTCAGCCCAGCAGACAGTTGTGTTTGTATAACTGGGTGTCAAGAAGGAGAGTCTAGAAATGGTGTGACAGGGCAGAAACTGCTTAAGTCAATATTGCAGCTGAAACCTCAGCAAATCTTAGCTGACCATGAAATCTGGTGAAAATAATTATGGAACTAATCACACTTGGAGAAACCTTTGTATCAAACTAGATATCTGCCAAAAATATAGATTGGCTAATGAGTAATTAGCGTTGAATTAAATGGCAGTCCTGTAGCAGGGATGAAAGCCATCTTTCCAGGACAAGTAGAGTGTGATGCACTCTTTTCTCTTTTAAATATATTGAAAAATAACAACCACTCTCTTTGTAGAGAATGAGACATGAAACTCTTTTTCATTGTTTAATGGGGTCCCAGTGTCTAAAGCCGGAGGGGCTCTGATAAAGATCTTACCAGTCTTTCCATGACACAAATAAATGGACTCTGGATTTTCAATATTATTTATATTTTGTTAATGTGAAGGTGCAGATTTTTTTATCTATGCCGAGTAGGATTATTTGGCATTCCATGAATAGACAGGAAGAGGGAAGACCAATATGATAAGAAAGTGCATTACCAAAAAATTTACATAATCTATCTATATCTATATCTATCTCCATCCATTATATTGCTGAAGATTTTAAAGTCATATTTGCTCAATATAATTTTTTCCTAATGGAATAAATATACATGTAAATATATGTAAATTTGGCTAGTTTTTTCTCTTAGAGAGTAAGTGAAGCTGGTTTGTTTGGATGGAAAAAGGTGTGGAAGAATTCATTATATGTTTTTAAAACCTAAATTCCTTTTAGGTATTATTGGATAGTTGTTTTGCTGTAGCCTGTATAAAGGGTTTTTCCAAGAAAAAAGTGAAATTTATTACTCTGAATAAGTAATATGCAACAGGGCAAAAGAGGGTACTCTGAGACTTATGCTGTCAGTGACATGTTTTCCTGGGAAAAATCTGATTTTATTGACTAGAAGTAGTCAGTAGGCTTCTGTTAACAGCCATAAGCTCTGCCAGAACAAGGAACTGAAAAAAGACAATGAATCTGCCAGACCCTGCCTACAGAGGTGAATGTTCCACCAGAAATCACATTACTCTGGAATTCCTGATTGTTTCAGACTTGCAGTTTTGCAGCGAAAACTCTTCACCTGCAGCAGTTAAGAGGTCAAAACTATTGTAAAAGTTCCAAGGTCTGCTTCTGTCACGTAAGAAAATATCTATGGCAGTGACTTGCCAGCAGTTTTTTTTCCTGGGACCCCATAAAATCTTCCACTGAGGGTACCTTTTCCTGGATAGCAAATTTCAGCTGAATGACAGTAAGCCAAGACTTGCCTTAATTACCCTTTGTGGTCTCCCAGAAATATTCCAAAGGCATCTGCAAACCATAGGTTGAGAACCACTGATTTAAGGAGGTGGCAGTAGTTAATTGTTCACGTGTCATTGTTAAAATGAGCATCAATTCAGTCTGGGGATGAACTGTCTTTTTGCTGTGAGTGGTGATTATGGTTTTGTAGTGGTATAATTGCTCGTCTAATAGAGGTAACTAAGGTTAACAACAGAGATAAGTAAATATCATCGAATTATTTCCTGCCTTTAATCCTGGTGAGATAGAAAATATATTAACAAATCCCAGCAAACCTCCAAATTTATTATGCCCTGAAGCGGGGTGTTTGAGCTTTACTAATAAGAGGCAGATCACATGCCAGATAAGCCCTAGTAAACATAATTTTCAGGTGATAGTTTGCTTTCTGAGGATTATCCCATTAAAACTTGTTCAGGGTTTTGGAGCAGAGCTGGAGGAGCTTTTATTAACTGTCATAATTCTGAAGGTTTTACTTGTTGATACTGAATGTGGATGTGTATGACATAATTGCTTTGGCTGGTTGAAAAATAGTGCCTATTGTAAATTGTGAATGAGTCTGTGGTCTGCAAAAACAGCTGTAATAAATTGTAAGGTATGTGCTGTGCATGCTCATTTTCCAAAAAATTTTTGAGTTGTTTCAGCGCAGAAGCTGTTTTTGTTGGGGGAAGGGGGGGAGCTTAGAAAAAACAGGCCTTATCTGTTACTGAATAAAAATGAGTTTATGAAATTGGAGAGGAATATGTGGTTATGTTTGATAGCTTTATTGCCATAGCAAATGTTGAGAGTGATTAGAAGCTAAAAAGAAGAGCAGGTAGATATAAGTACCTAGGAGGTACATCCCTGGCTTCAGGCTTCCTGCTCACATAGGTGACACACTGGCAGTGCCTCTTGGCACAGGCTAAGTGCTGATTTGTCTGGGACACATAATCCTGGATCTTGGAAACCAGCAGAACAGAAGAGAGTGTTGTCCCATGGCCCTTGGTTAGCCAGTCACTGTCCCAGGCACTGTGGAAGGAGGAGATTCAGTTTGATTAGTACAGCACGAGAAAGAAACCATCCTGCAGGTGAATATTTCCAGCATTTGTGCCGATGCTTGATGCTGCAGTGAGAGGAAGTGGCTGTCACTCCTGCAGGGATGTAGGGATGAGCCTCAGATCCCAGGAAAGCTGTGGAGCACCCAGTCCCTTGGCAGCAGTTACGGCTGTGCTTCTCCAGACATTGTGGAGGATAATCCAAACATAGGAGGCATGTAATTTACTCAGAAGCATTTCATTATTTAGATGGCTGTGGAATGACCAAATCCAACTGGTATGCAGGTGGTGATCTGGTAGTTTGGAAGCAGATGCAGTTTTATAATGCAGGTTTCAGTTCATATATGGGAATGACTTAAACCAGCTATATTTTTTCCTAGGAAGCTATAAATGAGTCCTTGGTTTGCAGTTGTATTCAATTATTTTAAACCTATTTACAATGTATTCTATTGTAAAGCCGTGACCTTTGATCTCCAGATTGGTTGCATGTCTTTTGTGGGAAGCAGGAAGTCTTGGGGCAAGTGACACTTGCAGTGCAGTTTATTTTACTTAGACTTTGATTCGCCCTCCTCCCCCCTGTTTCTAGAACTGAAGACAAATTTCTGTTTCTATTGGATTATAAACAAGTTCTGGATAGCTTCAGCTGCTGCATAGTGCAGTGATATTTTAATTTGCTGGGTAGACATGTTTACTGTGTACTGTGTAGTTTATGAGTGTTACCATAAATGAGGTAATCTTGCATCTTGGTTTCCATGTGTGAAACATTACATGAGCTAATGCAGCTGCGCCACTGCTTGCTGGGTATTAGTAGACTTTATTTGGATGTAAAGTTTATACTGAACTACTTCAAATATTTGTGCTAAAACTGGTAGTGCTGCCTTTTTGATGAGTTTTATATGACACTGAAAGATGCCAAGTTTCACAAAGCAATATAAGAATGTACATTCTGCATCGTGCCCCATTGTTCTCAATAATGGAGATTCCAGAGTGGAATAATATTAATGACAGAATTTTTAATTTATGTTCAGTTAGTGTTTCAGGGACTGTATATTTATATTAAATATACAGAGGAACAGTAGCTTCCTAGCATACTGTAGCAGTCCTAAAAACACACGCATTCTGTCCAGAGTCTGGATTTGCAATCTGAAGTTGTGAGAAAAGGGAAAGTTGATTTCTGCTCCATGTTTGAAGGAATACGTAAAGATTTTTCCATAGTTTAGTTTTGCCTACCAACATCCTTGAATCATCGTGTTTTCTAAAAGCCTATGTTTTTAGCATCTAGGGCTGTAGTCTTCTTAATTAAAAATATTGCACATTTTCAGTTTATGTAGCTAGTTAGGAAGGTGTAATACACAGTAAGCTATAAAATATGTCAGTATATTTTGCTAACTCTAGTATTAACACTTACCTGTAATTTCTTGGGCTGAACTTAATTTATGTTCTTCTTGATAAGTCAGAATAAGGGACATCTGTGAAGCACGTTTAAAAGGACACTAAAATTATTTTGTATGATTAAGTACTTATTTTTGAGTACTAAAGAAACAGGTATATATATATTTTCATAAGCCATTTTAAAAGGGCTTTGTCCTACTGAGGATGTGTTCTGAAGATCTCCAACACTACCTCATGCTTTTCTCAGAATAGAATTGGAAATTATTGTGACATGGAAGTTCACCTTTAAAGCACTTAGCTGGAGACTGTAACCAGTTGTTGCTCTCCTCCCTGTGTGTATCCTTTGCTTCTTACTCTTCATCCCTTATCCTAACTTCAGCTTCTCCCAGATATTCCTTGTGACACTGCAGCTGAAGCAGCTCCACCAGTGAATTGGCTGATGTGCGTACGCTGCCTGACCAGATCCAATGACACAGATATCATGGATGTTTTTAACTTGTATTATGAATATTCTTGTTCATGTGTAGATTATACTTGAGTTTCTTACAGTAACTTTGCTCCTTGTATGTATTAGATTAAACATTGTGAAGTGTTTAATCAGAGGAACGTGGAGCCATTTTGCATAGTTAGAAGCAAAATCACTGTATGGCATGGTTTTGATTTTGTTTTGCCAAAACTAGGAATTGTCTAAAGGAGAAATCTTTGGGATTTAGGTATTTAAAAAGTACAACTTGCTATACATATGGAATTGATGAAGTCCTTTATAAAGAAGAAACAAGTTTTTGAAATCTTACTATTGTTAATATTTGCATTGAATACCCCTGTGTGTGCAGAGATTAACGTAAATCTCAATGTAGACCTAGTTGCTTTATTTCATATTTTTATTAATTATGTGCTTTTTACCAGCTATATTAAACAGTTTGTTTCCCTTGAGTGGAACAGCAGCTGTAAGGCCTTTGAAAATATTCATTAGTGTACGTCTCACTCAATATAATGTGAACCCCCACTGTTTTATGTAGAAGGATCTGTAGGTTATATACTGAATTTAGTCTACAATCCGTTTTAACTTATATTTTCCAGTAAACTTTTTCTTTAAGATATTTGCATTTTTGATCTCCAGGTTGTCTCACTTTCAATTTTGCCATAGTTTGTGTTTTTCTTTAAGCTGTTGCCCTTGAAATTGTTAGTTTGCTGAAGTTTAAGCTTCTGTAATTCACCAGTTTCCTAATTAAACAGTTTTCTAATTCTGTGGATAGATGGTTGAAAATGTGAACTCTCAAGTACTTCTCAAATTTACCTAGGCAATTAAAAACGACATTGTATTTTGAGGCCCAAAGTTTTTGGTAATGATTTTCAGCTCTTAACTCTTGCATAACTGGAAAGAATTAATTGTGGCTTTTAGGGGCTGGCAGTGTAGCCCGTCTCCTTCCCCTTCTTGGTTTTCTTGTGCAAACTTTCTGGAGGAGGGAAGGTCTTTCTTCTTTTCCTCCCTCTTCCCCAATCCTGATATTGTAGGTGCTGGTCAGACAGGATTTGTGCCTGGCAGGCACTACCACGTTCTGCTGAATTTCCAAGGTTAGGCAGCCTCCATCACTTTCTGTTCCTGGTGGTTTTGAATCTTCTCCCCATCTGAAGGTTTTTCACTGGGTGCTTGAGCGTTGCCCACACAAGTGTCGTGCAGAACTAACTGAATGTTGTTGTCTAGTGGCACTGAAGTGGCTGGGAAACAAACACTGAAGCACAAGGCTGCTGCTAAAATTTCTGTCCATAAATGAGTCACAAGCTTTTCAGAAATCTCTCTCCTACAAGCACCTTTATTTTTCCTTATGTGCATAGAGTGTCATACTGAATTTCTCACACATATTCATGGCCCAGTACCAATAAGATAATTGTAATATTTAAAAATTAAATGCAATTAACAAGTTGATTATAAAAACATCTTGCATTTTGCTATTGTTAGTCCTCTGATGTCCTGAAAAATATTTTGCCGATATCCTTTCAGTAGAAACAGATATAATTATGTCAAATATGAAGCCATGCAATTTTAATTGTCATCATCCCATGATAATAATGCTATTTCCTATATACACACTTTCATTTTTTGCAGGTAAAAGGTTTTTGTCTTCTACATCTCTATTTGTGTGCACACACTAAGCTGGACATTTTTCTTGTGAGTTTTTAGTATTGCCAATAATCATACACTAAGAATTTCATTTTGGCTCACAACAATAGGGCTTTTCAAAGGTAATTTGAAGGATAAATCAGTAATTATGCATTTAATTGGCTAATAAATCATAGCACATTTCCTTTATTTTCTGCAGTGCTATGATAAATCTTTATAATGTGGCTTAGTGTAGTTTTGTAAAGAAGGAAACTAAAGGGCTTGTTTAGTGTATGTACAGTGCAGGAGTGACATAAATATGTAAGGCCCTCTAAGGTGTTTACTGTGTTATATGAGAAGTCCCTGTGATTACCTGCTTAGGGGATTTTATGAATGTACATTTTAAAGGATGTATTGAAGTTTTAGATTTTACCACTATATCATGTATATATTTAGTATGTAAATAGCATGGGGGGAGCTTGCTCAAGCTAAAACAAATTTACAAAAAATACTGCAGCAGAACTTCCTGAAATCTTTGCACTTGTGAGTCTGATTGTTATAGTATCAATTCTCGGACTTTTACAATTTTGTTAATTTTTAGAGTTGTATTTTTTTTTAAATGGTGAATGGAGATTTATTCTCCATTTAAATTGCTTTAAAAATTGAGAAAGCTTTTAGGTAGCAGAATCTCTGCATGTCATTTCCATCAACACCGCAGGTTATGTATTTCATTTCCTTATGAGAAAAGGTGTGGGTTCATTTTGTATGTTTGTTCTCATTGAGAGGATGATTTTTTCCAAAAATAATTAATGAATGAAATAACATCAACATTGCCACAATTAAATGATTAATAAAGACCAGGCTAGGTACAAAGGAATGAAATGTAGTCTGAGTCTCTTCTTGCCTGTGGAAAAGCACTAGCCATTTTATCGTTTGTCTTCATGAGAGGAAACTGGAGAGGGTGGTTGTTACAATAAAGATTAGGATTAACATAATTCATTTACAAGAATTTAAGGCATGAATGACATTGAATTATATGCCTAGCAAATTTTGTTATCTTAGTGGCAAGGCCAGTACATAAAGTCCCCAAAAGACTTTGTTCTAAAAGTTTTCTGAGTAAGATGGAATTTTTATGTGTGTGTATTTCCATGTCAGCTGATCCCTAGAATAGACTCAGTATTGCTCTATTCGAAGTTTGTTCTGAGAGACAAGGAATAATTTTTTATTTTAAGTTAAAACTTTACCACTAATTATTTCATAAAATAATTTACAACATTTTCTAGGTGGAGTGACTAGGAAGATTTATAGTAATACAGAACAATGTTTCCAATAAGATTTTAGTATGTGTGCATGCAAGCTAAGTAGCAGTAGGACATACTATATTATTACATTTCATAAAAACAAAAAAATCCACCTGCATGGGGAGGCTGCATAAAAGCCTATTATTTTGACATTTTGTTTAATTATAAAATGTCCACTTGAATTTACTTACCTCCTACTCCTAAATGGTATTTAGAGAATTGAGAACACTGTAAGATGAAGGATTAATAAATGGCTTCTAGCATTACATTAATAAACAATTGAAATATTCTGCATTAAGGTTGATGAACTCAACCTACAATGCTCAGATTAAATATTTTTTATATTATGTCCTCTGTGCCACTCCCCAAATTAAATACAGCAAAAAACCTCAATGGGACCAGTCAGAGAAGTCCATTTTACTTTGGTTTTGTAGCAAGCAAGCACACCCTGTCTAATCCTCGTGTGGCAAGAATTCTCTTGCCAGCTTGTCACAGAACAAACATTTTCTAAATTAGCCCAGGTATTTCATACTTTTGTACCAATAATGAAGTAGAAAATAGGTTCTTTCCAAGGAGTTCTAGCTATTTTTTCTTTGATTCTCACAATTTTCTTCATGATTGATTTCAAATCCATGGTAGTTGGAAGGCAGACAGGGAACAGAATCTGCAATTGAAGCCCAAATATTTGATTAAACAAAATGGTAACTTCCTGAACCGTCTTCCACAAAGGTGTAAGGGAAAACAATTTCCCCACATTCACTTACCACATACATCATTATGGAAATGTGCTACGTGGCTTCAGTAATTTACGAGTGTGGGGCAAAAAAAAAGAGATTTCTATTCAGAAACACAGCCCACTGCAGCCATACTCCTCCTAATGAACAGTTTGATGAATAACTCTTATCCATTTGCCCACTATACCACTCCTGAAATTGTCCCATCGCCACCAATTTATTTTCTATGGGCATCATATTATATTGTGTTGTATTCTATTACAGTGCAATGGAAGAGAAGTGTGAAGAGGGTGGGAGTCAATCATTAAGATACATGTTTTAAGCAAAGATTGTGTCTGTTCTTTGATTGACAAGACTTAGAATAACATTTATACATCGTGTACATCTGCATTTGGATTGTATTTCTGGTTCCTTTTCTTCACTTGTGAGTTAGAAGTTCTTGGCAAAGCTGAATATACAAAATAAATATAAACCTCACTGCAAAGATGGGTCCCTCAGAGAGAGAGGGAGAGAGTGAGAGAGAGAAAATGATTT
The DNA here is from genome assembly GCA_910950805.1 of Acrocephalus scirpaceus scirpaceus. NCBI lineage: Eukaryota > Metazoa > Chordata > Aves > Passeriformes > Sylviidae > Acrocephalus > Acrocephalus scirpaceus. The sequence goes on along the minus strand of OU383778.1, from coordinate 58,734,756 downwards.
AATGCAATAATGATTTTAGCTATACACAGGCATCCCTTTTTTGTCTCGATTTGTTAAATTACCTGACGTCTCCATGCGTAATTTAAACAAAATTTTGTTCTCTAGTCTTTCTTCCTTTTGAGCTATCTTCTCAAGGAGAAGGATGATGAATGGAAACATAAACATAGCATGAGAATGTGAACTAGTTCCCAAACATTTCAGTGGTTTTTATAAACAACTGGTCATTGTTACCTTTTGCTGGATTACAGTTTCCTTTAGAACAACAGTGCTCTTCAGCTGCATTACAAAGTTGATTCTAAATGTTTTTGCATAGTTGCTTAAAGGCTTTAATGTTTAAATAATGGTTATATAATTATACATTGTTTAAACAATTAGCTTTTAAGGCTAGCAATAAGCTCACATTTTATACACATACTACCAAAAAATGATAATGAAACTGCATTTAAAAGATACGAACTGACGTTAGAGTGAGCAATCGTAGCTCACGGACATTTGTTTCGATTTTAAAATGTGATTTTTAACATGCTTGTTTTCATCTGGAACATGACTGGTCATTGCTGCCATTCTCCTGGGCTGGCCTTTGAACACAGGCATGGGCAGCAGCGAGTTTTTCACCTTCTGAATCCCATTTTCAGCATTCCTGGTGGCTTATGTGTCTTCTTCTCTGCCATAGGAAGTGCCAGCTTGCATCTTGCTGGTCTACATAGGCACAAAATGTTGTCTGAGGCTTGAACTGAATGCCTTGGATGGGCAGGATTAACATCACAGCATTCTAAGTTGCCCCCTAAGACATTGTGGCAGCTCTTGATTTATATTTTGAAACAATCAAAACAACAGCAATTGACACAAATTAAGGTAATGCTTAGTATCTTAACTTTTAAAAAGTGTCATGTTTTGGGTCTGCTATTTCTGCTTAAGCTATGATTTGTTTGCCTTTCTAAAATAACACAATAGCATTTTTAATCTTCTCGAACGGCATTCATAGAGTGATTAAATTAGGAATTTTTTTAGATGTGTAACAGCTTACTACAGTAGCAGAAAGTCTAAGGATAAAAAAAGTTAAATACATTTTGTCTATTTTATAGAAGCATTTTAGAAATCATGTTTTACAGCTGCACTATGTTTTCATTTTAGATACTGTACAGCTTTAACGACTTTCTAATTTATACAATTTTTGTTTCATTGTCAAAACATTTAATTATATCATGTCTTGAAGGTGTAAAGCTGTCAAATAAATCAGAGGCTCAGTGTAAACATTGGGTGAATTGCTTTTGCTACCATACTGTAGTTGTTACTGGGCAGTTAGTGGAACTTTTTTAAAACATTTACTCAGCAGGTATAGGACTGCACTGGCACAATGAATTGCTGATTGCTTGTAAAACAGCAGGCAGTAATGCCCTCACTCTTCGGAGCTCTGCTTTGTAAAATCAAGTGGCAAGATAGCATGGCACAGAGAGCCAGCACACAGCAAATGTGTTTCCTGCCTAAGGGCTGCTGGAGATTGCCAATTCTATTCCACCCTCCACCAAAAAAAAAAACCCCAAAACCGTGTTATTGCTGTTTTTCCCAGTGTAAAAAGTAAAGTTCCCACCACTAGAGGGAAAGGAATGTGTTCAGGCTTTATAAAATTTGGTAGCGTGGGCATGGAAAATGGAAAGGTTGCTTTTCTTGATGAAGGCCTTAATAACTGTATTTAAATAAAATGAAATTTTTAAAAAAATCCAACAACAACAACAACAACATCAAGACAAAAAATCAGACCAACAGCTTGCAGGTGCTTTTAAAATGTTTAACCTCTCTGTGAAAAGAGGCGACCCTTCTCTTTTTCGGCCAGTATTTTGTCGCGGTGTCAGTACAAACTGCAGGCTGCCCAGAGCCGGGTTTGGATGAAGTAAATTAGTTCTACTTTGAAGCTTTTCTTCTCTGCCCCTTGGAGAGTGAATGGGGAGGCCCTGGGCCGAGAGCTGCTTTTCATTAGTGCCCCCACGTACCTATTTGAAAGGCAGAGCTCTCCTAGCGCACACAAACACGGCGCTAAAGCAAAGCTTCCCTTGCCGCACGGCTCCTCGTGTCCCTTTCCAGTCAGGTGCTTCCCAATCAGAGTTAATTACCGCGGTCATTTATTCCAGTCACCCTCCCTCCGTGCCCGGGTGGCCTCGTTTGAAGCGGGCCAGGTTTGAAAGCCGCCGCGGGCTCCCCGGGAGCTCCTCATTAGCTCCGGGGCTGCTTCCCCCGCCCGGCACATCCCCGCACCCCTTGAACCCCTCGCTGGCCGGGAACGGGGCCCGGAGCCTCGGCCACGGTGCCGGGCACGGGCCCGGAGCCTCGGCCACGGTGCCGGGCACGGGCCCGGAGCCTCGGCCACGGTGCCGGGCACGGGCCCGGAGCCTCGGCCACGGTGCCGGGCACGGGCCCGGAGCCTCGGCCACGGTGCCGGGCACGGGCCCGGAGCCTCGGCCACGGTGCCGGGCACGGGCCCGGAGCCGCCGGGGCCCTCACGGCAGCGGCGCTTTGCCGGCGGCGGCTCGGCCGGAGCGATAAGGGGAGGCAGACCCAGCTGCCCCGCCAGCCAGCTCGCAGCGTTTCCAAACGCTGCAAAAAAAGGGGCTTTTTTTGCTGTTCGGCGCATACCTGGGGTAGTTGAAATAAAGGGTAGAACTGAAAATGCAGAGCTGGTTTCCCGTATGCTCTGCAGGGCAAAGCCGAGGTGATGGAGGCTGATACCTGTGGCGCTGGGGTGGCAGAGGCTGGAAGAGGTGCCTGTGGCGGTGGGGTGATGGAGGCTAGAGGAGGTACCTGCGGTGACACTGGGGTGACAGAGGTTAGAGGAGGTACCTGCAGCACTGAGGTGACAGAGGCTGGAGGAGGTACCTGCGGTGGCACTGGGGTAGCAGAGGTTAGAGGAGGTACCTGAATTGGCATTGAGGTGACAGAGGCTGGAGGAGATACCTGCAGCAGTAAGTGCCCTGTGGTGTGAAGGTGGTGGTATGGTACAGCTATTGGGTTCCTTTCACTTCTCTGGGTAAAGTCGTAGTTTCACAGAATGTTCTGAGTTGGAAGGGACCCGCAAGGATGACTGAGCCTAAGTTTTGGGTAAATGGTAATGGTCCCTTACAGCTCTGGTGAAACAAGGACCTGATGGTGTCCTTGTGCTTAGCATCATCCTCTGGTTAAGTGAGCTGCATGCCACTCCACAGGCTTATTAGAGTGTTATTTGATTAAAACCTTGTAATTTGGTTGTTGCTGCTTTAAAACATGGCATAATACTGTGCTGTATTTTTGTTGGTTTGTTTTGTATTTTTGTAAGCTTTTTTTTTCTGTCCTGGGAAGTAACATCATAGATAGCTGCTTGTTTTCCCTCTAAAGAGCAAGAGCTGGCCCTAGGAGTTCAGCTTCTGATTTAAATGGTTATTTGGAAGATGGGAGTTAAATGTCATTTTTCTACAGTATATTTTTACTTTATTTCTAAATGTTAGGGGTTTTTTAGCAAATCTATGAAGAAATTATGCTGTTAATATAAGAGAAAACTCTAGGGTTTTCTAGCATTTTATTTAGCTTATAACGGGCAAATACCTAGTTAATAAAAATGTTAATAACTGACCATATGCTTTTTCAGCATTCAAGCCCTGAATGTTCATAGTATTCATCTCCTGTGCCCTTCCCACTAACATGGTTCATGGCAGAGTAATATAAAGGTTACGAAAAGTTTGCTCTCAACTGTCTGCAGACTCTGTTGTACTTGGAGGTGTTTATGCCTTGGTTTCCTGAGCATGCTCAATATATTCAATATATCACTTGTCTTTCTGTGTACAGCTGTCAGTGGAAATTTGGGGCTGGTTAAGTGAAAGAAGGGAATAAAATCTAGAAAAAATTACTCTGTTTACAAGAAAGCATTATGAATAAAGCTGTTTGAAATTTAACATGCACTACATCATGAAATTAGAATAAAAAATTGGAAATTTTGTGTCTTCTAAGGATGGATGTTTTAAGAAGTAATTTATAAATACAATTAATTTTCAGTTTGATTTCTTTCAAGCATTGAACTTCACTCCTAAGAGCACTTTATTCTGTTATGAATTCCAGTGCTAGGCAACCTCCTCCCAGGGACCATGAGACAACCCGGTGGATCCACTGGGGCAGGGAATGACAACAGAACTGGGGCAGTGTCCTCCCTAATCAGGAAACTGGGAGCTCTTGCTCTAGGGTATTTGATAGGTGAGCCACCCTGAGCTCCAGTTTGTCTGGATTCAGACTTCCCAATAGCTTGGCTAGGTTGTTATGCAAATGTGCCAGAACAAGATGTTAAATGGGAACCTGCTGTGTTTGAGCAAGTTTGCAATGAGCATCTCATTTCCCAAAGAGTATGTTCCATAAATCTGCTTATTTTTCCTTAAAAGCTGAATGTCCTTGCTGCACAAATTCTTCCTTTCTCTGTCATTCTCAAGGTCACGTGACGATTGTCTTTTGTCATTCTAATTAAATGCCAGCTTCAAGGAGTCTGATTTACTTGCCAAACACACCTTGTAGTGTCATCCTAAGCAACCCCTCAGAATGGCTTTATAAGAGATCAGGCTTTCACTGTTCATAGTCATCTCAAGCAAGCAAATCACATTCTTAGCTAGGCACCTCAGCCCCAAAAGTGACACATTTGTCCCATGTGATCATTTAGTGCTTTTTCCTATTTTTTTAGCTGTTTCATTTATTCAAATGTGGTACCCTAATTGCCTTGGAAATCTTGTGTTCTGTTCCTGAAAAGCTTTAGAATAGTTCTATTCTGTGAATTAGCAGACAAGTCAAATGACAAGATTGAAATGACTTTTCTGCCTGACTTGCATCTAAACTGTGCTTTAAATTTTAAATTCCTTGACCTTTTGTCATACCATTTCCTAATCTTAAACAACTTTTTCTGGAGCATTTTATTTGCCCCCCACCACTGGCTTCAAAGACAAATTAGATTAGCCTCTACAACTCCTCCAAGATGTTTGCTTGTGCTGTTTGCAGTGATTTGAAGACCATGTGTTTGCAACCATTTCTGTCTCCTCTTACATGCATACTAATACTTGTTGATCATTACAGCTCTTGTGAATTGGGTATACAACTGACACATCAAAGCACAGCATAAATGCTGCAAGCTGTTGAAACAGAGTGCAAAATTAAAGCAACAGTTTGCTTTTAGGGCTTACAGAGTGAGTCGTAGGGAAGGGAGAAATGTACAAGTAGTTTAAATGTAAAATACATTAAAAAAATCACTAGTTCCTCACAGTTCGAAGAGTGTTGTGTTGTCAGTAACCAAACAATATGCTTAGGCTTAAACTTTGAGGATTTAGTGGGGTGGCAGCCTAAATACTTAATTGAAAACCATTTCAAGTGTGGCTTTGTCTGTGTTCGCATAAATCTTGTTTTTGCATTTTAGTGATGCAAACTCTGTTCATGTTTTTGATGCTTTCTAAAACTTCATGACCTTCACTGCAGTCACTGTGTTTGTATCTTGCATTAGGATTATGCTACCTGTATGTTCAGTAAATGTAAGCAAGCTAAAATCCCACTCTAGTATGTTCCTGAATTTCAGAATTGTTTTGTTTCAAGCTTCAGCATTTAAAAAGCTGGTATAGCCTCAAAGGCAAGCAAATGTTGTACGGTTTGAAGTTTTGTGGTGTGTTTTGCACCTCTCTCTTAAAGGGAAAGAATCTGTAGCATAAAAAGCTGAATGACTGTTTACCATCCTTTTAGAGGTGTGGAGTCCTCTGACCTTTCAGTTTGTCTTTGCTAACACTTGACATTCAGACTGTGATCACAAGGCTCAAGGAGGTGCCACACAGGAGTCCCTTGGCTAGGAGTAATGCAAGTGAGCTGAAGCATTGGAAGCAGTGTCCCTGCATTAGACTTCTGAGGGGAAAAGTAGGTTATCTTGGCAGAGTGGGATGCTGAGACAACTGGTGCACAGCATTGTGCTGTGAAATGCAGTCCTGTCGGGTGGGATTTTGGTGTTTGGGGTCTGGGGTTTTTTTTCAAACACAAAACTTCATTTGAACTAATTTGACTGAGCCAACTGTCAGCTGTGTGGTTAACAGCCTGTGCTTCCATGGCTAATAGGTTCCAGATCCAGGCTGTCAGTCTTCATGCAAACAAGTGCTGGAGGAACTGGGAGAGGAATTGCTGAATTTCAGGGAGGAGGGAACTTCCTGCCTCCTTTTGGTGCTGTGTGAGAAGATTTTCAGAAAGAGTTTTCATTCCCTGTCTTGGCCTCAGGATATTGATGACTTTTCTGTGGGAGAGAATCCTCTTAACAGCATAGCAGACATTTGAAATGTGGACAATAAATTTGGGGATGTGGCAGGGGAAAATGGAAGTGGTCAATAGCTCAGCAATACCTCTTGGTGTTATCAATACTTGCTTGTAGCCAACTTTGTAGTAAAAAATGCTTATGGACTAACCAGTCACAGTTAGATGTTCTGTGTGTCTCTGGGGAAGGACAGATGCCAACCACATATAGCAGGATTGTAAGGGTTATGAATAACCATGGCCATTTGTGTGATTTCACAATTGCAATTAATTATGGCTTTTATAAATAATTTTTCATGTAGAGGAGTGTAATAAAGACCTCCTGATCATTTTTTTTTTCTTACCAATTCTGTACCTTTTCTATTGCTTGGTGTGAAGAAACCAGACAGTTGGGACAGGGCCATTCTTGGGGTGCCTTTTGGAAAGCATCTATTTACTGATGGAGCCAGTTGGCTGAGACAGGTTTTGACCACTCTTGTTTTTCAGCAGGGATGTTAGCATTGTAACAACCATGAATTTGTGAACAACTGAGGTAAGGCAACCACCTAAGGGAGATGTATAAACTTTGAAACTTAAGAATAAAAATGCATCATTTGTTCTGTTCCTAAACTGTTCACGGAAGATTGTAGCAGTTCTGCCTTAAAATACTTCTCTTAAAGTTGCAAGTTATCAAGGATATACTGAGAAATATTTTAAAGGTGATAACTGCCCTTGATGGAAAGAGTGGCTACAAATGCTCTGATGCAAGTTTTCATATTCACTGAAATCTTTTATTCCTGGCACCTAATAATAGACATTTCAGTTGAGAATAAAGCCGAATTTCAAAGGAGATGCAATTTTCATTTTATAAAATGTGTAGCAGCTAACTTTTTCATTTAAACTACAAAATTACTGCTGTAGACTCCATATAGAAATGATCAAAAGATAAAAAAGTGCTTAAGATTTTTGGCTAAACATGCTACTGTTATTTTGGTAACAATGACTTAAATTCAGATAGGAGTTTGAATCATTGCATTGCAAAATATTTTTCTTTGTTTATGTGCTGCTCATGCAGAATATACCTTGCCACAAAATTTCAGTAAGTGTACACTATTATGCAAATTTTCTTTTTTGTCAATGCTTAGTAGCTTAATGTTAAATACAAAGAAGAAGGAACAGAGGAGGGGAAGTTAATCTTCTAGGGATCTCCTGTGTCTGAGCTTCTCAAACTGCTGATATCCTTTCTTTCTACGAGATCAGTTTTCTTCAGTAAAGCATCTGAGTTAAATGTTTTATTAGGACTGTATTTTCCGGAGTACTTTATTCTGGTATCGCTAACCAAGTAGAGAAATAAAGTAAAATGCTCACTTTTGTTACAACAGTAATAAAGAATTGGCTGTGTGTTTCTGGAACACACACACAAAGAAAAAAATGAAATAGTTACTTTAATTTTTTTTCTGTAAGTAGTACTCAGTTTCTTAAGTACTTCATGCTTAAAACAATTTGTAAAATACAATTTGTAAGCAAAACTAAATACATTTACTTGAAATAGTTACTTACTGAGTAAAAATCCACCAGTCATGTAAATGGTTTTGATGTCCCTTTCATCCATTTGAAATTTGTGTTACCTCATGCAGAATGTGGAGTTTTCTACTTAGTATGTTTGCTGTGCTCTTCCTTCTGATCTCCTCAAGGCAGGCCTGAATTCTGTACCTTTCTAATAACTTTATACAGATCTTTGTTCTCAGATGTCTACCCCCGTGATCAAACAGTGTCGCTGGTGAAAGCGCGTTTGGTAATATACTTTTTAATTCCTGGAGGTTACTGAGAGACCTTTAAAGATAAAGCCAGCACTTGAAGAGTTAATATGTTATTAGGAGGACAGGAAATCTGGCAACTATTGCAGAAACTAGACCTAATGGTGCACACAAACAATTTGTCAGTCTTGGTAAAAGTGAATAGCTTTCCGCAAAGTGGCTGCGTTTGCTTTGTTTGAACAGCCTAAACTTTTCCTTTTCGAACTTTAAATCTTAGAAGTGAAATGTGATCCCCATATTGAATCAAAATGATTTAATTCAAAACATATTTTGATTGGGACAAGGCTGACGTGAAAAGAAACTCTAGAATAATAATAATAAAAAAAAGCTGAAAGGACTTTCTATCATATATTTAGCAGGAAAATTTGAAACAGTTCTAATTAGGCTGAAAAAACCAGCCTTCTTCATTGTAACTTACAAAGGTCATATATCAATGTTGAGGCAGCATTACCGACTTGTGTCTGAAAGCCTGAACATGCAAACATCATTTCAGTTGTTTAGTTTCGGTGGGTTTGAGGTTTTGTTTTGAATGCATGTGCACACATGTATTTCCAAGCCAGAACACATATTTAGTTTAAAGTACTTACCTGCTGCTGCAGTTATGCGGGTGTTTTGTCGTGTTCAAGAGGAGTATTTTTCACCTGAAAGTTGTGGTTGTGCTAAGGAATGTGTGAAATCCTAATTCATGCCTTTCTGTTCATACGTAAATATTTTTTGAGTGGGACGTAAAAGAGACTCCATTTTAAGCGTTTCAGAGGAAATTCGTGCAGAGGGGAATTAAAATATTTAGTCCATTAAAGGTAACAGGCAATTATTTTTACTTGAGATTTATTTCTTACTTGCTGGTGAAGTGTATTCCTGGGTTTGTTGGTTTGATTGTTTGTTTGGGGTTTTTTTCAATCAAATAAATAGGAAAGATTATTCATGTACAAGCAGTTTTGGTCTCTCATCAAAGTTTCTTCTTTCATTTTAACATTTCATAAACCACATTTTGCATGGGTCGGACTCTTTTTCTGTCGTTCAAATAACAGTTGCGTGCATGCTTTATGCTGTGCTTCAAAATTACTTTGCTTTAATCAGCATAGGAATAGGGCAAGTAAGTCTGTCATTTATTTCTGAATAGCTTGACTATGAATATAAATCTGTGCTGATGGAAAAAAATGCAGTTAAACCTTTCATCTAATTTCAGCGTTGGAACATCCCAAACTCAAGCACAGTATATATTCATTTTTAATAGACATCACTTCATGTGCTGTATGTCACTGCATAAAATCTAAAGCAGAAATAAAAGCAGAGGGCAAAAGCCATAGTAGTCACTTCAAAGATACAAATCTTAATTCCAAAGGTATAATATTTTTTGGGAAAATATATCATGATAAATCTTTAGAGAATCTATACTAGAAAATCATTCCCTGCCTGCTACTTTTACGTTTTCTGTTGTTCCATCCTTGTTCTACCAAATAATTTGTATTAGTATTAGACTGATGTTAGTCTTTAGTTGCCAGCAGTAAATTATTCCCTGTTCAATCCTTTCAGAGAACAGGACAGAAAAAATGCTCATAAAATAGAGAATTTTATTCAGAGTTGTTCGCAAGGAGATAGTTTCGATTGCACATATTTAGTGACATCAGATTGTGCATTCGAAAAATATTTATTAATAAACTAAAATTTCCTAGTTAGATCAAAGCTTCTATTTGTTGATGTGTCTGAAGTGTTTCTACCTTGGGAATAGAGAAATGAAAGTTACTAATAGGTGTTTGTGTTTGACATCTGTATACTGTACTTTTTAGCATATCTCAAGTGTTTTAGTCTCTGCCTAATAGATCTCATTAAAGAAACAGATATCAGCCCCAAGACAGTTTGTCAAAGTTAATATGAGTCCCCTGTGGACAGAATTGACAATCTGTGTGTGGCTTCACGTGACTGCCTTTCCATGGGCTTGTTTGATCCATTAGCAATTGGATGTTATTCCCTGATATGTTTTACAGTAACTCAGTGGAATTGGATATTGCTGTATATGCTGGACATTTTCGGGGGTTTCCTCATTGTGCACGTTTCCCTCAGAGCACAGGGTGAGCAATGTGCTCGCTCTGCCCTGGGGACAATTCCTTGCTTTGCTCCAGGAGCAGCATGGAAGGATATTCGTATCCCATGGCTGCCTGCTGGGTTTAACTCGAGCCTTGACGAGCACTGCCTGTCCTAAATGAAGTTGAGGCTGAGGTAACCCTAAATGCTGAACCATTGATAGGCTTGGCTTAGGCTTGCAAGAGGTAAATGCTAACAACGTTTAAAAGCATCAAACAAGGCAAACCTCCTTCTTTGTGTAACCAAATAGTTCTGCAAATTGCAACCTCTATTTCTCAGATGCTTTCTTAAGGAGGACCCATATTTAAATATACCAGTGTGGCTGCAAAGTGCATCACGCTGATCTGGCACATGGTGTTGTTTTCCTTGGAAGTCTGTTCTTTGGTCGTTATACAAGCTGTTAATTATTGTTTCCTCATTGATTATGTCAAAGCATAGGCACTTCTCTCTAACCCAGAGCTTAACTGTGAACCTGAAATACCAGGCAAGCTTAGTTGGCCTTTGAATTTGTGTGCTCTTTGGTCTGTCCTTCGAGGTCCTGATGCTGACTGTAGCTGGTTTTCAGTTATCCCTTTCACTTGAGATTTAGCAAGTAAGAAGATTTTTAAATGGCTTAATAAGGAAAAAAAATTATCTGCTTTTGAATCTGTACAAATTTCAAATGTAAAATAACTTCAAATTTGAAAAAGGGAAGTAAGGTCAAGATGGCTCCCAACTACTCCGTGAGAAGGCAAAGTGTTTTAATTTTGCTTTTTTAAGGAAAAAAATCACATTTACACAGATGTTAATCTACAGAGCTTGCTAAAGGTATTCCTTTAGTTATTCAGGTCCAAATGCTTTGTGAGGGTAATATGACTCACTGAAAATCTAGCTTTTGTAGAAAAGGAGATTATGAACAACTTGAACAAGTGCTGAATATTTATATATGTAACTATTTAAAAATCTCAAGTTCCTGACATTCTCATTTTCTTGGCATTAAATAGTTATAATGATAACAGCAGGTATGTTCCAGGGTTAATTTTTTTTTTTTTAGCTGGATAGCATGAAAATTAATTCTTATCATTGTCATTTGCTGAGCCCTGTAGAATTTTATTGCACATTGCAGTGTTATGGACACTCATGAGACTCCTGACTGGTTTTATCTTATTAAACAATTTTGAAATCATTAATTTTTAATTGGCCTGCTCGTGGTTTTTTATAGTTTTAATTGTGTGTGTGTGTCTAACTATTGGGTATTTTTTAAATTAAAAAGAAAAACAAGTTGTGTCTAAGCATATATGTTATAAGGTATTGCTATGTGATCATCCAAACAGAGACTCTACTGTGTGGTGATTCATTTTAAAGAATGCTTTCAGCAATTCAGTATCCTAATAAAAGTAATAATAAAAAAAGAATGATATGATGTCTAAGATATGTACAGGTCTTTTCTTGATTGAAAGTTCTAATTAAGTGAATCGAGGAAAATTAACTGAAATTAGCTGTCAGAAAGTCACATTTAAATGAGTGATGATCTGGTGTGGCAGTAAACATTTAAATGATATAAATTGCCATTTAAGTGTATGGTTTAATGTTTGTCATGCATTAATATGACATGAAACTGCAGTGACAATCAAGCAGCTTGCTCTAATTTGAACATATTTAGGGCTTTTGTGTGGAGTGCACCACACAAATTAAGACAATTGCTGGTTTTATGTGTCAATTTAAATGTTGTTTTCAGGCATCGGTTAATGAAACAAACCCATCATTTTTGTGTGCAAATTGCAGAGTGATTTCCTTGGTTTTCAGATTAATTTCAACTTCCTCTGCTCAAAATTAGGAATTTTCTTTGCAAGGAAAATGCCATTCATTTTGCTAGATGAAGAGCATATCTGTTTGTTATGGTTTTTCATTTGGTAATTCAAATCAGCAATACATAGAATCCTCTGTATAAAATAGAAAAAACAAATCCTGATAGTGATTTGATCTATATGAATTAACTCTTTAGATGACTATGATTTTTAGGTTACCTTTTAATGTAGTGTTTTTTGGATGTTCTTGTCTTGGGAGTTGGGTTCTAACTGGATAACATCTTCAGCAAAGCAGCTTAATCATCCAGCATAGTACTTCTGTATAGGTTTACATGTAGGAAATGCATGAAAGTGGTGGCAGTTTGATATTTCCAGCCTGTTAAAAAATTTTTACCTTAACATGCCTGGTTAGTTAGTCCTGTTTCCCAAATTCTATCAATCTTCTCTCTGGCTGTCAGAATCAGATAATCCTGCTGTTGTTATTCAGCATGCAGATCACACAGGAAAGCACAATTTCACCTGGGGAGTGCACAGAAACATAACCTGGCTGTGTATAAATGCACAAATGCTTTCCACTTGCTGCTTTTTAAAAGTTTTTCTTACTACCACTATTACAGTTTAATAAGAGAGGTCTCCTGGTGGGAAGGATATGAGACTGGCATCTATCACAAGACCCACCTTTTTTGAGATAGAATATCTAAAATACTCTCATCAATTCTGTATTTAGACTTAAGATAATTTTGCATGTTATAAAACAAAAATGCTCCTGTTACCACCAAATGATGACTGTCTGGCAAACTCAAGTTTGTGTTTTGTGTGTGTTTTTTTTTCTGCAGGCGTTAGAAAGTGAGTTTGTTTCCTGCCAGCTTCACCAGTGGATTGATCTGATTTTCGGCTACAAACAACAAGGGCCAGAGGCTGTTAGGTCCCTGAATGTATTCTACTATTTGACTTATGAAGGAGCTGTTAATTTAAGTTCAATAACGGATTCTGTACTGAGAGAGGTAAGTTTGTACTTTATAGTCTTCGTTAACCACTGCGGTGTTGTAACTGTAAAGACTCCACATCGTTCAAGGCTTCTGGTGAATGTTCAATGTCTTTGTGCTTTCTTGTGGTTTGGCCACAGGCCAGTCAAATGCAAGGTGCCTGAACCAGTTATCACAGCCTGCAGAATTAATAGAACAAGGATGCAAGTTGTTCTTAAACTTTGTGCACCTGGATTTCAGCCCAAGCTGGATGCCAATATAAAAAAAAATGTTCAAGGATTGCTTCAGCTGCTGAGTTCAGCTGTTTTGTTCCTTGAGACTGGATCTTAGTGGCCTGAGCAACCTTGATTTGATGAGCAACCTTCTGAATTTACCTTTGCACTTTTAACAGTTCTCTTCAAGAGCCATCGCACATGTGTAGCAAACATCAAACATCACAGTTTTATAGCCTCTGATATTTTCATTTGGTTGGCTATCAAGTTAAAATGACTTGGCCTGTATTTTTCAGATGCAAAAGAGAATATTTCAGCATTGGAAAGACCAGTAGCTTTACTCAGACTCAACATCATTCAGAAAATCTATTTGCCAAAGTATCTCACAGAATAGTGTGGGTTTAAAAGTTCTTCATCCTCCACCTAAGCAGCTGTTTAGAAAAGGGCAGGATGGGGTAATTAAAACAGATTTTTGATTGATTTTATGTCCTCTCTTAGAACACTACATTGGTAGTAAGTTTAGCTGCAAGTATATTAATTATAGAATAAATATAAACAGTACTTTGTTGTAAAGTATTCTGAATCCATGAAAACAAAGCAATATGAACGTTATCAACTGTTTTATTTAGAGGGGACAAAGGGACTGGCTTAATGCCAAAGTGATGGCTCAGTGTTGTCATTACATGGCTTGCCATCAGTCTGCAAACTGCATCTTAGTCTGTTTAAACCTAAAATACATATGTTGCACGTAAATACCCTTAATTGAGCTAAGAAAAGGGTTACTGGGACACATAGCTTACAAGCAAAAAAGTCATCATCTGGCTTTGGAAAAGTTGTTGACCCGAGAGTCATCTAGTAGATGTTCACTGTGATGTATTTTCAATTCACTGATAGTGTTTGCTCGCTCTACATTGGCAAGGAATCAGTCTTACCTTTTAGGAGTATTTATTAGACTCTTGAAGTGTTTGGTTAAAATATGAGCTGAAATGTAGGCTGGATATTGTGTGTAATTTGTTCTAAATTTTGTTCTAAATTTTGTTATTAAATGAACCATCATTGAACATTTATTTATGAATTATGAATATAGTATTTATGAAATGAATATAATTATTGAAGTAATACTAGTGAAAGTAACAGTCTCCATACACAATTTTTGTGTAGTTTTAATTTTTCTCCAACAGTTCTTTTTTCACATTTATTGTGATCTGAGTTGTGTTAAAGCCTGAAAAAAATTTAGGACCAGGGAAGTTACAAATGTTTGGAAGTGTGGATCATCTCAGAGAGGCATTCACTTTGTTACCAAATATTTTGAATTTGTCATGTTTTTATTATACTTTGCTACAGCGTTTCTTATTTTTGAGTTTTTCTGTGCTGTCTGAACTGACAAAAGATGAAGACAGGGAGAATTTCAGTGTTATTGAGTTCACAATAGTGGAGTAGCTTAGCAGCAGCAGAATTTTGAAACACTACTGATGGTGTCAAAAATGCACACTGATGAATGCAGGCAGCAGAATGAATGGTGTCTTGTAGCACTTTTGATCTGAGTTGTTTGAAGGATTGGTCCAATGACATATTTTGATTTAGGAGTTTTAAGCATGCCACTAAAACAGTGAAAGGTCTCCTATTTAGCTAGGTATCCCTTGTCATTTACTTGTGTTTTGTAAAGCATATTTCTAATTATGTAAATGCCTATATGTAATTTTAAATGGCACGTATGATCAGCTCTGATGCAATACTGATACTGCAGAAATTGAATGACTCTCATCACCAATGCTGACTTACTCTGGTTTTACTTAGGTGTAGAGATGAAAGCAATGAAAAAGCTGTTTGTGTGTATTTCTATGTGCATAATCATTCTATATCTATGTGCTAAATGAATTTATCATGCACCTTTGACAGCCTCACCTTCTTCCAGCTTGCTAATCCATCTCCCTGAGGACCTGCGCTAACATTCTGTGCTGCCAAGCAGCTTCAATCAGCATTTATTTTTCTCCTTCAATCAGCTTGCCAGAAAATATCTCCTCTTTTCTCCACCAAATTCCCAATTAGAGCCCAAATGAATTTCTGATGTGGACAATTAACAGTATTTTTAGGCAGGCATGGCACCTCAGACTTAGTATCTTTTTACTGGGCAAGTATTAAACTGGATTTCTTGATTTCAAAAATGATAAGTTTGGCTTTTTCCTCTTGATACAATTCAGATTTGGGTCTTTAAATCTTGACAGTTGTAGCAGAAAAAGTATTTTGATTTGCAAACCTAAACCAAAGAGAAGCTCCTGTATATTCTGAGAGCTGCAAGTTATTGAGGCTTTTAGGTATCATATGGATATAATAGCAAATGCTTAAACTGTGGCAATTTCCCCACGCAGATAGTGCTGAGCCTGGACCACATCAGCAATGAGAGGCCCATGACGCATGTGTTTCTGAGGTATCTCCACAGATACATGCACGGGCATTGGTGACCTAACTCATCAAAGAGGCCACACACAGAACAATGGTGGAAGGCACTGAGGAGTGGAGGGGTGTAGGTTAATGCAGAATTTCCTTAGGTCTCCTAAATGGCTCCAACTGGCACCTTTATTTTTATAGGCAGTCAGGTTATATATATTACAAGAAGGAAGTACTCGTCTAGGAAGGAAAACTATTTGATTAAAACCATATTCCACCTTAAGTTGTTTTTTTTTTTTTTTTCCCTAACTGAAAATGTAGAACTTTTACATCCTCTTATACTGCTGTGAACAATTTTTTCCTGCCATTCTTTCTGCCTATGGGAATAAAGGAAGTAAAGTATTTTGAAAGGATCTGACTGCCATAATAGAAAATTTTAAAATAAAATGCTAACCATGGGCCACATGCTACCTTTTGGCAGAAAAACCCCGGGGAGTGCAAAGCTTGCATAATTCAAAGGCAAATCTCCGGAGGAGGGGAGTAGATCAAGAGAGAAGGGTTTGAGTCGCAGCCAGTGGGGGAAGGGAACTGCAGCCAGGAGAAGAAAAGCAAGGGATACAGTATCCCTGCTGGCATATTGGTGCACTGCTCATCCTACAGACACCATTCCTTCCTCCTCTTCCCCTCCAGGCATTTTGGAAGCGCTGTCACTGACTCTGCTCCTTGGGTGTCTTGCTGAGGGAGGTGACAGCTGCAGAGGGAAGTTTGCTGTTCAGTGGGCAAGCAGTAAATATCCTGGTGGAAAACGCTGCATTTGCCAGCAGAGCTCTGCTGTGTCACTGCCTTCTGTTGACTTGCTCCTGAGCACCACGTTTTGATCTTTGGAACTCCCAATCACAAGATCTGCTGTGGAAGGGCTCTTTTTTTGCCTGGATGGAAGGGGCAAGGAGTCATTTAGCACAGACAAATGTCATCCAGCTGTTCTGGAGAGAATTCACAGCACCTTCTTATCACAAATACTGCTCTCTTTTTGCCATAGCTGTCCAAGAATGGAGGGGGAAAAAAAAAAGTAGAATTAGATCTAAGTCATTCAGACAAGTAACTGATTAGGAGCTGAAGCACAATCCATACAAAATAATTTGTATCTAGGGCTAGATAGACTGGTGGGTATTTCATCAGTGTTGGTCGGAAGAATAGAAATTCCTCTTGTCTCTGGCTTAGTGTAACAAAGGATGATCGTGAATGTGAGCTGCCCTCAGTTACTACTTAAAAGTCCATTTCTCCACTGATATCCCTATGAAATTAGCATAAACACTAAATAAAAGCAAAGCAAAGAAACAAAGTTAGTAGCAGGAAGATGAAATATTATTTGGAGAATGCATCCTTGATTTGTACAGGAAGTACAAATTGTATTTTTATATAGGAATTGTACTTCCCTACCCTTCAGGAAGCACCCTGAATTTTATACCATGCTTATCAAAAAGCCATGTTTGGAAAAAAAAAAAAACGCAAAATAAAACCATCTAATATGATCTTTGAAGTCAGCAATTAAGGAAGACTAAGGAAGCAATAATAGCTCTAAAAACATAAGAATGAGTCCCATTAAATTAATAACATCAAGTGATTTGCTTTTCGCTTTTAGATAGTTCTATTGTTTTGTACTTCTTCCTCTGAAGAGAAGGTGCCTTTTTGTTATGTGAAGGTGCTCTGTTTAACATTAGGAAGCAAGCTTTCTCCATTCTTTTGGCACCTTTCTTTGTAGTGATGATATTTCATTTCCATATGAACTGAGGAGTTTCAAAAATCATGAAGAATCAGCTTCGACATAGCATTTGGCTTGGTATTTGAATGTGCCACTTCTGATTATATATGTAAAAAAACTAATTCTTTTATTTTCAGTTTTAAGGCATATGGGATAAATTATTTGATGAATAATAGCTTTTAAGTGTTGTTCAGATTAATATCTTTGGGTAAGTTTTATGCATCTTAGGTCTTACTTTATTTATAAGTATTTACAGTTTGAAAGACTTCCGTGCCCAAAAGAAGTTACGAGAATGTTTAGTTTACATGACCCCAGTTTCATGACAGCAGTAGCAGATCTGATATCTTATCCCAGAGAAAGCATTTTTGGCCTCTCCTTTAGCTCTGGTCATGGTGGGAGTTAATGGCATATTTCAGCTCTAACTCAGCTGGAGAAGCCTGACAACAGTGAATCTTTCGCAGAGTATAAACACGATTTGTATTTATAACATAGTTAACATTTACTGAATAGTTGGGAAAACGATCAGTCTGGATTCAGCAGGTTGGGCAACAGTCTTTGTTGTGGCTGTGATGAGTTTTAAAATGTAGGATAAAATGGTTATAAAATAACTGTCACAGAGTAGTAAATTTCCATGTGCTGTATTCAGTAAGTAATGCAGGCAACATTCAAAGTACCGTAGAAACCATCTTTGAATTGTCTCTGGCTGGAAGTGTGCTGCACAGATGGCATGTTTGGTGTTCTAAAGCACGGGAACAGTGGGAAAAGCCAAATAAATGTTTAACATTGGTCTCATTTTAATTGCAAATCTGTATTAAAGTACCCTTACATGGAACTGGAATTAAGGCTGAATTTAAAGGAAGCACAGTAATTTAATGGCTAAGGAGATGTGGACTTGCAATGTATCCAAGCCCGTGCCTTGGTCTTCTCCTAGGGTGGCACCCACAGCAGGAGTGTGTAACAGAGGCAAGGCCTCCTGTGAGGGATGGTACCACTGCTCAATGAAATCAGCTTGTCTGGGCATCAGGACCCTCCCACGAAAGGATGCAGTATTTCCTTCCGGTGAAAGCAGCATTAAATAACAGGAGCACCACTCCTGCCACCGATTTGTATCAGTTACCTATTAGTTCTCTCACCTCTGCTCACACTGTGACCTGCTTGTGGTGGTGGAGTAAATGAGCAAAAGGAGCATAAGCAAGTGCTTACTGTGATATCTGGGGGGTGTGGCACTCCTTTGATTCCATTCAGCCTGGAGTTTGATGTGATGAATGGGGATTTATTGCCCTTTGTCTTAACTTACATATTTACTGCAATGCTTACAAACAGACATGAAAAATAGTCAGCTGGGTTCTGATCCAGAAAAATATTTGACCCTGTTCTCTTTTATTCTTCATTACAGGGTAGATTGTAATTTTACCTGCTGCTTCTGCTTCTTCATCCAGCAGTAAAAGGAAAGATATTTTAGAGTTAATTTAATTAGGTCTGAGGTGCTCCATGTATAAGGATTAAAAAAACTGGCTAGAAGTAGTAGTTTTTTGGAAGGAGTTTACTCATGGGAATTAGTTCTTCAGCTCTGAGTGCTGTTTTCCCTCAGCCTTGGATTGAAATTCAAGAGATAGAAATTTTCAGTGCAGTCAGTTCCCTCACGTCTTCTTGCTTGATCTGTCTTGGGGATCTATCAGAGCCAGAGAGGTCTTGAGACCCCTTGGGCTCCTTACATTTTCATTTGTGCCTGGATGATCAGTCTTAGCTGACGTATTTGTTGGCCAGCATTAAATAAGAAAGAGTAATAGAAAGGTAAATAAGGTATGGATAAAAGTGATGCTCATAATACTTCAAATATAACTCCTTCTGATATAAATTGTTTCTATTTTTAAATTACTTTTTCCTCTTTCATATGTGGAAAGGATGAGATATACTTGTATATAAGAGCTACAGTTATACACCAAGTCATTTAGCCTTGAAAGAAACATGAAAGTGAACAGGCTACAGGAATTTTTTGTGTCATCAACATGCTTTGATTATTTGCAGCCTCTTTATGCTGTCCAAATGGTATCTGTATTGACTTTCACAGTAATTGGGAAACTAAACATTTTTGTTTGGAATGTTTTCATTCTATATGCTTATTGCAGTTCCCACTGTGGGCATGGATGTGTGTGGTGTTTACTTTCCAAACCTTGTTATTTTAGTTATTAGTTATACTTGATAAATAGCTGCTACTTGAGTGAGAAAGCTTTTGGTCATGCCAGAGGTGTTTTCCTCAAGCAGTATCTAAACATCAAGTCTCAGTTAAATGCTCATACAGAAAGTTCATTTGTTGTAGAAAACTCTGAGATAGCATTGCACCCATAGTTTGGAAACAGCAAATTTGGTCTTGCAGGTAGTAGTTACGAGAATTTAAATACATGTATTTCATAGCTTAACAAAAGAATTGTTTATTTCTTTTCCACAATTGTTGCAGATTCTGAAAGATGATCACAGAAGACATTTAAAAGACAACTACGTTTTGGATTTTTACATCTGTGTGTTAACCTTCTTCAGATTGAAATGTTTTATTTTATTGAAGCTTTTTAATTTAATAAATAGCAATGACATCAATGTTTAGGAAATTCTGTGGAATGTTAACAGATTGGAACTGATTGCTTTTTTCCAGAGGAAAAAGTTTTATATAAGAAAATTTGGTATTGTTTAGCTATTGAGAGGAGCAAATGAATAATGCCAGAAATTGAAGTTTGAGGGTATTGTGCATGGCAGTGCCACTACTTACTCTGTGATAATTATTGATTTTAAATGAAAGCAGTGAGTTGCTCTCTTGAAATCTTCAGCTGCCACAGAAAAGAGAGATGGGAAGCAATTTTGGTTGTGGTGCTCAAATAAAACAGAAACTGTTGTATTTTAAAAAACGAATCCCAGAGCTGCTTAGGCTTTTGCCTGTAGTGAATCCAGTTTTATTTGCAGGTCCTTAAATTGATCTCAACTCTCCTTTTAGACTCTTTTCCCTTTTTATTTTGTCAGTCTCTTTGAAGTACTACCAGACCTATTTTTGTAGTTCTAGTGTTTTTTATCTGCTTCTTTCCAGTAGCCAAAGATTTAGGTGTTTTGAATGAGCACATCAGTGCTCCAGACAGAGATACTGTTTGAAATTATCCATGAACCCAGTGCCTCTGAACATTATTGAGTGACATTTGTTTCTGTTGGTTGTGTCTGCTCTGACTAACTGGTTTTTTTCAGATTGGCAGCTGGGATTACGCTGCAGTAGACGGACAGCTGCGTGAGCTGGAGATTGCAGCCAGGCCGGGCTGTGCCTCTGTTTAATATGTCTGGAATGTATATATTCAGATTGGAGCAACTTGCATGGCCCTGAGGGGCTTCTAGTTGTATTCTCACAAACTGTGATTACTTCCTGTTCTACTTTAATGAGTGCCATGTAATTGTCACATTATTTGTCTGGACAAAAAGACTTCATTTTTTCTTTTTTCTCACAGAAAATTCCTTGGTATAGTTTAAGAGCTGGGTTAGTGTTTTTGTTTGTAAAGATGTGGTGGAAGGCATCCTATGCTGTTCTCCTTTCTCCATTTTTCTGATAGGAACAGAATAATATATTATTCATATATTGACTTTCAAACAGCTTGAGGAAAAAAAGGCAATCCTGCTTAGGGTAACCCCTTCCCCTCCATATATCTGTTGTAGTTTGGATTTTATAAATAACTAGTGGTAACCAGTAACCATTCTCCAGACAACTCTGGTGTTTTCAGCAAGCAGAAGGAGGTGAAACTGAGGGGTGGTAAGAAGCAAAGAAAAATATTAAGCAGCAGATACATTTCTTGCAAGGAAGGTACAAAGAAGAAAGAAAAAAATGCTTAATTTCTGTTTGATGGCTTTAATTTCTCTGTGTATCTATTGGTTTTTTGTGTAATGAGGCCCACAGTTTTGTTACAGACCTCGCTAACACACAGCAGCAGGCAAAGGTTGTATGCTTTTTGCTCCATCCCAAGTTGCTTGTGTGCCCTACTAAGGCCCTCCTCTGCGGGCTGCTGACAGTATTTCTGCCCACGCTCCGGCTCTGGAGCCATAACCCTGAGGTGCTGCCCTTGGAGCTGTACCTGCATTAGTGGGCAGCAACAGGCACCTCTGCATTCCGCTTGATTAGCAGAGGGTACATCACAAACGTTGTGCAGTCAGGTTTAATGATACCTAGAGAACAATAGGTAACTCTTGGTCTCGTAATGTCTTGTCCTTAGCCTTCCTTCTGCTCCATTCTCTTCTCTGCTGTTTGTTAAAAAAGCTAGCACAGACAATTTTCTTAAAGCAGTGTGTTAAGTGAATGGTGCAATGAGAAAA
Organism: Acrocephalus scirpaceus scirpaceus; assembly: GCA_910950805.1. Taxonomy (NCBI): domain Eukaryota; kingdom Metazoa; phylum Chordata; class Aves; order Passeriformes; family Sylviidae; genus Acrocephalus; species Acrocephalus scirpaceus. The sequence continues at coordinate 58,713,120 of OU383778.1, read as the reverse complement.
CAAAACATGGAAGTGATTCAGTACAAAATGTTTGATTTGTGAAGTCAAAGCAAGTGAAATAATTTTCTGGTTTGACATGAAGAAACTAGACTGCTCATTTTGTTTTTAAAATAGCGAATAGGAGTGTGGGAATTTATGATACTAACATTTAAGTGCTGTATTTTTTCCTTGGGTCAAGTGTAGTGCAATATCCCCAGGGCAGGTGTACAGTCAGCCAGCATATACATTGCCTTTGTCAGGAAAGCATTTTGCCCATTTTTCACAATCTTGATCTAATGGGGATTGTTAGGAAGCAAGGGAGATGGTACTACAAAGAGCTTCTCTTGATAATCTTCTGCCTCTTTTCAGCAATTTTATCTATTGTTATGAATTGTGCTTGCGCTCTGGCTAGTGTTATCTGTGTTCTGTAGTTCTAGAGGAATTTAACTAAGAATATTCCTGTAGGAGTGTAAGTGGCTCTCTCTGGTCAGAGGGGGTTTTCTGATCACTTGTTACTGGAGCTTGATTTTAATCACTGTCCCATGGGGAAAGGAGCTCCTTGGTTGGCCGCTGAGCCATTCAGCTTCCCTGTCTGAGGGGAAACCTGTCAAACAGTCTGTGTTCTCTGATGCTCTAAAGCAACATCTGGGTGGAAGGAAGGGGAAAGCAAGTAATCATAATTGCATATCACTCAAGCCAATAGAAATCACTGAGGAACATGTGTGTAAACCTTTTTGAATATTGAAGAGTGAGGTAGGAGCGGCAGAGAGCCAAAGTAATTACTTTTGCAAAGACTGGTTTTTTCTGGACATAAATACTGGACGGAAAGATGGAGGATGAACCCAAAATGTTTTCTGTCCCTGACACGTGTGCTGAAAGAATATGTATTACAATGCATGTTGTTATTTCACCTGGGGTTTCAAATGTTTGGCAACTAAATATCAGGGATTTGGGAAATAACTGGGAATACTTTGGTGCGGATCTGTAAAGGAGCTGAGAGCAGCCTCTTTGTAACAAAAGAGGAGGTTGTAGCTTGTTGTGCCCTCAGACCAAGGCATGCATTTTAACATGGATGTGCTGTGCCCCTGGACTCCTCAGACAGTTTGGTGTTTTGTGTCTGAGGAGGCATGATGAAAGCAACTCTGAGCTAGTCCCTTTAAAGGTCTTTAAATCTGGAGTTAAATGGTGTATGTCTTGCCTTTTAGCTGTTACGGGCCTTCATTTGAGGATTTGAGTTCAAAACTGGAGACCGTTTCATTCTTTCTCTGTGACACTCACTGCAGTTCCCCCTCCACCCGCCCTCCCTCATATTTAATTTTATAGTTCTTTCAGACATAAACATGAAAAAAAAGCAATTTTGACTTAGTTTCTGAGTGTTGCTGCAAAGAAAAGTAACAAACATCTGTTTTTACCTTAACTGCATCCATATGTTCAACCTCCCCATCACCCTCCTTCCCAAAAAATTTACAGCCGTATTTGGTGGGTACTGCATACTGTTGAATTAACTTTCTTCACAGTTAGATGAGAGGGTAAGTTCAGAGACTGAAAATTGCCATACTAAATAGTGGTCAGGAACTACATTATAGCTAAGCCAAGTTTTCAAGTTCTTTCCTCCTTTTCAAACTTTCCTCCTTTTAATTTGCTTTGTTATTCCCCTTTTCCGCTTCCCACACCCAAGGAGAAGAGGAGATGACCTAGGAGGCTTTTTAGGAATGGGTAAAATCAGATAAATGTGAACTTACGAAATTTTCCTATGGCTTTCAAGCTTCTAAATTAATTAACATTCAAAATGTAATGTTAAATAAGTAGGTGTTTGTGATGCATACTGTGTGAATTATTGTAAAGAGTTGCTTACCTTGTTTCATTTTATTACTTCTTGTAGCATCTGGAATGATTCTGGCCTTACCAGAATTTTGGGGTTGTCAGCGATTAACAGGAAAAAGGCAGTTTTATTGAGGTCTTTGAGAAACAGTGAAATAAAATGTGGAATGATAGCGGGTTTTACTTTGTGGAACACGTCTTGCTTTCTGCAATAAGAGTTTGTCAAGCTAAAAATGTCTTTCAAACAAAAGTTATGCATTACAAGTTATATGGTGTCCCTAATAGATGTGAAACTGGTTGTGCAAATTTCCCAAACATTTCTACCTACAGTCATCTAAGTGGCTGTGTGCTCCAGAGGAATCCAGCACTGTGAAAACACATGCCCTTCCTCTACTGCTGCTTAGTAATACTGACTGATGCTGGTAATACTTCTTTTCAAGAAAGCTCAGTTAGAAGCTATAATTCATTAGAAAGGAAGTGGATGATGACTTTCTCACTGATGGACATTATACTGTATTTTCTCATGTGAGTGGTAGGTTCTTTTTGTCAAAGGAGATACTAATTCTCTCTCTGAGAAAAAGATTCCCTGGTCCTACATGATTTTCTTTGTCAGGTTAAACAAAAGTCTGAGTGGCATCTGGTGCCTCTTTCTGTTGTTACATAAATTGAGAGAATGGGAATTGATTCCAGTTCCACCATCACATTTCTGCTGACAGAGGGAGGTCATCTTGCATCCTTCTGTATGTAATCTTTCTGACTGAGACATCAGAATGTGGAGCTGACATCTGGATTGACTTTGAATACAATCTGGGAAAAGGAAGGAACCATTTGGGGTTGCCAGTACACTCTCTTGGTCATTATTACAAAATGTGGAAGCTAAAAAAAGAAACCTTTACTTTTTTTTTTTTTCTTGGTAACCAGAAGTAATGCAGAAGATTTTTTTTCTGAAGTCTAGCCACTATGTCTAGACATACTTGTCCACGTGTTGTTGCCTTTACTCAATAGTTCTTCAAATTTCTTTTGGATTTCTGAAGATACCAGTAAAGACAACGCACACATACCACTATCTGTGCCTTTATATTCTGTGTACAGATCTGATGGTTTATAAAACCTTGTTACACGTGGTATGATGTGATCTGAATATGGATTTTTCCCAGTTGCATTGTCTAAAAGGGAAAGATTGTGTCAGGGGCTATAGCAGTCCTGGAACTGTAGGCTCTCATATTTTTTGGAACAACCAGCTAGAACCTATTGAGTCTAAAGGACTTGTTTGTGCTGCAACTGTCAATCACAAACTCAAGCTAGATCGTAAACAGTGATGTAGAAACTGTTAAGACTGGAAATGGAGAATTTGTGATCCTCTGAGGCAGGGTTTAGCAAAATCATTGTCCCGTTGTCAGCAGCTTCACCAGGTCTGACAGACACTATGTAAACACAGAGAGTGCCTCTTGACTGGTGGGTTGAGTAGAGTATTTTATACTTGTTCTGCATCAGTTTGGGCTCCTGTAATGATGAATGTATTTGAAATACTGTGCATCAATATGTGATGTCTTGTGTTTCGTTTTCCCTCTATTGGCACTATGTAAGAGTGTAGCAGAGGTAGCACTGGAATTAAAAGACATGCCAGATTTCAAGGTTGAGATAAAAATTCTGACTCTATTTAAATGCTGAACATAAGTATTTGGGAATGAAAGCTTCTGTATTGATCATAAGTCAATATATAAGGAAATTATTAAATCTAAAGCTTATTATTTCCTTGCTTTATCTATTCTCATTTCTAAAAGAAATGCATGGGAGTTATGTTTCAAGAATATTTTATCCTGTATTCTTCTGGTTCTACCCTCAATGCAGGGCAGAATTTCCATCTGCTAGTAAAAATATGCCACTTAATCTGCAAGTAAGTTTAGGCACATCTTTTTAAAGTCTGAATGTTTTGAAACAAACAGCATTTTATGGAGAGGGTAGGGCTGCTGACCAGTTCCTTTGTTAATGCCTCATGTCTTATGAGACCTCAAAGCTTTTGTGATACCCTTGATATCTTGAGTCACAACCCCCCAGATCTGAATTTTAATGTAGCATGTCTCATCAGCAGGAAGGAGAGTCATGTGGTCTTACTGAACTTTAGTGTTTCATGAGTCTGATACTGCTGTTCCTCAAAAAGTGCTCACTGCATCACTGTGTGTACCTCAGATTTCAGCCAGCTTTTTGATAACTTACTTATTCACCAGTTCTTTGAAGATTATGGTGGTTCCCAGAGTGGGCAGGAGTGTTAGAATATGTTCACAGACTAATTTCAACTCTTGCTCTGGTGAGTTCAGATGTTTCAAAAGCCCTGCCAAATATAATAAGGTCAAGTGTTTTGGATGGTGTTTTTACTATCAAGAGGATGATTATTTTAAGGTCTTAGGTGCATTCTACTTTTGGCTTTGTTATTTCTGTAAAAGGAGAACGTCCTAGTAATGGTCTTCATAATTATATAAAAATAGTTGTTTGTAAGAATAAGGTCAGCATAAGTGTTATTCCATTGTCTCCAAAATTTTAAGGAGTGGCTAAAATAGAGCAGGAAATGTAAGTGTAAGGAGCATTGAGGAAGGGTGAACCATGAAAAAGAAGAATTAGGGAAAAATACCTGAGGCATCAGCCCATGTGCAGCCTGCTAGCCCACAGCAAAGGCAAGGTGATTAGTTTAGCTCACAATGAAAGAACTAAGCTGAATGATTTGAGATTTTCTGTAGTATTGGCCTGTTGCTGCGAATGGTGCAGGGGGCCAACCTGACAAGAAGTAACTTGTTGAATTTTGGCTGCTTGGTGTTACCTGTAAACCAGTGGGACAAGAGGTGGCAGCATGGAAAATTAGCTGGACATGCCTAGGGCAAGAAGTAGAAGTTCACAGGTTTTAGCATAATTATTTTTAAGAAATCACTAAGCATAATATTTTCATGTATTTCCTATGAAGAAAGTGCTAAAACATGTTGCTGAAGGTACAGAGAAACTTTAAAAAACCCCTTGTGTTATGCCTTCATGTTCTCCTATAGTTTCGCTGTTGGTAGTTTAATGCATCCTAACGTTCTTGAACTTCTTGAATAAACCTGGAATAAGAATAAAAGCTTGATATTGCTTTCCTTGTAGTTCCTGCTTTGAAACGAAGCAATGGAGTTTAATATACAACACTTAATACCTACAGAAACTTTTTAAAAGTTAACGTTTGTTTCTGAGTTATGATACAAACAGGATAAGCCAGTGTTAGAAAGGAGAAATGGAGCCAATAAAGAGGGTTTCTGATTGTAATAGCTTGTTTCTGTTTAATATCATTGAGCAGGATGAGGTTTTGCAGAGTTTCTCATGGAAATAGCATCCACAGTACTAAAATGATTACCTCATTCTTAGTACCAGTGCCAAGCACTTAGCTCCACAGTGAACACACGGGGTTGATTTTCAACATGAAACAAGCCAGAAGTGTGGAATGACATTTTCAGGTGACAGTTATGGTTCTATTGCCTGTAATTAGCACCTCTTAACATGCAAACCTGCCTGTGCCTTTTCCAGGCTGTGGAAGCTCAAATACGAAGTTTTGGACAGACCCCTTCCCAACTGCTCATAGAACCACATCCTCCAAGAAGTTCTGCCATGCAGGTGGTAAGTGCCATGTTAACTCTTTGTGACCTGCCATTGTGCTCACTTCCTTTGCCATCTTACCTTTGCAGACCTGGACACCTTCCCTTTGCTTTTATGTGGTTGTGGAATTATGTTATTAAAACCAGCAGATGAGTTACGATTTGGTAGGAGTTGTATGCAGTGCTTAACTATTTTTTTTTATTTATTGCTGAAAGGATTGCATTGATTTCTAGCGTAGGCTTTTTTTTTTGTCAGTGTAATCTAAGAACACTTCATCAGTTGATTTTGTTAATACCATACCTGTACAGGTGAGAGCCAGTCATCGTGGAGACAATTTAGTTAATCTTTGGCAGATTCCCCAAGAAGCATGGATTTAGGAGGTGGAACTTCCTTGTCTTTTCCCCCAGGCATAGGTTTTCCCCTAAACCCAGGATTACTAGGAATTCATGAGCTGAAACTTACATAGCAAAGAATGTGACTAAATGTGTTTTGCAGTAAAGCTAGGGTGATAAAATCCAGGCAGTGAGCATTAACATGCTTTCCCTTTTACCTCTACTTGTGTCTAATATAATTTTATTATACAAACTATTATTTTATTACTGATTACTTTTCATATCATGTTGTGTGCAGTCCTTGGGCTCAAAATATCATTTGTGTTGTCATAGGTCCAGAACTCAGGATGTTAAGTGTTATTCTGACAAGTGGAGCAAATGGTCTGCTAATTCCCAAGGTTTTCAAAAGGTCATGTTCCCTTATTGTTAGGATGGACATTTTACCCTGAAATATGGGAAAAAAACCCATGTCTTATAGGATATGCAAGAAGAAAATATGTCCTACTCAAGCAGACTAAAGTTATTAATTTTGAAACATATCTGAACTGCAGAAGGTTTTAAAAGATTATACAGAAACGTGAAATGTTTCCAAAGTAGCTAACAAACCTTGTGATGCAGGAGTCTCAGAAGTGTAAACTTTCTTAATAAACTGAGCTACTGGCCTTTCTCAAATGCATCACATGTTGAGCCTTAGAGCTGCTCAGCTGCCTGTGCCCCATGCCCAGGTCCCAGGGCAGCAGACACTGGACTTGTGTGTGTGTGTTTCATCCCTGCTACCAGGGATGCTGGGGAGCCCAGGTACCCCCCTCGTGCAGCCACTTGCCATATGTGTGTCCGTCTGTCACGGTGCCATGCACTGAGCGCTCGCTCTAATTTAAAGGGATTTGTTTCAGGAAGAGGAGCAACTCGAGAAGTTGATTATTGACGTGTTAGTCAGAGCCATTGTTACATAAATAAATTTGATACCAGGAAGCAGTTTGTGTAGTTTTATCATAATATTTTTCATGATGCTGAATTAGTGAAGATTTAGTATGTAACAGAAGTGGCTAAAATCTAAGAAGTTAGCTGTTTCTAACTCCTGTGGTTTTTTGGGCTGGGGTACACCCAGAAAAAAACCCACTTAGTTCTTCACTTGCTGGTTTTGTGGCTATTAATACATGTTTCCATAATAGCACTATATTAAGTGGTTTTAAAAGTATTCCTGAAATACAGTAAGGATATTTTTCCTGTCATAATTTTGAATTATTTCTAGTTGCATTATTTACTGAGTTTTGTTTTTGTGTGCATGAATACAGCTGAATTGAAAGTTACCACGTGCTGTGTTAAGTGCACAAGCCATAATATACACCAGGTGTAGTAATTAGCAGTCACATGAAGGCTGCCTATTTGTCTGGTTTTGCTGCTGTTGCTGTATCCCCTTGTGTTTTCAACCATCAGATAGCTGGATTTAATTGAGGCCACATCAGATGAGGCATTACTGACACCTTTAATTGAATGAGCATCCAGGGAGGATTAACTCATAATATTGATTGGCTTTTAGCCACTTGCTCAGAAGGGTGTCTGGGTAGCTTATTAGTTGCTTTTATTTACACCTTTATGCAAAGACTGTAAATAGGAATTCATAGAGCAATATGTTTTTCTAAGTACTCTTAATAACTTTTTAAAAAGGAGTGATAATAAAAATGCAAATGTATTTAATTTTTTTATTAGTTCTGTATAAATATACATTAAATGTGTGCACTTACATACACGTATATGTAATGAAATATTGCAGGTGGAGAATAGCCAAGGACACTTCATTAGTATTCTAATTTGGTTATTAGAAAATTACAAATACTTGAGCAATGTGGCTACTGCTGACCAGGATGATTGTACCTCTGCACTTCAGTGGGGTTCTCTTTCTTCCAGATGCACCACACAGTCATAAACCCATTAGGTGTTGCTTTTTCTCCTCACGTTTGACATCCACATCTGAGGTCCTCAATATTTTACTCTGATGTTTGCAGCATTCTTAGAGAACTTAGTTAAAAAGTTAATAAACTTTTCAACTTACTAAACTAAAAAAACTAAAACTTAAAAAAATTATGTTGATAATGAGAGTCTGGATTCATTCCCTCACTTTAGCATTTCTGGAAACAACGCAGGATAGTGTCTGTAATCACATTCACTTTGTATTCTTTACAACTGCATTTAATTATGTTTGTCCTTTGAAACACATTTGCAGTGAAGTCTTCTACTTTGCATTCATAAATCTTACTTTTGTACACCAGAAACATATACAGAACATATATCTAGTGTATGTGTATATCTGTTTATTTTAATGTGCTTTCATGTTCTCATCTGGCTTGTAAAGAATTACAGTCTGCCAATTTAATGCAACTTGAGACAATCTCTGGGAGCAGGAATTTCTTTTGCTCACTTTTTTTTGTGTTTCCCTCCTGGTTTGGCATTGCTTTCCTTGACATACTGTCTCTGCAGATATGAAGGAGGATTCTTTTGGCAGAGCTAGGCGATTGAAAACTTTTAGTTTAATCTGCTGTGATCTGTAGTAATGTCTGTATACAGACTCCCTGTGTCCAACAAAGCCCTTAGATTAATAGGGTATATGCACGGTTTTCTGCCTAAAATGGTTATTTCCACAAGCCTGTCCACTATCATTGCATTTGCTTTTCTACTGCAGCTTCTCTTGGATCTCGTGGGTTTTAATTCAATCTTCCTTCTCTTGTCCTGTCTCTTCTCCTCCCCGTGTTCTCTTTTCCCGTGTATTTGGGTTCTTGTCGTGTGCACTCAACAGTATCTCCTCCTGCAGAGCCCCTTGATGTTCACAGAGCAAGCCCAGCAGGACGTTATCATGGTCCTGAAGTTCCCGTCCAACTCCCCGGTCACTCACGTGGCCGCCAACACGCAGCCTGGCCTGGCCACTCCCGCTGTGATCACGGTCACTGCAAACAGGCTCTTCGCTGTGAACAAGTGGCACAGCCTCCCTGGTAAGTACACTAAAGCAAGAAGCCTAAGAAACCCCTGCCATCCTGCAGCACTTGTCACAATTTGCTGCAGAACTGTTGTGAGTTTAAAGTGGAAAAAGCAAGTCCAGTTCATTGACACAGCAGGCTCTTCCCATGTGGGTTTAGTTTCTCCTTGGAAAGGTAACCTGAGCTATAGCAGCAAGATGTGTAGCACCCCAAAAGTTTGTAAAAATGATGTATTGCTTATCAGGCCACCAGGCACCATGCAGGGAGACAAAACCAGTCTATCACTATTTGGTCACGATAAAGGCACACTCTTCCTCTTAAATTCGTTGTTCTGTCTGTTGGGTTGAACCATATGTTGAACCATATCATGTCAAAGGCAGTTTTAAAGCATGTAGAACTTGCCTGAAATCTTCTCTGCCATTTTTTTCTTGATTATAAACTCCATATTCTGCTGCTAAAGCCACCCCATGAGAATTAGAAAATAAAATATATGGGAAGTCTTATCTTAAACATCCCAAAGTTACTTATGTAGGTGCTTATGTATTGTCAGTATGAAAGGAAAACAAAATAGCCATTTGCACAGCAACTAATAAAATTAATTTTCCTTTAAGGAGTGCTGTACTTGTGAATGTAATTCTGCTTTTAATTCTAATATTCTCCAGTCTTAAAAGGCATCCATCCTCCTTTCCTTAACTATAACAGTGTTAGGCCCAAGCCATCAAAGGAAGTTTATTTCGGTGCAGTGCAGTATATTTGGTCAAAGGCTTTTTAAGAAGGAGGGGGAAAAAGACCTTGTACTCAAATAACTTAAATAGAAGATACACCAGAGAAACACTTAGATGGTTGAAATTCCTAGTAAGAAATCTTGACCCATGGTCTGTGATTACTTTTTGAAAAAGGCCAGATGACTCCCACACTTTTTCCTAATTCTTACAAATTACCTCTCAAATAGAAACATCTATGTATTATTTCACCCGCCCGAGAAATGCTTCAAGAGAAAGGTGGGAAGGGAGACTTGTCTAAGGTAACAAGTTGTGAGCAAGAACTATTTACAGGGCTCCTGAGATTTCTTTTAAAGGAGGATGGCAGTATCCTCTCATGCCTTGGATGTATGACCATGGGCATATAATAGTCAAGGCTTTTAAAAAATGGCCTTTGTGAACATACAACAGTCATGGGAAGAAGAAAATGTTCAAAAGTGCTGGGAGTTGATTTTGATTTCAATACGATCCTGCTGGCTGATGATCTGTGAGCAAGCCACCAGTTTGGTGAGTGGAGTAATCAACTGGTTTGAGTTGAACAGAGCTTTCAGATTTTTCAGGCGTTTCCCTCACCTCTGAAAGGGAGAACAGTAAGTTGTGCTTTTGAGTTGCTATTTTTTCATTTAGAGGCATTTTACACTTGTCTTGCCATTACAAAGAATTCAGGAAAACCCACAGATCAAGACAAACAAAAGCCAATCATAAAAACCCAACAAAAAATCACCTCACCCCATTCCTGTGAGAGCAAACATCAGTTGTAGGCTGTTACTAGAGTACTGTGCTTAAGATATTTTGGGTATGGACTCCTGAGCCTATTGTTGACTTCCAATTTTATACCAAAATGGGATCTCCTAGGATGGGAGGGCAGGTATCATTACTGCTCCATATGCCCTGCTGGGGGCTTAGCATTGTCTTTGTTAATGAGGCATCATGATAAAAAAGTTAAGTTGCCAAGTGACCAGTTGTCACTAATGTGTAATTAAAAAGCCAGTTCCTGCCTTTGAATATGAATTTGGTGGCTTTGCTGACATCTAATGGCACTGGTAGCCAGCAGGATGGTCTTTTTTCATCACATAGATTTCATGTTTTGTTCTGTGTTGGTGTTCCATTGCAGTAGAACTTTGAATTTACTTATGAATCAGCTACTTAAGAAATCCATGTATTGACACTAATTTTTATATTAAGCTGTGGATGGTGGGTAGAAAAATCATATGTGTAAGTATTTAGCCATTATTTCTTGTTTCTCTTTTGAGTAGGTATTGTGGGCTGTTGGGAGCGGGGGTTGGGGACCAGTTTGTTTCTTTATAGTGAAGCTGTGGAAAAAAAAGGGTTTTCTTTTTACTCCTGCAGGAGAATTCAGTGCATAAACATTTTACTGGTATGCCAGGTGCCCAGATGAAATGTGGGTTGGCAGAATTAATATATTAACTTCTATGCAAACTTGCAAATAAATGGGTTTTGGTGATGGATGAATCCTTAAATACTGGCTTACTACAAGATGACTATGAGATTTCCCTCTCTGCATCATAAACTGACTTTTTTTAAAAAAATGTCCTTTGTGCTTCAGTTGTTCAAAGCAGTGCTTTAAAAAGTAAAGAGGAAAATAGTATTTGCTACAGTCAGCAGATGGTTGTCACATTTTGTTTTCAGTCCTCTTTACCACTTAATTTTGTTTTGTTGCTACAGGAGAGGTTGCCAGTAAAGCATCTGCTAGAGCTTATGGCTCAGGACCAGAGCTGCTGCTGATGGCATACATTCAGAATAGCCCTAATCTAAAATAAATGTTTAATAAGCAGCCTGCAAAAGCACCTGGATTTTTTTTGTTTTTCATTCAATTGATGCAGAGGAATCTCGAATAGTTAAAAAAATGGCGTAGCTTCAATTTATAAAATATATGCGGCTTCACGTATTAAAAAAAATGCAAAGTTTTAAAATCTTCTTTTCCTGAATTCCAGCTCATCAAGGTGCTGTACAAGACCAGCCTTACCAGCTGCCAGTGGAAATCGATCCTCTCATAGGTCTGTCACTTCCTTCTCTCTTTGCGATTCATTAAGCTCTGTATGGTGGCCCTGAAGTGTAGATTACGGTTGTTTTTCACTCGCTGGTTGCTGGGAATGGAATTTTCCTGATAAACCATTTGCATGCAAATTGGAATGCAATGAGCTGTGGCTATGCTGGTATTTCATCAACTCCCCCTCGTTGGTTTGCCTAATTTGAACAGGCCTAGGACGCGTGTCAGTGAAAATTAATATGGATGCTGTAATAATGTGTGATTGAGAATGTGCATGAAGTACTGTCAGGATAATATTGGATCTTTTCATCACTCAGACTTGTTGATGAGCAGGAGCGAGGCACGTTATGATGAATCGGTGCGCTGGTAATGTGATGGAGCTCCTTTGCTGTGGAAATTTTCATAATAACAGTGGGGTTCTTAACTGCACCGTGTTGTGAAAAATAAAACCATGGTGCCAGGGTTTCATCATTAAAGGAGATCAATCCTTTCTTCATAGACCTGCTGTTCAGGCTGAGGGGATTAATGTGTAATTGCAAAGAGGTTTCAAAGTTGAAATATGTTGCCCACTCCAGTTTAGTGTTGAGATATTAGTATTCATTTTTCAAGGGTATTGCATCTTTTGATCGGCTTCACCAGTTAAATTTGTGTATGTTTTTCTTTTATTAAAAAGGGGTGGACGAATGTCTCTCCTTTATTTAATCACTCAGTGTAATAGATGCATGACTTTTTGTTATAGAGGTTTTATCAGTTTATTTAGAGCTGATTTTTCTATTTAGCAGGGTTAGAGTTGGGTCAGTTCTTTCATTACAGGCCCAACTTTGGGGAGTGCATTGTAGCAGTCTGTAGCATGGCAAGTGGAACCTTAAACATGATGAGAAAAGAAAAACTCAAGTACCTAATGCCAAAACACAAGCTGTAGGAGGGGAGCAAAGAAGACAAGATTCTGTGCCCTCCCCCATTTTCTTAGACTTCAAGCTTAGTTTAAAAACCAGCTGTTTCAGGGTGGTTTAACTGGAAGAGAAGTGGTATGGCTAATTATAGGAGCATGGAAAAATCAGAGCAAAGATGAACTTGTGTGAATAGGTTAGAATGACAGGTCTGTCAGCCAGTGAGAATTAATTTCAAAACTAATATGCACATCCTAGTAGGAAGTGTGATATTTTAGTCCATAGATATAGATGTTTCCTGTGTAGCCATTTTGCTGGTAAAGCTCTAGGTTAATTACACCAGGAACAGTGGAGGCATATGAAACCATTTTATAGAGCTGACAAAATAAAAGTGGTTTTCCAAAGTTTCTGAAATCAATACTCATCTGAATAATGCAATAGTTTTTATGAGGCAGACACGTGCTGTAATTCTCCTTTCCTTCCTGAAACAGATTTTATCCAAAAAATGTTTGGAGCAGGAAATGTGTCTTCTGCTTCGAAACCTGCTATCAAGTAGATTTTAGAAGTGTAAATAAATATTACAAAAAGAAAAAAAAATCCAAATCACATTGGTACAAAGACCTTTAAAATTAATGTTCACATTCTGAAAAATGGTTTAATATTCTCTTCCTACAGTAGATCTCAAATCAGCCTTGTGATTACACTGGACATAGTTTAAAATGTTTAAGGCTTTCTTTGTCATTGCTAAGTAGCATCATTGGGTGCAAGCAAGTAATTATGTAGGTAATATTAGAGGATTTTAATTGTGGCTAGACACATTTACCTAGAAATGGCACCTAAGAGGACCACAAAATTACACTTTTATGGTTATAGCAGGAATCTTGTTGCTGTCTTAGTTGTAAGGAGGGATTCCTGCCCTCCTCATTTTCCCGGTGCATGGGAAGACATAAAACAGCAATTTCTGATATGGCACTGATCCTAGACCTTTCTTTGAGGTGAAGTTTTTTGAAGGCCTTATCCTCACTGAATTAGTTGATTTTATGTCTTTTGAAGTTTCTTTGCTGCTATTTTGTCATACAGAGCAGCTCACCATGCGTTTATAACGTAATGTTGTTACTCTTTAAGTGGCCCCACGATCAGTGAAGGCCACGTTTGTGTTACCTGCAGAGAGCAAGTGGCAACACCTTCTAAATTATTTGCTACCCATATGGACAAGACAGTATCAACATTTTAAATGTAGCAAAAGCATAAATAAATGAAGGATTTGATACAGAGTAAATGGCATCAGTCCAAGGCTTGGGGGATAGCTGGTCTGTGAGAATGGAACAGAGTGAAAGAACAAAGAGTAAAGAAGAGCACAGAACAGGACAGAAGTCGGTCTGGAAGACCTCCTGAGTGGAAATAATGGTGCTCCAAACAGTTGGCAGACAAACCCAGGAGAAATGACCTGCCTGGGATGGAAATCAGGTTCCCTCAGGAACAAAGCACACTCAAAGTTCTTCCTACAGTGTAGGATTTTCATGATATATATGTATGACACCTATATATGTGTATATATATGCACACCTTATTAATATAAGGACAAGATATAATATGACAGATGTGTTCACTAATTGATTCCTGTTCATTCTATGGTTTCCTGATGCAAGACTATCTCAGGAAATAAAACATTAAGTGATCAAAATAGGGAAAATAATTTCTCCCAACTCTAAAGTTAATTGTGGAGATAAGCTGGTTAATTTTTGTGCCATGCTTAAAAATATGTAAACAGTAATGATGTTTACTGAAGTTTTTTTTTTAAAGGGCAGTGCGTGCAGAGAAATACAACTGATGTACAATATAAAATCATGATCCTTTGTGTGCTGCATTTGAACCAGTATGTGGTTTGTGTATTGTCTTATCATTACATTCCTTTGCTTTGTTTGTAATTTTTAATTTCTTATACTAGAAGAAGGAGGGAAGGAATCTTATTACATTTCTGTGTACCATTGCCTATGTGCAGTCTTTCATTTATTTCTCAGCTGCATGTCACTTAAAAAGGGGATTTCCTCTATTTTAGAATATATACTACAAGGAATTAGCATTGTTCCCAGAAGTGTAATGAGTATTTTATGGTAGCATTAGAAAGAAAATATCCCTGCCACAAAAGAACAAGTAACAAAAGCAATGAATGTATTTGGTGTGAATGTAAGTTTCTAAATTGTGCTTTTGTTCTGTGAATGTGGATGCTAAAATGTCTTGGTCTGTATGTTTTTGTGTTCAGCCAGCAATACAGGTATGCACAGGAGGCAAATCACTGACCTTTTAGACCAAAGCATTCAGGTACATTCCCAGTGTTTTGTCATCACCTCTGACAATCGTTACATCTTGGTCTGTGGCTTCTGGGACAAGAGTTTCCGTGTTTACTCTACTGACTCAGGTAATGCATTTTTAAAATATGAAAGCTAGAAGATTTTTTTTTCTGTTCATAATCAGCCTACTGTTTCAAATAAAGGATGAGAGGTGGAGTGTGTATTTATTTCCCTATTAATATTCGTCAAATCTTTCCTTGCCTACTGCTGCCATGTATTGTGTGCTGTCAATTTTGTGGAAATGTGAGAGAAGGAGCTCTGATTTAGACTGAGCTTCACACTTTAAACTTACAGGACACGGATGCCTGCTCTTGCACTGTAGTTTTCACAGGTGAGAGTTTGTGTGAAGCCTGGCATACCAGGAGAGTTAATTATTCCTAAAGTATTTACTTGAATTTTACTCTGGTTGGTTTTCAGCACCAGAGAACCAAGTTTTTTCAGGAAATACACGCAAGTACCATAGAATTAAAAGAGAAATGTTGAAATCTGGTGAAAGAATACTTATGAAAGCCTTTGAAAGCTATGCCATACTAGAAGACTTGATTTGGAGCCACTGAATTCTTTTATATAACATAAACTGATCGATAGAATGAGCAGCAGTTAAATTAGTCTGTTAGCTGGAGTGTGTCCAAACCATTGAAGTCATGCATGTGTCATGCTAAATAAAAAAGAATCTTTCAGTGTATGAGCTACAGGAATTTAAAAGCCATGGAAAAACTAGGTATGATTTTTTCCCCTTTCATTGTCTTATAATCGAAATAGGGACCTCACTGCAAGGTACTTCTTTGGGATTAATGACCCAGTGTGGTTAATGTGTGTGTGCCATCAAGCTTTCCAGTAGGTTATTAATCCCTAGGGAATATCCTACATGTTTGTCATCGTTTCTTAAATATATTAGTTAGCAGTGCTTTTCACACTTGGCAAACCAAAATGTCTGACAAAACAGAATGGTCTTTAATGAAAATCTGTTAGGACTTTAGATCTTGTGGCATACTTCAGTGTTTCTGTCATTTTTATAATTTTAAAGCCTTAAGTATAAAGGAGAAATTACATTTATGAAATACTGACTGCCCATAAGTCATTATACAGATGTCTTGTTAGACCCTTCTTAGGTTAATTTTCTCATTGATGAAAATAAATTTAATAAAATTGTGAATTTAAAGCAAATCTTCAGAAAGGATAGCTAGCAGTAATAAATATTCAGTGTGTATTCTTGATTTAAATGAGTAGAGAAATAATTCTATTATATCAAAGTATATATTTTACTTTCCACCTATGGAAGGAACTTGTATGGTTTTGGTAGCCTTGTCCTGTATCAATCTGAACTACAAATATCTCTTTAAATTATTTCCTCTGTTTATGGCAGATTCACCAGGCACCTTGTTACTACCAGGGCCAATCGGTATAAACCAAAATACTATTGTCAGAAAAGTTTCAGATTTGTCTCTTCTATTTGTCAATATAGCAACTCTAGGTTAAGTGAAGTGAATTCAGATGTAGTTTACTTTGCTTCAAATTGAAATGAGAATATAGTAGGGAAATATTTTGAAATCAGTAGAACATCAAGGAGAAAATATGATGTGATCAGTAATACATAAAGGCAAGTGATCAGAAGTGTTGAATTCAATTACATTTTAGCACTTGCAAAAAAAAAAAGAAGAACCATTTTCCTATCCATCTTCGGTTTGTTTGTTTGTTTTTAATAGGAAATACTTTCAACTTAAATCATGGGTTCTCAGCACAGCCAGTATAGCAGACATACAATAAAACCTTCCTCCAGCAGTGGGAATGACTTCCAGACAGTGTTTTAGCTTCAGTACTGCAGACTTGAGTCTTATTTTCCTTTTAATTATTTGTAGCACAGCTGTCAAATAAAACACTAACTAGAAGATTTGTTCTGTCAAAAAGGGCTATCTGAGTGCAAATGGAAAAGTTTGATATTACCATATAGAGAGGACGGCTCACGTTAAAGGGAACAGGAAGGTTTGAGGAACTCTTACGAAATGAGTCATTTATTTTTTTTTTAGCAACATAAAATAGCAAAATCTTATTTCTTGTTTTGATGAAATTCATTGAATCTTAGGCTGCACAGTCACAAAATAAAAGTAATCAGGTGGAAATAACCTTGTAAAATGTTTGTTTTCTAGAACAGAACCTATAAAATTAGAAATAATTGAGAAGGAGAGCTCTATAACTCAGTGATGTTTGTAGCATAAACTTGAATTCTAAAAGTATAAATTACCCCGGGTAATGTCAAAACAACTGAAAAATATATCACATAATTATTTGATCCCTGAGTTACTTACCCTTGCACTACAAGGTGGGTATGCACAGTAAGAGTGCAGTCAGGGGTTTGCCCTGCCCACTCAGGAATGGCTCATGTGGTAGCACTTCATCTCACAATTTCCCTTGGAAGGTTAGAGCAGGCCTGATAAGTTTTGCCAGTGTTTGATTTTGAATCTGATGTACAGCTTTCCTTTAAATTGCATCTTGTTATTTTATTTTTTCTTCATGTACTGAAGAAGTTTCCCTTCTTTTTTTATAGATATTCATTTGTATCTCTTGGGTTTTTTCTTGGTTTTCTTCACTTTAATGCAATTACTTTTTTGATCTTGTTATAAATCAGGCTGTTAATGCTATTTTAGTTCTTTCCTCAGAACCACTTCCTTAAGTCTTTTGTTCCCATAAATTGTTATTTAGTGGCTGGATACAAATACAGTGCTCTTGTACTGTGTAAAAAGAGGCTGTGGAATGTTCCCTATTAACCATATTAAGGGACCAATAGTTTTTAATTCATGCACCAAAATATTTTATTAAAATGTGCTTAAGTCCCAACACTGATCTGTGCTACTATGTTTTAAATGCTTTTCAAGACATTTAATTTTATTTTTGTTTATTTATATTCAGAAACACAGTAGTCTGCATTTCCTGTTTCTTTTTTTGGCCTCTCTTGTCAATCCTTCCAAAGCCATCACTCTTTTTTCCTTCTGTTCCTCCTCATTCTTTATTCAGCCCAAAGCACAAATGGATGCATGGTCATTTGGGCTGAGAAAGCCAGGGTCACACATTGGAGACATCACACATCACACTTCCTTGTGTCATTGGGTGCAGGATTTTTCCTGGCCCCTGCCACCTGAAGGGCTGAGTAGGTTCATGGGAAATGTGTGTGTTCTTTATTGTGCTTCCTCAAGATCTGTAATTGCTGGGCTTCAGGAAATCCAGTTTGACTTTTGAATAAAGTATAATAATATTGAGGGGCTGCAAGTATTTTTTTATATGGATTGTATGGACTACTACACTTTTAAGTAAGTTCCCACCAAATAAATAAAGAAAAAATAGTACTCTCCACTATAGCTCTATTTTGAACCTTTTTTATTTTTGGATAAAGGAAATATTTCTAAAATAGCTTATAATGTATTTAATTTGTCTTAGAATAAGAGGGTAGTTTTAAAAGAATCCATTTGCTGTGTTCCAGGTAAACTGATGCAAGTAGTGTTTGGCCACTGGGATGTTGTGACCTGTCTGGCTCGTTCCGAGTCCTACATTGGAGGGAATTGTTACATCCTCTCAGGATCCCGGGATGCAACCTTGCTGCTCTGGTACTGGAATGGCAAAACCAACATCATTGGTGATAACCCAAGAGGTAAGAAAGAACAGAAAAAACCTGGTTTGTAAGGAAGTTGTCCTAAAATACCTTGAGCAAAAACTTCATAGGATAGAATTTTAGGTAGGTTGCTACATGCCCAGTCCTCACAAATCACATATGAGGCATTCTGATTGGTTCCAGTGTAAGCAACAAGGCTCACACCATATAACCGAACTTATAAGGCAGAGTAACCCTGCTCCAGCCTCATTCAGTTTTAACCCCACCCAAACTCACCTTGCACTTGCCAAAGTATTTATTCTCTTCCATCTTGTACCATTTCCCAGGAATTTCTGAATCATGTCTTTTATTCATGAAGATTCTCTCTTAACTCTACAAAAAACAGTGAACTACTATGACTGTACAATCCTGTATTATATAAAAGGAAAGGTAGAAAGTGATCTTGGTTTGTGCCAGTTTCACTCCACACACACAAAAAATTAATTTCTGATCCCCAAAGCAAAGAAAAAGGCAGACATGCAGTTGAGAAAAAGCCTGGAGTAAGCCATTTTAGAGGAATGAGGGGCTTTCAAGACAGCGTGTGAGAGAAAATATACATAAATTTAGGGGCACATCATAGCCAAACAGTGGTCCTGTTCAGCAGAAAAAAGAATGCCCTGAAGGGAAGGGGTAAGAAGAGGATATTCTATGAGGAGTATTTCTTAGGTTTTCTTCCATTCATTTAATGTCTTCTCTGACCCTGTTTAAATAGTAGTAAAAACTGTTCTGCAGAGGGCAAAATGGACATCTGGAATGCACAAAGTGGTATTAGATCCATCATATATTGCAGTTATAGCTGGCACACAGTTTTATATAATCAAAACAATACCTGACATCTTCCAAATTAATCAATTTGGTAAAGTTGTGTGTTCCATATTCAATCTGTTACTCATCTGGAGTTATTTGAATTTGAAACACAGAGGTGGCTTGACTGAAATTGCATCCTGTGAGCGACTTTGAAGAAGCACAACTAATTAATATCAGAACAAATATTTGAATTTAACTTGCAAATTATTTGATGTTGACTGTGAAAGCTATTCAAAAGCTGAACAAGATGCAGCTCAGTTCACACAGTTGTAGAATCTTAGGGCAGAGGATGTGTAAAAACTGTCCCTATTATCCTTCCAAGCAGCCCTGTTCAAGAGACACCAGTTTTTCTGGGCAATGGCTAGCAGAGTTTTATGAGCATCTTTAAAAAAATATGGCTTTGCTTGAGGGGGAAAAAAAAAATCTCTGTGAATACTTCATACATATTTTGCAGTCTATCAATTTAAAGGAAATGCAAACTCTGTGTTAGTTTTGCAGATCTTGTAAACTTGGAGACTCCAAAGAGTTTGCAGATTCCTAAGCGTGCCATGAGAAGTTGTACTTGTCCCACATTTGCCAGGTTTTCCTGCTGTGTGAACAAGACCTTGAGGCTATAGGCTCCTTGATCACCCTAGCAGATCATTTGCTGAGGTTCTGTACCTACTATTTGACTCAAACAGGTAGATTTTGTTACAATCCATTGGCTGTCTTCTCTAATGCAGATTTCTAAGGTATCAGAATTTTGTAGTTTTCAGAGGTAATGCCAGACAATTCCAGCTGCTCTTTAAAATCAAACAGTAGCTACCTGGTAAGTCTCTGTGCGTGTAGTTCTATTAGACTTGGACTTGTAGGGACTTGCAATGGCTCCTGTGTTTACCAACTGCCCTGGTGTAAGGTTTTTTTGTGGTACAGCATGCCTGGAAACCTCTGTTATCAATCGGAATCTCATGGCACTATACGTAGTCCTTGACGTGGGTATAGACAGTTCCTGCTTCAAAGAGATGGTAATCTGGGGTGGTTAATTTTTCCCAGAAATAGCTGTCTGTAGGCTTCTCTGTTCAGTCAAAAATTTTTTTGAAAAGACAAATGAAAAGAGCTGTTTCTGCTTAGTTCTGATTTTGCCAGAAATGGAAAGCACCAGCAGACTTGTTGGGTTCTGAGCCACCCGTTACTGCATCTGTAACTTCCATCCATTTGCAGCATGTTGATATTTAACTGATCCAATGTCTTTCTGTATTTGAAGCTTATGATTCTTTTACCTCAAAATATAGTTTATTCATGCTTTCCGTGAGCACTGTTCACTGGAATTTTAGATACTCTCAAAGGTGATATTTCTTTTCTATTTTTTCTCTATTTTATTATCTCTAATGTCCGTCTTAAGATGACTTCACAGCAGTGTGCATCTAATGGTACTTTACCAAATCATGGCGCCAGAGTAGTTGCAAGAAAAAGTGATTTAAATCAGGGAGTGTTTCTTTCCTCCTCTCATAGTACCTGTTGCCTCAGATGCACATCAGCCAGCAGGCTGGTATGATCCATCTCCTCTAAATAATATCCCATTAGGCACCCAATCCTATGCCCATTATTCCAGCAGTTACATTTTATTTAGATCCACTTGTTTGATTTCTTTACTTTCAGAGAACTGAGCTCTGGATCTCTGGCTCTGCATATTCATGTTTTGGAATGATACTTAAGCTGGAAAGCCAGGTGGGATATGGCACACGTAATAAATAAATTGCTTGTTATTCCTTATCAAGGACAATTTTCTGGCTAACTTGACTATATTGAAAAATCCTCTGGTTTTGGTCTAACAGAAGAAAAATGTTACTGAAATACTAATTATTTACATAATTTAACTTTTAACTTTGAGGCTGACTTTTACAGCCATGGAGTCTCACTATCTTACTTAGTTTCTCCCCAGTACCTCTCAAATGCATTGATCAATGTAAACCAAATCTGACAAATTGAGGTCTCAGAGATATGAAATTTCTACATGGGACACATCTGCTGGAAGCTATTTTATTCTTCACAAAACAGCTTGACTACATTTAGGTTAAGTCATTTTTTCCTTCTCAAATTAAAACCTGAAATGCAAAAACATATTTCATTATGCTTTTGATCAAATGTAGAGTTTTTCTCTTTCTAAATTAATTGGTTTTGAAAACTTAAAAGCATGGCACTACTTCACTTTGGAGCACAGGCCTTTTTTTGATGCAAAAGTATTTCTGGGGACAATTTCTGACCAAGCCTTGAAATAATTCAGAACAGAGCTAAGGACCTGAAGTAGTAGTGTCCTTTCAAATAGCCTTGAGCTGTTTTGCTTTCACATTAATTAGCATAATTTACTGTGGAGATGTAAAGTCACTTTGCATAGTGCAGGAGGCTTTTCCTGTTCTCTCCTTGGCATGTGGCTGGCTTGGGGGAGGTGGGAGGGAGAGGATGTGGCTCTCCCCTCGGTACTCCTTGGAGCCCATGTGTGATCTGTGGCACACAAAGTTGGCTTCTGCATATTTAGAGGCTCCAAGGCACCACTTGGGGATGTGACATTATGCACCAGGACCTGTGTGGTAGAGTGTGTGGAGATTCCTGGGAGAGGGCTGTGGAAAGATGCTGTGTTTTGTCCTTGCCCAGCCTTAAGGAGGTGGAGGGGTGAGAAATAGGGGGTGGGAGGAGGGATTGTGTGAGGGCTGGAGAAAAGAGATGAGAGAATTCATTTGCATACAAATGGTGAGCATCACTTTCAGATCCCACTTTCCCTTTGAAGCTCAAGTGGCAACTCCTGGTGTTTGGACATTTCCTAGGTTGGGGGATCGAATTTTCCTTTGTAATCACAGAACCATAGGAAACAGGGCGGGCAGGAGCTTTAGTCACCTGATCTATTCTCTTTTCCCAATAAGGGCTTAACTATGCCAAAGCCAATCTCCACTGATGTTTGTCCAACCTTCCCTTAAAAACTTCAGCAAATGCATTTTTGGGCCTTAGAAGCCCCGTCCTTAGTTGTGTTCAGCCTAGTATCCAGTTCTTTTTGCAGCAGTTGCATTCTATCATCTTTTATCTATTTTTCCTTTGTGCAGAGAACAGATTATTTCCCTCTTGCAGCTACTTCCAGTTATTTGGATTGCCATGACCTGCAACTCTTTGCCTCCCACTTTATTAACTCAATTCTTTGTTTCTTGCCATAAGTCATGTTTTTCCAGACCTCTGATTTTTTTCGTGTGTTCCTGTCTTTAGTTGACTGTCTTCCTCAAAGTAGACTCAGGAATGCAGCTGAAGCCTTTCCAGTAATAAATAGAAAACAACCTGTTTTATAGACCAGTACTTTCACATCCCCAGGGAATATCTGTTTCTTTCAAAACACCATGACACTGTCAATTCTTTTACAGGCATGAGCCAGGATGAATTTCAGTGTTTTCTGAAGAATCTGTGTACTTGTGTCTGCTTCTCTGTGTAGTTTAGCTGTGGAATCTCATCTTCAAACTTCCTGAAGTGTATTTTTTTAGACTGTTTCTCCAATTTGTCAAACTTACTTTGAATTCTCATCCTGTCTTCCAGCAGCCTTGCAGCGACTCGTGTGCAAATATACTTTGCAGTCTTATTCTATTAAATTGGTCATTAAAGCAAATGTTAGCTAGTACACAGTTCAGGAGTGCCCATCAATACATTTACCATTTTGACAATGAATAGCTTTCTGAATATAGCTTTCCAATGTATCGTAGTATCTTCTGAATGTGTGCTTCCCTGTTTTCCTTAAGAAATTGCTCACGTGGAACAGCGCTGGAGTTCTTACTGAAATAAAAATATGTGATGTCTCCCTGAACATGTCCTGTTACTTTGCCATTGCAAGAAAAAATAGCTTTGACATGATTTGCTCAGAACAAATCCAAATCAGCTGTTACTCATCTCCTTGGTTTTTTGTAGGAAATTTTGTGTGTATATGTAAAAATGTAATTGTTCTGCCAGTATTTCTTCTGTTTGTTGGGATTAAGCAGACTACTCTGTTATTTTTCTTTTTTCTGCTTCTTAAACAACACAAGACTTCTTTTATTCTTGCTGAACCCCACCCAATATCTGTGAAACAATTGTTATAACTCTGGGATTATGTAGCTTCATTGTCACAGTATCCTCAACTCACTGTTACCAGGCCAATTGAGTGCCAAACATTTACCTCATTCAGTTATTCCCTAGTTGACACAACGGTTTTCACTGCTGGTTTTACTTGGGTTTGCTGTCTGACTGCACCTGACCTTTTCTTGATGTACTTTGTGGCATCATCTACTGGTATTGCTTGCTCTTACTAACAAACCAGCTTCTTGAGAAAACTTGACATATTTTTGTGGTTTTAGAATGTTATTCCAGATGTCCTTGTTAGTTACATCTCATCTATGTGTGGCTGTCTGGAGTTTGTCTCTTTGCTCATACCTTGTTGCTTACACTGTTTCAGAAATATCTCATTTATTTTGATCTTTCTGCCTGACTTTCCTGTGTCATAGTCACTGGAGAACTCTGAGTTGTGCCAGCTGGGATCTTGTCTGTCTTATCCCTGTGCTGCATTCACTAGTATCTTTACTATCTTTTCCTTTGTTTTCTGGAGACTTAACTGCCCACGAGATCTTACAGAAGGATATTCTGTATCTATTGAAACCTGTTTTCCCAAAATACTTCAGGAATTATCTTGTCCTTGATCTCTCCCTTACAAAGTGTATTGAACTGTCTCATGTCTTTGCCACTTCCATGTAAATTCCTTTCAGCAAGGTATTTTTTAATTTGTTTTGCTGTATTGGTTATAATCCTATTTAGATGGTCATTGCTAGCTGTTATATATTAAAAATTGTCATCAAATCTCTTTCTACACACATACTTGTGGTATTCCTTTACCAACACATGATTTTGTAGTTGGAACATCCTATTTTCTCCAGTTTTCTTTAGTAATCCTTCACCTACATGGGACAGGTAGAGGCCAATCATGAATGTTAGTGAATGTAAATCTATGTCTTCAAGGTTTTGGGTTTTTCACTGTAGCTATTTTGTTTGGATGTACTTTCTTGAAGGGGAGATTTGAGGTGGTGAATTTGTCTTAATATTGTTTATACTTCTAAAATGGTTTGTGCTTAAAAATGATAGGCATTTCTATAGTCCACTGGAAGATAGTGTTTTTCTGCTATTCTTGCTCTTTATTCATGGAATATGAAGATATGGTTCTGTTGCTTTCAAGTAGCTACAAATGTGTCCACAATTAGGTTTAAGTTTTCGTATTTTGAAAAAAAAAATTCTAATTAGAAATTTGATTTGCTAAGGAAATTAAGGCTTGACTGATAAAAATCTTCAGTGCTATGAAATGTATAGCCTGTGTATAACTGTATCACTACTGCTAATACTCATGGGCTCTCTTTTGAGTTATTGCATTGATCTTCCACACATATGTGAATAAAACAAATTATATTACCTATTTTATGTTAGCCCATAAAACTAGAAAATGTTACTCTCTGTATGTATCACATTTGCATCACGAGGACTATGGGGGTGCTTTCATTGCATAGCTTTATATTTTTTAGAGGGTACTATATTCAGGTATTCTGAAGTGTGGGAAATAAATGGCCTTAGTGCTGTAGCTGTGTAGCAGGACTTGTGTGAATGTAAGTGCCTGATTTCATACTTAAAAATACAATTACTTTTTTAATATTTAACTAAGATTTAGCTGGGAAGATTCACTGAACAGTTTTGCCATAGAAAATGTGTGGAGTATCTCCCTCAGATGCAAATTTTTAAAATGCACAATCTTTTCAATTTTTAAAATATGAAATCTCCCAAAGGGTTAAAAATTTAATCACATTTCTAGCCTTGCTGAAGAACAGACTTGTTCCTATCCAAGCTACTTTTAAACGACACTGCGTTTTTGTTTAATTTTTATTTAGCTAGAATTCCTAAATGAATATTTGAATACCTGCAAGAATTTTATCAACATTATTATTATTATTAAGTACATACAATATGTATAGCATATGTATTATAAAATAATTATAAATTATTATTAACATTAAAGTGATGATCTTGAGAAATCATTAGTTTTAATTGTATTGGTAATCACAGTAAAAGGTAAAACATCTGTATTTCATCAACTGCTAAAAATGCATACAGTTTTCAGTTGGAAAATTTAAACTTTCTGTGAGTGCTTCATAATTAATCATTAAAGTGGACAGTGCAAGCTATTTTAACTTTGAAATTCTACCTGAGGAGCATCTTTGTGTTGGTTGATTGAAGAATAATGTCATGGGTTATAATTTCTTTGTACTCAGACAAACTTATCCTGTAAAGTTGAATTCTGTGAGGATTTGCATAGATGCATCTCTCTGCACACAGTGAACAGTCACACTGATTTCAAGCAGGTCATGTGTCTGCTCTTAACTCAGTAGCCAAAAAAACCCTCTTTGCCTTCTTCCCTCATCCTCATCTTGAATTAACCTACATCTTGGTTCCCAGGTCTGCATGATCTGGACTTCTGTTTTCAAAATTCATTTCAAAACCAATGGTAGTAGAGAAGATGACGGTCCACATTTCCAAAGATTGTTTATAGCATAAATATTTATTTAGAATCCTAATTATTATTTTTTTTAAAAAATGAAAGTAATTTCCTTAACAGCAGCTTCTTTTAAAAAATGAATTGAGAAGTAGTTGTAAAAAGCTTACCTGTTAGTATTCCCTTTTTCATTTATCATGCTAAGTAGCAGGAGTATCAAAATGTCCATAAATCACTAATCAGGCTAGTTAGTAATGGAAATACTCCTATTACGGTTAATTTCTGTCTACCAGAGTAGCTAAAAATTTGCAGAACCTCAAAATACTAAAATATGTTTGAAATTGCTGCACCTATAAAGGCAATAGTCCACTGAAGTCAGCCTGGTAGGAAAAGAGTGTTGCTCCGGCACCGAGTTTTAGGACAGTCTGCACATGCTCCTTTAGGTGCCCAATAGCACTTTTATTTTTTTACTCCTGCACACATACTATACATTATTGTGTGAGCCCTTCTTAAAAAAAAATAGCCAGTAAATAATTCAGTATTGTTGTAACATTGTTTTACTGCAGATGTAACAAATATTCTTTGTTTCTCAAAAATGGCAGGAGAGCACAATGTTGTATGTAAAGCCAGAGTCCTTCAGCACCATCTGCTGGCATCCAGTTGAAGCTGATCTCAGGACAGGATCCTAAGCACTCTCTAGTAAAAAATTAAAAATACCTATTCACATTTTGGAGGCAAAAATAAAATTCATTTGTAGTATAATTTTTATCCTTTTTGTTGAAATTATAATGAGAAAATAAAATGTGAACCTAAGTTCAACATATGAACTGAAACAGAAGGAGGTCAGGAGTGTTTCGTTAAGTGGGACCGTAAAACGAAATGGAGTACCTTTTTCTTTTTACTATAAAGGGCTTTAACAAGCACAATGTTACATTTTCCTATGTGTGTTGCAAGTCCAGTTCAGTACAAAGTATATCAGAGAAGATCCTCAAAGCTTGAAAAAAGTATCCGTACCATGTTTTTGAAAGGCATAGCAACCACTAAATATTCTTTCAACTGACATTTATTGCACTATTCCCTGTTAGCCTTGAAAGCCCCATGCAAGGTTAGTGGACAGAGCCCCTGATGCTGTAAGTGGTCCCACAGTTCCCTGTAGCTTCACAGGTAACAAGGACTGGGGCAATCTGTGTGAATCTAGAACAGAACCTTAAACTCTGCAGCCACAAAAGGTCACTGTCCTTTCTTCTTTCAGCTGTAACACATTGATACCTCAAAGAGTTTGAGGCCTCATTGAACCTCATTGTGTGGAGGCCTCCAAGTACTTTGTAAATCACACAGAAATGATGGTTCTACCTTCCACATATTTAAACTGGAAAAAGATGAGGAATAACAGGTGGATGAATTTTGATATATCTGGAAATCTGTAACGATGGGGCACAAGCCAGTTGTAATTTTGTATTGATGTAATGCCAAAAGTCATGTCATAGATACCTGTGGGGACAAGGTCTTCATTGAAAAGAACTTGCAATAGCATTCATAGATAGTTTGGAAAGCAGCAAATAGTCATAGTGGTACTGATGAGCATGTAAGTTTGTTGCCATAAATATTTGTTTTGGCTAAAAGTATGTCCTACAGTATTAAGTGTAGCAACTCTATCATCTTTGTTTTCAGCTGGCTAAGAGACTGTGTTTCAGGACTTGTTAATCAGTAGTTTAAAGCATTGTAGAGCAAGTCTTGAGGAAGCCAAGGATGTATGTATTTTGAGACTGGAAACACAGGAGGAGTTCTGATGCTGCTCTTTTGACAGTATCCAGCTTCAGGTGTTATTAGAACAGGATGCATGAAATTTTCAGCAGGAAAATTTAGTACTCCAAGATGCAACACAGACCTTCGAGTTCCAGGAAAAACAATGCTGTATTTATGACTTGCAACTAAGAGTTGATGTGGCAAAAGGAATTATATTCAGATGGTAAATGAGTACAACCTTAATGTGCACCATATACAGAGTTGTGGCGTGATGTACTAATGCATCACCTTTATTTACATTGGTTGGTTACTGAGAAAAATTGCCATTCAGTTTAAAGTCTATACCATGTAAGACAGAACAGAGGAGTGCAGAAGATGTAATAATTTATAGTCTAGAATAAGATCACAGCATAAATGTTATAAAAATTATTTGATCATTACAATAATCCTGACTTGGGTGAGACATTATTTTTTATGTGGTTCTGGATCAAAATTCTAGTGGTAGCACTAGCACCATGGATATGGCCTGCCTCACTTAAAAAGTGTCTGGTTTAAAGAGTTACTTGTAAGAAGACAGGTAACTTCTGTATTCCCTGAACTTGGTGTATGCCATCAGCACTCCCAGTTACATTGGCAAGTGAAGATGGTAAGCATCTCTCTAGTAGAGCATACTCCTGGTGGTAGTATTGGTTTGAAATTACCTTTGGAAAAGTAATCAAATAGCTCAAGCACAGACTTCAAAAAAATATTTTGATGTAGTTTAATAAGGGGAAATGATCATAAAAACATGCCAAACTGAGTGGAATTATCATAAGAAACTTCTCATCTCAGATTATATACTGCCCAAGTTATGAAATACTGTATAGGTTTTAACTAGATGTAGTTATCTTAGTTTATCTTACAACAATTCCTCGGTAGCTGCTATTTCTGACTGAAATAATTGCTTAATTTTATTTTTTCCTTTTCTGTTTAGGTTTTGTTGTCTTTTTTTCCTTGAACTCACTAGGTAATGGTACTATAAACAAAAAGAGAGAAATATTAAGAAAATAGATTATTTTTTAGTATAAACAAAAAAAAACCCTTCATAAACTCGTTTTAGAATATTATCAGACAAAAACGACAGTGTTCTAAAACTTCAAAGCTGCCATTTATGAATTCGGGATGGTGCAAATATTAAAATATTCGTGTACTCTGACCCTGAATATTCACCTGCAGATACTTTCCAGGGGCTTCAAAAAGGCCTGGGTTCAGTGGGAGGAGCCCTGCTGAATGACTTCCAGGACTTGCAGCAGATGAATCCCCACTAAGGGAGAACCTGTTCCAGAAAGTTTTGTGTTGCACATGGTGTAGGAATTAAGAGACTGGGGATTATTGACTTTTGAAGTCTGAATTGTAATACCCATTTTATGAAGGCCTGTTAGATCGTCTTCTTTATTCTGTTTGTTTTGGAATAAAGTTTTTGTGACACAGCATGTATCAAAAATCTCTCATTAATGCTGAATAAATGTTGGCCACTTGTTGCACTGAGTGACACTGAGGGAAGTAAAGTAAGCCCTCCTGGGTTATATTTACTGAAACAAATCCTACAAGATAAATTTAATGTATTTTTTCCTTACTAAACAAACTATAGCATCTCCTGTGCTTTGGATGTTTAGACCTTGCTGCAGGATAGAACGATACATTGTTCAAAGATGATGTTCCTTTTTCAGGAAATACAGGGTTGAAGTGTTTTTTTACAAAACCAAAACTTGCATCTTGGCATAAGGTTGTACTTCTAGTGGTAAAATAAGTCTGAACAGATGGGAAGTAGTTTAAAGGAATTAAGAGGAAATGCTGATGGAGTGTGATGTGAAGAACCAGACAACAATGAAGTTCCTATATAATATGAAAATATAATAATATTGTTATATAAAAATTCTTATTTATAAAGAAAAGATTATTCTAGCTGAAGCTTTAGGAATACTTCAATGATTTTGTGTGCTATCTCTCAAGTAAGATCTCTCATCCATCAGGTAACTTTCTGTGCCAGTGAAATGGGGTCCTAATCATTTGGCCGATTATGTGATCTATAAATAATGGTAATGCACAGACTTTGTATACTATTTGGCAGTTATCACTTCCATGAAATTAAAGTCTGGAACGTGTTATATAACCAACATAAGACCTTAGCAGCAAAGTAGTTTTCTTGATTTACCTACATTTTGCTGAGCGCATTTTTGTCCAGATGTCCTATATTCTGTACATGCATCTGTACTTCCTGTGTTTATTTCAAACCTTTTATTGTTTTCCTCATTTTTTAATCATAAAAAGCAACTTCCAAATTGGGAAGTTTTTTAGAAGGCCTTCCCTACATGTATAGTTTGGTTTGGTTGATATATCATTCTGAGAAAGCACTCAATCACTTTTGCAAGAAACAGGCAAAAAGACAGATAACTGATGCTTCGTTTAATTTGAATTTTATATTGACATAAAATTGCATAATTAATTTGTCATTTAAAAGTGCCCCACAGCCTCTGCAATCAGAGTATAATTTGGAAATAGCTGTTTAGGTCTCTGTGACTTATGATAATTAATTGTCTTCTCAGTATGAAACATAAAAAGAAGCACAGTCAAATATTTTATATTTTAATGTGTTGTATAATATCTCACCCATAAATAGTAGGAAGAAAATCTAGTATTTAATTGTGAGGTAATTTCATTAGCTAATCTCTCATTTAGTTTCTTTTAGGAAGATACTTTTCTTCAAATAAATTCTTGTGTTTGGCTCAGCTTTTACAGCTTAGTGCTGAAAATAAAGAAAGCAGCCATTTCAGGAATTTGCTGATGGATTTAAAATGTCACGATCCTGCTTTGTATTGTAGCATCACCAAAGCTGAAAAAAATAGCAGAGAGAGACCCAGTAATACAAACCAATTTCTTCTTCTCTCCAGTAAGGCTTTTCTTCTTCTGGATGTCATTAAACTGGAGGAAAGTTTTGACTTTGCCGTAATCCCACTGTTCCATTTTAAACGTAGTCTCCAAAAGCCTAACATTTTTTCACTGATATATCACCACAGGCTGACATGATATCATGTGCTCTTTTATCTTCTGAAGCTTGAATTTTATGATTTAAAATGTACTTTAGTCACTTAAGTAAGAGTGATATTTTATGTTATTTTCTATGGGAAAACAGCTTTGCAGAAATTATTTATTGGAATGTAGGTGAGTTCTTTTGAAATAATTTGAATGGTTGCTGCAAAGGTAAAGTGTTCTGTCCATTGCTTGAAAGTAAGTTTATGTGTGCCTCCTGTGACTTAAATAAATCATTGATGGCATTTGTAGCAATGTGAATGTGGCATTAAGAATGTTGCAGCATTCAACTCCAAGCAGCGATCCAGTGATGGGATAGTCTGGGGATATCACTATATCCTACACTGAGAAAAGCACATCTGTAAAACTATTGTGTCCTGGTTATTAGTGCTAGGATTTGAACTATCTTTAATTTCATTTGACTTGTTCATCTTCCTTAAGGATCTCCATAAAGATTCTCTGAGTATTCTTTTCAGCCCTTACTTAGGGTTTGCATCAGTGGTCGTAAACCTGCTTAGCGGACAAAGACTCTCTTCCCTTTGAAGTCACTTCCCTAGCTTTTCAAAAGGCTCTGCAAGTCTGTTCTCCTAAAACAATTTAGAGAAGTTTGAAGTGGTGCCCCTTAAACCAGCAACAAAATAAAATTTTCTCTTTGCATTATTGAAAACCATGACAATCTTTTGAAGCAATAACAGTTTAAAAGCTTTTAAAGAAATCTGTTCTGCTCTATGACCAGCTTTAAGTTGACCCCATTATTTGGGAAATCAGAGGCTTGGAAACCCCTAAATACTTGACATTCTTATCAAAGGAGTCAGCCTGACTTTTCACAGGACTTCTTTTACAGTATCTATTCAAATTCTAAGGTCTTTAAAGATACTACTTCGTTCTCTTCTTTTTTTGTTCATTTCGGTTGGGTTTTTTTTAGTGTTTATTTCAAATATAATTTAGGAAGCAGTTGATACAATCCATGAAACACTGATCCTTCCACTTGCAGATTTATACTCTGTTATGTTTGAAGTGAAGTCCAAATTCTGAAAAGACTATGAGTGTCTTAGACTATGAATTACTTAGGCAATTTTATTTTCTGTGAACTGTGATACATATATATATATATATATATATACTCAGTTTCTACTTCTTGATTAAAGAGTCTTATCTCCTACATTTAATGGATGTAGTTGGTGACAGCCTTATGCAGATAAAGCCCATAATAATGTAGTTGCTGTAAGCAATAAGTTTACTCTCATAATTTT
Organism: Acrocephalus scirpaceus scirpaceus; assembly: GCA_910950805.1. NCBI lineage: Eukaryota > Metazoa > Chordata > Aves > Passeriformes > Sylviidae > Acrocephalus > Acrocephalus scirpaceus. The sequence goes on along the minus strand of OU383778.1, from coordinate 58,681,356 downwards.
GTTTCTCTGTAAGTCCTAATAATTCATTCAGGCATTGCTTCTTATAAGTGCTTCTAACTCCAACATCTTACATTCATTACCTCCTGCAATGTGTATTTAAAACTTCTCTTATTTCAAAAGTTTTGTTAATCTGAAGTCTATAATTAGATTAATTCCTTGCTGATCTATGTATGTGTTAAATGAATCTCTGAAAGCAGAAGAAAGCAATAAAATCAGAATTCCAAAATTTTGCAAATATAGGCAGCTCATTTAAAAGAAAACAAACTAACAAGACCTTTAAATGCACAGAGCTGCCACATTTTAGGGCTTTGGAACGACAGGGAGAAAGAATTGGGTCGACAACATTAAGATGTTACTGGATAGACTGTTATGGGTGCTGTTACATTTTCCCCTAAAACTGCGGATTTGTGGCTTGGCTACATAGAGTTCATTTATGAATCTTCTGAGGTGCCCAGCCCATGTTTAGGGGAGTGATATTCAATAGAGGAACTTTGCTCTGAAGGGTTTGTGAGCAAAATTCACAGGATCAGCCACCTGAGAAGTACCTAGAGGTCATTAAATCCTCCCTTATGCTTCTAATTTGTTGGGAGTTTTTTTTCCTTTGCTCCTGAGCTGTCTGCCATACTTCCTGGCCTTGAGTCTGTTTTTTCAAACATTATATGAAACAAAAGCGACAGCTTCTAGTGACTGTTTCTTAAGAGGTTAGGACAATTCAGCAAGTTGCTCAAAAGCATGTTCACATTTAAAATGCTGGCAACATACATGCCTAGGTGTGTACATGTATGCACACACATCTGTAATGTCAGTGGCTATATCTAATAAGAAATAGATTTATCTACATTTCAAGATTTTGTATTGTTGATACAACTTGTAATAGTAACTGCAGAATAAATCAGATTTTGAAAGGTCAAAATTCTTGATTTGAGATTTTGTCAGAGATTATGTCCTTTACTTAAAAGCCACTGGAATGTGGCAGCTGCACAGATGTTTTGGGAGGTGGTATAAGTGGTCTGAGTAAAGATATTTATGCAAGCCCAGATCTTACACCTCTTTTGCAGAGTAGTCTCTCAGTGTACACATGCAGGGCCTGAGAAGCTATCCCTTTAAATATAGCTCCAAGACTTTTAGTAACACTCAGTACTAGTATTGCTGGTGCTGCTGTACATGGACAGATTAATGACAGCATGCTGGGTTTATCTTTTTAAAAGTTCCAACCCCAAATGTAATTTGATTGATGCTGATTTAGTAACTAATAGAGTCAATTGGTCCCAGTATTACTCTGTGTCTTTGTAAAACCATCTCCTCTTTTTTAAGTGAAAAAAAGGTTGATTTTACAAATGCTTTACTGCCTTATCGGTGTCTCACATATCATCATTTATTGTGAAGTGAAATTATTCCCTGCTGCTTAAGAACTCGTCTAAACCTTTTGAAAACTACATGACAGCATTGCCCAAGAAACATCCTTTCGAGTTTAAATGCTTTGTAGAATGCTGTGAATGAGCTAATTAAATGGTAATACAAAAATAACTTTGTGATTTTTATGAAATGCCAGCACTCTTGAAGAGAGCAGTGAATCACCTGTGAGCAGTTACAAAACTATTAAAAGAGCTTTATAGCATTTGCTTACCCTTTCTCTGCCTTGACCTGGAGAATAATGTTTTTTTCCTTTAAGTGTACCAGCTGTACAGTTTTTTTTTTCATTATATCCGTATAGGTTTCATTACAAAAAGAACCAGAAAAAACCAAAACAGTTCCTGTAGCAGGGAAATGTATAATAGGAGCAATGATGATGGGTTTGAGTGAGACTTTTTTGCAAATTCGTCAAAAATTCATATTGACTGTGGTCCAAGCTCCACATCTTGCAAACTAGACTTCAGGCTGAGGTTTCGGCACTGTTATTAGGTTAAAATAAAATCAGTCACTGGAAGTTTTCCTTCATCTTGGGGCACTTTAGGTGTTTTCTCTTGGTAGCTACTGTAGTGATTTACTAATGCCTGTTGTAGGAAAGGGTAGTAATTGACTTAAATCTCTCCATCCACAAAATATAAATTAGAGGGGGAGACGGAGGGAGGGGAAACCAACTTTGGTTGGTTTTACTGCACACCTGACTTTCATATTACTGTGTGCTAGTAAATATGCAGGCAGAGTGCTGCTGCTGTACTACACAGGTACAACACTCCCGGATGCAAACAGGAGCACTGAAGTGATTTGTAAGCAACACGAACTCAAAGAGCAAGGAGACAGAAGGTGCTTCAGTGATGGAAAGCAGTGATTTTGGGAATAGATTGTAACCAAGGATTGCTTTTATTGTTTTTTCACTGAAGGTGATTTCGCAACTCCTCGAGCTGTTCTGACAGGACACGACTATGAGATCACCTGTGCTGCCATTTGTGCTGAGCTTGGCCTGGTAATAAGTGGTTCAAAAGGTAAGGTAGCTCTTGTCATTTTTTTCTCATGAAGCTATAATCCTAATGCCAACAGGAATATAGTCTCAGGCGGCAGAATTTATAAACTTTATGGTGATTTTACTTCTAACCTTTTTTTTAGTTGGTATGGAATTTGAATTTTAAACATGTTAAAACTGAGGATTGTTCAGACATTTATAAGAAGAGGCAACCACATCAGTTTCCCTCCTGATCGCTATTTCTGTTTGTTTATCCAGTGTGTAATTGCATATAGCATAGTTGGATACAGCCTTTGAGGGCCAGGATGGTGAAGAGTGGCTGTTATGGATAACTTCTCAAAAAGGGGAAACAAAAATTAGTTTTGAGAGAAAGAGAATGTGCTGGACTGTTTGTTTGATGAAGGGTGTGTATAAACTACTGGTAATTCTGTTCAGGCTCTTTCAGCTTGGCTGCAAAGCCTCTAATATGCTCCATTTGTGTTCTCAAAGACATGCTTTTAGCAGGCACATTATAAAGAATGATGTTGATTCTGTCGATATTCTTTATAGTTTTCTTATTTGCTTAATTGTGTACAATTATTTTTAAACTGTAAATTTCTTGGAATTAGAATCTTCCTACTTTAGTGTTTCTAAAATAGCTACTCAGAGACACTTCTTCAGAGCTGGGTGTATACTCATGGTCTGTAGCTGTGTGCATTTCTGTGTTATGCATGTGAACTTGTGTGGCTTATGTGCAAAGCAGGTATTTGTCAAAATATGTGAAAAAAGCAAATATTTAGTGGGTTGTGTATGACTTAGAGTCTGAATATGAGAACATGCACTTGTAGAATACTTACATATGTGGATTCACTGCTCTTAGCTCTGTGTATCTTTGTGTTTTGAAAATCTCTTTTTAAGTTCAGTACACTTAATTAGTCAAAATTAAATAATCTCGAAGTTAACTCTCAAAATTAACTACTACCTGCTTTAAAAGAAAATCCACAGAAGGCAATCTAGGTGCTCTAAAATACCTTAATGCAAAGCTTTTAAAGGATAAGCTGTTTATCTTAGTGTCTGGCACCCCTAAAGTCATATGCAATTCACCTATACATGGTAACAACCATTATAAAGCAGTATAATAGCGATTATTTAAGTAGAAGCTGTGACTTACTTTTAAAAAATCATGTCCTTAATTGAGTGTATAAATCAATAACCTGAGATCCTGTTCTGTCTCACTAGAAGGACCATGTCTCATACATTCTATGAATGGAGATCTACTGAGGACGTTAGAAGGTCCTGAAAGATTACAAGGTCTCGAAAGCTGCCTGAGACCAAAACTGATTCAAGCTTCCAGAGAAGGCCACTGTGTCATATATTATGAGAAAGGCCTCTTCTGTGTGTTCAGTGTGAATGGGAGACTGCAGGCCACTATGGAAACAGATGACAAGATAAGGGTGAGTGTCCTCAAATGTGTGCAAATTGTCAGCTCCATGGGGAAAAGCTGTCAGTATTGGAGTTGCGTGGAGACTCTTTCTATAGCAAGACCACAAATATGTGGTACCAGACCATAGCATAGCAGTATTCTGAAAAAATTTAAGGGGACCATGTACTCTTAATAACATTAGGAGGAGTTTTTTACAGTTTTAACTGTAAAATAACTCTGTTCGTAAAGTAAGGAGTACTGTGTAGGCATTTCCTTGAGCAGGAGAATACAGATATTATTAATTGCTGACCAGGAGAGGCTGTGCTGCATCTTTACTTTTGAGTCTGAAGGCAAGAGATCAGTGGACATGCTATTTTGGATGTTAGTTTTCCCTTTCTTTTGGCATCTCTGACTGGATTCTTGCGTCCTGGTTCACCTGGCATGTGTTGTGCTAAGCTCCAGGAAGTTTATAGGAATATCTCTGTACTTCAACTCTTTTAGCCCTTTGGCATTTGCTAAGCAGGCAGCAGAGTTCCACATCTCTGGCTGAAACATACATGGAGCAAGTCCATAACCATGCAGGAAGCATTTTAAGCTTCTGGCTTTATGAAAATTATTTTATAGTACAAATTGAAGGTCTTTTGACAGTTCCTGTGTAATAGTAGCCATGAAACAGAACAGAAGCTTCCAGCTCTACTGCAGTACATCTCCAAGCTGATTTTTGTAATCTGATGGAAGATCCCAGGAACTCAGCTGCTGGGATTTCCAATGTTCTCCTGAGTTGAAAACTCTCAAAAGCTTTTCTTTTATTTGGAGTACACATGTCAGGAAGAAAATCCCTCTTTGCCATCATGTTTGTTTTACAGAATTTTTGTCATTCTTTCAGCTGTTGGGCAAAGCTGTGAGCACTTCTTTCCATACTAAAGATGGAAGAATGCATCAATATATTTTAATGAATTTTGATCATTTGCACCTTATCAATTGTATGGAATTGCCTCATTAGCACTGAAGTTTCTGGTACAGTTCAGTATATTTCTCTTAAAACCTTCTAAAACTGCTATCATGTTTTATGCTCTGCTAATCCAGTATCCAGTGTCATCCATCCAAAATGTCAGCTATGCTGGTGGTGGAATATGCAGAAATAACATAGCACAAATGCAGTCTACAGGGGTTAAGGGGCATTTGACTTCAGTGTTCTGTGGCAGCCACAAGTGCAGGTTTGAGGGTGGGCAGGTGAAGTAGGAATGTGTATATTTCTGTCCCCAGACATCTTTCCAAATTAATGTAGATTTTTGCATCAGTTCCCTGAAATTGTACCTTTGGCTGTCCTTGTACAAATACTTCTGAGATTTTCAGCCTATCCTTCATCCCAGAGTTCTTTCCATAAAGCAAGACCATATCACAGTGTTTTCTCTTTTTACATTAATAATGTTGATAATCTGTCACTTTCAGTTGTGATTATGTTGTCAGCTAGGCCAGCAAATCTGTAAAATATCTAGAAATCCCTTGCTGGCTAAAACAATTTCTGTAGTTTCAGTCAGTACCCACAGCTTTAGGAATGTTGCTCGAGGCAATGGAAGTTCTGCTCTCTGTGGGCCAGAATTATGTTTGTAGAGGGGTCTGGGGTTTATTTTGTTTTGTTTTGTTTTCTTTCTCTCCCAGTGGTCCCAGCTGAGCTTTATGCTTAAACAACCTACAGCGTCTCTGCCAGTGCTTCTGCACTACATCATCGTTGAAGGAGAGTGGCAACTGCATGATTAAAGTGGGGCATTTAAAATGAATAGCACCTACCCATGGGCTGTGCTGACAAACTCTCCTCATTGGCTTTTGCTTGGGGAGGATGGAAAAAGGAAGGAAAAAGGTCATAAGTGTGGAATTTGTAATGTAAAAGCTTTGGTTTTCCTGTGTCATTACGGGCCGGTATTTCAGGATGCTGTTGGCAAAACTAGCAGTTTTCAATAGTGATGTTGGGATCAACATTCTGATTTTCTTTCTTGTATTCTTGTGCTAGAAAACTGCCAGAAAAAAATTCAGGCCCTCTGGGGGAAATTCAGGGTCTAATCAATGCCTTCCACCTGTTTTTGTTTTAAATACTGTATTGCTCAGTGGAGCTTAGGCATATCACAGTACATCTACCATGTAGTGTTTAGATATCTTAATGAATACCTTTAACTCTAAATAGTCTGCTTGTTCTGAAAGGTAAAGTTATTTTACCCTAAACAAAGACTGTATGCTGTTTCACCCAGAGGAACCAATTTATTTTCCTTTCCTGAGTCTGTTTTGAAATGTGGAAGTACCCACAAGACTCCTGCTGCTGTAAGCCTGGGCTGTCACAGTGTCAGCTCTGCCTTTTTACAAAGCACTGCCTTTCAAAAACCTGAAAAGTTAAAAGGGATTTGTGCAAAGTTTTGAGATTTTCCAAAGAAGTACAAGTCAGAAATGCAGCTTTTAGAACATTGCTGAAATTGTGCGCTTTGGGGATTATTTGAGAGTCTGAAGCCCATGTTGTGAGAAAGATTAGTTGCAGGGTTGTTTCAGTTTCATACCTAGCAAAATTGCAGATAAACTACGCTGGGGAAAAGCAGAACAGTAAAATTGATTCATGTCGTCCTCTATACCAGCTGGAGTACTTGGGAGTAAAAGCATCCTTTCGTTTGTTAAATCTTGAAGGGAGTATCATGGAACTGAAATGTTGACAGGGTCACCTTCTTTGTCCATTCATTCCTTCATCCCTTCATTCATTCCTTCACCCCTTCATATATATACATATATATATAGGCAAGTGGCTGAGAAATTTATTTATAAACAATAAAAATTAAATAAATCAACATCTTGTCTTCATGACAAGCCAATGACTTAGTAAAATTGCATAGGTATTAGTAAGGGTTCAAGGCCTGTACTTTATTTAATCAAAAGACCACAAAACCTAGTGCATGTTGCAGGTAGTGGAAGAGTTAAAGATTAATGGCTTTAATTTGCCTTTTAATAAAGCCTTTCTTCAGTATAAGCCTCAAGTATAAAATTCAAGTGAACCATGACCATAAGGTTAATGGATTTTCATCAGCTGAATTTTATAAGTGTAGCAAATAATTATTTGTCACGGTCTTCATTGCAATTTGGAAATACCCTTAGGAGGCTGCTATTGCTATAGAGGAGAAAACTACCCCATATTGATTTTTGCTTCTAATGAATAATCTCTTTAATACTTGCGTGGTTAGTTAGATCTCGTGATCATCCACTCAGTGCATGTTGATTCTAGATAATTTTCAGTCTTACCGGTTTGTTTTCTGCCCCTTTCTTACTCTACTCTTCTAAGACAGCCTCTAATTCAGAGTTTTCAAGCTCTTTGTGTCTGTGCTTTTGGGGTGCTTAGCACGTATCTGATAGCAACAGTCACGGAAGCAATTAATGGTTGGAACATTTATTTTTTGGGGGTAGAGGGAGAAGCTTCAACTCAGAATACTCAGTTCTAATCTTTGTTAGTATTCCATTTTCCATCCTTAGATGTAGTTGGAAAAACTCTACCAGTTCTGCTTTATTGTGTCTAAAATTACACATATGTCTTGTCATCTTAGTTCAAAACACGGCTGGAATAGGTTTATCATCTTTTTTTTTCTGAATGTTACATTTCGTTTACAGTATATGTTTGTGTTTCAATTACACTCCTTTAAAGTTATTGTATGAAATAAAATTCCAGCAATGTGATCCATTCAGACTCCTTGGGAGTTGTTGCAGTAAACACTCAAAATTTATAACATAATATAGAAGCTCTATCTTAATCTAAGTGTCGCACATCGTATAATTCTTACAGGATGTATTTGGCATCACAGTAATAGAGTGCAGCAATACAAAAAATACAGATGTGCAATATGTCTGACTTCAGTTACTGCTGCTCACAAAGCAGTATCCTACACACACTGTATATTTTGGTTTCTAGGCCTGTCAGCAGTCTGTATAAACACTTCAGTGTTGCATGAACGTAACGTCTTTGTGTTTTAGTTTCTCTGATTTTTTTTGTGGTGCGTGTGCTATAAATTCTCTATGTTAAGAAAAGCCCCAAACTTCCTTTTCCTGAGGTATATAAAAAGTTTTGCATATTTGCAAACCTGCATAAGCAGAGACTGCAAGTGCCAAAATAATTACAGACTTCAGCAGAGAGATGTTTGCAAAATCCCATCTTCAGTTCTTTCTAGTGTTTCCTGAATTTAAATCTCTGACCTGGAATTTTGCTTGTAGAGTATCATCTTGAGGCAATGTCCTTGCCTTCCAGTGTCAATATTTTAGTCAAAAGGAATCAGTTTGTTTGTAGAGAGTGTGTTTATGGAATTTAAAAGCCACTGCTCTGAACATCCTCCATTCTTACATCATTCTATTGAGAAGCTGGGCCAGCTGAAATTTATCACAAATTAATCCTGATATGAAGGGTGTGTATTGCATTGAAAGGCTGCCCAAATTTAGCTGATTCACAAACCTTAGGTAAATACATTTGTAGATAATGCTTAGTATCCATATTCTGTACTGAACATCTGTAGGCCATGGATAAGAGTTTTTCCTTGCAACCAATCATCCCTCAAAAAGAGGTGCACAAAAGATCCATGGCAAGAAATGTGATGGCTATGACCCTGGACAAGGAAAGAGAAGAACTGGTAAGGAAGCAGAGGAGGAAGAAGAGCAGAACCAAGGACAGGCTGTTCCTGGGCTGGGTGTTGTGAACAAATCTGAAAGCAGAGAAGGAAAAACAGATGTTAAGCTGGGGAGCAAAAGTCGGAAAGAGTGTGGGGAAGGTGCACCTGGAAACAGAAAGGGAGCATAGGAAAGGTTTGGGCTTACTGGAATTATTAATCATGGTCCAAAATGTAGTTTCCAAGAGTCTGGATCTTGCTGGTACTCATGCTGATGTCATTCCAAATGACAGAATCCATTCGACTTTTTGGTTTTGTTTCTTTGGAAAATGCTGCATACCTTTCAGTTTTCCTGGACAGTTGGAGGATGAGGCTATAAAATCAGGGCCTAATATCCTTTACTGCTTACATTTATTTTCTGCACGGCAGCAAGGCAGGAGCCACCTTTCAGATGAAGTTCTTACCCTCCTCAGGGTTTCTGTAGTAGTAATTACTGAGACCTGCATGGAAAAAATGCTCACATGCTGTGAGATAAGCCAGTCATGGGGTCTTCCAAGGATTGGTGCTGGGAACCAGCTTCGTTGAATGCTTTTTGAGGTGGGGAATGCTGAACATTTACTGAGTGATGAAGGCAATGCCTGAGATGAATGGAGAACTCCTATTCAGGAAACTCCACAAATGAGGCCTACGGGGTACTCACTGAAACTGGTAGAATCACTTCAAAACAGGGAATAAACCTGTGGTAAACTTCTGCCAATTTCTTACCCCCCTCAGAAGGCATCAGCAGGCTCAAAAAAAAATTAAGAAAATTCATGGGCAGCATTTCCATAAATAGATACTAAAGGGAACAGGAACATTCTGATTTTCCTAATCCAATGATTTTGGGTGCTGTGGTGCACAGGGGGAGAGGGCTGTGTGCTGACCAGGCTGACAGCATCTCCTGCTGCCTTTATTGAGAATAGACCTCTGGGCTAGATGGGTCATGGTCTCTTTCACCCCATAAATTAGCACTTGCTCTAATGAAATTTCAAGTTCAGTTCTCTTAAGGCCCATTTTGGCTTATTTACACTGGGAAAATCCCTCTTTTAAGGAAGATTTCTCCTGAATCCTGTCCATTTAATATCTGATAGTATCATCTGGTATAGTTATCAGGAAAAGAAGGAAAATTATTCTTCTGGTATTCAGTATGTATCTTGATTTTTTTTTCCAGTCACACACAAGAAATACTAAAATACATTGAAGATTCCTGTTTGAAGAAGTCTTGTCTCTGAAAACCAGTGTTATCCCATCTTTCTTCATGATCTGGTTCCCAAAAAAAGATTTCAAATACAAATTTGCCATCAGTCCCGCTGATGCATACAAAACTGGGTGTACGTCATTGAATTTTTCACAGGCAGTTTCAGGATGGATGATGAAAGGAAACACAGTCTCTGTTAAGAGAGGTGGATCAGTCTTTTATTAATCCAGTGCAGGAATCTAAAAGTGCTGGTCTAAACTAATTTTAGTGATTCATATAACAGTTCAGTTCCTGTCAACATTCAGCTTCTGTTAGGCTGGTATTTAAGACCCTTGGGGGAATGTCAGGTGCTATATTTTAATGCCAGTGCTGCTCCATCTTGTAAATCTAGCTAATTAGAAGAGTAAATTTCTTTAGCTGACCTCATATTGGATCTTTGGAACATGGAATGAATCACAGGTCAGGTGAGACTTAACTAGTGACATCTAATGTACTGGAGATTTGTGCACAACAGCATCAATTCTCTTGCTGGGTAAAATAACATAACAATCATGTTACTTCCCAAAAGCTTGTGTTGATATCAAAGTCTCCCTGGACATTCATCTATCAATATGAAACCTTTTATTGAAAGGAGAAGTGGGGAAGTAAGAGCAACACACACATTTATCTGACAGCCCTCCCTGTGCTTTGCCCCCAGGCCATCCAGCTGAGTCGGGATGGACAGTATCTGCTCACAGGCGGGGACAACGGCGTTGTCATGGTCTGGCAGGTGTGGGACCTCAAACGCCTCTTTGCTTACCCAGGGTGTGATGCTGGGATCCGATCCATGGCCCTGTCCTACGACCAAAGGTGAGACCAAAGTCTGGTCTGGCAAGAGTGTTGGGGAATATATATTTACAATTAAATTGCATTTTTGGTTTTGTTCTCATAGTGATTTTCTGTGGATCACAGATCGTAGTGATTATCTTGAGGATTCTGCGCTGGCAAAAGTGGTTTTTTTAACATCTTATATTTAGGGCAGATAATCTTTTTTGGGATTTCAGCTCTTTGGGGAATGAAGAGAGATCCAAGAAATCTTACTTTGGCAGACTTTCAAGATAGGCTGAATTATTGGTCTGCACCAATGTACAGTGTGGGTCACATGGAGGTAGAAGGTTACATGTGTGCTTTCATCTCTCTCCTTTCACTTACAAGACGAATCACATTCCTAATTCCAGACTTTCATGTTAAAAATAGAACAGTTGGAATAGTCGCACAAGAAGATTCCTCCACACATCCATATATTTGCTAAAGCAAAGAGTCATTCTCAGTTCTAAAAAAGTTATTTTATCCACATACAGCATGACCCTTTTTGAACACTCTTCCTGCTGAAGATGACCAGTTAAAATTTTTACTGCAGTTTCACATTGCACTTTCCAATGCAGCTGTGCTTGACAACATTTCAGTGCTTTTATAACAGAAATATTGTTTGTTTATAAGATGGATATTTCCCATTTATAAGATGGATATTCCCATTTCATACACCTTTAGCTTTCAGGCCAGGATTTTATTTGCTGTGGTGTATTTACTAAATGGTGTTTCTGTCTACTGTTCAAGCAGATTTGTCTCCCAAATCCCTTAAGGATGTCTACATTATGCAGGAAAGCATGTTGCTGAGGCTCTTAGCCTTCCACTGATTGAAGTCCATACTGAATGTTTGTAAAATTTTTATCTTATGTTTCTAAAACTTACACATCCAAACTAGTAAAAACTGTGGACTTCAATGAAACACTGAACATCTTCTTGATAAGCATAATTAGAGAATATTTGCATTTTGGGTGAAGTGGTTTTCCATTAAAGAAAGCCCTTGTTGTTAAATATATTTCAAAAGCTGGAGTTACAGCTGTTGAATTTTAGACCTTGGAAATTTTGCATGTAGAGAATCTTTAAATTGTAATTATTGGCATGTTAATGAACTGAAATTTAATATGGACATAGAGAAATTTATCTGTGGCCTCGAGTTAAGAACATACTCACTTTGGTTTGGAAGACAAGGAAGAGATCTACTCAGTAATTTGCTGAGTTATTACCGATTAATTACAGGTAATTACTCAGAGTTATTTATTTGGTATGCATGAATATAATGTGTTCGAGAGTGTGCAAAAAGACATTTTAACATAATAGAAAAACAATCAAAATGGTACTGTTGACATGAAATAGGCAATCCTATCAAAATGCAATGTTTTGATGATTTCATACTTACTCCTTGTTTGGAAGAAAAGACTTGCAGTCTTTTACTCTGAATTTTTTATTTCTAAGGCTTTTTTCCCCAAAAATGGCAGGATTTTAGTTCTGATTTTTGTGATACTTTAATGAGACTGTAGAGGAGATGATCCAGAAACTCTTGTGATTGTGCACTGTGTCAGGGTCATGGTTTTTCAAACACATCTAAATGATCTCCAGTAGCAGGCCAAGGGTATGGAATTCAGAAAGGAAGTGTCTCAGTGGGAAAGCCCAGGGATCACTTTCAGGAGCTTCCAGAGCAATCAAAACCTTCAGTTTTAGTATTTCCAACTGAAGGCTTGTGCCCACGCCCAATTGCTTCATGTAGATGTGCTGAACTGGGGGAGCTGAAACTGAAATGAGCACTTCTCCTGCCGTTCCTTCCCTTTGCTGCTACACCAGGGCTGCATACCCACTCCAATGCCCCCCAAAAACCAGGCAAGCAATAATCCTGGGCAATCAATCCCAGGTGGCCTTGCAGGGCAGGGATGCTGTGAACAGTTGTTGTCCGACCGCACAAAGTGCTGCGCGTGTTTTCTGACGGGTACGTCTGCTTCCCGCAGGTGCATAATGACTGGCATGGCGTCCGGGAGCATCGTGGTGTTTTACAATGACTTCAACCGCTGGCACCACGAGTACCAAACCAGGTACTGACCTTCCCAGAGGCCGGGACAAGCACGGACAGGAGCAGTTGTGGCCAGGAGGGAGCTGCACACAGCACTGCCTCCCTCAGGGTCGAGCCGCCACATCGGTTCCTTATAAATACTTCTATTAGATCTGAATGTAACTTAAATTTGCTGGAAGAAGCAACCTATTTTTTAAAGTTAATTGCTATTTTTGTAGACCTCGCTTGACTTTTTTGGGGGAAGGGCAAAGAAGCAGAAAACCAGCTGCTGGGTTCTGTAGTTAAAAAAAAATCTATATTTTTAGTCACAATGAGAAGTCTATTTTGATCCCTGTATGTAAACAAAACCTAAAGTAAAGATGGTTAAAACTCACATTCTAGCTATATTATGAAGAAACAGATGTTCCATCTGAAGCTTTATCTATAACCTTGAGGAATATATGATTTTAACATAACAGAAATTAATTATGGTATTGGGGGAATTTTAATCTGTGCTATCCGTACCACATTTTGTCTTGTACTTTTCCAAATGATTGTACTACATCAGCACTGAAGTTTCTGGGAATCAAGGGATAATATTTAAATTATGGTTAATGTAATTTTAAACTTTGCAAATCATTTCCATCAATGTTACTCTTCAAGCATGTTTCTAGGCCTAGACAATTAGTTCTTTTTTAGTTGTATGTTTCGTGCAGTTACAAGAGAAATCGGGAACGGGAGTTTTTGTTACATCAAGTGTGAATCCTTTTTAGTTCCTACCTGGCATCTCCTTCAAAGCACACCAAAATGTGGATTGTTCCTCCAAATCAGAAAGGCTGGTTTTGAAGGCTTCAAACCAGAAGCCCACAGAGGCAGGTGTTTTTTAGCAGGGGCAAGTTCCAAAGCACATTTCTGCTGGTTGACTGTGAAAGCAGGGAGGTAGCAGGGTGCTTGCTGGTGCACAGCCCCTATCCAGCAGCAGAAGCACAAGATTTGCAGGCTACTTTTTCTTTCTTTTTCATCAGAACATGCCCCTGCAATACTGTAGCACATACCATATTCCTTCTCTGCCTATAGCAACAATGTCTTTTGTATTTTGCTACCACCAAATCCAGTCGGATTCTGCCCAGTCATATTAAATTACTTCTTTCTTTTAGGAAATGAAAAATAATTTATACTAAGGAACAATAAGTTATTTTGGTGTTGCACAAATCTACTTTTCTACAAGATTGCTGTGCAGAACTCTGTGAAAATATTTGTGAAAAGAACTGTTATTGTTTTGTAAGTCTGTATTGCATAAAAATCTTCTTTGTATGTTGTGATCTCTGAGTTGAAATTTACATTCCATATCTGTATTGATACATGCATTTCTCTAGCTGCCTACTAGAGCAGTTCCTGGTTTTTCTAAGCATTTAACTACTCTCTCTTTCAGTAAAGATTTGGAATGAGAAAATTCAGTTTGAGTGAATAAATTAAATAAAATTACATTTGTAATTGAGACCTTCAGTGGAGTACTGGATTCTTGTGATTCAGGATATATTCCTAACAGAGGAAAGGGGTGCCATGGCTGATCTATTTCATGTACTTTTGGTGTGTATGAAATGGTGTTTTTCTGTGCTTTCTGTATTTTCATATCAAGGTGGCTGTGGTGTATCAGTAGTTATATTTTCATGTGTAGCACAAGGGTGATGGGATTAAGCAAAGGCTGTAGTGGGAAGGCTGTCTGTGGGAAGTGTCTGGTGTACTGAGCTCTGTGTACTGAACATTTGTTATGCAAAATTTGTATTTCAAATTCCGTTAACTCCAACAACATTCACAGCCTTGTATCAGCAGAGTTTGAGGGGAAATTGGAATGGTCTTGAACTTAAATTTGTGTTTTTCTCAAGCCAGGGGTGAGTTTCCTAGACGAGGCGGAGGGAAAACAAACAAGAGATAGGTGTGTTTTGCCAAATGGATATTCTGAAAGTCTTCTCATTGTAAGGAAACACTTCATTACTGATAGAAATTATAGCTCCTGATCTTGGAGCCAAAATATTTCACAGGGAGTTGATTTGGTAGGCTGCTTGTTTTAGAAAGGGTTCTATTGGATCAGGAGGTTCTTTCCCAAACTGAAAGCACAGCTGTACCTGTGTGTCCTGTCCTGAGTTGTATCTAACCCTCCTCGGGAAGCAGCAGCTGCTGCAGTGTGGTGTTCTGCCTTTGGAGTGCTGCAGCCCTTCTGTGGGAAAGGACATCTTCACCTTCTCCTCTGTGAGCAGGCCTGCGAAGACACCCCTGTTCTGGACTGCCGTGGTGAGTAGGACATGCCCTCCTTCCACAAGTGAACCCAAATTCCCTGGACACCACCCTGGGGCCCAGGTGTGCACTTGGGATCTCAGCTTTGGCTGAAGTAGTCCACCTCATGCTGGTTGTGATGGGATGGAAAACAGGATTAAATTTCCAGCTGCTCAGATACTTGTTGCTCTCTTCAGGGTAGCACCTGTGTCACATGGATCACCTGAAACTCATTTATCAGCAGAGCTGCTGCCAGCTGTGGTTCTGGGAGGTGCTCTGCAGCAGTGCTGCTTGGTTGGGTTGTGCAGTACTTGGCCAATGTAGCTTGAAATCCCTTGTATTTTCTGTCAGCAAATTGCTGATAGAAATGCTGTAGGATCTGGCAAGAGAAGATGGGGTGGTCAGAGTGGGAGTTTCTCTGAAGGAAGTTTGTGTTGTGGTGCTGCTGCAGGCAGAGGTAAATAAATGCTCTGACTTGAGAATATTTCTGCAGTTCTTGGCTGTGTTGTGCTATCTATCTCTACACCTGGAGGCAAGCTGTGTATGTATCTGTTATTGTTTCTGGCCCTGACATCCTCTTGGTAGTCCTTCACCTTGCAGCACTTCTTTCCTGATAAACAGCCCAAAGAGCTGATCTGATACCAAGGTAATGGAAGGTGAATTTGATTGCAGCTTTAGTCAGGACATGATTGTTGTTAGTTGTATTGAATAAATTGGCCTAGGTAAGGTGACTGCCTAGATTGTAGTTTTTCCACTTCATGTCCTAAATTTCATACTCACAGAGATTTCAGTGCTTGTGATATGGCACACTTTTTTCTTTCTCCAGAAGTAATTCAAGGGGAGTAACAGATCACAGATACTGTTCTTGAGAAACTGGGTTAATCCTCCTTAAATAGAACCAGAGATGGGCCATTCTGAGAGTGCTGCTCTAAACCAGTGAGGCCTCTCCCATACAGGGTTAGGATGTTTGTGTAACACTTGAAATGAGTCACTTGCATGGATTTACCATGTGATACAATGTTACATGAAATCCAAAATAGTTTACTTTTATGCAGAACCAACCCAAGATCTCCAGTAAATGAATGTAATCAATGATGCATCGTAATTTAGAGCTGCTCTTTAAAAGCTCTGGACAAAAAAAAAAAAGTAAGAAATGGTTTTATATTTTTCCTAGATGCACTGAAATTCAATTATGTTTAACCTAAAGCTCCTCGATTCAAAAACAACCATTGTCATAAGGTAAAAAAAAGATTAAAGCATACAAAGTTTGAAAGAATAAATTCGAACTTGTAAATAGTGTCCTTTCAGTTGAGACTTATTCTCAAGAAGCATATTTTTAGAAAAGGAATGTAAAATATTTCACAGCTATTTATATATTGTAGGAAATACAACTACATTTTTTTTGTAAACTAATTGAGATAATAGAGGAAAGCATAGTCTTGAAACCAAAGAGATGTATTCCTATTTAGTAAAATCTGAAATTGCACACAACTTCTCCCCTGGGACTGCATCATATAGTCAGCTAATTAAGGACATTGTGGTGTGTGCTTTGGAAATGATGGTGCATTGTGTGGGAATAGACAAAAAGGGGTTCCCAAAATGAGGTACTTGCTGTTTGCTAAATGGACAACATTTGAGAAGTGGTAATTTTTTTTTTTTTCCTTCAAGTTATTCTAGTATTTTTCTTGCTGCTGTGTGAGCTCTGAGCTGCAAAATGTTGCAGGCACAGCCCAGTGTGGTTGTGTGGTGAGACTTTGGTGCCATCAGCAATAGCAATGTCCAGTAACAGGAATGACTTTGTACCTTGCTCTCCCATTTTTCTTTTTGCCTTGCTTATCCTGTGTGCAAGGGATGCTTTTTTCAAGGCCCTGTAGCTGCAACAACCAAATTCTCACCATTTGAAACAATACAAGCAGTGTTTAAACTGTAAAAAAAAATTCAAGCAGTGTTTAAACATTCAGCATTTAAAAGCTCTAGACTTCAATATTTCCTGTTACTTGGCAATTATCTCACCTATTATTTTGGGGAAGAGGGAACAGGTTTTGGTACTTCTTTGAAACCTACATCTTGCACAATTCACACTCTTGCCTTCCTGTTTCCAAAGGAAACAAAGGCACTTAAAATTCAAATTCTCTTTGAAAGGAAAATAAAGTCAAGAACAGAAGCAACAGCTTCCTAGTGGATGGTTGCATGGCTGCTTGCAGCTACCAGTCCCTGCCCTGTTGTTTTTTTTTTTTTTCCCATAATGCTAATTTAGTTTAAAAAGAAATTAAAAATCCTGCTAGAGTGAATTCCCCTTGACAGAAAAGCTCAACTAAATACCTATTTCTGTGCTTTAGACTTGAAGCTGACTGCAAGTAGGAGGGTTTGATTTGCTTGTCTTTTTTGCCGTCTTAAAACCATCAGTTTTACTTAACGAGCATTTTGGGTAGGTTGCTAGTTTTGTGCATTTCTGCTGCTTTCCAATTGCTGTTTGGAGGTAGCTTGAAAGAAAGAATGAGTAAATGCAAAATATAATTTCCCATTTAAAAACTGATAAAACCAAAGATGATTGATTGATAAATACATGTATTTATATAAAAGTGAAGGAATTAGTAGATCTATGCTATCAAGCTATAACAATTAGACCAGTAACTACTGGGAGGAAGATGTGAAAACCAGGGTTAAATGGGATTTACTGACCTGTGTAAATATTCTTGACAATTGGCTGCTAAGAATGAGTCATTACTTGATGAAAGTAACACCACAAAATAGCATCTTCATTAATATATTTTGAGAGTTACGAATATAATAATAATTAATAATAATTATTATTATTGTAATTAAATTTCTATATCTATATAAATATAAATAAAAATTTTAAATTAATTTTTGATGTTCCAGAATGAGGGTAATTGTCTATAAGGGTAAATATTGATGGGAATTAATCAGTGGACATAGTGTTGTGTTAATTTATGGCAGGACAGCATTCAGTCCTGGGACTTTAAATCTAGAACTGCAGGAATGGCTCATTGGACCTTCGTGAACAACTACTCACTTTCAAAGGAAATAGAAAGATTAGGATATTTAAAATATTTTTTAAATTATTTTTTTAAATGTAGGCATAGTAGCAGTAGAGCTGTCACTATGCTTCTAACAGTCTTTTCTGAAAAATGTGTAACCTGTTTTCAATTTCTATAATAGTTTCTTTCCCTTTATAACAGGAAAAAAAATTGTGAACCAGAACTATTTTTGCCTTCTTCCAGAGCAGCCTGTGGTTCTACAACAATAGAAGGACTAAATGAAAGTGCAGCAGGTAAGAAACCTAATGTGATACTTAGGGACTTTCATTAAGTGTTTTAGTGTTAACCAGCACATCTTTATTTTATTTTTATGTTGAAGTGTGATATCTCCTGCACCTAGGCACAGAATGAACTTTTGTGGAACTATTTTAAGGCATGGAGTAGTGCTCTAATTTTACTAAGGTCACACAAAGAGTTGGGGACTTTCCTAGCTATCCTATGTTTTTATCTGATTGTTGGCTGTATGATCATCTTTTCCAGCTGTCATCACTATTTTTAAACAGGCATTTTGGAACCTGCCTCTGCTCAGTGAATCAAAATACTTGTCTAAGACTGTTTAGAAGTTGGTCAGTCATGAACTTAGGGACATGAATTCAGGGTATTTCTCTTAATTCTATTAAATTGTTTTGGTAGGCATCTAATTGTTCAGTCTCTCCAGGGGGAATAAGACAACAGTGTCACTGACAAAATAACTGAGCTCTCAAAGAAATGAATGACTTTTTGTGTTCTGGTTTTGTTTTTTTTTTTTTAATGAAGAAAGTTTATTGCAGGTCCTCCTTTTACAATTCTAGTAGAAAGTATAGCTAAGAGAAAAAATGAACTATGACCAATTCATAAGAACAAGCAAAGGAAAAGGATTAAGCTGAATACATACTCTATTGAACTAAGCATTATGGTAAAGAGAAAACCTCGTCTATTTTGTGACTGCAGATTAAGAAGAGCTGCTTCCCAATCCTGGTTTCCAGTGCCTGCACCAGGTGAATGGGGGGATAGCACTGACAAACCTCTGATGGCTATTGATGGCAGCTCCTCTATCAGCTTGTCCTAGAATTAGGAGCTGCTCAGTTCATCATAGCTTGGATAACATGCAGCAGGCTTCCCCTTCACAGGCCCAATGTCATTTTATTTTATTTTATCTATCAGGTAGTCTGACCCTGGAGAAAGGTGTGGATGGGACACTTGTGGTTAGGATAGAAAATGGCTAAAGCAAAAAGGCTTCCTTCACTCCAGTCTTCATAACAAATAAATTTCCACTGATCATGTTTACATCCCAAGTTACTTTATTTAAATTCATATTATCTAAACACTACCCTGCCTGCAAATCAGATCACAAACTTGATGGAAAACAACCATCTTTCCCTCTCTATCTCCAAATGTTTGTCTCATGATATTTTACAGTTAGTCCACTAAAAAATTCTTCATGAAAATTTGCCTCTTCAAGTTTAGTAGAAACTTGGCTAAAAACAGAGGCATTGGAATAGAAGGCAAATAGAAGTTTTCTTCCCTTGTCTGCCTCTCCCACTTTTCTGAGAATTCCCATCAGAAGAACAGAACAGAGCCTGCTGGTGGAAGTGAGTCCAGGTAACTGTTCCCCACCTCACTGCTCATATAAAAATATGGTTAGGCTACACCATAAGTTAGTCTATTTAGAGCCCAAGGCTGTGTGAAATGGAGTTAATGATTAACACAGAGAACTTAAAAAACCATCTAACACTGCCAGAGTCATTCCTCTACTGCTGTTCCCAAGATGCGGTTCGTTCACCAGCTCTGAGGGAGAGAGTCAGACCCGGCTGGGGCTCGCCACGAGAGGTGCACACAAACTGAAAACAGTCATGGGAAATGAAGAAAACTGTGGCCAGAGTGTGGGGAGCTTCAGTTGGATTTGTTTTCCCCAGTCCTACGCACCAGGCTGATCTCCAGCAAGCTCAGGAGAAGGCAGCATGGGGGGCCGGAGTGGCTCAGGAGCAGCAGGGAGGAGGGGCTTGGACCCAGCCACACGAGGATCAGCAGCTGCAGCAGCAATTGCAGAATTTTTCTCCATTCCAGCTCTACCAGAGTCCTGACACCGCTTGCTGCAGAAAATCTGACTCTCTTTATCTAGAGCTGTGTTCTACAAACAAACAAACAAAAACAAACCCAAGGCAAAACATGAAACGGCACTTAAATACAGCCCTGTCTTAAAAGGGTTAAAACAATCTACAAGACATGAACTGCATGCAGTACAGCCAGGATAAAAAAGGAGAAATAGCATTAGAAATATTTATATGATGAATGGTGTAATTTTTGTGATGCTGACTTTGGGAAATGTAAGGAAAACTCTTCCAGATGTATGCTTGCCATGACGTTGCAGGTTTAAATTTTTTGTCTTTGCAAGTCTGATGTGGAAAAAAAGACGGCACGAGTGGTTGTGATAGAGAAGAAACTTGTCATAGTAACTGTTAGCAAAATTTATGCACCTGTGTTTTTGCAGACACAAAGAATCAGGTGATGCTTACTGAGAACTCAGTGCTACAATTCCTGTAACAAACCACAGGGTACAAAAGGGGAGCCCCTGGGGAAGGTGACAGAAGGAAACCTAAGGAGTTGTTTTTTTGGTTTTTTTTTCAAGGAAAGGGCCTGCTTTTCTGCTTAGTGATGAGAGTAGGCAAATGACCTCTCATGGTGGCAAAAATGCCTGATTTCTGAATTCTGCACTTAAAAATTGGTTTACAAGAGAAGCGAGCAACAGGTTGGAATGAAAACTGAGAATTCCATAGTGAAGAGGTGGATTATTTGGAGTATGTGGTACCTCTGCTGAAGACAACAATCTCCATGACCTCTAAAGGATATGTGCCAATTGTAAAGGTCAGGTGCTCTGCCTTTTCCTCATTCTGCAATTTATTTTTTTGATTGGACTTGCTTTACTAATGTAAAAATTTGTGTGTGTTTTTAATTGGGTTTGACTAATACACTATTCACTGAAGGTATTTAATACCGAAATAATTTTCTGACACAAGTCAAAACTAGCATCTTTTTTTCAGATGTGTTTATTGTATCAAAGTCATCAAGGACAGCAGATACAAGGTACTTACCCTCTCTTTTTTGTGTTTGTTTGTTTTGTTTTTAACTCAAGTTATATCACTAGCCTCCCTGCATAGAGGTACAAGGAGAAAATTCCATAGTCCACAACTGAGTTCTCTGCTACTGACAATCAACACTGCAGGGGAAGCATGCAAGGAAAGGAGCAGCTGAACTGAGTCTGGGCTTTTGAGATTAGTGATGATCTAAAGGAGTTTTTATCATTACCAAGACACCATTGCATTGTCTTTTTTCTTGCTGGAAAAAAGTTGTAAATAGGGGTTTCTGCTATTTCAGTTGCAGGTAAAGTTATTTAAAAGGGGAAGGACATGCATTCAGTTCATGCTGACAGTGATTTTCTCCTGTGCTGTCCTCATAGCAGCTATACATTTCTGTGTAATGCAGTTTAAGGTTTTCTTTTTTTATCTTACTATTGCTAAGCAACAATGTTTTTTATTTATTTAGGACTGATTGTCTCCTGTCTGGCTCTAAAGGAAGTGTCAATTGAATTTTTTATTTTAAGTAGAAACAATGTTTAGTTCAGTGGTTTAGTTCTTTGCTTCTGTCTTCAAAGGATTCTCATCTTTTTCTAGCTGTTTTTAGATACAGTGAGATATAGACATGCACAAAATGACTGCCAGAAGAATAGACCAAGACATGTCTGAGAAGTAAAAAAATTGTTGTTTTGGCGTTTGCTTAGCCTATTTCAGATACGCATCACTCAAGACAGAACACTTTTTTCCTAAGTGTTTAAAAGGTATTGCTTTGCTGGTTTGGTGTGACTGTACAGCTTTTTCCACTTCAGACTGGCTTAGTTATTTCTCCTTTCTTGTTACAAATGGAGACCATGTACTTTTGGTGCAGCAGAACAAAGCATCGCAGTTAGTACGTACCATTGCCTTGGACCTACTCAGAGGAAAGCAATGCAGGCATTGGGAAAGGAGGAAAAAAGGAAGGAAGCAAGGGACAGAAACTAGACTTACTTTAAGCAGAACTAACACAATTGCAACAAATTTAGATTAACAGAACATTTTTTAATTGACAAAAAAAAAAATCAGTAATGAATTAAGAGCAACATGCTTTTGGGGGCAGCAGGAGCCTCCTGTGCAAGGACACTGAACTGGGGATGTGCAGTTTTACTTATCTGCCACAGGATGGTATTATCTGCATGGGCCAGGTGACAGTGTTGGAATGAGGTGATGCTAAAGGGGCTCCAGTGAATGTGCAGGTGGACTGAGAGAGCAATGCACTGCAATACACGAGAGTTACAAAGTGTGCTTGTCTGAAGCTCAATGTTGGTAAGCCATGAGTGCTGGGGCAAGTGAAGGAATTCTGAACACAAAGGTAACTACACTTCAATGCTCAAGGTAAACCAGGGCAAGAATAACAAATTGGGGGCTTAACCCTTGTTAGATCACAGTGTTTTGAACAGTTTTACTTTTCCCTTCAGCATTAACTGGGAGCTGCATTCAGCAGTTAATAATTATGCATTTACATCCTTCCATACATGTTAGAAGGAAATAAAGCAGGAAAAGGCAAAATGAGGTGAACTTTCCTGGCTGAAGTAGTGTCAGTAGCTAACAGAAAAAACCCACACCAGTAAGAAGCCAGAAGCTACGCTGTGTCAGAGATCTGAGACAGGCTTAAGTGGCATGCAAGTTGGAGAGGGGCTGAGAGTTAGAATTAAAATTGCTCGTATTACATATAGTGCATTTTATACCAGTTTTCAGCTTCAGGCTTATCCATAGTCTCAACAGTATAAAGAATGAAGCTCTGAAGTCCCTCTCAAACTGTCAAGTCAAACTGTCAAATGAAATGTAGACAAGAGCATGAACCTGAAATCCATTCCCTGACTTATTTTTATGTTATCACTTTTCCTACATTTAAATTGTTTGCCTATTTAGCTCACACAAATTTGGAAAGACAGAGATGTAGGCAGAAACATTTTATTTAAATTTACTGGCTCTCAGATGATTAAAACAATTCTTTGTTAACATAAGTGGGCTGGGCTTTGAGAGTAATTAATACTAATGAGAGGGTGAGGGTGGAAGTCCCTGTTATGTTACCATGGATGGTTTTGCTGTCTTTAAGTTACTGAAGATACATTTTGTGTGCAGTGTCCATCCTTGCATCAGACAAGTATGGGCCCCAGAAGACCAGAAAGAAAGGAAGTTTCTGGAATGGAGCATGGTTTCCTGGCACAGGTAGTGTTGAACAACACTATGCTCAAGATGAAGCAATACTTGGTCAGGCACAGAGGAAGACCCTACTTAACTACCTAGGTGGGCAGTATGATTAAAAAAATCCCACTGTTTTTATAATCAAAGATTTCAAATTGTTAATAAACTTCATTTTAACATACACCTACTTAGTGTTCACATGTTTCTATTTGAAAGCTCATTTTTATCTGTGGTACACTTGGTTGCTCTCACGCAATGATGAGACAATCCACCTTATAAATCAATAAAGACTAGAATTAGAGACTGTTCTAGTTTTGGGTTTGCTATTCTTGCACCACACATGCTCATAGAGCACTGTTAGGAAAATATGCAGAGTATACTATCAATGTATAAAAATGTTCATTTCTCTTACCATGATGACAGAAACCCCAGCAGATGTGTTATTTTGCTTGGGTAGGGTGTTATTAAAGTGCTGCTTCAGTTTACCTGTTACTTCAGCTTGCATATTATTCTCCTGGGAAGCATCATCCTGTACAAGAAGGAACACAATAATCAAGTTAGGAAAAAACGAAAAAGTTTTTATCATCGGGTACTTTATGCTTTTTAATGCATAGTAGATATTCAGACAGGTAGTCCAAAAGTGAACACACTCTGCTATATGAGAGACAATTCCAGAGGAAAGGAACAGAGCAACCACTCACTGTTTTATTAATGAACTTCTGTTTCTTAAAATGACATGTGACACTTCCAGTGCATTAATTTGTCCCACAATTATAAAGCTGCAGTTTTGATTCAAGCAAGTTAAAAATAACATGCTTGAAATAATCTTAAAAATGAAAAGCATATTTTTCTCTTGGATTTCTTTCAACTCATCACTTTAAATGGCCCATCATGTCCTAGGTCTGGAGGTGTTATAAAGTGTCATAAATATGTTTAGCCATTGATGTGCTTGTTAATAATTGTCTTCTCTTGTGTCAGGGAACTCCACAGATCATATTCAGTCCCTCTTTTATAATTTGTCTGAAAATAAACATTGACTGTGTCCATGTAAACCTAGTACTTATTAATAATTAATTGATTTTAAATCAATAAGCAATGCACTTTGGTGTTCCCCTTTGCTGCTGCCTGAAGAGATGAAGGACCTGGCAGGCATCAGCTTAGTGTCTATGGTAAATCAGGTGTTGTACTGCTGCTTCTGAACACTACATGTTAATGGTTGGATTTACAGGTTGAATGTCAAATTAGAGACAAGTGAAAAGTGATTTACTCACTGACACCCAGGGATGGCTTAGGATCTGTGCTGCTGTGTACCGGGCTTCAGCATTCACATGTAGCATCAGGCTGATTAACTCCTTCATTGAAAAAGAAAAAAAAAAAAAGAAGTTTGAAGGGAGTGGGAAAGGGTATTAAAACTGAAAACACTGTTGCACCAAATTCTCAATGCAATCTTCTTGATACCTGAATGGGAAAAAAAACAACCCCAGCTGACACCAGAACCAGTGATACCAGTGTGACTTAAGTGGAACTTAAATTTGCCCTTTAGGATTACGTATCTGCCAGGCAGCGTGTTTGATATCAATTTCTAATGCAGAGCTAGGGAGCTCTAAATGGTTAAAAAGCAACTTACAGTGTCTTGGAACTCAGTACAGTATATGGATGATGTCTTAGTTACTGCATCAACAGTAGAATAGCTCACTGTGGCACTGCCTGTAATGCAAGAGGCTTTAACAGGTTATAGTTTGTGTGTTACTCTGGAGAAAGTACAACAGCAAGCTCCCTTGTATGGAGCATAAAGGAAGTATGTTGCTATTGGTTTTGTCAATATTCTATAAATGTAGGTATAAGGATTTTGATTGTCAATATTCCATACGTGTAGGTATAAGGATTTTGATGAAATGTAATGTAGATTTGGAGAATGACTCAAGGACAGTCCACAGATGCATTCCAGAGCTAGTGGAGCCTACATAAAGAGATACTTGTACCATGTTTGCTATTTCTTCTGCAAGGGCCCTGTAGAAGGATGGTAAACAGGGCATTTATTTAAAAATTTAAAGAAAAAAAAAGAAAGGGGAATTGCAGGCACAGTTGTGGTGGTTGGGACTGGGGCTGTGGCCGAGCCTCATCCCTGATAGGCTACAGCTGTGTAGGACAGGTGAACAATATTGAAGGTAAAGAAACACGGAATGCTGAGGTGTACTGACCAATCACAGAAGGGTAGATAGGGTGCATAGGTGGAATGCATGTACGATAAAGGGTATAAAAGGCTGTACTGGAGAGCAATAAAGTGCTGAGGTTTGAAGCCTTCTTTAGTGTCAGTCATATCTCCTCCATCAGAGACATCACCTTGAATACCAAGATTGAGGACCTTGTTTGTTCAGAATGCAGGTCTGGAAATGTGTGAGATGACTGGGACCCGGGAAATGTTGGTAAATGGATAAACACTCATTGGGAAATGCAGACAAAAAATCAGCTTCACATTAGCTGGATAAAAAACCACCTCCACTTGCTAGTGAGTCCTCAGATATTATTCAGAGAACTTTAGTGAATTAACCAGAGAAGAGGGGTTTACAATTTGAATCTTTGTCCTACAGACACAATCATTTTAAACAAAACTGCCATGATCACAGAAGAACTGCTGGCAGTGGCAATTAGTAATGGCCACACCTCTTGAAAGGCTCTAATAAATGCCTCAAGTAAAATAGGAAGAAATGCCAACTGCATCCAATCCACAGGGCAATAATTTTTCTTTTTTAAAGAGTGATAGGAGGGAAAAATTCAGAGACGTGTATTTTACAGCTGAAGCACTGAACCTGCTGCAAAATGCATCATGAGGGGAGCTGGGTATTGTGTGATGTTCCCTGAATGCAGTTGGCATTCTACTACCCTTGCTCAGGCAGGATGTGACAGCCTGAAACACCTGAGCTGTCATCAGGCACTGTTAAGCTAAACCAAGTAAAAAGACACAGCAGCTGGGGCACTGGGGAAGAGGCTGCTCTGGATCCTCCAGGCTGCCTTCCCAGCTGAGCACAGGCTGCACAGGGGCCTGTCAGAAATGCTGTTCCAGGTGAGAAAAAATAGCAGTACCTTTGCTGAATCGGTGATGTTATCCCAGTAGGGAGAGGGAAATTCCAGCTTCCCCACAAGTATCTGATCAAAGAGGTCTTCCTGAAGGTTGTTTTCACTGTAAAACAGCAGTAACAAAAAACATTAGGAGATAAAAAGCCGATTTGTCATGGGAATTTTAACTTGATTTGGGGATGGAACAGAAATTATGTTAATAACTACTAGAAATGCATAATTTGCGAGTTTATACAGTGATAGCTCTTCTGAGCCAATACATTGTGGTAACTCTTCCACTGGAATGGTGACTGCATGGCTAACACACATTTATTAATCTCATGATTCTTACTAGCATGATATGGACATTCTCTGTGCCCTACCCCCAAACTCTAATCAAAAAAAAATTTGCTTGCACAGTGTATCTTTCAAAACATGTTTTCAGCTTTAAACATGAACAAACAACAGGAAAAACCCTAATACCTGAACTAATATTTTTCCATAAACAATAATTGCATTATTCCCAAAATATTTTCACTCAGTGTGGTGATTTAGTTAAAACCTAACTGTTTGCTTAAGTATTTTGCTGTAAGAACAAACAAACAGGCCCTGCATTAGTAATTTATATGTTAAGAGGAGAATTCCCTCTTAAAACGTGCTAATTCCTTCTCATTCTCTTGTGAAAAAAGAAAATGAAAGCCATTTGATTTTCAGTAGAACTCATATACAGCCCGACTCCAAGTACCAAAAATGATGTTTGCAAACCTCTTCGGCTCGGTTTGACCCTTCCCAAGAGGACGGACAAGGTTCAAAAGGCGGGATAAGCACATTTTCCCCCTCTCCTGGTTTACCAGCGCCGCTCTCCGGGAGCTGCCGCGTCCCAGCGCCGACGGCGGAGGGCAGTGCGTGCCCGAGGATGGCGGATCGGGATCCGTATGGAGACAAAAGGAAAAGCAGCTCTGCCCTCACACCCCCACACAGCACTGAAACACCTGCCCCCGTCGGAAAACAAATGAATAAAATGGATCCCAAAGCCTCAAATGAGGAACAAATGAAAACCACTTAAAAGCGTAGAGAAAACGCATCGATCTGATCCACCTTTTTTCCGCCCCCAGGGATGCTGCCCTCGGGGAGAAAGGTCGGACTTGGTCTGAAAGAACTTGGTTGTTTTTGCTGGCTTTCCCTTTGGCACTCACCTGCGAAAAGGTGGGAATCCACATAACAGGATGTATGTGATCACACCCGCTGCCCAAATATCCACCTTTAAGCCATACCTGAGAAAACAAGGCTGCGTTACTTGTGCTGAATTAACAAAAAAGAGGGAAAAAAAGGGGGAAAAAAAAGGAAAAAAATAAGTCATTCCAATCAAAAATAAATGACACTGACAGGATTATGTGAGAATCTGTGCTAAGTTACTTGCTGCTGATGTATTTTGTGCCTGAGCAGCTTTTTCTTCACACCTTTACAGTCTTTAAGAAACCATGATTCTATGATTTTTTTTTTTTCTCTACCATAAGCCTCAGGGCTCTCCAGGGTCTTCTGTATATACTCAAATCCAAACCACTATCCAGGCTTCCCAATCCAGAGCCACTAATGATTAAAGACAAGGATGTGCCTTCCCAGTCCCTACAGTGAAGTAACTCTCTCTAAGGTTATCATGTGTTGCTAAGCAACAAGACACACCAATTCTCCAGCCAGTAACACAGGGAAGAAGAGCTGCACTTCTCTTTTGAAGCACAGAAATTAAAACACTGGAGGTCAAAAAGAGGCCTTTTCCCCTATTCAGTGGATTCAGTTTGTCAAAACCTCAAGCACACAGACGAGGTGCCCTCTTGACACCGGAGCTCGCTGCAGCTGTGAAGTGTTTCTCAATGCAACAAATGCACTGAACAAGGAATGAAGCAGCACAACAAAACCTCCCTCCATCAGGAAATTCAGAGTGGTCACAGCTATGGCAAGAGTCAGCCAGAGCATGGAATCGAGTGCTCATAGGTCTAAGAAGAGACAGAACTTCTGAAAATCTGCCACTGGTGAAAATTTACCATTTTAGAAAACTTTTTCTGTATTTATGCAGTGACCTGTTAAATACAAAATAATGGGATTGTTCAATTGTTATCAAATAGGATGTGCCACCCGAAAGGGTCACTTGAATCAACATGATCTAATTAGAACTGTCCTGAGAACAGACTAGGTCTAAAGAGGACCTCTGGAGCCTCTTCCAATAGAAATGATTCCATTTCTAATGCAAACACTGTGTTCTGCCTGTCTGTTCTTCCCCAGGCAGCTGTCACGGGTGGTACAATGGGCTCTGGATGCCGAGGTGAGGCAGGGAGCACTAACAAATGGACTCCACTGCACCAGAGCTGCTTCTGGGGAGGTGGGAGAGGAGGCAAAGGCCAAAATCCAAATTCCAGAATTCTGGGAGCAGGCAGAGCAAGGATGCTGGCCTCTTGGAGGAACTGGGAGTGGTGCCCAGGGGCGGTTTGGTTACAAAACAATGGAGGGCCAGCCTGTTGGATCCATTTAGATCTTACAACCTGCCAAAAATGAGTGGTTACCAGGCCTGTGCTGTAGGCAGCCATGCTCACCCTGTCTCTGCAATGATTTCTGGAGCCACATAGGTGGGAGTCCCACAGACAGTGTACAAAGGGCCTTCCACCACCGTCGCCAGTCCAAAGTCTCCAAGCTTCAAAGACTTGGTTCCATCTGAATATTCACACACCTAGAATCAGAGAAATTAACACAGAATGAGGGGGAGAACATCTGCGTTTTTATATCCTCTAGTTTCTATGGGAAATCATCATCACCAAACCAAGGAGATGGGAGAAATAGGTAACTTCCATGGCCCTGTAGGGAAAGAAGAGAAAAAATTATATTCCCATTGATTGCAGCTGGAGCTGTCTGCCAGCTATGTAGGTCAGACCATGACACAGCCTCAAGCAACTAGAGGTGGAAAAGAAAACCCAGCCCTTGAATGTTGGGGAGTTTTAAATATATTCAGTAAAATATAATACTCTCATTTGAATGGGACCTAGAGTTTAAAATGGGACTGGCAGCTACAATCAGATTTGTTTAACATCTTGTTAACTTAGCATAAATCTAGTCAGCATACTGAGCAATTTCATCAGCAAATGTGCTTGGTCTGGGCAAGTTCAGCTTAGTTTTTTGTGCAGACCCAACTGCACCTTACCAAAAGGCCCATAAACAATGTAGCACTGAGTCATTTTATTGATGAAAGAAGCTGAATTTCCACAGGAAGAAAAGTGCTTATACCACAGTGATGGCAGGAATAAAGCAAACCAGACCGACACAAAGGAAACATCCCCCTAATAAATTCATCTCAGTTCTGCTGGTAAAGTTCATATTAACGTGATTTCAAAGGCATCTAGTTTCTAGAATGGAGGACCCCATAAGTTCCAGAATGGCTGAATTTATTTGCCTTCCTCAAACAACTGAGCACTGCAATACCTTTCTTCATTCCCCTGTGTAATTCATATCAGTAATGGAAACACTTGTTCCCCTTTATATAACACCTTTGTATCAGCTATTACTCTTAGGGTTTGCATTTTTTAAATGCATGACTAGCAAAGGGAATGCAATTCCCATCCAGACAGGCTGGATGACCCCATGCAAAAAAACCTGTGCAATTACAGGTAGCAGTTGATAGGGATTATTTGCATTTACATTCAATACGAGGATGTTATCTCAACATTCTGCCGCTGTCAATCACAGTAAGATTTGCATCTGTTGAGTAATCTCTTTAGGCTTTCTAGGCAGAAAGGGCATTTGTGCCTATTTATAACTGATTCAATCACTAATGAGAGCTTAAAATTTCTTTGGACTGTCTGTGTCTGGAGATGCACTAAGAGTACGTGAGACTTCCACCTTCATTTTCTCTCTCAAGTGCCACATTGCTCTGACTACATTTTCCAGGAGAAGCTTCCAGCCCCCCCGCTTCCTTTTGCTAAACAATCTAATTTATTTGAGGGTTTATTTAAATTGCTAAACACTGTCAGTGGAATTACTAGGGAAAGAATTGACTATTAATTAGGAAATATTTTCAGCTTGTAGCCCTGTCCTTGTAATAGTTCAAAATGCAGTCTGGGATAATCCGTGACTCCAACTCTCAGTGCAAACTCATTAAACAGGACTGACAAACACCACAAAAGACTTTAAGAAATGCCTCAAGCAGGGGAGATTATGGCCCTGTTCGTGCAGTGTGTGGCACTTAATGTCCAACATGCAATGTGCAAGTGTAACCTCTGTATGTAAGCAGGCCAGCACACGCTGCTCCCATTCTGTGGACAGGATGGGAATGATGCCCTCTGTGGAATGGGACATAAGTAGTTCCCAAGGCAGATGTCATGGGAATCCTTGTCAACGCAGTTATTTTATGTCTCTGCTGAAAACAAAAGTAGCCAGTTGCCTAGGAAAAGAATAAGCCTATGTAAAGGGTTAATTCCCAGCCAGAATACTGGTAAACCATCAGAAAGGTGGTCCTACTATGACAGTGAAAGGAAAAAACCTTTGCCTTCAGGTGGTAACCATAGGATTGTTCAAAGAAAGGGAAGAAATGGCTCTCAGCCCACCTTTCTCCCACTTGCAAACTGATAAATGATTCATTGGCATAGCTTTAAAATTCATTGTTTTGTGAGACGATACTCCTGCTTATCCAAAAGGCAGCCAATCAAAATGTAAATAAAGATAGGTGTAAGGACAGGTTTGAGCACAGCTCTCCTGCATTATGGTGATTGCTATCTCATGGCAAAAGATTTACTTCATACATACTTATTCTAAATTAATATGCCTGCTGTTCTCTGCTGTGCTCCTTGACATTTATACACAAGCATTTGCATTAATGAGAACAAAGTAAGAGAAAATACTGGAAAATAAATGGGACATACCAGCAGATTTTCTGGTTTGATGTCTCTGTGCACAATGTTGAGACCATGCAGGTATTTGAGAGCACTAGCTAAATTGTAGACCATGGCACTCCCATCTCTCTCTGTGTATTTTGTAGATGAAGTGATGGCATCAAATAGGTCTCCTCCCTACGTAATGGAAAGGAAAAAGATCACTGTTTAAAAAATAATTAAGATGGCATTTGGTTTAAAAAAAAAAAAAACAACCTAAACAAACATGTAAAATCTTCCTTCACAAAAGACATGCTCAAATTCCTGTTAAACGGCAAAAAAATAGATTTTGCAGAAAGATGATCTTGTCACCAAAATACTAGACTGGGACTTTGGTCATCTACATTAAATCCTTAACTGTACTCCAGGCTTCTGGTGTCTGAGCTTGGGCAAATCACAGATTTTTTTCTATTAATCTTTCTACCTTTGATCACTCATTTATATTACCTACGGGTACAGGCATACAGCATCCCTTTTCTTCATCTTATCAGTATAAGATCTTCAACATATTAAAAAACAGCCCTGATTTTGAGTAAAGCCTAATATAAATTATCCCAATAATTAAAAAAGACCCCTAACTAACAAATATTCAGCAAATTCAAATTTCTGCAGATATTGCAAGAAATATCAAATAAATACAGCTGAAGAGGGCAAAAAAGATAAAACACATTCCAACAAAAAATGAATCCACTGATTGAGATACATGGAAGTGCAGAACCTCCAGGTGATTTCTGAATGTGTCAGGCTGTGTTTATGGATGCCCTGTTCCTCTGGGAATACACAGCAACGTGTGAGTGAGTTACTGATGCGGCATTTTCAGTCATTGCAACAAATTTCATGCGGGTGTCTCCATGATGGTTTCCCTGGATACGTCTGTAGGAGTGATCTGTCTGAGCTGTGGGTGGCATTCCAAGGATTTCAGTGCACACCAAAGAGAAGCAGCAATTCAGGAAATACAGGCCAAGATGGTGGTGAATTAAAACATAAAAACCCACTGTCTTGAAACCCCAAAAAGCCTATAGGGTATAAAAATAACTTCCAGAAAGGAGGAAAGATGAGTGGGCGACAGAAATTACATATTCAACAACTACACGCTTTCCTTAGAGGGTTCCCAGTCTGGCAGCCATTCTGGAGGGGACTCCTGGATGTAACAGTGCTTCAGTCAGAAATAAAAAGTGCTGCTGAAAAAACGAGCAGTGCTGCTTTTGCTGTATGTTCTTTGCATCTGACATGCCAATCAAGCTGATGTGCAGTGCTGCTGTGCATGTACAGAACTCAGACAAGAGAATGCACGACTAGAACCTGATGCTGCTCATGTATTTGGCTTACAAGGTGACAGCAAAATGAGTATTTGTGTTTTCTCTGTACGTGTACAAATGCAGCATCTGTTCTCTGGTGAACTGTTTGATACAAACAAAATGGGTGAGATCTTTCAAGTTTTGGTTTTCTGGGACGAAAATTGCTTGAGTTGAATCCATTTGTCTTATCTATTAAGATAAATTCACTACAGACAGTTTGATTCTTTAAATCAAATTATTAAATAATGAGAATAGTGAAATAAGTACAGGTATTCTGTTAGTAAATGCATATCACTATCACTCCTGCATATCGTAGGCATGATATAAAACCCACTATCCGCTTCTCTCTGGACTGTGCACATTGCAAAAGTACCTCAAATCCTTGTTAATAGTCAAATTACAACTGAAGAGAGGGAAATCCCATTAATAGAACTGAGTGACATGTGTATTTTTATGATTTAAAAATGCAGGTTGCCACTGAAACCTTATTTCACAGATTATGTCTCCCAAGATCTCAGTGTTCCTAGGTGCTGCTCAGAGAATTCAAAGAAGACAAATGAAGGCCCCTGGGCCTTACCTTGACCAGCTCCATCACCAGGTAGAGCTCTGTGGGGGTGTCCATCTCCTCTATCAGCATGATGATGTTGGGGTGCTTCACTTGGCGCAGAATGGACACTTCGTTTTCAATCAGGTGTTCCTGTTCAGAAGAGCATGGAAGTTCATCTGAAACATGAATTTGCCAATTCACTCTTCCTTTGATCAGCAGATCACTTGATCAGTGAGCACCCTTTTTGCTGATTAATTTATATAGCAGAAGGTTATTTTCAGTTGCTGGATCTTACCCTGCATTTCATCACTGACCACATGTAATTCAAAATATATTTCACATTCATAACAAATGAGGCATCTCAGAAAAAGACCCCGGAACATGACAGCAATTCAGGAAGTGCAGGTTATACTCTTATGTGGGTATTATGAGGTGAAATTAAGTTCAGAACCTTTCTGCCCCCAAGCTGGATTATTGGAACCTGTCACCCCTCATCAATAGTTTACATGTTCTTGATCCTCTCCAGCCTTCACCTCTCATTTCGTGTAGGTTACTCAAGGACGGATTACCTAGGATTTCTATCCAAGGACTTTATTTTTTTTTAAGTTGTGGAATATATTCAAGAAAAAAGTATTTTGAGAGCTTTGGCTATGGATTTTGGTTCATTTTATATGTCTCTTCAGATTTACAATCTGCAAAATGTGTAATAGCTCAGTTAAATTGTTGTGACTCCAACAGCTTAACAGCACACAGACTGAGCTCAATTTCCCCTTTCCCGTGCTTCTGAGGAAGTAATGGCTTTTGAGAACAAATTAGTTTCAAATGCTGTGTTTTCTAGAACATTTTAACACTGGAGAGCAAAAAAAAATTACTTCTTTCTTCCACGTGAAGAATGATTTTAGTTTTACTTTATAAATGCTTGAATACAGATATTACATCTGCAAAATAAGAAACATTGCTTGCATCAGACACGAGTGTCCTTCCACCCTTGGCAGGGAACAAATCATGTCACTAGGTTGGGAACCTGTCCCTGTTGAACGCACTGATAAGGAGCATGCACTTCATGCATTTGTGAGCAGAGCACTAGGAGGAGATGTGATCCACTGTGCGTAGGCAGTGACTGGAGACCTTACAGCACTTCACCTTCTTTTCCCAGGGATATTTACGGATGCATTGTGCTTTTGCCAAGGCTCTCTGTGGCTGCACAGCCCAGAAACCACATGCCACGTGTGCGTCTCGTTTCGTGAGAGAACGGTGCGGCACACGCAGGTTAAACACCACACCTTTGAAATTCACTTTGAAAGAGCAGCAGTGGTCACGCTCAACACACCCAGTGCCTGCTCCAAGCAAAGTGCTCTGGAGAGAAAACAGAACAGACAAACAGGAAGCAATTCTGTTAAACACAACGCTGAACCTCATCACCAGGCAGACGTGAACAGCCACAGCACACTAAGCCTTAGGGATGGCAGCCTGGAAATTCAAAACTAACATGAAGGGTCCAAGAGAAAATATCATTACACGTATTACAGAATATCATTACAACTTTCTCAGCCTAAAGAACAGGGGACACATTAAATTTATTACACCCATTAATTACAGCTAAGGCACAATGGTTTTATCTGTGCTTTCTTGACTAAACTGCTCAGGCGTAATTAATACTTAATATAAACAGTATCTTTTTTAAAAAAGGCTCCAGAATGTTGTTGAGCTATGGTTTGAAAATCTGTCCTCAAAAGATGCTGACTAATACATAGCTAGTTATTTTCAAGCACCCCACTCTCTTGCTATGTTTTGCCATGTAAAAAAATAGTAATTCCAAAACTCGTTATGGTGTTCTCCTGGATAGTGCAATGTATGTTTCAGTCCACATTAATATGATTTATTTACAGAGACATTATTGTGTAATGAGCATTTAAGCCACTTGTGGAAAACAGTCAATTGGATTCAAATTTTTGAGCATCCAAGATCAAGGAGCAGTGAGCAACACTTAAATCATCCAAATTTGGGCTGGATGGGTGCTTTTAAGGCAGGGCTGCGGAACTGAGTGAGGAAGGAATAAGCTGTAGCAAAATTTAATTATTTCCTTCATTGGAATTCTTCCAGGATGATTCTGCCACTGCCCTAAGAGGTGTAAACATCTTCCAACAGTCTCTAGCTATACAGATACAGGTCCTTTCAAAATGGGCAACTATGCATCCATGGGGGTTTTTTAATATATATATATATGTATGTTTTAAAGCAAGGAGAATGATAAATAGAAAATTCCTCTAAACTCTACTGTATAAAATAGATTACCTATCTCCAGACCATTCCAGTTTATGATACCTAAGCAGCTGACTCAGATAAATAATAAAAACCCTCTAAAATTGCAAGCTGTACACTTCATGCAAAAATTTTGTTTGCAGTGCGTCACCCTTTCCACAGCTGAAGAAATTGCAACATTTTAATCTCAGAAAAGCAATCCTAGCATTTTTCTTGTGGCTTCACATTTTTATGATTCCTTTCTAAATTTTCTAAATAAACCTGGAGAATATGAGGTGAAATGAACCCCTCATCTCCTGGCACCTAATGCGTGGTTTAAAATCTGCACAGATAAAATGTTTCTATTTGAGGACCTCACCTAATAGGAAGTCATCACAGCATCACACAGCTCCTTACCACACAAAGAGGGGAGGCAGTTTTTCTTCCTTTTTAAAAATACCTATACTCAAGAAGTATGAAGGGAAAGAAGAGGTCTGACACGCTTAGGTATTTGCTTGGATTATATGAGATGTTGCTCTCCTGAAGAGACAATTTTAGATTTTTCTGTTTAAAGTTTGAATTAAAATAGAATTTTCAGAACACAACAGATCTTTGTTAATACAGGAAGGTGACACTACATAATAGAAAGAAAAGGCTGTGAAAATTTCCGCTTATCAAAGGAGCATGTTGAGCCGTACAGAGAGAAAAATGAGAGGCAGAGTGGGATGGGAATTACATAAATAATCATATAGCTGCAAATTTCCTCTCTCATGTTTTACACATCAAAATCGTCCAATAAATTTGGGATGCATATTAGCATTTTGTCAGCCCAATAAACAGGCAACAATTAGTGAGGTTTTTCTCTATTATTTAGTAGACTACCACTGGCTGCTTTTATTATTTGCTTCTTGGATACATTATCATCTTGTTAAAGAGATACTCTGCAAACAGTCAGAAAACCCAAACACACCCACCACTTATGACTAATGAGCAGCTGCTAGTGCTGCTTCTGTGCACATGCAAATGGTCACACGCTACCTTCCCACAGCACTTGGCCTTGTCTATGATCTTCAGGGCAAACTCCTTTCCTGTGGACCTAAGCAAGAAAAACACAAGAGCCATTAATTATGGAAATTGTGGCAATTTTCTGTACATACACCATCAGAAAAGCGTGCTGTGGCCCATGCAGGTTCCTGACAGAAAATTCACGGAGCAGACCTGGGTTTGGGTTTTGTTTCCTCAGCAGCATTTGTGCCTGCTGTTTCTGTTTCCCTGACTACCACAACACAGCTCCCCTTGGTGTATTAATCCCAGGATTCAGCTGCAATTTCTGCTTTGTGACCTGGCACAACTCTGTCACTCCTTTAAGGCAAAATTTGCCTTCAGCCTTCCACTTAGCTTTGCTCAACTGGTGGGCTTTGAAGATAAAATTCATATATGGGAAGATTGATATCCTAGTAAAAAAATTCAATAGGATTCAAAAGAGCTAAAATCCCATAGTCCATTGCAGATAGTCTAAAATCCCATAGAATTTTTATGCACTGAGATTGAGTTTTTGTATTGTTTTCTTTTGGTTTATTTTAAAGTATGTTGTGTAAATCTACAGCAATCATCTAAAGTCCCATGACATTTAAGAGGGTGGGTCATATACAAAGTAAAAAAGGATTACTGTTTTCAGCAAATAGTCTCACAGAAAGGAGCTCTTGTTTGTCTTTCATCCCTTTAAGCAATAAAAATCTCCATTTCTCCAGAAGAGGGGAAAATGAGTGGAAAAAAATGCAACACAATTTCATCTTTTTCTTTTAAACAAAGAAGAAATTATGACTTATATTATTGATGAGTTAAAAATCATATGAAACTGCCATAAGACCAAGTTGCTGATATTTTGTACTGTGCGGGTGCCTACAGACTCCAGTGTGCATCAGAACACTGCTAGAAATAGGAGGTAGATATAAAAGCAAAAGTCAGGCATGTTTTCAAACTTCCAGGGTGATTTTCACTGTGCTTTTGACATTAGACACAACTGGTCAAAATCAGCACCTTACAGAAAAAAGGAACTGCATTAACACCTAACATTCCATTTATGCATTATTGAAAAACTGCAGGCAAGAATCCCTGCCCTGGAAGTGCAGCTGTATCTGCGAGGTTGTCATAGCTACAACCTGATCTGGTCTTTAGATAGAAGCCCTTATCTGAATGGTATCTGTGAAATGCCACCCTCTCATCTTACAGACCTGATGCAAGATCTGCTAGGAGCACAGCGAAGAAATCAAAATCCCAATTTGTCCTTTACACCACTACATCAGAAATGCTGGGAACAACTCATCAGCAGCACCCACTCAGAGAACCTTCAGCACTCGTGCTGTGAGCAGGGGGAGTTAACATTCACAAAGCCAATTCATCCCCCTTCAAATCCCTCCTGCAAATGTCCTCCACCGCAGCACCCAGGGAAAAAAGGTGGATATAACCCCCCCAGTTTGTGTGCTAATATCACTGCACATCGTGCAGCAGCATTGTCTGACAGGTTTTTGGGATTCTTCTCGAGCTGTCAGTGCCCATCTGTTGACTCGTATCCTTATACACAGACACACAGGCACAAAAGAGACCACCTTATTCTTTTCTGGTTCTTTTTGTAGAACATCCCAGCTGGTGGCTGTGTAATAGGATCCTGGCTCCACAGCTCAGGCTTCTTAGCACAACACCATTAGAAATTAAGTATAATTAATAGGAATTAAAAGAAAAGCATCAATAGTTGGCATTTCCTCTGTCACCATTATTATTAGCAACTGTTGTCATATTCTTATTTTACATGGTATTAATTTAATAATGTTGCACTAAAGATTTGATCACATACAAAACTAGATATTGAAGTGTAATTGTGCCTTTTTAATTCTTTTTTATAATTGGGGGGTTGGTTTTGGGTCCAATTTCCTCACTCCAAAAAGCACAGAAAGCACAGATGATGTTCAGTGATTTAGCAGCCCATGTCCCATTTCCAGTGGGATTTAAGTGATTTCCAAAAGCACAGCTTATATTTCTGACAATAAATATGTTATCTTGTGATTTTAATCTGCCATCTTTCATGAAAGCCTCTGGGTGAGGATAAGGGCAGTGGAAAACAAAGGAGAAGGTGTAGGGGGTGTCTGGGATCACCTGATTGGGATGTAAGCACAGATGAGTTACTCTGTGAATAAGGATGAGAAATTACCGGAGCAGTAGCCCTTGCTCTTGTGGGAGATTTCAGTTTTCCCAAACTAACTGGCAGAGAACCAGCTTGGCTGAGCAGGGAACTCCTTGTGGTGCTCAAGAGAATCTTTGGAAGCCAGGTGGGGCATTGCAGCAAGATTACAGAGCTGGTGCATGCAGGCAGAGGAAAGGCAAAGCCCCATTAGAGCTGACACTGGCCAGTGCTGAGGCAGACAACAAGGCTTTCTTAAGCGTGTCAATAGCAAAGGGAGCTCGAAAGAAAACATTGGAACTTGCTGAAGAGTCTCACCTGACTAACAGACATTGAGATAAAGCAAAGGCATGGAATGCTTTCTTTGTTTGCCTCAGTCTTTAGTGCCACTGATAGGAGCTGGGCTGAGCCAGAGGACCACAAGGGTGGGGGCAGTGACCTTCCATTTGCTGACACTGAATTTCCAAGGGCGTGATGGAAGACCCAGAGAACTACAGACCTGTTAGTCTAACCCCAGTTCTGGAATGAGTTGTCTCCATTCAGAATTCTTTTTCTTTCAATTTAACTAAAACCAGCAGATGATGATCGAGTAATAGAATGTTTCCCTAACATTTATGTTTTTCACAGTCATTTGTTGAGTTTTCCCAGTATTTGCATACAAGTTGGCGATGCCTCATAATATTTAAGGAACTGACATAACTCTCAGGTTGATGAAGATAGCAGAAGGTGGTTCTAAAAAAAAAAAATACACCAAGAAAGCGACAGTCAAATCATCTGTTATGTTTGCACTGGCACTAAAGCGTGACACCAAGCCTGCAGAGGAAGAGCAGCAGCACTGCACAGGTCTGCAAAGGTCTCCTGCCTACCCACAGGGAATCAGGCACGAGGATGTTTCAGGCATGTTGGAGGGTTCATGTGAAGTGTCTGGCTCCTCCATATCACAAAACACAAGCAGCAAGCCCAGGGGAGCCACCACAACTGCATGTCTTTAGGAGTACTCTACCCACAGAACGCTGAAAGCTGTGAAAAATCTCGTCAGCAGCAGGCAGTGGGGACACCACAGCAGCAGAATTGCTGAGGCAGAAGGGGGGTCTCTCAAACTCTGTTTAGATGCCACATAGAATTTCCTGTCATCCACAACCATCTGTAGTGTGAGAGACTCCTCGAAGAGCTGTGGGGTTTCCTGAGGAGGCACCATGAGAAGGTGATGCCTCCTTTAGTTTGTTGTGGGATAAAAAAGCCAAGGCTCTCTGCTGCCCTCGTATCCCTCTCCTAGAAGAAAACATAGGAAGCTCTGCATATTTTGCTGTGCCTGTTTCTC
Organism: Acrocephalus scirpaceus scirpaceus; assembly: GCA_910950805.1. Taxonomy (NCBI): domain Eukaryota; kingdom Metazoa; phylum Chordata; class Aves; order Passeriformes; family Sylviidae; genus Acrocephalus; species Acrocephalus scirpaceus. The sequence goes on along the minus strand of OU383778.1, from coordinate 58,641,697 downwards.
CTGAAGTGTGTGCATATTTTTGCAACTGCTCTTTGTTTTCATCTCATTACATTTGTCTAAGAAATTATGTTAATGCACAGGGCTTTATCCAATACAATAAACAGCAGGACTGAGGAGTTTCCTTGCTCACCGTTCCACGCACTCCTTCACAACGGCGAAATTGCCATCACCAATCACCTTCCCCACTTTATACTTCTCAAGAATGGTAGATGACCCTGAGAACTTGTTTCCATTCAAGCCTGTAAAAAAATATACAAATCAATAATGCAAGCTGAAGAGAAGTGTCAGCAGCATGCAATATATTCCCAATGGGCTCCACAGACACAAAACAGTCACAAATACGAAACAAAACTTGAAAATAAGCTGTTTTCTCCACTGCAGTTCCCTTGGTTTTATCTCAAGTGTAAAGAAGAATAAGATGAACCCAAAGTTATTTGACCTTTGAACACACAAATAAGTCTCTTGCTATGTTTTTGTATAGGCATATTCTAAAAGTAATGAATGCAGTAAGAAGTTCTTCATCTAAAATTTTCTGACCTCAAATGACTTTTTTGACTTATTTTTTTTTGCAAACTCAAAGCAAAAATGCAAATAAGATTCAGTTACAATGCATATAAAAGACCCCAAAAGTTTTATCTGCTGAATTCCTTTAAATTTTATAGGTGCTCCTAAAACAGCCAAAATGCAAGTGATTTTGATAGATGCTTCTTTCAGTATTTTTAAAATAAAAAAAACATTACTCCAACATGAAATTTAAAAATATTTTTTAAATAATTGGCATTGCTTTAAAGACATGAGGAATGAAAGGCTAAGTTTAGCTAAGATCAGTTGATTGGCCAGTGGTTCTCCCTGAAGCACAAAGAGCTCTTTTGAGGAGGGTTCCTCTTTGAATCCAGCCACAAACACATTTCTGGTGATAATGCAGGTCATGTTCAAAATCGGCCAAATTCCTAACAGTGACTATTGAAGAGCAAGGTTCAGTAATATGCTACCACTGGACAAAAAAAAAAAAAAATTACCAAAATTTATTTCCTGACTTTACTGCCTTGATATAAATTGCGCTAAAATTTTTTCCAAGGTGAATCAACAAGGTAACAAACATCTCCAAACAGAAAATGATTTGGAATCATCAGAAACCATCTGAAAGTGCAAATGCAAGTGTCATCTACAGCAAGATTCTGGCAAGGATTGCCAGCAATTATTGCTGTCCTACCTTCGGGACTCTGGCAACGGAGTGATTCAGGTACACCATTCACGTTGGAAGAAGATCCACCATGTGGGGAGATCTGTGGAAGTACAAAAGTACTAATTTCTGATGGTAATCACAAGAAAAAGCCATACAAAAAAGCAGCAAAGTTGAAAAAAAAACCCAAGCAAACCCGCTGAAACCACTTATACAGTCAGTTTACTTTTCTACTCCCATCTTATTTTCATTCTTGCTTTCTCAGAGTTCGTCATCATTGTCACTTGCACCGATTTAAGATTCAGCCACAATATTTCTATTTAGATAAGCAGCTGGACAGATTTCAGTAAACAGCAAAGAAAAGTCCTTTCAGCTGCACCTACAGTTCTGGCCTAGGTGGCCAGGTACATCTATGATAATCAGATTTATTTAGCCATCTATCAGGCTATATTTTAGGTTATTATAGATGTGAAGATCTATGACACCTACAAGTGTTTAAAGTTAGATGTCTGATACGTATCCAGATTTAGTAACTGTGTTTTAGTAACAGAAAGCCCATGTTTTAGATCCAGTTTTAGTAACTGTGACACTGTAAATAGACATCTAAATGATTTTTCAAGCACGACAGCTGAAGAAAACTGGTTTTCCTGCACTAACAACTTAATTGGTACTGGATCTGAATCTTCATGATTCTACTTCAAGTCATACTGCCCAGGGTTGTAAACGATGGTAAGTTTTTATTTTGAACGGGGGTGGAGGCATAGGAATGAATGCCATAAATAGTGAAATATACTGGGTGTGTTCTGTGCACCACTCTTATAAGCTCTCCTATTACAGTTATGTCTAGGGACGCTGCATGAAATTAAAATAACGTTTAGATCATTCCCCCTCCTCTGTGTAAGTAACATTTCTTGCTGTTCTGTGAAGTTCCAGATCTTGTTTTCTTCATGGGCTATTATGGTAGTTTTCAGCACTCACCACAGGAAGGATTAAAATGCTTCTCTGCCTTAAGCTCAGTGTATGTTGAAATGGCTTTTCCAGGCACCGGGAATGCAAATGCAGCATTTTGCCTTTTAGCTGACATTGTCTGGTTACACTGCTGAATATTTTAAATCATTAACACTATTGTCAGGGAAAGAACTGAACTGACAGATAGGGATATTGTCTAAAGGCTCATGAAATGCTAATGAATGCTTAAGTTTCTAGTGGCAGCTGAGCTGCCAAATCAGCTAAAGGTACAGTAACTAGAAGCTGTACAACTTAATTTTGCAGAGCCCCTGAAACAATGAAGTTTCAGCATTTGGCACAGAAGTAGCATCAAACAGCAAGCAGGCAGCTACTACTCTGCTCCTTGCTAATAACTTAAACCCAGGCTATGTTAATGCTGCTGTCTTTCTGAGTTATCTATTTAACAGGGATTAGGAACAAGGACATTTGGGTTAAATGACATTTGTACAAAAATCATGGGTCAGTCTCTTAACCAGTCAGTCACATTTTCTTCAAGGCTGAAGCAGAGATAACGGAACAAACCATGGCCAAGTATTAGTCATCAGCCTAAAATATTAGTAATCTATTTTGTGTTTTCAGTGAGTGACAATACATGGGAACATCTAGCCCACATTTCCAACTTCCTTCAGTCTTGTAACCAGGGCAGAGCATGACTGGGCACATTCCTTCTTGCCACAAGAAGGAAGCAAACATTAACAGGAAAAAAAAAAGCTAAAATGAGTGCAAAAACAAAATAAAATTAATGCTGCCATGGTGACTGAGGCATTCGATCAGAATCTGAAATGGCAGGTTTAACCCTAGCTCTGCCAGAACTCCACAGCTGGTGGGATTTTATTTCTTATGTCATTAGAGTGTGAGGAAGGATCCACAGATGCAAACCCACATTCTTCTGCAGTGGAATGGTGCCTTGGTTGGCAAACCTCTGCACTCAGGGTTAGACTGCCCATGACACGAATGTCTGTGGAAACATCTGGGGATAATTTTCATACTGAAAGAAATACCTAACTCCTTGGCAGCACCCTGGGTGGTGGTGGTGGTGAATCTAACTATGGAGTATGAGTACTTCAGTGAAAGTGTGAATTAACTTTGCAGAAGCATTCTCTGAAATCTGGGGACACTTTAGTTATGTCATTGTCATTCATCCTGAATGGCTTCAGTAAGAAGGGACTAAAAGACATTCCGAACACAAATGAAATGTTATTTATATAATCAGTGTTTCATAGAGATGTTGTGAGTATTTATTATTATAATGCTTAATAGCAACATAATGTATAAGACAGAAACTTAGTATTTTTTAAGTGATCCTTAAACATGAATTCACCAAATGCATTACTCAAAGAATCCCTCTATGAACTGCTGGATAATCACATGTAAAGAATCTTTACATATAACTACACACGTGTACAACACTGAAGAGATTAAAAACCTTGATGAAGATAGGCACTAATCCTTCAAATCACTTAAGCACATGTTTAACTTTAAGTACATTAACATCCTTGCTGAAGTAAGAGGGACTACTCAGTAGCTGAAAGTTAAGCAAATACTTAAGTTATTTGTTGGATCAGCTTCTAATGCCCTTTCACTTTGGTCATTTAGTCCATCAGTTGCAGAAGTAATACCCAGAGAACTTCAAACATAAGGCTATTTAGCATAATTTGGGTCTAAGAAAGGCTTCAACTGTAAAGCCTCTTTATTTGTATGATTTTGTCTCTGGATGATTTTTATGGTACAGTGTGCACAGAATAACAGATGTACTGGAAGAGCAAAGAGTCAAATCACCCCTAACAGCATTGCATAGAAATGTACACTTAGAACCAAAGCAAAATGTTAAACCCTTCCACTGCCCACAGAACAGCAAAAGGACTCCTCCTGATCAGCTGTCCCGTGACACCAAATGCACCATTACCTTTATTAGTTAAAAATTTTAACCCATGCACCAGATTTTATCTCCATGGGAATGCAATAGAAAAATAAGAAACTCAGCACATTTGATCAAAAGAGAACAGTGAGAGTAGTCATTTACTTGATGCCCATACTTGTTAACTTTTATATCTAAATCTTCACCTTGAAACACAGCCTCTGCTAATTGAAACGCTGAGTTACAGAATAATACTAGGATGTTAAAAATAAACAGCCTGAATAAGAATATATAGGGTATCGGGTGCATAGCATCCACATTTGTCACTTACCAGAATAAAGGCCTTTTTTGGGGTTTGTGGGGAAATTCTGTCATATTTACTATTATTGAGACACAGCTTTAATTCCTGACTTCAATACAGCCTCAGAGCCCACTGTTTGAAACACTTCTGCAAGCCTGGGATGCTGGACTAACTGCATGCACTGAGCAATTAATAGCACAAGGGCTCTCTGCTTGGAAGAGCTAGAAAGGACAGAAAGAAGGCCCTTCCCCTTAAAGATAAACTCTTCACAAGGAGTCTTTTTTTGTCTCTGAACATACCACTCCTAACAAGGAGATGTGAAGCAGAAGGAATCCTTGGGGACTGAAGAGACTTCTCTTGAAAGGAACAGTGGCACTCAGAGAATAAGATTCAGTGTCTGAGACTGAGAAGAAATTGCTGCTGCAATCAGTATTGCTGCAAGGTGGCTGACTTGATGACTAGCACATCACTTATGCTCTGCATTGATTGTCAAACTACAAAAAGCTTAGCAAGGTTCTAATCTATAGTAAAATATTTTACCTTGCTGTGGCTTTTCAAATAAAACAGTTTTTAAAGTGCAGTTAAAGTGCAGCTGCTCTGATGCTCTGCTCTTTACAGGAACCAGAAACATCAACCCTGATTTTTTTTTTCCCTTTTTTATACTGCCTCAAGCTTATACAAAACCATTATTCAGTCCTGCTGTTTCATCCCCTACAAAACCAAACATATATGATTTGTACACAAAAAATCACTCAAAATATTGAATTCCCAAAGACAGAAAACTCTAAAATACACCTTATTCTGTCACTGATGTGGTATTTATATCTAAATTTTCATTCAGCTGTAGTCATGGCACCTTATTTATACAAGTGCAGGAAGCCAGACTGTTTGTCTGTGCAGCAATGCAGTCTTAGCAACAAGGAACTGTTAAACAATAGGGAAGAGCAATAATCTCCAAATAATAAAATTGTTCCCTGCTTCCCCCTTTTTTCTCATCAGAATAATGAAAAAAATCCCAAATTTCACAAAAAAGGGGTATGAATTTCTTAAAAGAATCTGGTTTTGCATAAAACTATGCCTCCCTGCTACTGGTTTTATACTTCCCCCAAACAGTCCTCACTACTACAACACAACTGAGGAACAAGTGTGACTGAACAGCACACTTGATCCTTTTGGAATTCCCCCTTAGATCCACCAGATAACTTTCCCTATCTTTAGTCTCAGGAGCACAGCTGGGACACTCCTGCTAAACAGATGCATCCTAAAGGATAGAACAAGAGGTACTCACTACCTCAGTAACACATCAGGTCTGAGATGCTTAATTTGGTTTCGCTGTTTTCTTTGGTCATATGGGGGTGAATTATTTCACATGAAATCCCATTAGTACCCAGCACCAATTAAATGCCAAATTGATAAAAGTACAGCAGCCTACTCGAGTGAAAGTGAATGGGAAAGGGGGCCCTCACTGTTTGGTGAGAATTGCTTGCTGCTATCAGAATTACCTCTGTCTTAATGGAGCTTTAATCAGTTAAGAGCAGACAGGGCAGCAGTGGAAAAAACCGAGGCGAATGATCTCGTTTCTAAACTTGTAATTTCATTAAAGAAAGACCAAAGAGTATTTCTTCAATATAGTGCAGTCCAGCTGAGAGCCTCAAGCCCAGTGATTCTGGTGTTCTCTACTGTAAGCTCCACAGAGGAGCTGTCCAGACAGATTTTAAGACACAGAGTTCTAATTTTCCGTGTCAGAGCTATTACTGCTCTTGCAAATTATTTAACCAAACAGCTACAGATATAATTATAATGTATTAAAAAATTTAAACAATTAAACAAATAAATTAAACAAATAAATTAAATGAACCAAAATCCTTTGTCAGAATTATCAGAGCAGTCTGGCAGAAACCAGTGCCACACTCCTTGCAAAACAAGACTTGATAACAATTAGCATGTCAAACCCCAAATCAGAGCACTATTCAAATCACGTCCTTTAGCCAGGGTCCTAATGGAGAAAACAGTTTTCCACAGAATTATGCAGCCTCTTCATAAATGCTCTGTTAACCAATAGGAGCTATTACTTGATCAGAATAATCAGTGCAAACCATCAAGTCTGCTTCCAGGAAGGCTGCAATTGATGGTTCCATAAGAAAATTCCCCTTGAAAGGACAGCTGCATAAATGCAGCAGTGAGATGCTCCACTGTACTCCAGACTGTTCCTTTTATTTCACTGAGCCAAAGGCACAGAGCAGCCTCCAAGAACTGCAAATGCAGCCAGTTCTGAAGCGAGAGAGGAAGAGAAATCTCTTGGTGCAACACAGAAAAATCTGCCAGACATCAGGCTGCTCCCAAAGGAAGCCCTCAAATGCTTTCAGGCAGGAGACTGGGTTGAGGGGTGAAATCAGTGCCATTAGTCTGCTTTGGATGAAACTTGGGCAATGCTACAGACTACAAGGTATTGAAAAGACAATAGTACATTTATATAGGCTGAAGGGAAACAAAATTGCTTGCAGGATTTCTGCAGTCCACAGAACAATAGAAAATTTGGAGGACAAAGTGGCATATTCAAGCCAGCATCACACCCTGCCTTTCCTAAGCTGCCTGTTCAACCCAGACAAAACACAAAAATTTTACTTCAGATCTATTCTGCATATGAGCAAAAATCATACTTGCAAGGCTACCCTCCAGAATTATAGCTTTTTATTTTTCCTTCAGCACCACTGTCATACAGTCAATGAATAATGAAATTTAGGGGGTTTGATGGCTCTTGCACTTACCTTGAGTCCACGAAAGCTGCCTGGGCTTGTTGGCGAAGAACTGGAGGACTTTGTAGATTTTGGGGTGGATAACTGACTGCTTGGGGTTCCATTAACTGGCCAAAGCAATAAAAGTGAACAAATGAAAGAAAATATGAATAAAAATCAAAAGTTATCACTGAAGTCTACAATCAAAGACCAAAACAGACTCCTCAGCATTGAGGAATAAATTATGCATTTGCACGTCACAAAATTGGACCCTGAAATGTGGCTGGACATGGGATCAAGAAGACACACAAATATTGCATTGTCATTTCAGAGATTAAAAAGGTCCATTCTCCCCTTTTCCAGGGCAAGAGTTTTGGGCACAGAAACAAACAAAGAAAAAAAAAAGAAAAAAGAAGCCACAGCCTTTAAAAATTGCATAATAAATTGATAGAAAAAAATGTTTCTAAGGATATTCGACCCTCCTCCTCTTCAGTTTGGATCAAGGCCTTACTTTCTAGGTAGAAAGTTGCACAGAACACGAGTTTGTTGTTCAAACACAAGAAGAATTAACTGTTTGCATGGCAGAAAACTTACTGATTTAGGGGAAAAAAACCCCCAACAGAGAAAAGCTAGTAGGTTGCTTTTGAGCTTCCAATAAGTACCAGTGTCTTTGAAAACATACAATACCATCTCTCTTGACTTAAAGAGTTCATTCATTTTAAGTCCAGATTTTTAGACAGGCCTTATACAACATCAGTTATCTCTCTGGCATATTGAACATGACTTAGGTCAGTCCTTGTATTTTTCTGAAAAGAACAAACTGACGAATTTCATTATGCAGAGAGAATAGCACACTGTCCATCAGACACAAATATGATGCAATGTTATATGATGAGACATCATTTCTTTCTAGCTGATCCTCATTTTTTTCTGGGAGACAGAAATACTCAGCAGAAATTTAAGAGCTAAAAATGCTTCATAGCATGGTGATGAATTATTTTTCCAGAAAGAAAAGACAACTCTGGTAAACAGAAACTGAGTTTCAAATTAAATAACAGATACACCTACACAATTCCTTTACACATTCAGGTCTGTCACGGGTCACTTCTTAAACTATTGGGTTTATTTTACAAGTGTCCATTGACCCAGCACACTAATATTATCTGAGTATGGGAGATGCCTTTCAAGGACTATTTTTACAACCTGGGCAGCCCATCTGCCAAGGCTGACTGCACTGCAACCTCCACAGATCCCTGTTTTTCACAAAAATATCTTTCTCTGGTGTATGATGTTAAGATAAAACTAACTGGTGTTTAGCTACACAATAAGTTTATCTTGAAGTCTGATAACTTGGATTTATATTCCCAGTTCTGTTACAGGACCAAGACCTTAGTATTTTCTTTAAAAATTATTCAGTGTATTAAGGATATTTTCATCTTGATTTTAACAATGTTTGCCTGTAAGAAAAATAGGTGATTTTAAGGGTTTGTTGCTTTTTTTTGTGTTTTTTTATTTGTTTGTTTGTTTGGGGTTTTTTGTTGTTGTTTTTTTGTTTTTGTGGGGTTTTTTTTGGTTTTTTGTTTTGAGAAGCTGAAATCATCTAAGAGTACACTACCCTCCTGTAGACTTCAACAATTTGTTCTGGATAACTTGGCATATCAATGCACCTTTGTTTTGCAAAGAATTTGCAAGTATGACAATGGCAAGGGTTAGAGATTGCTATCTTACTGTTTTCTGCTTCTTGCATGATCAAAAATGAGACACTTCAGTAGAAGAGTTTGCTTCCAAATGACAAACTATTACCACAGGAGGAAAATTCTTTTGTTTGTTTGCTCAAAGATTCTTTTATACAGCTCACAGGAAAGTCACTACCTCCTGGACATGACCACTGTAAGGCATCCTTATCCAAGTCACTACCATCCTCTTTAAGCATTGGCAGAAGCAGTAAATTGTTCCAGAGAAACTGGCTGGTTAACAAAATGTTCTTCCCTCCCAAGGCTGCCCAAGGAAGAGGAGCCCAGCTGACACTGACAGTACTGCAGCTCTTTGCTAATATCTCAGCTATTCTTGGTGGAGAAGGGTGGTGTCCTGAGCCAGGGGTGTGACTGGGTAACACCCACAAGTCCCTTCCAAATTTTGTCCTTGTGTGATTCTAGAGCACACAGCTCATTCTGTGAGGATCCTGCTGGGAAGAGCTGTCTGCAGACTCCTCTTTGCCAGTGCCTCTGGAGAGCCACTGCACGTGAGCTGCTCAGCAGCTGCAACAACAGCCAAAGCTGCAACTGGCCCTGTCCAGATGTAAAGATTTTGCATCTGCAGGGAGTCAGCCAACTGCTTGTGCTGGCTCTGGCTGGGCTGCAATTGATTTTCTCCACAGCAGCTAGCACAGGGCTCCGTTTTGGGTTTGTGCTGGGAAGTGCTGCTAATAGGGCGCCTGCACAGCATCGAGGCATTTTCTGCTCCTCACGAGCTGGGAGGGGGCACAGGGAGAACAGCTGAGCCCAGCTGATCCAAGGAACACTGCAGACCACCCAGCATCATGTTCAGCAATAAAATGAGTGGGAATGTTGGCAGAGGGGATGCTGCTTGGGAACAAGACGGCATCAGTCAGCTGCTCATTCACATCACTTGTCTTTCTCGGGTTTTATTTCTCTCACTTTGGTATTTCCATTGCAGCATTGTTGTTGCTATTACTATTGTTGCTTCAGTTACTAAGCCGCTCATATCTCAACCCATGAATTTTCTCACTTTCCTCTTTCCAATTCACTTCCTTCATCCTGCTGCAGCAGAGGTCAGAAAGTGCCTGTGTGGTGTTTAGTTGAACCATGACACGGCTATTTCAGACAGCAGCATTTTTGTTTCCCCTCACTCAATAACCCAGCAATCTGTATTGGCACAAATCTGTCTGCTGCTGTTGATTTGCTGGTTATTCCCTGTGTATGCCAAACTTACCTTTTTAATCTATTTTCTAAGCAAAAATTCTTTTGAGGTTTCTTTCCACACGCATACCAGTCTGAATACACAGAAAAAAAACCTCAAAACTTTTCTGTCATTCTGAAGTAGTACATGTCAGGCTACATGTTTGGCACCCAGGAATGTTTAAAACTTAAAAATCTATAAATAACTTCTAAATTGTTAACTTCTACTGTGACCCAAAGACTCAATTTGTTTGCTAATCAATTTGTATGTTACTTATTTTACAAATGCTTTGACTTTGAACTGAAAGTTCAGCAGTTCCTCTGTTTTTTAGAATTTAGGCTGAAATAATACAAGAAAACAAAGAAAAATAAGAAATTGCACATAAAATTGAAAAACATGAGATGGTTTTGCACTGCTTTTTTTCAGTAATTCTCACACCTCTCTTTCTACTGGCTGAAATTTTCTGTTATAAGATGCTTTAGAATTAACATACAAATGTATTGCTCCTCAGAAGGCTCCTCTACTTGCAGTCAAATTATACCTTAAAAAATTTAACTTTGACACCATTAGCAGACATCCAACAACTGAAAAGCATTATTTCACTGAAATGATCTACCTTAACAACAAAAAAACCCAAAAACCAACCCAGCACATTATGTCTCTGTTTCATTCAATGCAAAATGTGTTTCAATCTTGAAAATATTCACAAATACAGCACCAAAAATACAGGTAAATGGAGAGGGAGGAGACACACTAGTGATATACAGCCATAATAGTAATGGCTCACCTGGGGATTTTGCTGAAGAATGAGCACTGGAGTGGCCACCCCTCTTTACTGTACTCATATATTTGACACAAAGGAAAAAGACATTAAGGAAAGAAGTTATTAAACAGCTCTGAACATGCACGGAAAAAGAAGGGTAAATAAAAGATAAGTAGACTACATGTAAAAAAAAAAAAAAGGCAAGTAAATAGAAGGATAAATACCAGACACTATGCATACATTTTTCAAATCAACCGAACCAAAGAGGGTCTAAGTAGAAATAAGTATGGAACTGGCAGCACTAAATACTAAAATATTATCTAAATACTAAATACTTTGCATAAAATTCAATGCTGATAGATATTCTACATGATCTCATTGGAGGTAACAGAATTGCATGAAATGTAGATCAGTTGCAAAACTTGCCCTTCATGATACATTTTTCTGCAATCCTTCTTTGAAGCTTTCCAGTTAAACATTCAACCTTTATAAACAGATTTTTAATATTCCACTTTGAAAGAACCCAAAGATAAAATTACTTTAACCAGCATCAATTAAGCAAAACAAATGTGGAGATGAGAATATGAAACACGCCACAGTTTTGAACACACACAGAAGCTTACATTTATAGTTACATTCTGAAAAGAGCATCATATGTTTACATATTCAATAGTTTGACTTCAGGGGAAAAAGAAGTATTTAGAAATTAAATGCAGAGGTTAAAAAATTTTAAAAAACACAGGTTTCTCCCTTTATTTACATAAAAGACTCAATGGTTGGAACATATGGTGTTCAGCCAAACTGGTGGCAAAACCACAGTGTGTGCACCTTTCTTTGAAATTACGAGAAGCACAAAAAGGAAAATTCTCTGTTAATCGGCAATCACTGTACAATACATCTCCTAAAATTACTGGAACCAGCAAAGGCCTGTATTTCTGACAATATTTGGCTTATACAGGAGAAACCTTTCTAATTCAAAATTTAAGGGTATACTCTAGTTTAATGAACATGAATTTAACCACATACATAACCCTGCAGTGAATAGTTTTCAGGAAAATCAAACGCCATGCTGGAAACATATCCCAAATGCACAATTAGCACAAATTGCTCCAATGTTCATAAACTGAAACTATTTGTGCCTGTAATTAAAAAATAGAAACCATGTTTCTTCCTAGATTTTTTTTTAAAAAATTGCAAATTTATTTTTGATTAGTATTAAATCTCTGAAGCAAAGTGAAAAAAGGGGGTTTTTTTCCCCTCTGGAAACACTTGTATTACAGACAGAGCCAAGAGGTTTTTTCACCCCATTAAAAAAAAAATTAATTTTTGTGCATTTGATGTGTGGAGCCCTTTCCTAGTAGCAGTACCTGAGGCAGGGGATTTGCTCCGACGTGAAGGTCCTGGGCTTTTGGATGCAGCGTACCTCATGGCAGATGAGCGGGAGTACGACTTCATAACACGACATTCTACAAGGCAAGCAAACTCTCTGTCAAGGGTTTGGACAACAGTTCCATGCACAGGCTCCCTCCACACATCACCGTGGCTGTTTGTTGTCCAGAAAATGACCAGCATTTCTAAACCTCTTCGCCCAGCTCAGTCAAACAGATTTGTAACAGCATCTCACAACTCTAACCTACTCACCACAACCTTTTTAAGCTACTCAATAATGTATGTGACACCCTGCAGACAGTATTTCTTCATGTCTTGAAGCTGGATTATTACTGTAATTCAAGTTTGTACATATGCTGATGCCAAGGTTCTTGCTGTAACGGCACTTCCATACCGGGCAACTGCACAGCCAGCACTGTTCCCCTTCTTTTTCAAGAAACTGATGCTGTGACCAATTTCTCAACAGGTGAAAAATGCCTATTGTTTCCAGAAGGCTGAAACAATAGATTAGTGTCATTTACCATCAGCTACATATCATTAAATAACAACCTCAATGGGACAGGAATCAATGAGAACACGTGCATTGGAAACATTTTAATTCCTACAGTTAGCATCGTTAGCAAATCACTCCAAATGGGATCATAAATTTCTCTCCATATTTTGTCCCTGGTGCCAGTGTCATCATTAGGATGCCATGTCATCATAAAGAAGTTGAGCTGCATGCCCTGCCAGCCATGCACATAACCTGCTTTTATCCATTAAGACCCCCAGAGCGATTAGAGGAAGCAGGAACCACCAAAGCTGAAGAGATAAAGGAAAGAAAGAGATAAAGGCAAAGAAATGAGCTCACCTAGCCTGTGCCTTGTGTAATGGCAAAAGTAGATTTACAGCCTTAAAACCTGCTAGGGAAATTAGGATTATGCCCAGACTGGGATTTGCATTGTGAGTCAACACAACCATGGTCTTCCATTCCTTCACAAGAATAAAGTAATTTTTTTAGCTGTTAACTATGTTAAAAAACACTCTTTTGGTCACCCCCACACTAACTGACTCAACATATTCAAGCAGTTCTGGAAAAGCAGCACCCTAGCAGGAACAGCAGGATGGGAGGCAGTTGAATCCTCCACCCATCCAAATGTACAGGCCAGTGGGTAGATATACATCTGTGCTTCTTGCTGCAACTGAGCATTTTGGAATGAAATTATGATGTGTGTAAAAATTACAGGAACAGCAGGTGCTGTTGTTTTTATTTAAAAAAAAAATTAAAATCCTTCATTCACAACCTGAAGCTCCTCTGGAGTACTGATTATTCTTGCTAGGGCAAGTTTTCTTTATCAGAGATTAACTTTTTTCATAAAAGAAAAACAGGGTGTTTCTGCAGCTCAAACAATAAAGACAGGAAAACCCCATGTCTAGTAGGATCTGTAGTGGTAGAACAAGAGAAATGGTTTTAAACTAAAAAAAAGGTGTAGATTCAGACTAAATATAAAGAATTCATTTCTTATTGTGCAAGTGGTGAAACACTAGAGGAGGGTGCCCGGAGAGTTGGTAGATGTCTCACCCCAGGAAACATTCAAGGTCAGGTTCAATGGAGCAACCTGAATTTTTTTTTTAAGATGTCCCTGCTCATTGCCAGGGTTGGACTAGAAGGTCCCTTTAAAGGTCCATTCCAGCCCAACCCATTCTACAGTTCCATCAACATGGACGAAAAAACCCAACGTATTTATGATTTGATATTCCAAGACAATTCCAAAACTCTCTGGTAGATGATTGCTTTTTCCTTGAACTTACATGACAAAGCTTTTCTTTACAGAAAAACAACCCTCATAAAGAAGTTCAATTCATGATCTGCCCAAGGCAGACAGCAGGGGCACAGAGTCCCAGTTTGTCTCACCTCCTTCCCTACCCAACATCTTCTATAATCTCAAAATATACACAAGGCCAACATTTGCTCTAAAGCAGACAAGACTGGAGTGTGTGACTTGTCTGGGAGAATAATTCAAGACTGGAAATGAGCGTGGCTACACATAAGATTTTTCAAAAATCTCAGGAAGAAAACAATATGGAAATTATCTTATAGTCACAGATGCTGAAAGTGAAAAACTTTAACAGATTTCAGATTCATTAGGTCCATGACTGAACCTTTCAGAATTCAATTCTGTTTTCCATGTAACTTTAGGGACAGTGTCTGTTTTGCAGGGAATTGGATCAGGTTTGTTGGTGCATTTTAACAGGCTTACAGAATCCAGACAATGGTTTGACAAAACTTTTTTATCCATAGGAAGATGTCTTTCCATGTGTATTTTCCTGAATCACACCATTCTTGAGGGCTGAACAGGGGAATGGGATGGAGAATTTCCTATTTCAGTGGGTTCAGGATGTGCAGCCTTACCACTGTGGTCCAACACGAAGTCATCCTGAGCATAGCGGTACTTCTCCGGCCCGCACGCGATGAAGACGTCATCATCTCCAAAGAAGTCCTGCAAGCACGTTACCTGGACAAAAGCAAAATAAACACATGCAGTGCTTTCAAAACTAAATCTTGAGTTAAACAGCAACAATTCATAAGTTTGTCTTCAGCTTCTCACAGCAACACCGTAATGTTCAGTTGTAATGACTCAAGCACTCCAGTTCCACAGTACCTCAGCTCTCCAGCAGTGCAGGAAACATCAGGGCCAAGAATAAATACGAAATAAAATATGTAAATATGAAGTAAAATATGACTGCCCCTTACCTCCAAAAACTCTTACTATTAGCTCCTGTATTTTTGCTTATAGTTACATAAGCATGCTGATGACTTTTGCTATAATTACACACACATTGCTTTGACAGGAACATCTGAAAGCACTGTTCAAATATCAAAGCTTCTTGTATTAAGAATACATTAATTGCTTTTGGGAAGATCTGTTAAGTTAAAGTGATTGCATCTGCAAATTGTTTTTTTTTATGTTCGGAGGCATTTAATTTCCATGTTTCAGTGTCCTGCTAAAAAAAATCATGAAATAATTCTCCTTTTTATTGAAAGGTATTTCATATTCAAGAAAATGAAGAAATAGAGTCCCTGCCATGCTCTTTGCAGCTGTCAGTTCTTAATTATCCGAGTAATGACGCTACTTGGATAATAATGTTATCCAAGTAACATATGTCAAGAAGGATTGGGATATCAGAAAGAAAAGATGGTTTAGATATTCTTTAAAAACACAAAACCAAAGGCCTTGAAAAAAATCTCCATCCTCAAAAGTCAATAAAAATCACCTTGTGAAGGAGCAAGTGTCTGCTTTAAAAACAGTTAAAACCAAAAAGCAACAATAAGAAAATCCACTGAGGCCATTCTAATTCCCTTGTGAGAGAAACAAGCGTTTGCAGGTAGCAAGCTAATTTTATAGACATAAATGGATTAAAATTTTAATGCATAGTTGTTTCCCTTTTTTTTAGCATTGCATGCCCACATGAAATTCAGAAGTAAAAGTCAGAATCATTGGGTAAAGCCATGAAATCAAAGAAGCAATACAAAAATCTGCTTTTACAGAAAACAGCTTTGTTCCCCCTTCCCAGATACCTGTCAAGGACCATTTGCATATTTCACCCACTGTGATAGTAGTAAACATTGGCAGAAGTACAGGAAGGGGTCTGTGGTGCCTGCGATATTCCAGAGCCGCTCGGACTGCCAATGAAACCGAGCTCTCCACAGGAACTCTGGCGCAGGGCATTCCCCACCAGCAGTGCAGTTGTCATGGCAGCTCCCCCAGGAGAGCAGCCAGATTCTCAGCATCCAGCACTTGTGTCACTGTGCTATGCAGCCAAAGGGCCACAGACAGCACCAAATCCTTTTATTGTCACCCTTACTGATGCAATGGCAGCTTGCTGCCATTGATGACATTTTCAGCTCTGCCTGAAACCGCTGCTTTTAGTTACCCAAAGAGGCACCAAAAATTGGATTCAAAAGGCTGCACAAATTTCAGAGAAGTTTTGCTAACTTGGGATTTCTTCCTCTCTGCTTAATAACCAAGAGGACTCATAATTTTGACAGATTTCCAGAATCCAGCAACCGAGCCAACAGGAAAAGCTGTGAGAAAGCTCCCAGAACACATCACACACATCCAGAACACAGCAGCACTGGCAGGACACGGGCACAGATGTTCTGTGAGGTGCAAGCCCACACTAGAAGCCCCTAAACCTGGGGGCCATTTCCACGAGCTCTGCCTGCCCACCGCTGCTCCTGATGCCCTTGCAGTGCTGCTTCGAGCAGGTTCAAGTTAAATGCTGTGGTCTAGCAGTGCCTAAAATTAATCTTTGTGTTCTGATTGAAAGCCTCACCTTACCTCACCCCTTAACCCACGCAGTCTAAGGTCTGAACTGAGAGTAAGGGAGGAAGGAATGACAGATTTGATGTCAGAGTCTGGGAAATACACAGAGGTATAACTGCAAGCAGCAGCATCCCTTTGTTGTCTGCAGAGCAATTCTACAAAGTAAGGCTCAGATCTGTGCACAAAAGATGACAGGAGCACCCTTGGAAATGCTCCGGAAAATCTGCTGAAAATGGTAACTAGGAAATGGGAGAGAATAAAGAATTTTTAAGGAAGGCGTAATTCCCACATATCCTTCCTTGCGTGTTCATGTACATAGAGCTTCCCCAGGGAAAAATACACAGGAGTGATCCTGAGTGCCAGCAGTCAAATAAGCTGCTGGAGGTGGAGACACAGCACAAAGGTACTGAACTCCAAAATCTTGGAGTTCAGGCTGCCAGCCTCTGCCTGCTCACACACGGTGTGCCTGACCCGTGTGACTCCTACCTGGCAGTCACACACCAGAGAGATTGCTCTAAAAAATATTCACCTTACTGAAAGCCAGACAAACACAGCTATGAGAAGGCTTTACTCAGATGCTTGCTATGTTCCAGCAGGAAATGCTCCAAGTCCCCCTTCACCCCACAAATAATCCAGACTGACTAAACATAAAATACACAAGAATGAAAAAAATATTGAACGAGTGTATGCAACGAAGAATAAGACCTGCTAGAATTTACCAATCCCAAATCACCCCATATTATGAGGTGAGGAAAGTATTTTTAAAATGAAATTCATGGAAATGTATTTTTCTAAAAGTACAACCTAATAGTTATTTTTCTAGGCTTTTATTGTAATCAAGCCAAGGGAGCATCTCTCAAGCTGCGAACTGATGTTAAAATGAAGTCTTCATCTCCTACAGAAATAAAACTAATGTATAGACAGGAATTAATAATAAAAGCTTTTTGCTCAGTGTTCAAAAAATTATTAAGTTGAAATTATTAACTTGTTTGCATGTGATTTTGAATACTGCACATCCACCACGGTCTAACTCACAAATCTCATAATTCCACTCCAAAGAATATGCGAACTTAGGTCACTGGGGGAGGGGGCAGTATTACTTTAATCAGGATGCAATCAGTTTAGAAATTTACAAACAAAATAAATTGATTTTTTTTCAAAGTTTAATTAGCAGTGGAATCTGTGCATATGAATAGGATGTCAGGTATTTCAGAAAGTTAGGGACCAAAATTTAGTTTATCAAACTAGTGTATGACAACACTGCTTCTCTTTCCACTATCCATCCATGGTCTTACCCACTCTTTGTTTTGTCACACTTAGTGCTAAAAGCACTTTCCTGTTGACTTTGCATGTTTCAACTAACATGTTTAAAATGTGTTAAACCCTATTTATTTCTAAATACAACACCCTCCTCCCAGACAAACATTGCCTGTGACCCAGTAACTCCACTGCTATCCCTTCCTTTAAAACAAGAAATGACTCCTTGGTGCTCCTCTGACAACTCAAGGCTGCTCAGGTTGCCTTGCTGCACTGCTTTTCTTCAAAATGTGTCTCTACACACAGGAGAGTGGAGAAAGTGTGAGTAAGACTGAACTGGATTTGTACTCAGTCCTTTCCTCAGAATCCTTTCACTTGCATTCTCTCCACAGCTTCCTGAGACCATGTGCAAACCACTCAGGGCATCCCTGATGGGCTCAGAAACGACCCCAGCTGAAGGAATGAAATCTTGAGGGGCTGGATGAAGTTTCTGACAAACACAAGGGCCTCTCTCAGAGAGGTACATATGACTAAATACGCACTGTGTTACAGGAGTGTCATGACTAACAAAACCTGGCAAGACAATTACTGGTCAAAGCGCTGCAAAATCACAGCTAGAAGCACAAAAAAATGTGGTTTAAATGCAGAAGAAACCCCACAAACATAGGGTGTTGAAAAAAAAGGGAGAAAAACACATGTCTTTTAAAAATCAGATTCCTGATCCACTGCTGTCTCCTAGTGCAGTGCTTTAATGTCACATACACCCATCATATTTACCTTCCAAAACAGGCTTATGTTTCTGACAAATATTTAAAACCAAAGAAGTTTGCTCTTTTCAAAGAAATACTTCTTCAGTCAGATCAAGCCACTGGATTAGAATATACAAATTGTCATCCATATGGAAATCCCTTTGCCTTTACCACCACATACGCCTTGCAATGTGATTTACATCAATCCCTACTCCCACCTCATCTAACAAACAGAAGATACATTCCCCTCCAGAAAAAACATGATTAATGATCAATCGTTTATAAATAGATTTCTTAATGTATTTATTGATTATCCTTTATGATGAAGATACAATGGGACAAAAATTGAAATAAATAGATAAATGCTTATCCAGAAAATATTTTTCCTCCAATCTCCAGAAGAAAAATACTAAAAAAAAAAAAAGAGAGAGAGAGAGAGAGAGAAAGAGAGAGAGACTGAAGCCAAGAAGGTTTTATAAACACTTGAAAAATTCCTGGAAATTCAAATTCCCTGAAATCTTAAGCACTAAACAGAGTTCTGTGATCATGCATCAACAGCCCCCAGCCAGCAGCTTGCTGGGTAAATTTTGTTTATTCCAGCTCTGCAAGTGTGCTTCGTTCTAAATGTAGAAGGAAGGGCTATAAAGACAAATAGTTTGGCTTAATTTAGCATGTCTGATTCCATTTAAGTAATCAGCTACAGGACTGCACAGTTTAAGCCTGAAGAGCCGCACCCTCTGTCTGGGGAAAGCTTCTCTGGATGAAAAATTCTCAGCTGAAAATGGATCTAAAACATCAAAACTGGAAGATACAAAAGGTTATTTGTATTTGTTTTAACAATGGAAGAAATATTTGTATCTACTGACTTCAAGAAAACAGGATATGGTGTAAATATTTTAAAAAGGAAGCACAGAACACAGGAGGCAAAAGGAAAACTAGGAAAACTAGGAAAACTAGGAAAACTGGCATGCACAGTAACAGCTGGATTTGTGAATGCATTTTCAGCTCAGCAGCTGAGACAGGCATTTGAGGCTGAAATTCTTCAAGGACTGCAGTGGGTTTTTACCCCTACAAATTGCTGAAGAAAAAATGTGAACAATTTTTTAAACGTCAGCATGACAAATCTAGATACAACCCCCCTGCTATTGCCTTAAGTGTGAGGGGTCTCCACATTTCTTGTGGGAAATGCTGTTCCTCTGACTGGGACAGATTATAACCCTGCTGCCCTGACAGTTCTGCCCTTTGCCCCTTGCATAAAGTTTTTTTCTGAGTAAGCAAAAGTCAAATATTTGTCTATTGTGCCAGTCAGGTCATATTTGCCATCACCATTTTTGTTTCCCCTTTTGAAATACTTCTAGCACTGCCACTTCCTTTTCACTGCCATTCAGCCTTATTAAAATTCTTGCAGTGTTTCCTGAAGCTTCCAGCCTTACATTTCCAGGGTTTATGTGTGTCCTATGGTACAAAATGCAAGGGAAGCACTTCTGCAGAAACAGGTCAGTTGTCTGTCTGCCATTTCAGCTCCATCACCAACAAGAGCAGGGTTAACTTTCAAAAGGAATTTTCCTCTGGGCAGCCTCAGGAACTCAAAAAGGAAGGTGAAAAGGGCATTCCCACCCTTCCCTACTGAGTACTGTGATTTTCACACAGGATATTTTACCTTGGAAATTCCCCTTGGTTTCTGCTCTTTCTCAGAATAACTTGACCAAGGGAAAGGGGGATGCGTTTGACCAATATTCACAATTCAGCAATATTCTACTTACAAGCCATCAATGGCCTTCATGACTAACCAAGAGGCACACAAGAAGTTCAGTGCTAAATTATGGCAGCATTTGCCTGATTATCCTGAGTCATGCTTCCTGACATGTCTTCAGTGAGGGAATAGCCAGATGGGTAGCTAGAATACACCCAGGAATACTGAGAAAAGTCAAACCAATGAGACTATGACATGCCCTTTTAATTAACAACCTGTTCACAGAAATGACAAAGTGCCAAAGGCAAGTATGCTAAGCAATTTGGAAGCAGGCAAAAAAAGAGGAAACTGTTCAAGGGCCAGAAGTCCACACTGCACACAAGAACAGCAACAAAACCCACTGGTACATCAGATCTGTAATAAACCTGGAAAATCAGGTCAAACTGTAAGATTCCTGCTGGTGTAATGAAGAAGCACTTGACACTTGCAAAAGCTTCTGTTCCTCACCAGCTTATGTGTGTCCTCTGTGACAGCTCTACGACAGAATCCCTCTGGGAATTCCCAATGTGCACAAGATTACTCAACACCAAGAGAAGGGTAAGCAAGCTGCTAACCTCAGACTTAAGGCTTGACAGGGCTCAAATGCTACAGAGACTGGGCAAATCTGCCCGAAATAGCTCTAAGGTAGGCTGGAGAGCCCTGAAGTCTGAGGACATAAAGCTTGGTAAGACTCTAGACACCCACACTTCCCTCCTGGCTGTAGCTATGAGGACTATGCAAGGCATCACAATAACTTCCCCAACAGTCAACTTCCATGAGGTCATTAGCAGACAAGAAGGGACAAAAATCCCTCCTTTGTTCTCTGGAAATAATTGGAATTAGGTCAAATGCATCCTAATTTCTGAGGCTCAAATGTACAACTATTTTGTCTGCAAGGGAAACGTGAAATTCGGTAACAGATCAGATCATGCAGAAAGAATGCAGAAGTATCAACTCTGTTGCAAAATTTAAAGTTCATTACTTGGCCTTCTGTTACATGACTGTGCATCTCAACCAGCAAAATTACCTCAGATATTAAAGAGCATGTTGAAGATCCTTTTTCTCTATAGTTATTTTAAGTAATTCAATTGGTTTTTTGGTCTACTCTTACTCTAAAAGTCCCTTTTAAACCCATGCCATTGGTTAAACTTCACAGCAGTCCCACTGCAGTCAATGAAATCATTCACATTCATGGAGCTATGCATAACCACAGCTTGGGAAAGGTCTGAGGGCCTCCTCAGCTCTGCTGGACTCTGCAATAAACTATGAAATAAATCTGATTTCTAGGTCAGAGCTTCCACAAGACATCGTCCAATTTACCATCCGAGGTTTGGCATCTTGCATCCTTTTGTCTTGTCCTTCAAGTTTAATAAATTCTGCAAGCAGTGACAGAAAAACAAAGTTTTCTGTTCCTAATAATTTGTAAATGTTGAATTTGCCTGCTTCGGATAAAGGGAGCTCGTTAACCTATTTAGGAAAACAGAAAAAAGAGGGAAAAAAATTGAAACAAAGACCATAATGAGAGCAATTCTTCTAGGCCAGCTTTTTAAATGACTATTTAATCAGTGGCTGTGTCACATAATTACAGTCACCATTAGAAAGTGAACCTCTTTCCACTGATACTCCATGACAAGGAACAGCAGTGAAAAAAGGAAAAGACAAGCCCTTCCATCCCACAGGGAATCCAAGCAGTAAGAAAGGAAACAGAAATGTTAAATCTTTGCCTGCTGCCTGGTAAACAGAAAAAATCTGGCAGAAAGCCCAGGAAACGCCTATTACAGTATGACAATGCAGAAATACTGAATAAACAGAGTAGTCAGGTCACCACATCTGACACAGCTCCACAGCTGTTTGGAACAGATGACAGAATAGAGCACATCTCACACTTTAGTTCTTAATCTCAATTTCAAAAAGATTTTTGCATTTTTTTTTAACATCTCAAAAGGTATAGTTCTGAAAATGAACACACGTGGAAATGGAAGATTGCATTTGGGTGTGATTCAAACACATCATCCTCACTGCAATGGCAATGACAGGAAGAAAAATAAGCTGTAGGGATATGCATAAGTTAAAGTGAGTTCCTATATGTATCTATTTCTTAAAGACTTCCAGCGCAGTAGGACTTCCTGGCAAGGTCTGTTCACCAGTTTTTACAAAGTGCAAAACTGATCTGTCTGCAAAATGGCATTTTAAAGATTGCACTGATTATCTGCAGCTATTTAGATATCAGAAAATAACAGCTTCAAAGGACTAAAATTCTGGAAATCTTGAATAATTTTGAATCACTCTGCACAGCTCATCTGTCTCTATAACACAAAACACTCCTGAACATCCCTTCCCTCAGCTTTATCCACTACTTCAACAAGAGTCAATAATTTCAGTACATTAAACAATGAAATTTAATGCCATGCTTCTCAATTTCATGAGTTACACAAAGAAACAACAGCCTTACTAAACATGCAGTAAGTGGAAAATTTGAAACAGAAAATTAGCAAGTGCATCCTGTGATTGTGAACGTAATCCAGTTTGTCTGAAGAGAAAAACAAACAAGAGGATTTCCAGTTACAAGACAAGGATATCTTTGCCCACAGGTGCATTAATCACACCAGTCAGCATAACAGATTCTCTCCTTAAGTGGCATAACTGGGAAGCCTAATACAGAGCCCAAAATAGCACCTGACTTCACACAGCTAACCTTCCATCTCACCACTGAGCAGCTAGGCTAAAAATAAAAGCTACTTGTATTATGAAAAAACATTAAAAGGAAAAGGGCACATATAAGGACAGATATCTGGTTCATCCAAATCAATCAATTCAATTCAATCTTACTGATTTAATGACAACCTGTTCCACAATACAAATGCAGTTAAAATTTAAGTTATACCAATTTTTTTTTTCCATAAAATCACCTATTCTGCACTACTACAGAAATCGTGCCTTTGGCTAATCACCCTACTTGAAAAACATGGCATCCATTTACTATGGAGAACTTAAAACCCCGAAAATTATATGGGCAAATATTCCATGTACTTTCAGGGTTTTTTGGTTCTTTAGGTCAGAAGAGTTTCTGTAGCATTAATCAATAAAAACTATTGCAATCCTAAGTTTCCAGTGTTTATGGGCAGAAAACTTCCTGGAGACATCACAAAAGCTGCAGCTCTTTAAATGAGAACTATTTTTCCACAGAAAAATAAGAAATTGAAATTCAGTTTGTGGCCAGTGAAGAAAGAACAAAAGAAAAGGTATAAATCTGGAAATTTCTTTTGATGACAGGTACAAATAATTTGTCATAAATCTTTAAGCTTTAAATGAGAGATTTATAGTTTTACACTGGAACAGGTTGTCCAGCAAGACTGTGTGTGTCCTATCCCTGGAAAAAATTCAAGGTCAAGTAGGATGGGGCTTTGAGCAACCTGATCTAGTTGAAGATGTCCCTGCTTATCGCAGAGGGGTTGGATAAGATGACCTTTAAAGGGCCATTCAATTGATAATTCTGTGATTCTGTGTTTTTCCTATGGCTTGAATTGTTCATGCAGGAGCTGCTACATTCAGTTTTCTGCTCAAATTCTATTAAAAAATCAAATTAAGTCATTCTAAGGCACAAAATATTAGTTGAAATGCATGACTCACTGAAATTTAATATTGTCATGTAGAGATACAAAAACCTATTGTTCTCTGAGTTCCTGTATCAAGGGTTTCAATCTTGCAGTCATTCAAAGCCGTTTTTCATAGCATTGCAATAGGAGGGGAGAAAACTTTAGGTACCCTATGAATTCAGGTCTCTCTCTTCGTTCTGTTCCCTTCATAGATACTACTTCACATAACAACAAGTCTTGATAAAATCCATAGAGCTCTTCACAAATCAGAAGGATGCTTTTCACATGTATTTTAAGTTTTGGTCATTTAACGTTTTTAGCCCTTAAGACACTTCATTTACTTAGTGTTCTATTTGTTTCAGCATAAAAACAGCTGTACTTCTAACTTAATTACTAAATTTACATTTCTATTTTTATAATATTACCTTGCAATGTGAACAGCTTGCCATACAGCTGAACAGCACACACAGCTTTTAACAATATATTCTTGAAGTATCCTCCCCACTCAACTGCAAACTGGAAATCCAGGAAGAAAATTCAGCTCATGGACGTTCTCTCTATGCACCATTTCAAACAATGACATTTTGCAGATGAAAGGACAGAAATCCTGTGTAAAAATACATCCAGTACAAAGTGTGGAGGCATTTCGTGGTCAGCAAATTAACTTCCATGCTTACTCCGCTTTGCCTGTCATGAATTATTGAGGCCCGTTGTACTTGCAACTTGTATGCAAAAACTGGAACAGCTGTGCTGGGCTGGGGGCATCAAGTAAGAAAAATGAGGACATAGCTGATTAATAGAAGGATGAGAAGCTCAAAACTGTGAAAAAATTTAATGTACCACAGGAAATAGAAACTACTTTTTATCTGGCTTTCAAAGATCCAATTGAATCTCATTGGCTCCCAACTTCGACCACTTCCAGGTCTGCTGCTGCTGCTTCTGAATTGCTTAAATAGGCTGATAAACAGATGCAAAACACATCTGAAGACATGGAAACATGTTTGATTTTATGTTCAGACGGCGAATGTATTACAAATACACTTTAGGTACTGACAAAAGAGCAGATGCATCAATACTGTCAGACCAGAAGAAAAGGTGTCTCCACGAGTTTCTCCTTAAAACAAATCGCAACAAAATGCCACACACGCTTCTTCTTAATATCTGTAAATATCAGTTCTTCCTTTGAGCAAACATCCACAATTTCAGGAAGAAAATCAAAAGGGATGTCCCCCAGCCCAGAAACACAGAACTAAACCCCTGCCCAATTCCCCAGATCATTTAAGAGCAGAGAAAAGAGGTGCTAAACCCTATTCATCAGTCAGTTGACTTTCATGGTGTCTGCTGAGGCTTGCTTTAAAATCACACCACAATACTTTAATTGCCATACTGCTATTAGCAGATTGGAAATCAGCTTTGGTGAGTTAGACAGAGGATTTAGGTGACTCAGTATTTTTTCTTTCCTGAGTTAAATGCTGACTCAGTGTGGGTTTTTCTTTAGTTGAAGAGTGAGTAGATCAGAAGGTAAAGGATGCTTAGAGGGCCATAATTCAGCAATAGGTTGCTAAATATTAAAAGCCTCTAAAGTAGTCTGGATGACTGTTTCTGCTGGCCAGAATATAAGAATTGCTGCTGAACACTGGAAGTATCTGGGCAGCATCACAATGTTTTATGGACCTCTGTGTCAATCATATCAGAAGTGCTTTGATTGCAGAAGAAGAAGATGCAGAAATGCATCAGAAACTTCATCCCATTTTGAAATTATTAGCTTAGAAATCATTAATTCTATCTGAAAATAAATTTTCAGAGACCGGGAAAAAGACATCATAGATTGTTACTGAAGATCCATTTCAAAACCTTTTTTCCCCCCTTTTTTAAAATAAGAAACTTAAAAAATATCTTCCAGGCTTCCTCCTTCTGTAAGACACTGAACTATGAAACATAGATTGCAGCAAACACAATCATAAAACCATAACATCAGTAACAGTGAAACTCAACACTGAAGGCTCTGCTCAGAAAGCAATGCTGGCACCCTTCAAGAATTTTTCACTTTCTTCCACTTACATCTGGCAGTACTTGAATTCATACATTCTTCCAAACTCCTACCGCTCATTGAAGAGCAAATATTCCATGTATCTACACAGAATTATACATTTATTCCTAGTAATACCAACCTCTTTTGACTCATAAAGCCAATTTATATAATGGGAGGCCCAATGCAAAATTTGGATTTATACAATATTGAGATTTTGGCCGACCAAACCTTTTCAGTGGTTTGGCAAAAGCATTTTTTTTTTCCAAAATTCTATTCATGTTAACTACTGCTAAATTGACAGTCTCCCAAGTTTCTGTTTTTCCAATAACAAAGTCAGAGTTCACTAAATGTATTTTTTTATTTCAGGGCTGCTTTTTCGATTAACCCTTTTCCCTCTATCTAAAAAGCACTTTAGAAGCATTAATACATTACTGAAAGGCATTTAAATACAGTAAGAAATGTGAATTGGGGTACTTTTGTTAATTTTGTTAAATCACCAGTTCATGAAGCCTCTCATCATACTTTATCTGCAGGATGCTAAACACCCCATGTATCAGACCTCATTATTTTCACTGCGTTGATTATATTTTTTTCACAGACAGAAAACCAGCAGATGCAGCAGTGGGATCTCTTCACATTCCAAGTCATCGTGTACAAAGCTAGCTAGCCTAGAAATCAGTGATCACCTACTTCTGGTTAAATAAACAAACACAAACAACAAGTAAAACGTCACCTGCTTCAAGCTAAAAACTAACACCAGGCTGTGGAAGTGGAAGCAAAAATTACACATGTGATTAATGAGAAAAAAAGTTATATTGCCATATCAGCAAAAGCAGTTATGAAATAGTTTTGTGCCACTGCTTCACCATTCTGTGGAGATTTTTTTCTGTTTGACTGGTTCTCTTTAGCATCTTTATGTATCCATTAAATCTGGTTTCAATTTGATGAAAGAGGATTTTCAGAAACATTACTTAAACCGCAAATATAGATAAAAAATGCAAACTATGTTTCAGCTTACAACAAAACTGGGAACAGATGAGGGCTGTAATGCTGCACAGCTTGTGACAGGATCTCATCTTCAATGATACAGAGGGTTCTTCTTGTCTTCCTGATCCTAAGCTGCTCTGTGGCACTCTAAGAACAGCAAATGCAGCCTCAGCAAGTGAACTGCATTGTTATTTTGCACAGAATTAGAAGCCACTGCAGCTGCAATGTCTCTCTGGTAGCTTTAATTCTGTTTCCATCACAGCTTTCAACAAGTGGAATTAATAAGGGTCCAGCTCAGTGTGGCCAAATCCAAGCTGCAGCACTGATGCTTTTGCTGCATGCTGCAGTTTAAAGAGAACGGCATCAGGATGTTCAATCTGGATCAAAATTCACCTATGGCTGCAGCGGATGGAAATACCTATGCAAGTAACTCATGAATGTCTGGATTACAGGGTTTTTTCATTAGCATCATCAGGATTAATTTCTGTAAAACACAGACAAAAAAAAATATTCCAAATTCTCTCCTCATTTTCCTAAAAAGCAATGTCTTCAGCAAGAATAAGCATACACAAGATCATGACATAAAGAGC
This sequence comes from Acrocephalus scirpaceus scirpaceus, assembly GCA_910950805.1. Lineage (NCBI taxonomy): Eukaryota > Metazoa > Chordata > Aves > Passeriformes > Sylviidae > Acrocephalus > Acrocephalus scirpaceus. Next base: position 58,614,291 of record OU383778.1, on the reverse strand, counting down.
CTAAAAGGGTATTTAAATAATTTTAAAATTTATTCTGTAATAAGAATACTCCATGTAGAAGGGAGGTCTGTAGCACAGCCCCTTCCACAGCCTGCACCTGGGTTTGCAATGGCAGAGAAAGGCACATTGTGCACCAGAGTCTGCTTGCAACACAACAGAATAAAGGGAACTGAGGCAGCAGCCTCTCGATATCTCAGGAACACAACTGCATGCAGCCAGCAGCAGCACCAGCTACTGTTCAGTGGTACATCAGCAGCAGGCACTGAATCTGCTCACAGCTACACAGCCTTTGAAGCAAACACTGCACAGGCTGTCCTTGTCACATATTTCTGACCCCAAATACAACACAGCAGCATGGCACCAGATAAAACTCCTGTTTTCTGCAGCCAGGTCAAGATTTCATGGGTTTCAGCTGCATAAAATACACAGCAAGTTTGGAGAAACACCATAATTTAAGCACATATAGGGATTTGTCTCTTTTTTTCCTTCCTGCTAACTTCCATTACCCATATGGCTTAATACAAAGTTAGTTGACTGATCCTGAAAAAGCTGATTTAAAAAAAATACAAACCCATTTTACTAAGATTTTGTAGGTACCTTGTGTCAGAAACACCTGAAATCTTGTCACTTATTTCTTCTTAAACCACAAAGAATCATGGACTCTCCGAGAGCAGAAAATGCTTCCTTAGGCGTGATTTCTGACATTCTTTTCAAATGCTGGAATATTACCAGCCCTGAGATAATACAGACCATAAAAGGCTAAAGCAGGTTGTTAAAGGTGCCAGAATACCACCTTTGAAACAGTTATACTAAAAGATTCCCCTTACACTGCCTGCTCTTACAAATTCCTCCAATCAGGAGAATTTCTGTCCCCACTGGAATTTCAGCCAGAATTTAACCACTCCTACACTTGTTTACAGCAGAATTAGCCTTAATCCATTTAGACACTATTGCTACAGCAGGAGGAATAGTTGTGGTGACTACTCCTTCATTATTGAGGTTATTGGTGTCCTTATCTCGACTCTCAAGGTCTGAGGCTTCTTTTGCAGATATTCCCCAGTGCTTAAAGAGCTTCCTAAGCAGCTTCTGGGAACATATGTTGTTTTTACTAGCTCTGGGTAGAGTTTCACTGTGTGTGCCAAGCAGACCTCCTTGGGGCCCTGTCAGCGATCAACTGATTCAGTGCTCAAAATTAGAACCCAAGCCCAGCTACTTTTGGCAGATTCACTCTGTGACAGAGTCTTGCTGTTCGGTCTGTGTTCAGCACATCCAGCCATAGTTACCTGGTTTTATTTTGCTGTGACATTTTCTCCAGGGGGTTATCAAAAAGGACTGGCATTACAGAGCACTCTGTGCAGGGCATTAAGGACTGCTGGCAGACACCTGCCTGACTTGCAAAACCTTCCCCAAACAACAACCTTAGTGGCTGCCTTAAAAAAAGAGAAAAAAATGCTTAGAGAAATAATTTCTTTTGCTACAAATCATCTATTTGATATTTACAATTGTCTTTTTTTAATCCAGTTACAAGTGGAAAGTCTGAGGCTTAATAGGCAATGTGGCTCATTTATTCCCAAAATACAAGCATAATGTCAAAAGGTTTTCTAGAAAGCATATACTGAAGTGATGGAATATTTTTCCTCCTTTACCCGAGTCTCCCCCCAGAAAATATTTCTAGTGGAGATACAGAGCCCCCAAGAAGGGAATTTTAAATTATCAGTGATTACTTTCCTATTCCTAATTAGTTTTTGGAAACCATCTGTTTTCTGTGAACACCATGTTGAAACTGCTGCTTAGAACACCATACGGAAAAATCAACTGCAGCTCCAGGAACCTATGGCTCATCCTGCATCTAAGTGCTCCAGAGATGTTTCCCTGACAGGCTTTTCTTTTGTGGAAAGAAGGCTGTAACAGTATTTTTTTGTTACAAAACTCTTTGCTTGTTAGACCAGAAAAACCCACCAAAACCAAAAAACCAAACTTCTGAAATTTTTACACAAATGTTTACATTCAATAGATGGCGGTCAGATAATGGGGCATTAAAAAGAGGAAGGACTATGAATAAACACAGAGGAACTCAAGCATCATAGAAGGGCTGAAGGCAGCTTTCTGCAGAGCTGCAATCAAGGCTAAAACTAATTTTTATAATTCCTTTATTGCATTTAAGACCTAGATAATACAAAACACAACAGCTCAGAGCTGTAAGTGAGCAATAGATCCTCTGGACTCACGCTGAGTTTTCTCAACTCAGTATTTATCAGTACGGATATTCCTGAGAGCATCTGGAGAATGCTGTAAAAGATACAGCATGAAGTGCCTGCAGTACAAAAATCAAGTTCATTCAAAGTTCTTAGTCCTCCTGGGAAGATTCTTTTCTCTGATTTGGTTGACTTATTTGTAATACTTAGGATAACTCTAAAACCAGCAGGCTTAAAAAATGAAAACCACTTCCAAAACAACCCACAACAGAAGTGCAATCTCCCCCTACACACAGTTACTCATCATATGCTTCATGTTTAATTAAGTGCTGTCAACTCAAATTTAAGTTTACACACAGCCCCCAGGAATGTTCAAGTTTTGCCCTGTGCCTCAGCAAGTTACTACTGTGATGAGTCTATGCAGGGAAGCAAAAAGCAGTAAGACTCAACAAGAATAGAAAGGCAGCAAAATGTAAGAGTGTAACAGTGATGAAAATTGCACAATTTCAAACATACATATTTCATCTCCCTCCAAGCTCATATTAAAGATGGTAGGAGTGCAAGTTTAAACATTTTTAAAACCCGAAGGTATCCTATGCTTTTTAACAAGTATAGAAGTTAAAAAAGTAAACCATATTCATTTTGATATGCCTCATAGGCTATATGCAAATGTATCTACCCTCAGCCTGGAACAGTGTCACCCTCTTGGCCATGCACTTAAAAAGTTACTGCCATCATCTGCCAACTCAGATTTTCCAGTAAATAGTGACTTGTTTTATCAAAATTGGCAAATTTTATTGATACTTTAAGATACTTTTAAGAATATTGATACATTAAGAATCTTAAATACTTTAAGATTTTTACCTCAGCCTACTTCAGTTAAGTAGACTGAAGTAAAGGTCATATTTATTGTGTGTCATTGTAAACTCCTTATATCCAAATGAGTGCAGAAATCCTCTGTGGGGATTTGTTGTCTGCCACCATGAAGTGGCAGATGCTGCATCAGCTTTTTCTAAAACAGTCTGGTGACATTCTTTTAAAGAAACACTGCAAAAAGTGCATTTCATTTACTGCTTGATGGTCCCTCCAATCTCCACCATTCCTGGGAAGCACAATTGTGCATCCCTTCCTACCACCAAGCTTGGGAAAAATTGACCCAAAGGAAAAAAACCCTTTCTTTTTTCACTCACTGAACTGAGTTCAATTTAAAAAAGTATTCAAAAGAATTACCTTTCTGTGTAGTGAGATTATAATTACCTAATCTGAGTGGTCTGAAGCATCAATATTTCATCAACTAAACTCCAAGAAATATTGTTCACCAAGTTGCAGGATTACTTACTCTTCCAATACAATGTTTTAAATAACTTTTACTACAGCCACAGCCAAAAGTTCTCAGTAGCTTTCCAAGAGATTTGCCATTAGAAGATTTTATAATGACTCTATACTTTGCTGCAACAACAAAAGAAACCCCCAACTATGTACTGATACCAGTAGCCTACAAAATCCACTTTTTACTATAGTTCATTCCACATTGGAGGAAAGATTACAGGAGAGGGAGTGGAAAAGGCAAGCGAAAATTCTCAGTGAAAATTTATAAAAAGCTCATACTATCACTCTGAATAATGTCACAAAATACTTATACTATAGTGAACATGCAGTTATGGGTACATTGATGCAATTTTAGAATTTGTGAAATGTTACACTTACCTTTCAGTAGAAACTGTGTATTATTAGCAGGAAAACAACAACAAAAAAAAACCCCCAGCAAACAGCTATACCAAATATACAAGAAAAAAATAAGGAAAAAAAAAAAAAAAGCTGTGGACACTCAATCCTTCAAAGTTGGAAAGATGACAAAGAGAGTGTCGAAGCAGGTAAGTTAATCCCTCAAATGCACAACTAACACCTTGTCCAGAGATACATCAATTTAAATATCTTGCCCAGCACACACCAGCACTACAGATAGCAGGGGAAAAAAGGGGAAAAGAGGCATTAAAAAGCCTGTCATATTCAGACTGAAATCACTTGGGGGATTTCCAAGGCCATCTTAATACTATAATAATGAAATAATAATGCTGCAATAGCAGAAGCAAAGCAAGACAAATGCAAATCAAATCCCATCAGAGAGGTGATGGAGAAGGGTCACTATAAATTAGAGGGAAGCAGATATCAAGTTTCTGCAAAAGAGGTGATGCACAGTAAGTAATTTGCAACCAGCAATTTTATTATCACTGTTTTGCAAATGAAGAGCTTGTCAAGTGCTACAAGTATATCAATGCACTAGTAAAAACATGCAGGTATGTTTTGAAAATTAATTTCTCAGAACCCTAATTCTGACCTGATAACTTAATTTTTAATATGAGTTGTAAATGTTCCTAAGTTCACAAACCTGAAGTATAACCTAATACATCAAATTCTAAGAACTGTCAGCCAGATTTAACCAAAGAATCTAGTCTAGCAGAATATTAAAAGTGAACAATCTGTTTCAAATATACTTTTATTAAAAAAAAAAAATTATGTTGTTTTAGGATACAAATTCTGAAAACAATTTTATTTATGTATTTAACAAAATACAAACCCTCAAGCATACGCATATATACATATGTATCCATATGTATATGTGGTAAAGAATGCTACTTTTCTCACTGAAACCTGGTGATACACTATTAGAGTAAGAGTTCCTTTGCTAATATTCCACTTCACAGAAAGCCTGCACTCTCTATTATAGCAAATCATAACTTTAAAAAGTAACTCTATAGAATAAGAAAAAGTTAGAACTTGTTCCCTGTTATCTAAGGACAGTTTACACAAACATTCTACACAAAATTACAAAGTTATACAAAATATCTAACCCTTAGCTAAAAATAAAATTTTTTGAGCATGCTAGTCGGACTGAAAATGATTCAGGGTATGAAGGAACATAAATCATCTAAAACATTTTGAGACTAATTATATATGAATATATAAAGTATTGAGAAATACATGAAGGAGCCTCTAACTTCAGACTCATCCCTAAGAAGGTCAATTTACAAAAGAGGTATTAATATTCATTCCTCATGTCACACCTGAAAAGGTTTTTCTAGTTCACTCCCCACTCAGTTCAGAACTATATTTATACCTGTTTTTCAACCATACAAATGAGAAAGTGTTGTAATTCTTATCAGTCTACTAACAGTGGGGTCTGCATGTGAAATCCCAGCTTTTCCCTCAATCCTTCTCCAACATTTATAGCAGCAAAGAATTTTCGTTCAGAGCAATGATAATTTTCACAATACATTGCCAGGAATCCGTACAAATTTTCATTGGCTTTGACAAGAAGGAAGAAGCACAGGCTCTACAATTTTGGAAAAAGGAAGATTCCATGTAAAAGATAGCTCCACTTCCAACTATCCGCCAAACAAACCAGAAGACAAAGAGTATTTTGCCTCTAACACACATTAGATTCCAAGAGAATTTCACCAATAAACTCAGCTGTAGATGAAGAAGAAAAACCAAACCAAAAACCACATGAAAAGATTTGGAAGCAATTTCAGGTACAAGCTGCAAACTTGGGAAAGGTGAAAGGCTGGGGACTCATATTCAGAAGAAATTCGCAGAGACCTATTCTCACAGCTTTTCCATTGTCCAGAAAAAGGTACCTCAGTATGCATGGAGCATTAGTGTTCAAACACTGGAGAATACCCATAGCAGGTATACACCTCATTTTTCTTTGTCTACCAGTTGACTTTTTATAACTTATTTTGTATAACCAGAAGAGTATGTACAAACTATTTTCTACATGACAGCAGCATTTTCCATAGTGCAGTACCACAAACTATTCCATTTCCTCTCCTCAGGGAGGCTCTTGGTAAAGAAACCATGCCCTCCACTGCCAGCCACAAGTGAAGACCCTGCAGACAGGGCTAATGCAATGAAAGCTGCTTTTATTCCTTAGTTAAGAATCCTTATTCAAGTAATATGGATAAACTGAAGTTTTCAATTTCAGATAGGTGTTTAGAAATTTCTGGGTTTGCATCTGCCTCCCAAGAGATGAAGAAAGGAGGTTTAAGTGTTGTGATCTGACCTTATAAACTCCATGTGACTGATCTTATTTTAATAGCTCTAAAACTAGGTGTGCTTTTTGCTTAAATGTCAATCAGGCTGAAGGTGTACCCTTCCCCCATAATTAATAACTTTTGCTAGATGTTTATATCCAAAAGCTCCATATAAATCTTATGTCTTACAAAGGACTGTGAGAGAGGCTTCAGAAAGCCTCAGATAAAACTAATAAAAGGTGCCAAACTCCCAGTCATTTTCAGAGGTACATAGTCTCTCACTACTTCTGATGATTTCCTGTTTATGTGTTTTGATTTGTACTGAAACAAACAAAACATCTGGCAAGTCCTTTTCACTTCCATTACGGTAGGTGTGGTGTCCTTCATACTTTGTTATGCAGGCCTTAAATGAAGACAAGAAATGAAGTTCCAAAATAGAAGCTCAAGGAATAGAAACTTCCATCTACGCCTAATTATTGCCAAATTATGTGAGCAAGCCATGAGAATTACTTTGGAAATTCCAGACAAATGTCTATCCATAAGAAATATTATCAAACATCTTTACTCCCCCACTAACCTTAGTACTGTTCTAAAATTTGAACATTCAGTCACATCCAGATAGGAAGAAAAGGCAGTTATTGAGATAAGTATCACAAATACTTTTTTTTTAAGTCAAATGTTTGAGAAGTAGAAGGTTGGAAAAAATAATTTGCAAAGGGTAAAATGTGCTGTAAGAAATCAAAATTTATTTGTGCCAAATACAAGAAAATGTATGTGCCAAACCCAAGAAAACCTGTAAAACAATTACTAGTTCCAAGAGTATTCAAAGGCCTCTCAGACCCTAAAAACGTCTCAGAAAACACTTTTGCACCTTGGACTGAAACTTGTCTCCTGGGATTCTTGATAACTTGTGACAGAAGACAATGACGAGGGTTTCACACATCCGATTACCTACGTCAGTCCAAAAGCAGGAGCAAATCCCTGCCAGGTAAAGGAAGATTTGTGCCTGAACTAGGAGTGTGCCCTTAAGGAGGTGACAGACTTCAAGGGCTGCAGGTAATACCACCACTCTGATACTAAAACTCCAGGAAATTGTATTGTTTGTGTATGAAAGTGAAGGGGGACAAAATGCAGAGAGCTTTGCAAATGAGATCTCATCATTTGTTCGTTGTTCTCTTAGATTTCAGAAGCTTAGAATATCCATTTTCCTGCACTTTTGCTTTATGTAAAAATAAAAAGTAATATATTCTAAAATTTGCAAGTATATATTAAATAAATATTTAAAACATGCTCTAATAAAACAGATTAGTGTGAAAAAATTATGCAAGAGATCTTGCATGGGTATCTGCAGAGGACAGATTTCCCTGCTTAAACCCTCCCAGGTCCAGGGAAGTGGAAGTATTTTACCCTTCGAGGCAAAAATATCAGCCACAAAGAGAACAGGCTGGAATAGTTTTTTGCAGAGATGGGGTTTTTTTGAGTCAGTTGTTCAGTACACAAGCATGTTCTCTTTGCAAATTAAACCAGAACACTTTCCAGCTTCCAAGACTTCTCCAGATGTACAGCCACATGGGCATACTCTAAGTGTCTGCATTATTGGGTCCCTTACAAAAAGCAGAGGGAAAATAAGGAATGCTTATCTCTCATGCTTGATTTTTCTCTTCATCTATTTTACCTTGGTTAAATCAACCAGACCCTTTTTAAAGGAAAGGGTCCTCTTTCCTTTAAAAGAAGAACAACAGGTAGAAATATGCATATAGAAATATGCAAGGAAATGGCACCTTCAGAAATCACTTACAAAGAGGGTTCTGGCTCTTTTGGTACTCTTTGTGGTATAACCATTTTTTTTTTTTTAAACTAACTGGCCTATTTTCCAATAAGTTTATCCATAACTCCCTAAGTACTAGTTGATTTGAAAGTTAGAGATAAGATGGGGAAAGCCAAGAAAAGCCAAATCTACTAGCAAAAATCCAACTTCCCATTTAGCTGACAAGTTATATTCTATCCTTTTTTGCTTTCTTCTGAAATATTTTGGTTTCTTCAAGAAAACTTTCATAAATACAGAGATATCCTGTGCCATGTATGAGTAAATAAAACACCAAATAAATATGAATAAAACAAATATTTAAGAACATGGCATAGATTGCATATTTGCACAACAGAAAAAAAAAGATTGTTGGCTCAGTGAACAAGTGCTACAAGAACACTGACTTTTACTGCCTACACTGTAAACACTGAGTTATCACTCCCTCCTATGCAAAGCTTTCAATCTGCAAGCCATAAACAGGGTCACTGTTCCTTTTAAGTGCTGGGGAGCTCTCTGCTTTTAAGAGCTGGCTTGTGTTGCTATTACTTTAATATTGCTTTTTCTTCTGAGTCTTCAGGTTTCTCCGTTTAAAGGTTCACTGCAAATTAATCAGCTAGCAATATTTTGAACATTAAAGACAAGGGTTCCTTTCCTCTCTCCAACAAACTGTTTCATGTTTCCTGCCATTAATTTAATATGGAACAGAATGCCATTTTTCTTAGCAACTGGTACAAATATAAAAGTTCATATTTTAAGATTTCAGCTGTGCTTCAGTAAACTTAAGAAACACTAGCTGATTTCAGCCAGCCAAGAAGCAGCTACAGATCCATCAACCTGACAACCTGAAGGCCAAATCCTAAAACTAGAAGGTCTGCTTACAGACTCCATTATGAACAGGAATGGAGAAAATTCAACCTTGGAACACTTTCATACATGGTTGGTAAACAGCTTTACACTGTAAGATGTAGCAAGATTCTTAAAGAAAATTTGCATGTTAAAATGTTATAATGTAAGAACTGTTTGCTGAAGGAACCCAGGATAATTTAATTACAGGAAAAAATTTCCAAGATCTCAAAGTAATGAGGAACCTGTGACACAAATCCTAATCTGGCATATGACAGCTGCAGAATAAATTCAAAAGATTTTTACCAGACTAATTATGTGTTAATGGGCAGGCTCAGCGGGACAAAACAAATTCCCAAGGTTTAGTTTCCAAGTCATGTGACCCAATCTTTAGCATGGCAGATGGCAGACAATGACTGCATACCGCTCTTTTATTCCAAGAGCTACACACACCATTTCTGTAACCCATCACTAAAATTATTGTAATCATACATCAACAAAGATACAGCTACCACTGGTGACACTACTGCTTCTGCAGTGATTGTTTCCCACACTGTGCAGCTTGTCATTTTTATTAAGTGCTGTCAGCTCTTGGTGTGTGCAGACAAAAATTGAAATCCCAGTAGGATTTATCTTCTCTATAGATCCACAAAGACTTCAGCAAGTTGGATGTCACTTCTAATAGGACACACATGCTTGCTGTTAGCTAAAATATCAGCAAACTTTTTCAGTTGCCACGCTGTAATTTAATAGTGCTGACTTCACACCAGGTTCTGATTTTACATTCATTTTTAGAAAAAATCTAATATTTTAACATCACACTTCACCAACCTGTTAGTCCAATGGCAATGGGTATTACTCATCACATCTCTAAGCTGTACCTTGCTGAAAAAGATTAAATTCACACCCAGTGGACACCAGCCATCACATTCCCAGTAAAGTTACACCACAGCCCCACAGCTAGAATTGTGCATCCCTGTGGGAAGGAAAGAGATACGTTCTCTATTCTATCTGTACTATATTCTGTGGTTTTGATCTCCAGAAAGCAAGAATAGGACACAAGGGTTCCCCTGCTGTGAGAAATTCTAAAGACCTTTGTTCCAGAGAGCCAAGGTTTCCAGTGCTAGACTGTGGCTGTTTCACACGGCATGACCTTTATTTTTTGCATATGCAACAAAGCTGAAGAGCTTCCTCAGCATTATTGTTCACTTCAAGTTTAACACACTCTTCTGAGATCACTCCCTAGACGTTCAAAGCTCTGTTTCTTTTCTAATCCTCTTTCTGCAGCACCTTCAGCATCACAGTTTTGCTGCTCTGAAACAAAATCCTTACCATTTTGCTTTTTCTCTTAAAATTATAATTGGACTGGCAATGTGATCCTCCAGCAACTGTGACAAAATTGTAAATAGTCTCCAGGCTAAATCATAAATCCCACATTATCTGCCTATGTACTTTGCACCACTGCATGTAATGAAAACACTTTGGAAAGTGTTCCATGACAAATATGTACCTGGGAAAAGATTTCTGTATTTTCAATATTTAGAGTATTTTTACGATTGCTGCAACTGTGACAGGGCAGGGTTAATTTCAGGTTGGTTTCAGACAAACACTTCCTTCCGTATATAGCTATAGATGGGAATATTTCTGTGTCCATGAGCAGAGGCCAGAATTATCTCCTCTGCTCGACCATGCTGCTTCCTCCTTCCTTCTAGCAATAAATAACCCTGGCTCCCTGCTCTGAGCACACCGGTTGGAAGTGTGACCAAAAATACCACGTAGCGGTGTCCCTGGATGAATTCATTTCCTGCCACACACACTTCCTGAAGATTAAAGCCACTTTAATTCTTTTGTTTTCAGTAAGACTTGCAAGGTTTGTATCCCACACTGACTAGACACAGGCTTCTGTCCAGAGCTGTTCTCTGAAACAATTCCAGCCTCCAGCAGAAGCCCAACTTCCCTTAAATCACATTTCACATCAGACATCAGAAGAGTTTAGCTAGCACTGGGATAAAACTTATTTTAACTGTAACCCCTGCTGTTTGAATTCTGTGGTTTGCAGGTATGTACACATGCACACTTTAGTATTAACAGGCACTCTAATTTTTATTTTATCTCCAGCTTAACGGCTCTTCCAAAGTGGCCGATCACCTTTAGTTACCAAAAATACTCAACCCCAATCAGTTTTCAGAAACCTTAGGAACTGCTGGACTCCAGTTATCTGCTGCAAATAGCAATTTTAAAAAAATCACCTCTTCATTTTTCTTATTTTTACAGTGACTATTTACCATGAAGTTCCACAGAATCTGATCTTGACTGTAAGCCTATTATTTCTTTTCCTATACGTAGGGAAGGCACAGAAGTAATTTTCTTTTGCTGATAGGGTTTGTTTTTTTTTTGAACAAAAAAACTATCCCATTTCCTTCAATCTTTCTTCATAGAACATGTTTCCATCGATCTTTTTACTCCTTTCTGGATTTCCATAATAAAGCTGTCTCTAGCTGGCATCATTGCATTGAATAGGACAGAGCAAAGTGGGCACCTGGCACACACATCAGAAACAAGATGACTGTAACTTCCACATGGAGGTTGGCTTTCCCCTCTTGTGCACAACCAGTGACACCATGAATTCATCTTCACATCTTCAGCAGCGATCCTTTAGCACTTCAGCCAGAACTACTTGTCATTTCCTATCTGCATTGTTAATAACCAGTGAGTATAAGATTACTCAGCCTGCTTTGTCCTGAGTTGCTTCTGCAGTTTGTCAAGATTCTAATCTTCTGTTGTCCAGGTTTCCTGTAGCTCATCTGTATTTATTAAGCATATCCTCCATTCCATCTTCCAGGTCATTTCCAGAGGCTCGTACAGACACACATTCATTGACCCCTACTCAATGTGAAATTCCGGTTTGGCAGTGAGTCATCAATAACCACTTGGAACAACAATATTCCAACAGTGCATTCAATAAGTAGTGCATTTTTTCTGGACCATGCTTCCCTAGCTGACTGATGAGAAAAGACAGCATGAAAAAAACCTGATTTCAGATACAAAGAAGTAGTCACTATTGTTTTCTTCCCCTTGTCTCTCTCCCCAGTCAAGTAATTGATTCATAACTACGTATTGTTAAAAAAAAAAACAACCCAACAAACAACAAAAAAAGCCCCCAAACCTTCCCAAAATCCCACCTCATGCACTCAGTTGAAGCATCCTATGTTCAGAACTCAACCCAAACCAGCAGGCTCCCTGAACAGACAGGTGCTGTGCCAGTGCCCCTCTGGTCTGTAACACACTTAAAAGTGACTGTACCAAACGTGAAATTTTTCAATTTCCAGGTTGGTACAGGTATTCCACTGCCACATATTTACTCAAACAAAGGGAAATAATCCAGCCAACCAGCAGAAAGTGATTCACAGTACTGCTCCATCAATTTTTTGCCCTGTAAGTCAGACTCAAGTTTACTTTAGCTCAACCTTAGGGACCCACATCTCATCTAATAAACATCAGCTGTAAGATCATTAGACTCATGCAGGACTCCTCTGTACTGTTTTTCAGGGTTTCCCTATGCCCTTAAAAGTAATCTCTAGCTCTTCCACAATGGTTTTGTCTCAAGTTGACCCCATGAATGGGAAGAATGCCTCTTTACATCTAGTATGGTGTTTTCCTCCTCTGTACTTCGTGTATATTTTCTGATATAATTTCCCAGGCCACTTAGTTCCTACTCTCTTGGAAGATCTCTCTTTTGGAAGTTCCATTCTCTTTCTTTAAAGACAATCTAAATATACGTTCTGGGTTCATCTCCACAAAACATGTTACTATTTCTCACACATTAGTAATTTGTGGACTCATGTCAGCTACAAAAACTCCAAACAAACAAACAAACTCCAAACCAACAATATAAATGCCTCTTTCCAGCTGATACTTCACTCTTACATTGTAGTGCTATCCCACTCCTGCATCAAGAGGTCCCTGCTGGCTCTGTTCCCATTCTCTCACGATGCTGTACACAGCCTAGTGAACTCTCATAAGCCAATGTAAAAACTGTATGTCCCCTTCTGTCCTACAAAATATATGACTATCACTTGTGCAATTTCCCAAGAAATAGGCAGATTCACATGCTTTTTCATGTAGATATGAGTTCTATGAGAACCATGAGTTCTGAAAAGCCTTTCTATCCAACATATCTACTCTTTCCATAGTTCTGTTGGCAGTCATATCCACAGTGTGGAGTCCCCAGTCACTCTGCTGCCACTTGGCAAATTGTAAATCACTTTCTAAAAGTTGGCTCTACCTCTTGCGACCCTCAGCCTTTAGGATGAATTCAGGGACTACCATTACTATTCAAAACCTTGAAGTTAGCTGATGAAAGACTCCTTGCCCACAAATTCCTTCTGTGGGATCTGCAATGCAGAGAATCAGAGAATCACTCTCTCTGCAGCTGCCACTGACATTCCTCTGTAACAATATATAAGCCTTTTAAAGAGTTGTGAGCTATGTGAGGGTTTAAGGATTTCTCCCCCTCATACTTGCAGATTAATGCAACTTTTCAGCTTAAAATGGTGTTTTAAATTTCTAGCAGAACTAGAAAAAAAAAAAAAGCTGGTGATTTCTGTTCTTGCAAAATTGCTTGTAGCAGAAATTCAAACCTGTGTTTGAATGTGCCATTTCTAGCACATTTGTACAGTGCCTGTATTAGGTTAGAATCCGACATGCAAGATAAAAACTTGTTATACTTTGGTAGCTTTCAATTACAAATCATGCCTGCTAACACTGAAGCAAGTTTCTATTACAGCTGTTTCTTAGCCTGCAATGAGATATCAGTGATGTAAAAGCACAATTAAATGACACACACACAAAAAGTACGTCTGGAGTCTGGTTCCTTAAGGAACATCTTCCTTTAGTAGGAAAGAATTGAACTAAAGGGAAATATTTGCCAAAAAGTACTTAACTGCAATAAAATTATTTTTTAAAAAATCATCTCATACAAGTAGGACTCTGCCAATAAAATGGCAGACAAAAATGAAATTCATATGTTCTAAAAGTTCTCTCAGTACTAAACAGTAAGATCTCTATTGAGATTAAGACTGTAGAAAAATACTGTATTAATGGAAATTTTTGAGATCTGAATGGCAAAAGCCTATCAAGAATATGGGGAAAATCTATTACACTAACAAAATCTCTCCTGCTCATCCCTTATTTTGGTTTCTGTGCTCTGTGATGGGTATGTTAACAGCAAAGCAAATGCAAAATTCAGTTTTCAAAAGCTATCTTCTCTACTAAGAGTCAAATCTGTTACTAGAGAATAAAAAAAAATCACTGAGGAGAGCACGAGTGATAAAAACATCCACATGTTTGTCTTCAGTTACCAATTTACTTTTAATGAGAACTTTATAAAAAAGCTTCATTAACAGAAAATGGGAGACCTTTTGCCTTCAGAGACAGCCCCCAATATACCTTTGGCCCATCAAAAAGCACCTCCAAAACAAGGTTAATTTTTGGTGCATTCTCACCATTTTGGCAACAGAGTATAGAAAAGGTGTCTCATCCACCTTTTCAATCCTGTTATGGACATTAATCCATGAAACTGTGACACACTGCAGGCTTAAAAAATGTGAAGATGTAATTTTCTTTTGTGTGCCAAATAACACAAGCTTCAGAGTTCTGTATGGTTTTTTGTGAGCTTCTCACAGGGAATGTCTCCCCCCAACTTACCACAGTGGCTACTCCACACTTCACAATGACTGAAGCTTGAAGCTTGTTCAGCAAGAAAGAAACCCTCCATTCTCTTCAGAGATAACAAAGGGTTAATTTCCCAACTGGAGAAGTTTCAGTCTGACTGTCCTTGCTTCACAGTGGGACAGTGACAGATTCCAGGAAAATGCAGCCAAGTAAGGAAAACACTATGGTCAAGCAAATATATTAGGCAAACCTCAATGTCAGAAGCACAAAGACTGGAACAGCAGAAGCCTGCACTGCAAAGTTAAAGCCTTGTTACTTTTACAATAATGTTTTTCTCACTTAAAAATAATCTCAACAATCTTGAGAGGTAAAAAATAGTCGGTTGCTCAATAGCTTAAAAGTTAGAATTAAGCCTAGCATCAACATAGTTCAAAAATAAATCTGTACTTCAGGCTAGCAAGCACTAATATATTAAGTTACAGCATTCATATTGAAACTGAAGATAAAATGAAATCTTGCAAACATTATAAAACCTTACAATTAAAAACCAGATACTTGTCTGTTTTCACACAGAATAATCAAGGAAGATATCCAACTCAGGTGTTATTCTCTGTATTACTATTATCATCAAGATGTTTTGACCATCAGGATTAATGAAGTTAGGAGAGTAAATAAACACTCTTTGGAGGACATCCTTTCTGTTCTACTGGTCAGAAAGATCACTGGTTTTATCACCATTTCTTCCTACACATTAAATGGTTCTACTGGAATAAAAAAATCACACCACAGGTTAACAGAACGATGCATTCCCTAATCAAAGGATATAAATTTTATACGTGCATGTTTTAATCATCTGAATTTCAGCCTCATTTGCATATTAAACAGAAAATATAACCTATTCACTCAGGAAAAAAATCAAAATATATGTATTTTCACAGAGATAAAAATATGAAGGAGCAAGGAAAAAATTTAGAACCATGAGAAACACAAGCACTACATTTTTATAGGAACATAGCCATTTACAAGATGCCTTTTTTTAATGGTTGCCTTTCAAGCTGTGCCAACACTACAACAAACATAAAAGATCTGCCTCCCTAGCAGATTTAGAAGAATAAGCAATTACTACATTAGAGAAAATAGGCTCAGAAATTTCCACCAATTGGTAGTTGGCAGCAAAGCAACTCTTTATGTGCCAAACCCCAAAAAGCCCTTCGGCACCAACGTCTACGTATACCGGCAGTGAACAAACAAATTTAAAAAACCCCTACTGCCTCAAACTGAGGTCAGCCCTTCACTTTGGGGAAAAAGAAATAAACAAAAAACAAAACAAAGAAAGAATTCTCCATCCTCCTAAGTAAGTAATAGAAGGCTTTTATTTTTGTCAGGATGTTTGAAGTGATAGGTCTTCTCTTTGGGGCACTCCATCCCAGAAGCTCTTAAAACAGTTACACTATGGTTGTGCAACAAGGGCTCCTTCCCAAAGTCTGTGGAAAAGCACAAGGACTGTCCTCCCAATGGGAGGGAGGGAGGTCTCCACATTTACTCACTGCTACTGCTGGAACAGTTTACACACAGAGGCAGCTGCATGGAGCAACTCTCTGCAGACACTCCCAGTCAGAATCAGGGATTTCTCAATCCTGCCTGAGAATGCTCCTACAGCTGCAGCCCAAGTTCGATGACTGCCTTTAGAATAGAAGGGGAGGAGGAGGTACTGCAGCAAATAAAAATTGTATTTTGGAGCATTATCAATGACTGATCATCCTCACTATGGGCTGAGGAGAGTCATCATCCACCATGGGTGATGGCAACATGCAAGCAATGTGTGTGATATTTAAATTTAACTACTTTTATTAATCCCTGATGCAGTACTGCATCTTTTATACCAATGCAGATCACTGGGTTTCTGCTGTTTTAACAATGCAAGAAGAACTGACAATCCTAGCTTTTGCAGTTCACCTTACTGACTCTCTACTTGCTTGAGAGAACTAAAATCATCTGAGACAGTGACAGAACACTTCATGGGCAAAAGAGACTAATTACTGCATAATAAATATCCTCAAAGCCATTTTATTACGAATTAAATTAAACATGACAAACACTTTTTGGATGTGCCTAGGAAGGATTCTCTGTTAAGAAGCAGCATTAACAAATCTCATTTAAAATCAAACCTATTAGAAGAACTAAAGAGCACATCACGTGCTGCCACCAAACACTGAAAATCAAGAGTTTCAGCGATGCCTTTGCCTTGCTATATTTTCATCAAAACACAGAAGTTGTTCTTTTCACATATTTCCCCACAAGAAGCATATCCAAGCACACAGAACTTAACCACAGACAGAGCTCATATTGAGGCAATCTAAGTGCACTTGTTCTGTGATACTTCTGCTAGAAGTTTGCACCACAAGAGTACATAATTTTTATGGTTTTAGGCATTAAACATTATAAAAATCTTGAAAATAAAAATGCCCACATCTCTGAACACAACTGAAACCTTTACAATTACTTCATGCAGATGTATAGGCACGCAGGTCTATATAAATAGCTGTTGAATGAACAAGGATATTAATGTTTAGTCAACAGTCCAAGAGTCTGGATATCTGATACCAATGTGATCTACTCTGCAGCCTGTGCTGCTCTATTACTGAAGTCACAGTGCTGTCAGAGTTCCACAGCAGTATCAAATAAAAGTATCAGGTATCAAAGTCCTGTTCTATGATGGGCTTAGCCATTAATGTTACTGATCAAGAGAAAGTGTGTTCCTGACACTCTAAACCGGTGCAGCAGAACATCCTGTGGGCCACTCCTTTGTGCTTCTGTGCAAGAACACACAACTACCACATCATTAACGCTGGCTGTGTTTATGCAGAGGTAAAACTAAAAGCAAAACAAAGCAAGTTGCAAAGATGTGACCACCCTCCCATAATGATTAATTTCAGACACAATTCTTGACCTCAGCTCATGTTAGTTACTACCTGTGGAAATAGCAGTCTGTGGAAGTGCAATGAAGGGGACATCAATACTTTTCTTATACCACTCAGCCACTATGTGGTACTCTGAAAACAAGACCCTGGTTCTGAAAATGCATAAATGTCTTAAGTTGAAATGTTTCAAATAAACTGTATTACTTAATCAACAGTTGGGCAATGCAAAAAAGGCTGGCATATTTGTTTTACTTGAATGTAAAGATCCAATTATATATATACAATTCTAATTTTGTTGTGTGTATTAATATTTTAATAAAGCTTTTAGAAGTGGATTTTTTAGCAGCCATTATTCAGAAGCAGATTAAAGCATACACAGTAATGAGAACCAAACTTATGAAAACTGAGCATCTTAGATGGCCACAGCAGTTTGTTCTCCTACCTGCTTCCCATCCAGTGTACAAAGTCTCTTGACTACACCCGAGTCTAACTTAATGGCTTCGGTGATGTCATTCAAGACCTGCTCGAAGGAGTGCGCAGTCTTCTTGTTCAGCAGAATTCTCACGGCCTTCCGTGGCTTTACCCCACTCCTGATAACAGTCACCAGCTTGGGCTTGATGAAATCTTTGCTCTCCTTCACCTCGCTCCTCGCGGATGTCAGGGATGTCAGGGACCGGCTGGAGCCAGTCCTGATGTTCACGCACCAGTTGGGGTTGACGTTCTTGGTGTAATCAACTTTGCGGTACGGCTCGTTGGACGCACACACGTAGCTTTCACCTGGAAAGGGGAGGACACGTTCACAGTTCAAGGGGGTTTGCAGCTGTTCTGTCCATTTAAAAACTAAATAAAACAACAACCAAAAAAAAGGCAAATATTTTGGGAGTGATTTTCCTGCAGTTCAACAAGGAGGACTGTAAATTATCAGAACTTTCCACCCAAACAACACTCTCATGGAGTGTTTTAACAGATTTCAAATTACCTCTGGTTTAAAAACAAAATAAAAAAGTGTAGGGAGTAATGAGGAGGTTCAAGATATTTCACATGTCTTTTAGATTTTGAGTCATTTCACATGTGCTTAAACCACCTGAGCTCGCAACACATGACATTAAGAGCATTCTCCTACAACAAATGTCCAGGTCCTCCCCTATATATCCCTCAAACATATACTTCAAGATGCATACACCCATGTCTGTGTTTAATTATTTTACAACAGCAAGTTTTAACAGAATAAATTCAAACACTTCAAGACCCTTACCCTGAAAGGCACATTAATCTACCAGGAGTTACTGCCTTTCTACCAAGGACACACATGAAATGCATTCACTTCAATATTTTTTAGACTAATGAACACCTGTTGTGGCCACAAATGAGTCTTTGAGTATGGGAGTACAACAGGACATCTAAACTTCCCCATTTTTCTCTCCTACTTCAAAGCTGGTTTGTGGATTTCTTTTGTTTGGGTTTTTTTTTTTTTTAAAGAAAAACTGCTTGCTGATTACCACTACTCTTTTGACACCTGACAGCAATATTCAAGATGTAAACCAAGGACATCTTCAACTGTGAGTTATTTGTGTAACCCATATCCTTGAGGTTGTCATCACAAGATGACATCCCAAGGCATTCTTGAAAGGGCAGAGTATTGCTAGAAGGATCAATGGTAAATCATTCAAAACTGACAGAATACACCATTGCTCCAGACAGAAGAGCTACCTATACCTTAAAAAGCTTAACTTATTCTAAAATTAAAGCTACGCAGTCAAAGTCATTCCTGGAAGAAACCAAACTCGCTTCTTACCTGCACAGCAAGATGAGTAAAGAGTAAGCCTACATCCAGGGGACAGAATTGTAAGAGTTACAAAATGTATGCCTCCATCTAGATACATACTAGAAAACTTTTAAACAACACTTTTACTTTCTGATCTCTAGTTTGGAGAGCTGATTTATCTTAGAAGTTGCAGAGCTTATTCTAAAAGCAAGATACCAAACTGCTTTCAAAGCCCTGAAGAATTACTGTGAGCTGAAAGACTTTCTTGTTTCCTTTCCAATGCAAATTACACTGCTTTGTAATTCATCTTGTATTTAGACCTTCTTGAAAGTCTACTTGCTGTATTTGAAAGAACACACATTATAATTAAGACAAGTTAAGAATGATTTTGTTTGGGAAGTGCTGGCAGCCAATTCTGCCTCCCCAAACATCACTGGGACTGTATTTCACTCAGGAAACTGGGGTGAGGTTCTGTGGATGCCATTGCTTTGCCTGTACTCTCCCCCTTCACTCATCCCCATCATTCCTTCTCATTTTCATAGATCAAGTGGTGGACAAAACAAACTGATACAGACAAAACGAGACTCCTACTCTTTCCCCTCCAAAAAATAGCTACGAGAAAGGAGGTTTTTTCAGCACACCAACTCTTGAAGAAGAGCTGCATGCTGCACACTATCACCAATTTACAGGTAGGAGAAAAAGAACCCCAAACTCCACACAGCTTTGTAAGGACTGTGGTGTTGAGAAGCTTATACTGCCCCAGAACTACATACTAAATTTTAAGAAATCTCCAAGCAATCTGATGTTATCAAACCTGAGCAAGATATTGGATGAGATGACTTCAGGAAGTCCCTTTCAAACTAAGAGATCCTACAATTTTAAGGATGTGCACAGTTCTCTTTCAATAGCTGTTTTTGTACATCTATCCTGTTACTGCAAAACAGCATGAGAGATTCAAGTTTTGTGGCAGCAGCTGAGCTAGAATAGAAAGCAAAGGTTTCCCCCTGTACATCCTCTAACACTAGATTCAAAGGACCATGCTTGTTTTCTGAACAATTGCCAGTAAGTCTGCCTCCAAACTCACTGCCAAATGAGAAGCACTTCAAGAAGCTGGTCGTTCTAATTCATACCAACAGGCTTACCAAATATACCTGCTGATCACTTCATTATTCTCCCCTCTCCAGCTACCTTCCTGCATGACACAGAGCCCCAGCAGAGTGGAACTCCAGACTAAGCACCACAGAGCCACCTGCTCACTCCACTCACTGGGACAGAAGAGGCAAATTCAGAAGGGTAAAATAAAACTCAGGGATTGAGATAGACACAGTTAATTAGGGAAAGCAAAGCCACAGGGGCAAGCAAAGCCAAACAAGGAATTTGTTGACCACTTCCCAAGGACAGGCAGGCGTTCAGCCACCTCCAGGAATGCCAGGTTCCATCATGGTAATGGTGGCCTAGGAAGACACATGCTGTAACTCTGAACATTCCTCCTCTTCCTTCTTCTTCCCCCAGATTTATAAGCTGAGCATGACGTCATATGGTCTGGAACATCACTTGGGCCAGTTGGGGTCAGCTGTCCCAGCTGTGTCACCTCCCAGTTTCATTTTCCCCCAGCCCACTCACTTGGGGGATGGCATGAGGAGCCAAAAAGGTCTAGGCTCTGTGTGAGCCCTGCTCAGCAGTAACAAAAACATCCCCGTTATCAACACTGTTTTAAAAACAAATACAAAACATAGCCCAAAGCAGCTACCATGAAGAAAATTAACTCTATCCCAGCCAAAACTAGCACAAACTCTTAGGACAGTCTGTCCAGCTGTGTGCAAGGGAGTTTTAAATAAATTCAGAGAACTACCTCAAAATTCACCATCATTGAGAATGTTCAGAATTATCCTTTCTGACTCAAAACCAATGCACTTCCTAGACCATTAAAAAAAAAAAAAACCACAACAAATGCACACAAGGTAATTCAAAGTTAAATTTCAGGGCTGAAATTTAAATTAACAAATTTTAGAAAAACAAATAAAAATTAAAGCTACTCAGAAACAGAGTGTCAAACTTGAAGTAAATTGCTTTACATAAAGTAAAGGCAGAGGACAAAAAGTCCCTTTGCTCAAGGATTTATCATAGAAGAGTTTCAAAAGGCATGCTGGCTTTGTCTTTTGGACTCATAATCATAAATAGAGCATCTTCTTCATGTTATCATGGAATGCGATCTATTATCTGTCACAGCTGCGCTACAGCACTGTATAGGACAGCAGAAATTGTACTTTTATAAAATTTTCAGTCAATATTAATCCAAAAGGACCTATATTTCTTTAAAATAGCAGTGTAAAACTTTCTGTCTCCTACTGCTTCCCTTGCCTGATGCGTGAATAAAATAATTTCTTGATTATCTCAGTGTCGAGATGGGGATTTCTTCTTGTTACTTTTCTTTTAAGCAGAGGCCATAGTAACAAAACTCAGGAAGTGCTTTCAAGTTAAAACAATGTAATAACTTGAAAGAATTTCAAATTATTTGGTTCAGCTGCATTTAGCCAAGTTGAAGCACAAACTATTCTACCTTAAAAAAAAAAAAAAAAAAAAATCTGCCAAAAAGAATTGAAAATTTCGTATAATTAGCAGATACAGGAAAGTCTAATTACTTGAGAACCTAGTATATTACAGACTGTTTGAGAACATAGTATATTACAGATTCTTTAGCAAGTGTTTTACAGTCTATGCCTGCTTTCATGTACCAGACATATAAATAAAGTTAAGTAACACAAGTTTCACATAGAAAACAGATTTTACTACTTCACCTGAAAGGCAGGCACATATGGCAAGACTAGAGCTAGGGCTGTAAGTGAGAAAACACTTCCACTGAGTGATTTGCTTGTTTCGCAATTTAAAGACAAAGGATGAAGTTTTGAAATTATTACTAAAATCTCTAATTATTCTACCACAGCCAGAAGTTCACCCACAGTTTCTAAACTCTATTTAAAAACTTGCAAAATACAAAAATAACCCAATAAAAAGTATAGTTAGGAAGTCAATTGCTTCTCTCTGGATAAAGAATGGTTTTCTAGGAATGAGTTAAACATTTATTTGTTTGACAGGTGTATACATTCTCTACTTACCAGATGAAAATAAGTAAGTTAAAAATGGCAGGGGTAACTTAAATGACACCTATAAAGTTAACTCCAGGAAACTTTCCTACAGAATGGTGTATTTAAAATGCCTGCCTGAGAAAACACCATCCCTTGATAAGCAAGCATTAATACTGTGTGCTATTGTTTAAATTATTTTAGCCATCTTCCAAAGTAGAAAATGCACTTACATGTGTTGGTTTGGAAGAAATATCATGTCATTTTAAGAAGTATTATCTCTTTTTTACAATAAGTTTTTTTAGATAAGAACCTGAAAATATATATACCATATATATACACCATATTTGCTCACAGTTTTCATGTATGACCTGATTTTAAATCTGCTTGGGATTAATTCATGTATAAGTACACACTTCTACTAATCTCTACAATATTCCAGAAAACTAATATTTGTCAAATATAACACACAATACTTGATTTTTGAGCGGGTCTAGAAGGGTTGAACCAATCAAACTGATTTCAAATGTTGTTGAAACTAACAGATAGCTTTATAGTTAAAAATCACAAACATAAATAAATTTGATTGATTCACTGACTGTCTCGAATGAGATTTTTCATGTGCATACCCTAAATGCATATCATCCCAAATACAAAGGAAATATTTTCTGAGACTTTAGTGGCATTTTAATTGGGCTGTAGCTTTTTTTTTCTTTTTGCATTTTTACATCTACCAAGTCTAGGAAGTTGACACATCTCCAAAAAAAAGCATAAACAATAATTCAGATATTTACACTGCTGACTTCAGTATGGTCAATTTTATGGTCTGAAGACCCACTTTCCATTTATAATCTTCCAAGATTTTAAAGCTAATGCATACTAACTTTAACTAGCACAGAGTCATAGAAGTTACATGATGGAAAGTAAATACCAAGTCCTCAGCAACATTGGCATTAACATCAATCAGCTCCCAGGTTTCAGACCAGAGCATGAGTTCAGTCTCTAATACTACACTGAGTTTTACGGGTAAAGCAGCACACTATAGGCTAATGAAACAAGAAGATCAATTAAGCATTGCTTTCTTTTTATTTTTTTTTAAATTTAAATGCAGAAAAAATTTCAACAATTCCAGACGTAGGTGACATCTGGGACTCTCGAGCCCAGCCAAACTATTCCACAGCAGAAAGCTCAACCAGGCTGCAGAGCAGTTTTGGCAGAAGTCTGAAACCTCCTTATAAGTTCACAGCATAATTTCAACAGAGTGTGCCATCCATCCCATGATTCATGACACTACACAAAGCAAGCTTAAAGTGCCAGCTCTTCCAGGAAGAAATCCTGCTACCTCCAAAAACTCCTCAAATTGGGCATAGGCTCACTTAAAAGGAGAATGGTCTGCTAATATTTTGGGTCACAATATAATCAGCAAATGGCACAAGTCTACTTCTGATTTTCCAAGCCTTATTAACAGTAGAAAATCAGCTAGAAGACGTGGAACATTGCCCATTGACAAGGAAACATTACCTGCCTCGAAATAATTTAGCTGCACTGAATTAATAACCAGATGCACTATCCATGAAGAAAGCTGCTGTGTAAATGGCTTAAGAACAATGTAAAAGGATTCCAGTTTCAGACAGCCACCATTCTAAACACAACACTTGCCATTCTCTCAGAAGAGGAAAATACAGGTGATTAACACAGAGAATGGAAAAAGAGAAAACAAGACTACATTGGTCAGTCTGACTGACAAATAGCCATAGGTGATCAGCTGCCTAAATACTGGTTTGCTTTCTTAGAAACTCATCCACAGAGTTTTTCATTTGCCATCTGTTCCTTCAACACCAATCCTCAGGATATGTGCCTAGCTCACTTTTCAAAATAAAAATGCATGCATTAAGGAGAATAGGGTGTACACCTAGTAGACAATTGGAAGGCTGTAGATGTGTCTATCCAGGGTCTACCTAGACTACAGTAAAGTGTCTGACACCACCTGCCACAGCATCCTCCTAGACAAACTGCCTGCTGCAGGCTGGCTGGGTGGACTCTGCAGTGGGTAAAAATCTGCCTGGATGTTTGGGCCCAGAGAGCTGTGGTGAACGGAGATAAACCCAGCTGGCAGCTGGTCACTGGTGCTGTTCCCCAGGGCTCTGCTCGAGCTGTCCTGTTTAACCTCTCTATGGATGATCTGGGCACGGGGACCGAGGGCACCCTCAGCAACTGTGCAAAGACACTGAGCTGGGTGGAAGTGTCTTTGCACATCCAGGGATGGATGGCAGGCTCTGCTGGAGACCTGGACAGGCTCCATCAGTGGGCTGAGGACACAATTGCAGGAGGCTCACGAAGGTGAAGTGTCAGGTTCTGCCCCTGAGCCTTGCAATGATACAGGCTGGGTGAGGAATGGCTGGGGACAGAAAGGGACACCTGGGGTGCTGGCTGGCAGCAGCTGAACCTGAGCCAGTGTGCCCATGTGGCCAAGAGTGCCAATGGCAGCCTGGCCTGGATCAGCCAGCAGCACAGGGAAGGGTTTGTTCCTTTGTTCCCCTGTACTGGGCACTGGTGAGGCCACACCTGGAGTGCTGTGTGCAGCTCCAGGCCCCTCACTTTAAAAAGGACACTGAGGTGCTGCAGCACATCCAGAGAAGGGAAACAAGGCTCATGAAGGATCTAGAAAACATGTCTTATGAGGAATGGCTGGGGGAGGTGGGTTTGTCTAGTCAGGAGAAGAGCAGGCTCAGGGGGCACCTCATGGCTGCCTACAACCCCCTGAAAGGAGGCTGGAGGGAGGTGGGGTCGGTCTCTTCTGCCATGCCTGCAGTAAGAGGAATAGAGGAAATGGGCTTTGGCTCAGACAGGAGAAATTCAGATGAGATATTAGAAAAAATCTTGTCACTGATAGGGTGATCAGGCACTGGAATAGGTCCCTCAGGGAGGTGGGGGAGTCACCATCCTGCAGGTGTTTAGGAGGCATTTGGATCTGGCACTGGATGATGTTGTTTAGGGGTTACAGTGGCAGGGCTGGGTGGATGGTTGGACTGGGATGATCTCAAAGGTCTCTTCCAACCCTGATTATTTTATACTTCTATATGAACTATTCTAAATTCAGCCATGCAATATTAGATACTGATAAAAAAGTAGGATGCATCCTGCCCTTCTGCACCTCAAGTGTGATACCTGCAGTTGCGAGGGAACACAGCTCCCTGACCATTTGGGGTTCTTCACAGCACAAATTTTGTGAGCCAAAATTTGTGAGCCAAAAAAACCTCACTGCTAAGCATTTAACAAATAACCTAGACATACTCAGACTTTTTGTCCTTAAAAAATAGGAACTACTAAATAAATATTTACACATGCTTACTTTTCTCTAGCACTAGGCTAGAAACCAACTGTGGATATGCCACATAGTGAGCAACAAAAGGAATGAATTAACCATGCAACACTCGAAAATCCTTAGTAGGGATATTTGAAACAAAGGTATCTAAATAAGGTTTTCTGGCTTGTTTTTTGCAAGGTTAATAAGCACTATCTCCTGAAAGTCACATAAAGGATCACTTTTTAAATGGTACACTGCATAACAGAGAATGACATAGCTGTCAGGTAAAAACATCCCTAGAGAAAGAAAACAGTTTCCATATTTTTTTAAGCATGTGTTCCCCTGTGAATCCCACAGGACAGGGCAGGTATCTAGATAGGTTTCACCTACTCACCTTATGTTCCTCGGCTTCCTTGGGAGCAACTCTTTAGCTTCAAAGGTACCAAATGCTGTTTATTTAGTACAGCAAGGTAGTTATTAGGGCTACTGACCTTCTTTCTAACTTTAGGAAACACAGCAGAGCACCCTTTCTGTGTTCTGTAACACAAAGCCAAGCAGATTTCCGGAACAGTGTATTTACAGCATATATGACTGATCCAAAAATAAAACAACCCCTTTTACGAAGGATTGAATTATTTCAACTTCTCTTTCCTTCCTTACTTTGAGCAACTTCCCTCCTCCTCAGTTTCTTACAATTCACTTTCATATCACCTTTAATAACCCTGTATGAGTCAAGATCTTTCCTCTACAGCACTCAGAGTTCCACATGCACTTTTTAAAATCTGGGATGGCAACCAGGATTTTAGCAGATGACTAACTGCTACTAGTTCTCTTTTGATTTTATTTAGACATGAAGAGGTGCAGATTACAGCTTCCTACAGGCTTTCACAGAATCACAGAACAGCTGAGGTTGGAAGAGACCACTTGAAGTTCAACTCCTGGAGCAGGCAGGGTAAAAGCTCTCAGAAGACACTCAATGCCACCTGGTATCAAACACATCTGACATCATGTGCCTGCTGCACAGGAAGTAAATAACCCCTTTCAGGTAAACTACAATTTCCCCATCCCTGAAACTAGGAGATGGTGGTGGAACTATTTAATTTTACTTGGATGGGAAGTAAACTAAGAATTACATCCACATTTCACATCCACACCCCAGTGCTCCAGAACTGTGTCACTACAGTGATTTGAACACATATTTGGAAGAATATGCATTTGGTGGTTTTTAATCCTTCTTTCATCCTCCTTTTTTACCCTTCTTTGTTCAACTTTCAACATTTGCCCCCTTTTTTTAAAGCACTACAGCTTCTGGCTTTAGCACAGGAGGGTAATCATACCTTTTGGAACAAGCAAAAATACAAACTGCCTGCTTGGTATTACCATCTGCTTGCCCTGACAACAGAAAAGATATTCTTGACCTAATACAATAGTGCACGTCAACTAAAATCACAGGTACTTTATGCAGGATTAAAATGTAATATGCAGTAACAACAATGGTCTAAGGCAGAAAAAACTTGGATTGTTCAACACCTCATTTCAAAACACATTCTCTTACTCTGCATTAATGAGGCAAAGCTCATTCCTGTGAATCAAATACTGCCCTATGCTATGTGTCCTGGCCATGGACAAGGACTGTATGTCCTGTGCAGAACCTTCCCACCTCCTGCCCAAAGACTTCCCTGTTGATTGTGAGCACAACCAGGCAGACAAAACTACTGACATTTTATAAAGGACTGTATTAATTAAGCATTGTCGAACAAAGACTCTCAGCCATTTTTCTAGGGATCTAGAAGGATTGCCATTAGATGCAAAATCATCAGAACTTCTCTTTCCAGGAATGAAGTCTACACTTGCTTTCATTTCCCAAAATCCAACAACTCCCAACTTTGCAGTGACCTTTACAAGCAGGATTCTCCACATTCTTCATTAAGAAGACAATGAAAGCAAAGAGGCAGAGCATGATCAACATCCACATAAAACACATATCTCGGGACTAAAGAGCTGCACAGTTCTATTACCACGGTGTCATGCTTTAGGGAGCCTACATTTTCAAGGGAAACTGAAGGAAATAGACAAACACTTAAACAGCTAACTCTGGAAGAAAATAAAAATTAATCTACTGTTCAATTTTTGATATTGAAGAGAAAGTATAAAATTACACATGGAATATCATATTCTAAAGTAAAAAGTAGTGTTATGTCTGAGAGTAAAGCTGGAAGAAAGAGAACTATAAGAAAGTCATAATAGCCCCAGCCCCGACCTCCTCTCTGGATCTGCCTGCTCAAACAGATCAAGAGCAGACAATGAAATTCTCCCCTCCTTCTATTCTAAGAAAACAGTGAAAACGGTCAAACTCATGAGCCATAATATTTCCTAATCTACAGGGGCTGAGAATATAAATTATATTTGCCTCAGGCTGGTCCAGCAGAGCATGCTTTTTTGATTGTCATATCCAGTTAAAGAAAAGCAATATGCTTCATAAAATGGAGCTTCTATTTTTGACTAATAAACACGATCTGGTCCAATTTTTAACTGACTCAACCCATAACAGCAATATTTCATATCCTCACTATGTCTATGCACTAGCTCTTTTTCTCTTAAAATTGCAAACAGTAAAGCAGTGCCAAATACAGCCAAACTCCAAAAAAACGTTTATCAGCGACTCAACTCAGCTCCTTATGATACAGAATTTGATGCTGCCAGCTTTTATATCCCAGATAGATAAATAGGAAATAAGTCTTAAAGAGCTTGCCCTGTACTGGGATATGTCACTGTCCAAGAGCCACACACACAGGCTGGAGCTGAGGGAGGTTTAATGCAGATCTTGCTGGCTTGGCAAGGTTTGCTGAGTGCTCACCTTCTGCTCACTGCAGAGATCTGCCACTGCTGAACCTGAAGTGCTGTGACTCCATGTCCCCGTTCAGGAACACTGGGAAGGGGCCAGGAGAGCAGCGAGCTCGGTATTGCATCACGCAGCCATGGCCCGTCTGGTGCTCAGCCTGTGGCTAGCACACACTACAGCACTTTGGTTCTATTTTCCTCTCTGAAAATATTAAAAAAGCAATACAGCAAAATACCACTCAGAACTACTTCTGGTGCTTCTGCGGTTCAAGCTTTAGGTCAACACCAATGTTGGAGTATTTACTCGAGAGCAGAAATTCAAGCTGCTGTGCTGTAACCATGAGAAATAAAGAAAATTAACCCAAGTCCAATCTCTTCCAGCACCTCAAGAGCAAAACAGCTGGCAAAAAACTCAAATAATTTCAAGGAATGATAGATTCACTACTTGTTTGCTGTCCTTTCCTTCCTATTTATATTTTTCTTTCTCTGTGTGATCATTAGTCTTACACTGGTGAAGTTTTTAGCATGCTAACTGGAGAACATACTAATCCAATTATGATGCTATAGGCTTTTCTTAATATTCTTGAAAGTTGTATTGGTCATGGAAGGATGACTAAGTACTTGGGATTCTTTTTTCCCCCTTTTATTTCATTGAGAAAGCATGGAAGTGGCATTTTGACTGTGACATTTATTTTCCTTTATTCTTCCAGTGGAAAGCCACGACAAAGGTTACGCTTTCAATGAGTATTTAAAGAGACAAAGAGTAAGTTTTGTTTTCAGTTATTAATTTATAGTTGTAAGAGTATATACTGCTGTCCAGCAAGTAATTCTATCTTTGTTTTAAGTCATAAAAGCTTAATATCATTTCTGCTGCAACATTTCAAAAGTCACCCCACTAGTGACTGTTGCTAGTTTCATCTCCTTTCCCTTCTGTCACCACTTCAGCATATCAAATTTTCTTAAGGTATCTCTAAATTAATCACCAAATTATGAAAGGTTTGGGTTTTTTTTTTTACTTTCTTAATTTCTTTTATCACCACAGGGTCAACATTTCACTCTACAACCACTTCATATTTCCTCAGCTGTCACTGTAAAACAACAGCCTAACAACAGTAGATCACATAAGTCCTCAGCACTATGGTACTATCAGGAAGTGCCCTTCCATGCACATCTTTTTTGAGGGAGCCCCATTTGGCACAGCAAATTCTGTAGCTCCCCCCTTTCTCTTCCATGTTGTGAACCAGGTGGTTCCTAACTCCCAGTGCCCTTACTGGTGGATTAGATAAAGGTCTTCAGGTTCCCTTTCCATCCAGTCCTCCAGGTGTGATTCAGCACTGCTTTGAAAAGGAAAGCTTCCAAACCAAATCTCAAAGGACAGGCAGCTGAAAGCCTGGGAAGCAGGAGGCATTGGAAGGCCTACAAAAAACCCCTAGTTCTTCATTAATGCCAACCAGCTACACCTGGTCACAAGGTGGAAGACTGAAGTGGCTGATGTATTAAATACCTGAGAACAACCATCAAGAGAAAATTCATTACAAACCTCTCAGAGTGCACAACACAACCTGTGCATTTTGGGAAGCAGGCAATGCTGAGATTAAACTGTATTTTAAGAAATCTCCTGAAAAGACTGGGGAATTCTGCTCCTTATTATGATAATTATCACTCCCCACAAACAAGGGGCATATGTGTCATTCACAAAACAATACTTCTGGCCTCATTTTGAGATAGTCAAGTGCTGCTCTGTTCAGATTTGCAAGGTCTATATAACCTTAGCAGCTAAGGCCAATTATGAAAAGCTACTTAGGAACAACTCTGAAATACATCTGATTCTATAACATGCTTTTGAAAGTCAGGCAAGGTAGATAATTCCCTCTTTTAATATGGACTCTGATCACGTTTGAAACTAGGACCTTACATCTGTTAGTTTTAATAAGTGGTAGGATAGATATCCTTTTTTTCACAGCACTTGGGCTTCCCCTCTGAAGGCTGAAGCCAACTGTGAGTCAACAATGACACTTACAGAACAAAATTACAGCATTTGCCTCTCTTACAAATGGAAGGTAAACCAAGAACTTCACAGTTCTTGGAAGATGAAAAGAGCACCTGCTGCTTAGCCACCATTGGAGTCCAGCGCAGCGGACGCAGGTGGCAGCACTCGGGGTGGCGGGAGGAGCGGACGGTCCACACCGGGAAAACGAGGCCCTAGCGCCCCTCACAACAGCGGGCAACCCCGGCCACTCGCCCTCACGGCCTCTGTGGCCGCCAGCTTTCAGCAAGGCGACCTCTCTTCGATCCGGGCAGCGACTGGGAAGCTTACCCCAGGGAGCGCCCGCAACCCGCCACACCACCGGGTCCCACGGCCACCTCCAGCCGGGCTTTGACACCCCCCTCACCTTCCACCAGCTCGTCCAGGCTGGTGAGCTTCTTGCTGCCATCGATGGTGTAGATGGTGCGGACCCCCTGGGGCAGGTTCACATTGTCCGACAGGGACCGGGTGAGCTCCACCAGGAGGGCGTCGAAGGAGCGGAAGCGGTCGGGGGAGATGGCGTACACCAAGCCCTTGAAGTACCTGTCCCCGTTGCGGTAGAAGCGGGCTTTGCGCGCCTTCTTCTCGGAGCTGAGCGCCTGCAGGGTGCGGGTGCGGTAGAGGCTGCAGTGCGCGCTGTGCGCCGGGCTGGGCACCAGCCCATTGCCCCGCGGCCCCGCGCCGCCGCCCGCCCCGGAGCCTCCGCGCCGCGGCCCGGAGCGCTGCTGCCGCTTGTCCCGCTCCTCGAAGTGCTCCAGCTCGATGCTCCGGCTGCTCGCCATGGGGAGCCGCCTGCCCGCCCTCCGGGCTCCGCTGCGGGCTACTACGCCTGCCCGCCGCGCTCGCCGAGGCTCGGGCCGCCTAACAGAGCATCGCGCCCGGCCGCTGTCGCCGGGAGGGCTGCGGCTGAGCGCGGCGCCCGACCTGCCCCGCCAGCGCAGCCCCGGCCCCGCCGCTGCCCGCTGCTGCGCACAAAAGCATCCCTCACGGCCGAGCGCGGCTCCCCCCGGCTACGGGCGATGCCGGGGCCCGAGCGGGAGGCTCGCAGGAGCCCCGCGGCCGCGCCCCCGCGCCGTGCCCATGCGGGCAAGCACAATGCGCGGCTCCCCTGCTCAGCCCCTTCCCTCCCCGCTGGCTCCGCCGGGCGGCCGCGGCGACGGGGCCGGAGCGCCCGTTCGGGCAGCTGCAGCTCTGCTCCCGCAGCGGGGACAGCGGGGACGGCGGCGCAGCCTCCCGGCTCCCCGGCGGCGGCGGAGGCAGCGGATCCGGCGGCCCGGCCGTGGAGCGCGGCGGAGCGGGAGCGGGCGGGGCTCCTGCCGCGCCGGGCGGGCGCGGGGGGCGGCGCCAGCTCGGATCCCGGCCGGAGCGGGGGCGGGAGCGGCCGTGGGAGCGGGGAGCGGGAAGGGAAAGGGGTTCTTCTAGGAAAGGAGGATTTAAAGCCGCAGTTTTCCCGTCGGGGTAGTGCCGCCCTTTTGGTGGCCGTCCAAGAGCTCCCCGCCCCTCAGGCTCGCCCTCGGAGCTGCCCGCCAGCCCTCTCCCGGCTTTACGTGGCTCAGTCACTGCGTTAAGAGGCTAAAAATGCTCCTTCTGTACGGCCCTCAGCCTAAAATACATCCCGCGGGGCAGAAAACTACGCGTCCCAGTCATTTGTTGGCGGAACCGCTTTAAGGGGCATGTAGCGATAGGACATGGGGTAATGGATTCAACGTGAGAGTAGGTGTAGATTGGATATTGGAAAATTCTTCCCTGTGAGGGTGGTGAGGCACGGGCTCAGGTTGCCCGGAGAAGCTGTGACTGCCCCTTCCCTGGAAGTGTTCCAGGCCTGGTCGAGTGGGGCTTTGAGCAAGCTGATCCAGTGAAAGGCATCCCTTCCCATGGCAGAGGGGTTGGAACCAGATCATCTTTGAGGTCCCTTCCAACCAAAACCATGCTGTGATTCTATGATGTTCCTTTTGCATTTGCCACCACTTCTCCTTGAGGACTCCAATAAACCCATTCACACAACCTAAAACTCCTAAATTTGCTGCAGCCCACGTTTCATGGTTTCCCCAGTCATCTTCTCAATACTCCTGAGGCTGCTCCAGTGAAATTCACTTTTCACAGAAATGGCCTGAGATGCACTGAAATGGATGCAATTTCAACTTTTTTCCAACTTATTTTCAACCATCACAGAACATATTTTCTTCTCTTTGCACAATGAGAATGTAAAATAATGTAAAAGCTTTTACAACTTTTACATGTACGTACACATTTTCTTTTTTTTTTTGTTTTTAGGTCTCTTGCATTGGGAAGTTGCAGTTATGTCATTACAGGTGAACACAGTTTGTGATCTTCTGTCCAAGATTCTTTGCCACACTTTTGATGGAATTATCATTTTCCCCTTTATATGTTTTGAAATACTAATAAAATCAAGCACCTTCTCACTATTATGACTGGGTTTTTTACAAAGTACATTAAACATCTAGCTACAATATTCTAAAGATGATACATAGAAAACATCAGTGAAACTCACTCTTTATTGAAGTGCCAGCTTCTCTGGTGCCTGAAAACCTCCACAAGCAAAAAGAAGTGATAAACTATGTGGAGCTGGATTATCTCCTCTGGTGGTAAAATCAACAAAAGGAACTGAACGAGAGGGAATTTTGTTACAGTCAGGGCATGAATACACTTGCTAAGATTAGACACACCGGTCTTGCCTAGGAACCAGGACCTTGAAGCCACAAAACAGTATGGATCAACTTTTTACACTGCCTTTGATACGTAGTTTCTAGAGCTGATTACAGGCAAAGTTACACAGACAAAATTCAGACTCACGTGGATGGGTCTCAGCTGCAAAGTTACAATTTTTTCCAAATGGTACCACGCTGCAGGGGCGTGTCTGGCCTTTGCAGAACAAGTCACATTCCTCAGTTCAAACCTCAGCTGAAGGTTATTTGGACTAACCTTTTTTCCATTTGCTCAGAAGCAGGTCACAGAAGCCCAGGGAAGTTTAATCCCTCCCTCGTATACACCTTTTGTCTCTCTGAGCTGCTAACTATTGCCAGAGGACAGTGCTCAACTGTGTGCAGAGGACTAATGCAGACTAATATCTAAATATATATATATAGATATATACAAATTTAATGTATTGGCTGTGTCTGTGACTGAATATAGGTTGGAGAATCCAGTGCCAGGGTTAACGTTTTGCCAGTTTCAAGTTGTTTTGCTGGGTGGTAGGTTATGTCACATGTGGGACTTGCTCTGACTTCTGAAATCTCTAGCTAGAGAGGAGATGCAGGGAAAGGAATTACATACAACCTCTGGTAAAGGTAAAGGGGATTTCTCCAGCTTTGACCAGGAAAATTCTCTCTCCTCCTCAAAGGGAATTTCCTGTTAATTTCGAAGTCTGTAGAGCAACTGTGTTTTATAGAGTGTATAAACATGAAATTGACTTCTGGTCTGTAAAACTAAACTGCTTCTATATTAAGAGGCTATTTACAGAGAAGTTGGGATTAGATCTGCATGTGCAACTGCCAAGGAAATTCCTAGTGACTCCTCAAACTTGGTCCTACAACTTGTGCTTTATTTATTTATTTATTTATTTATTTATTTATTTTGGTTCTCCTCAGATGTTATGTGTATTTTTAATAAGCTCTGTAAACCCCTGTTGAGAATGGTTCACAGTGCTTCCATTGATGTGTATGCTTTGCCTTTTCCTTAGCACCTTGTTTCCCCTACGGAGTTATCTGTAGTCAAACAGATGTTTTAAAAGATGAGGAATATAACCCCAAAACAACCCCACATGCAACTGAAGGACATTTGCTGGTACACTTTAGAAAATGAATGTGATTAATATGCAGTCCTGTATGGAAGTGATCTATGCATTCCCATTGTCTTCTTCCAAAATAGGGTTGGCAAATTAGCAGCTCACTTTACAGCAAGCAAGGTTACATGTATAAATGATACCTTGCTTATTAACCTAAATCTCCAGACACCATTAAACGTGATTGTCATT
This sequence comes from Acrocephalus scirpaceus scirpaceus, assembly GCA_910950805.1. NCBI lineage: Eukaryota > Metazoa > Chordata > Aves > Passeriformes > Sylviidae > Acrocephalus > Acrocephalus scirpaceus. The sequence goes on along the minus strand of OU383778.1, from coordinate 58,579,802 downwards.
CATTCTTGTGATATTCTTATTCTGTAAATATATATTCCCTATTTGAGTAGAAAAGAGCTTGCAGTTCTCATGTCCACCTAATTAATCAGTTCTCTCATCTGCCTTTGCTTTGGTTTTTCCCTTCCTCTTTTATTGTGGTGGGCATTATGAATTCTTGGTTGAAATCTCTTCCTGCATCCAGAAGAGTTCTTATGTGGTTTTGTTGCTTGGTTGGTTGTTTTAAAACAAGCAAGCCCTGTGAGAAATTTCTAACAGGAAGCTAAGAAAAGTTTGCCATCATATCATGCAATGTCTTTTTTCCTTCTGTTACCTGAACTCTTTACCTTCCTTGTTGTAATCACTGACATTCAATTTACTTAGAACATCTAATAGGATTGATAGGTGAGATTCAGTTCAGAATTAGAGTTTACAGTGTGTGGTTTTAGAAAAAAATCATGTACCTGCCTTTACATTTAGCCCATTGATTTCACCTTGAAAATAATAATACATAATGTTGCTAAAGAAGAAAAAAAACCCCACCATAAACTTGGGGTATGTTGACTGAAGATTTTATTTATGGAAAATATAATTTGAATAATTCAATAAGGAAATGTTTACCCATAGCACTAAAGATATCAAATTTGAGTATTTAAGCAATTAGATGATTATTTGCAATGATTTTTTTTTCAACCCAAGAATGTTAAAATGCTTTTAAAATATTCATACAATAAAATTTCTCAGCATCCCTGTGAGATTCTGTGCCCTACTTCATAGAGGCATAAAATGAGAAACCAGAATTTTAAGCAACTTGACCAAATAGCAGAGAAATGTATCAGTGTAGGTGGAATAATGAAGATCTTCGGTCCTTAGTGAGCCAGCTGTGCCCAGGTGCCCAAGAAGGCAGTAACATCCTGGCCTGGATCAGCAATAGCGTGGCCAGCAGGACCAGGACAGTGATTGCCCCCTGTGCTCGGTACTGTTGAGGCTGCACCCCAAATCCTCTGCCTGGTTCTGGGACCCTCACTGCAAGAAAGACATTGAGGTGATGGAGTGTGTCCAGAGAGGGGAAATAGAAGCTGGGAAAAGGTCTGGAGCACAAGTCCTGTGGGGAGCAACTGAGGGAGCTGGGGGTGTTTAGCCTGGAGAAAAGGAGGCTCAGGGGAAACCTCTCTACTCCCCTGAAAGGGGGTTATAGCCAAGTGAGGGTCAGTCCCTCCTCCCAGGTAACCAGGGATAGGACAACAGGAAATGCCCTCAAGTTGCACCAGGAAAGGTTGAGATTGGATATTAAGAAAAAAATTCTTCACTGAAAGGGTAGTCAAGCTTTGGAAGAGGCTGCCCAGGGAAATGGTGGAATCATCATCCCTAGAGGTATTTAAAGGATGTGTAAATGTGGCACTTGGGGACATGGTTTAGTGATCGACTTGGCAGTGCTGGGTTAGCAGTTGGACAGGAAGATCTTTAGGGTTATTTCCAATCTAAACAATTCTATGATTCCATAATCTCATTATGAAGCTGTTCTTACATTAACACTTCTTGATGAATAGGAATATGAATCTGAGTGTTGCTGAATATTGAATTATCTCTATACAACTTAATGTATCATATGGAGATGTCTGAGTGCAGGATCTGTGATGTCTGTGTGTGTATTTAGAAGGCCTCAGGATTATGCACCGGTTTTGATAGATTAGATGAAAATGCCATACAGAAGTTTGGTTACTTTTTAAATGACTTTGTACACTTCCCAAAGGATACCTCTGTCTTTAAATTTGTCTTTAAGAATTTAGATTTGTCTTTCTGAACATGTGTCTTGGTTTTGAAAGAAGAGGTATCTGCTAAAGAGGGGCAGTGCCTCTCTTGGAATGGGTAATTCAAATCCCCTTCCCTCAAATTATTATAATTTAGAAAAAAATTAAAATGGCTTTCAGGCAGAAATATGTGGATAGGAATAACAGTTCTTTACTAGTAGGTATAACAAGGCAAACAAACAACAAACTCTACAGCAATTAATAGTGAACAGAAACCAGGGACCTTGACGGGGCTTGGTTTCACAAAACCCGGGGCAGTCTGGCCTCTTGGGACTCTGAAAAAAAAAGTACCAAGCTGAAACGGTGGGGGATCCCGGGCTGGTGGATCAGATAAAATTCGGAGCTCCGTCGGTGGTCACTGGAGGGCAGGGATGTCTGGCAGGGAGGGCAGTGTGGGTGGGGCTGTGGTGCAGAACAGCCTCAAAGCAGCGGCAGTGGGACAGGGCTGAGCCAACTCCAGCAGGGCAGAAAAAGGAGAAATCAGGATTTTTCCTGGGCACACGAGCAGATGATGGTAGCTCTCTCCAGAATCAGATCCCGGTGGTGCCAGTGAAAAACCCACGCAGCAACAGCAGCCTCGTCCTCTCCCGATGCAGACCACACCAAAAGTGAAGCTGCACCCCCAGCCCTCGTCTTTCTCTCTGCCCCCGCCCCTCCCCTTGAGAAACTCCCGGAGACAAAGAGAGCAGCCAAGTGCCAGGCTCCATCCTTTTTTGTTTCACCTGAGCACTGATACGTATCCAGTGATTAGCTGCCTCGCAACCCTTGGGAAAAAATTCTATAGGTGAGAAATAAAAGAAAAAAAAAAAAAAAAAGAAACAAACCTAGCCCCCAACAACATGAATGTAAGATTTTTGAAAGTAGTAAAAAACCATATGAGACCATGTAAGACCAATGTTGAACCTGAAACACAGAAGTGTGGAGAAGAAAAGATCCTCACAGTATGTTCTATTTCAATTTGCTCTACCAAAGAAGACTCAAATGTATCAAAACTCTTCCCAGCAACATCCTGGGAAAGGACCCATAAAGCCTCCTCGTGGCTGGAATTTCATATCAACCAGTAGCTGCTCAGATGAGTGCTTTTGCCTTCATATCCAGTAATTTTTTTCTTCTAGATTAGTGTCTTTCTGCAGAACATCTCTAGCACTTTGCTAACACTCAACAGAGACATTCTGCCCCATTTTCCTGTCCCTCACGTAGGAATGCATGAGAGGAGTGGGATGCTACCTCCACACTGAGCAGTATGAATGAAGTTGTAAAATATTCTCAAAATAAGTAAATACATAATGCAAACCATGTTTTTATGCTGTAGTAAACATCTTGGAAGAGCTAGGATACTCTCCCGGCAGATTCCTTCTGAAGTCAACTGAGACCTCAGCCCTTTTGCACTCCAGCAAAATTCAGCTCCTGGTTGTAACTCATTGTTCAGTGACATGAGGTGATGATTCTCTCCCACTCAAGCTGGATCTGAGATGGCCACATTAAATAAATTGAGAATGGGTTTTTTTAATTATATAAATAAATGCCTAACTCTCTGTGCCTTTACTGGTACAGTACATAAAGGTTTCCAGGTTCCTTTCTCATCAGGCTCAAGGTGTGATTCAGCATTGCTTTGGAAAGAAAGGTTTCCAAATCAAAGCTCAATGGATGCACAGCTGAAAGCCTAAAAGAGAGGAGGCATTAGAACACCTATGAATTGTCTGTCTTTGCTAACGAATCTACATTGCAAGATACTTGTGAATTTGCTTTCTTCCAACAGTTCAAGACTGTCATATTGACTTCAATGACTCATTTAAGCTTTGCATATGGCAAATTTCATCTATCCAATACCTCTGTAACTGAGTAAAAATAGCTTGAAATTTAGATAATTTGAAGAGGGGAAAGGCATGATTTACAGACAAGGAAATCTTTTACTCATCTATTTTTTTCTAGCATATTTAGAAAGAAGTCATTAGGGTTTTTAAACATATCTATTACCTTTTTTTTGCTGCTAACCCCATCATCATTTTTGTATAATCATTAATGATTTTGATTCCATTTGTTGCTGTTTCATTACAAGACATCAAAATTCTATATTTTCAATAGAAATGGCTGTCTGGATAGTTGCTATAACTCTGGTTGAAAAATCCATGATCCAGGTTTAAATGAATCATTTAATCTGTTCTCTTACTTAAAAGTATGGTTATTCATATGGTATTAAAAATAGGAAAAATGTAGGAACTTGAAAAAACCCTGAAGAATTATGTTATTTTAGATGCTAAATAACTTAGAAGGTTGCAAGATTCCAGTAAATCTTTCAAATATCACTGGCAACAATTATTTGTTATAGTGAGTTACCAACATAATTAGAAATGAAAAATTAATGTGCTTTCTGAGATAGCTACTTCAGCAAAGATGCCTAAAGCAAACTGATGCCCCAAACCTGATGGAAATTAGAGATGAAAACAACAATGAAATAATGAAACCTATTTTGAAACAAATTAGCTGCTAAAGGAATTTCTAAAAAATATAATTTGGTAATATTACCATATTATAATATGATGGTTACTGAAGCAAAGCCAACTACATAGAATACTCTCACCTACACTCCTATTCTGTGATGGTTTTTTCTCACCCACCTGGGGCTGCTGCCCTTATTTGGATCTGATATTTGTAAATTTGAATCTGGGAAATGCTCTTGGTAGAATAATAACCCTCACCTCCAAAAAAGAGCAGGAAGTTAAGATTGCACATTTAGGTTGCTTTGAGAACAAACCCATTGTATAGTGTAGCTTTATACCAAGAGCATCAGCAGGCAATAGAACAACTGCAGAGAATGAAATGAGTAATAATTTTCTCCCTTCTTCCGTGTCACAGTTGACTTCACTGGCTTCAGGGGCCTTTTCATCCAAGGAATGATTTCTTGTAAAACAGGAGGAGAATGTACAAATGACTTCTATTGATAATATGACCAAAATGCAGGAAAAGGTGAGGCACCACGTTGCATCAGAGTAGCTGTCAGCAAAAGGACAAAAGGTTTTCGAACCCACAAACCTCTTTCACATCCAAAAGGGTAGCAATATATTAGCACCATTTAAAAGCAATGTTGCTCTAAGAAAAATTACTTGAGCAATTAATTATGTTAATTAAAGTTAAGATCAGAGTGGCACATTAGCAAGAGAAAAGCAGCAGATTTAGAAGCCTAGTGATACAGAGAGTAAAATAGGTGACTGTTGCTTGTGGGAGGTAGAGGCAGAACAAGGAACTGCCTTGAAGAAAAACACTGGGTGTAAAAAAGACCTCCTGACTTTACATTGGATCAGTGAATTCCAATACCTGGAAGAAATAGGATTTTTCTCCTTATGTTTACTTTCTGGCTGGACCTTGTAACGCCTTTGAGGATTTTGAAAATCATAATTAATGCAGTAGAGAATGGTGATGCTGTACAGAAGTACCTTGAAGATTGCAGAAGTGGAATGAAACATAGAAGTAAATTGTAAAGTCATATATGTAAGGATTAGTTTCCACCCTAAGATGGAGTAGAAGCTCACCACTTGGAAAGATATGAAAAGAAAGGAGGTAATGAACTGTTAATGAGAAGTTGTGGCTAAGCCACAAGAACAGCAAATGCAGCCTTTCAATTTCTTCTTCATCTGAAGACCATCAGGTACAATATTTAATTAAAAAATGGTGCAGGGAGACTTTCAAAATAAGCAATTGCTGAATGTAACATTTTATTTTGAAGAATAATCAAATTTCATTTATTTTAAAGTAAGCAAGCTATTATTTCTGCTCTGTTGATATGTTTAGGGTGAGCATGGATGTGGATGCATATCTTGCTTTCAAAGCCTATATATGGGCCTTATCCTTGTTGCTGCTTGGCTGTGGAAGTGCTGGGCCATGGTGATATTTCCAATGATAGACTTTGAAAAGTGTCAGAGCCTTTTCTTGTTTTGTACTGTACCAATACAGCAATGGAGATGATCAGGAAGGGTTGCAGAAATTAATGATGAAAATTTTATTAGCATTATTTTAAGATCTGTCACCTAGCCAGCTGAGAGACTCAGTTGTGTCTCCTTAGAGTGTTTTCACTCTTTTTGTGCTAATATATGCTCTGTGCACATCATTAGAGACTGATTTCAGCTTAGTGCTCTGGTACCTTGCTTTAGAGAATTCTTGCATCTAAGGAAAAGTGTTTTTCTGGAGGTGAGAGATCAAATCCAATCTTGGCCTCCCAGGCTTGTGTGACTTCTTCAGTAATTATGGTGTGAATATTTGCATGTGGGTTGTCAGATTTACTGGAGAATGGGATGCTGATGTTGTGTTCCTAATTACCAGCAAAGGTTTTAGTTAACTTCAGGAAAATGATTCTGTCTGTTCATCGGCACAGTACCAAATGAAGCTGAGTCAATAAGGTCAGCTCCTGTACAGGAAAGGGAAAGCAGCCACTTGGCTTTCATTTGATGAGTGTGTTGCTTTTGTTTTTAAAAGGAAATCAGATGCAGTTTCATGAAAATCCTTTATCTTCTCCTGTTCTTTCTCTATCAGTCGTACTTTAGTTGGCATGTTTCTGTACTCTGTGTATCTCTGACAAGAAATCTATACATTTGACTTCCTGCTGCCAGCAAAGCCATTTGCATTAGGAGCAGGATGATGTCTCTCAGCTGCCACAGCCAGCATGGTCAAAGTCACGTGGGAGCTTTGCCAGATTGAACTTTTGGCCTTCATAAAATAATGAAGTGCTGCTTTGTGGATTAATTTTTGGCAGTAACGTTGTGAATATCACGTTTATTTTTTTCTCCAGATGACTTAGATCGAGACTATTGCTGTTCTGTGACTTCTTATTTTAATGCTTCCTTTAGGATTGCTGATCCTGACAGGTCTGGAAAGAGCGAAAGAATATGATTTGTCAATAAATAAGGAAACCATGAGAGGTAAGTGGAGGAAATCTGGTTTCTTAGATCCTTGAAAGTGAACAATTTGTGCAAAACCATTCATGTTTCTTCCAGGTGGGGTAGTAGTCTGTGCAGCTTTGTAAAGAGCTGGAAATAATATAGAATTAAAGCATTTGCATAGAGATTGTCAAGTGCAGCCAACTCTCATTCTTGAGAAGGCAGAACCTTAAGCAAAATAATTTCAAGGTCAGTTGTGACTCAATTAAGAATAATTCTTATTTAAACTTCTAGCTGAGAGGCAGAGGAGATGAGGGGGGCACAGATGAAGGGGCACAGAAGCTGACTGCTGACAAAAGAACAACTATGGCTACAGGCACAAAGTAACCTTGGGCTGCTCCAGAGTCCTCAATACATTTGCTGAGCCTGAATTTGGAACCAAAGTAGTAATTTTGAAAGTTTTTTTTCCTTGAAGGAAAGTCAAATGCTAGGGTTTAATTGGAAATGAAGCCTTCTTGGAGAATTTAAGGTATTTTCATGATGAACTTCCTCTAACCTCAGAGATAGGAGATTTTAAATGCAATACAACCCTTTGGTTCTGTGGAAGTAAGGAGAAGCAAACCATTCCCAGAATACTCAGTTTTTGCTCTTCCTTGTTTCTTACCACGACGATAATGGATTAAGTGCCACAAGTACACTGGAAGGACTTAGTGCTAAACCCAGAGAAGTTACAATCCCAAGAATTTGTCTGGAGGGGGTGTGCCTGCAAATGGTAATCCATCAACTGAAGAACCTGACCCATGTGTTTGCAGAACAGGAACATAAAGACTGCTGACAAACACAAGAGTTGCAATCAGGTGTCCCAGAAAGAGTTTTTTCCTTACCATTAAATATTTGGAGTTTTATTTTTATATTTTTCCAGACTTAGAAAGTTCATTGGTCATTCCTATATTGTTCTCCTGCCATATATCATATATGAATGATTGAAATACAGTGAAAACAAAAACCATTCACAGCTACTCAGTTACAAACACAGAGGTGTTCCATGTGGTTTTCCCCTCAGTGATGTAAGTCACTACATCTAGGCTATTGTGTAGGAGCAAGTGGTGAATTCTAATGGTAAGAAAAATCTATGAAAAAAACCTTTCCAGGAACTTCTACTCTTTTCTAGTAGAGATCTCTTTGGGAATGTGATAGCTCTTACAGTCTTCATTTAAAAAAAAAATAAAGGAAGTTTTGTCTGTCTATATTTTTATATCTACACGTGCACATATAGTGTCAGTGTGTGCTCTACTTTATAGAACAGCAACTGTAACACCTGGAAACAAGGAGTTAGCCAGAGCAGATAACAGGGAATTAGGCTATTAATCTGCTTAACAAGGACATATGCCAAAGTAGTTTAAATTGTGCTAGTTTGCAGTTCTATTCTTATATAAGAGGGATTCAAATTTAGCAAGATGTGCAGGGGTAAAAAAGAGTCTAAGGCTGTAGTTCATTCAAAGTCCAAATGCAAGTGCAGTGACTGTCCTATTTTAGTGTTTCATGCATTAATAGACAGGCTTTTGGTCCAATATGAGCTGGGTTTACACCAGCTGGGATGGTATAGACTTGATTGATGTGCAAAGCTACATTTTTCAGCAGATATTCCATCTGTTCTCTTGTCTGATCCTCTACTGGCAAATTAATCAGGGAGTCTGTTATCATACTATGGAAATATTTCTAGTTTGATTTTTTAAATTTTAATTCTATTTTAATTGGGCAGTCATGTGTCCCACTGACACTTTTGTTTTGAATGGCAAGAAAACAATTTTGCTGTGAGCATGGTGGAACTTTTGCCACCCTGCTGCTCATTTACTATAGGGCAGGTAATTTTCAGAGACTTAGTGACCTCTGAATTTGTATGCCAGTATTCTTTGGCCTGGGAACACCTATCACATGGAAATGTTGTGAATTACACAAGGAGAATAGAGGGAGAATTAATATTGAAACATTTCTTATGTAAAAACCTTAGCAGATAAAAGATCATAATTTTGGTTTTTTCTCTCTACTTGGTTTGATATTGCTTTTATTTTATCCTTCCTCCCCACTGGAAGATTAAGTGTGGGGAAAAAAAGACGGCACCGACTTTGCAACATCTGTTTTTGTGGACGATGCATGGGTTAAATACTGCTCAGCCAGTTGCCGAATGGTGGTGGCTTTGTCAGGATCCGAGGAAAAACCATCTTCTGAGAGCTGTGTTTGCGCTCGGGAGAAGACTGGTTGAACCGACATCGGGTTTGGTCAGATTATTCTGCCATCTTGTGGATAACTCGAGGATGTGGAGGATTTTTTCTTAGTTTAGAAATGCAAGTTTTATATCTCTGTAGGTGAATATTTGCAGGAAGAAAATTTTGGTATTGTTATAAAAGAGGATTAAAAGTGAAAGAACACAATTTCCAAACTCATCAGCTAATTGTGTGTTTGTATCCTATGATGCAGCTTAGTTATTTCTCCCTTTTTCATCTCTTTTCTTAAGTTAAGGAATGCATTTGCTACCTATGACATTTAACAGCAATAAGAAGGCAAATGTAAATCGTATTTTCTGGAGTACAGTTCTTTTTCTGTTAGGGAAAAAACAACAAACACCCCTCCAGTAAAACAATGAATGAGCAATCTCCCATTTTTGCCTTAAATATTCCTTTTAGAGCAGATCACTCCACTGCTTACATTTGTATCTCTGCTGCTGGTGAGCGCTGTGTGACCTATTGCTGTCCTGCTCTTCTTCAGTCCTCTGGTGGGTTCAGCTGTTTCAAGCAAATTATTGGACATTTCTCTACTGAGAGCTAGGAAGGGCTGCAAGAAGAGCTTGTGCATAACCATGGAATTCTGTAGCTCACAAATTGGGCCTAGCTAGCCCTATCTCAGCCTATGTGTCGTTATGGACTGAAAATAAACAGGTGATTTGTGTTGTGTACATTTCTGATGGTAAAAAAAAAATTAAAGGCATGGGAAAAGGCTACTTGGTGATGTAGATATCAACATAGCACATTAAACTTGATGAATCTAGACTCATCTCTTTGTGCAATTCAGGAAAAATAACTTTTGGAAGGCACTGGGCGAATTCTTGTTGCCTTATTGCTATTGCACAAGTGTGCAGGCTCTAGCTGAGAGTAATGAGTTGTAAAAAGTGATATCCAAACACATCATAAAATCATAGAGCAGTTTGGGTTGGAAGGGGCCTTTAAAGGTCATCCAATCCAACCCCCTCTGCAATGAGCAGGAACATCTTCAAGTAAATTGAATGTGTATGTAAATACACACATACACACATATATATAAAATAATGTCTAGTACCCAAAGAGTTTACCTTTAAAGTGGGCCAGAAAGAAGGGAAGAAGAAAGCATATTTTATCTTCATTTTAAACCAGGTAATTAGTACAGCAATATTGTGATGAGACTGCCAGACCTTGAACTTGTATTTCCTTTTCCCCACACCCCTTTCATCTGTACACTTTTACCTATTGTGAATTGTTTACAATGGCAGCAGATCAACAGGAAAATAATACAAGTGAAGGGTAAAAAAGCAGCTCCAAAGTCCAGTTTAAAGAAAAATATCCCTCCAAATCTTTCTACCTTTCTCTGAAGCTAGCAAACATGCAGAGTCACCTTTACAGGCTACTGCTCCTTAGGATACTTTTTCTCTGATGGAAAACAGAGGGAAAATAAGTTGGTTTTTTTTAAAAAAACGATGTTCACAGCTTCTTTTGAATGAGGCCCTAGAGGCTGTGATGCAAGGTAGCTACTTCTCCTAAGGAGCCAGAGCTATTTGCTGGAGAAATATTCCTGAGTGCCTTGTTCCTCTTCTCAAAGGAAACAGAGCCTGTGTTTAGTTCTTTATTATTAAAAAATACAGAGGTTCTGACAGGCTCTTCCAGCTTTACCTCTGCTGCTTAAAGCTGACCCTTCCCCAGATGCCTGTCTCTGAAAAAAGTTAATTTTCCTGTCAGCTCTTCAGCTCCCTCTGTTCCCTACCTGAGGTACTATCTGTGGTGCTGTGTTTGCTGGTGAATTAATCAACTACAGCAGACTCTGAACTGTGTCACTGGAGTAGTTTTACAGGTTTGCTTTTCTTGATTTTTGTGGGAGGAAAAGCTTTTTGTAGAAGGGACGACTGTAAGTCATGGTAACTGTTTAATCAAGTGAATCTAAGTTCAAAAGGTTGTACATGAAAAGACATGTAATTGATTTTTTAGCTGTAAAGGGGGAAATACTTTACAGATCCCAGACTACTTATTCATCTCATCAAAAGTGGTTTTTGTGGTTTGCTGTTGTGGTTAAATAGTTTGTTGGACTTCCAAGAGAAAACAAAACTGGAAGAAACAAGCAATACCAAAATAGAAGGTTAAAAATAAGTGAAGAATTGAAGGAACAAAAGAAATCTCTCTCTGCTTCTTAGGTATCAACACTGTAGTTGACATGCAAAAATTACAAATCACATTAAATTGTCTAAAAATTAGTTTGGAAGAAAGTTAAAACTAAAATAACTAAAATAACTTTTTAAGAGGTTGTAGTGGCAAGGTTTTAAGAATCCCTTACAAACACTGCTGAGAAAGCAGGAACAAGACAAGAATGTTGAAGCTTGAACATGGTCAGCAAAACCCCAGGCATGAGACAAATCAGAAGATGTGTTGTCCTTGCTAAAAGGCAAATGAGAATTACAAAAACGCAGCTACATCAACAAAAACCAGAGGACTTGCAAAGTAACTGCTCAGAGTGATTGTAAAGAAAAAAAAAAGTTTTAATATTGCAGAGCTGGAGTAAAACATACTTACTAAGAGCAGTGTGGTGTCAAAAAAGATGCTGGTACCAGCCACCTGGTGTACTGACTTGCAAAATATTAGTTGAATTACACTTCACTTTATTTTTGAGTTTATATAATGCTTCTGGTCATCTAACAAGATATTAAGCTCTTTTTTCAGCTCTTTTGTTTCAGATCCCTACTACAAGGTCATCAGCCTCTTTACCTTAAAATATAACCATTCTATCCTGCTACTTAGCTAATATTTTCTATGCTCTCAAATCATTTTCCCAGAGTAGAGAAACTAACCCATTTTGACAGAATGCTGACAGACATCCAAACAAAACTGCAGTACAAGAGAGATCTCACCCTTCCGGTGCTAGGGGAGAAACTAAGAGTTCTTTATTGAAACTGGTATTTTAAAACTAGATTTGTGATCTTTATTGCTGCGCATACCTTGTTCTTTACAAATAGGATATCCTTATTTACATTTGGGTGTAAATTCTAATTGAGAACAGCTGGGTGTTCCGTGCTGCAGAGAAAGATGATGGGCTATGTGCTACCACTTAATTAAAACTTGTAATGATACTCAGTTGTCATTCTATAGATACTATGATGCTTGAATGCCAAGGAGTGGATTTTGCTATTTAAAGCTCTGTGTCCTGCTAGGCTCCTGATTAAGCACAGGCTCTGTGCAGAGCCTACCAATATGTTGTATCTGGGGTTTGAAGTCTGAATAGTGATTTGTGTGTCCAGGCTGCAAAGTTGAAAGATGCAAAGGAAACAAGAATCATACAGCATCCACTAGATTGCAAGAAATGTCTGGAGGTCATCTCATCCAACCTCCCATTCAAAGCAGGACCAGCTTCAAAGTGGAATCCAACTTTGTCAAGATCATACAGCAGAGAATTATACAGACAGAATTAGAGTTCCGACATGTCTTTGATGTAAAGCTGTTAAACAAGCCACCAGAATCTGTTTCACATACTCCATCTGTGAAGCAGAGATAATTCTTGCATAAATACCCCCAAAGTATTTTGATCTGTCTGGGTAAAATAAGAGCTTGAGACAAGAGTGGTTCCCTTCAGTACTAGGGTAATTTTTTTTTTTCTCCTTTTCTTGAAAATGTGGAAGAAGTATAAAAGAAATGCTGCATTTCCTGTCAGTATCAATGAGGGTTGCAAGTACTACTAATATCCTTTCCATTGACTAAACAGGTCAGATTCATATTTTCTTGCTATTTAGTGTTTGAATTGCCCAGTTTGCAGTTCAGCCTCTTAGGGGAGATGCTGTATTGTGACTGCAAAAGTTCTGAAAGCTTCTATTTTTGTCCAGTTCATGCAACTATTCACATCAGGGAGGATAGAAATAAAATCCTATAACTTTATTTATATGAACTGAAACAAAAAGGTCATATTCTAACTGTGCTGGCTTTAGTCTTCTCCCTGAACACTGATGAATAAATAAGGAGACTCAAACTGCACGTTAGTGACAATGGCTGAGCAGGCAGATAAGTCCAAACAAGAATCCCCACATTGAAAGCACAGTTGCATGTACTGACTGGGCAAAAGGCTACAGTTCTCTGGCTTTTTAACTGGTAACACTAGGCTTAAATCTTCCACATGTAGCAATTAATTCTCAAAACTTCTTGTTTTACTAGCCTTCAGTCCTGTTGCAAAGGTGAAGAAATCCACAGGATGCAATTTGACTAAGATCACATCAGTCAACGACAAGAAGAGGGAAATATTGTTGTACCCTCTATCTTTTAACCTTTGTTTCAGCCTTGTAGAGTAGATTGGCAGAGCAAGGCCAGGGCAGGCATATCAACTGGCACAGAATGTGCGAGCTAGGTATGAAACACAGGGATCCTGGCAGATGGGAGGGATTTTGAATAGCAGAGTTAGGGCAAGGGATGACAGAAAGATTGATGAAGAAACATCTTTAATATCTGCAACTCACCTCTTTATTTTCTTGACAATACTTTTGCCATGATTTGGCCATGAAAAATTTGAGGTTTGAAAAGTGGTTTAAGTTTTCTTTTTGGATTTTTCAGCCTTTTCCTCCTGCCTCTGAGCTCTTTGTCTTCTGCCTTTTTATTTTGTTCTTTCTGGTATTTGCAGTATTTCCTAATTTATTTTCTTCTGGCAGCTTTAATTGCTATGCTGTTTTACTTCCCTGCCAAGTCATTAATGGAAAGACATGTAGAATATGTCACATTTGTCAGGAATAAGTCAGGTTTATGCTTCCTATAACTAGAAAAATATTTAAATGTAGATGTAATGCTTGCATTTTACTGATACACCTCCTCACCTCTATAAACACAAGCTTTATAAATATTCTTTATTTGTTTTCATTTATTGACTTTTAAAAGGTGAAACACTTACCTCCTGCAGAAGAAATAGCTCTGTTCCATTATTTGGCCTGTAATCGGAGCTGAACTTACTGACAATTGTTGTAGCAGCACTCTTGTTGGAGGGTAAAAATGAGCCCAGACACAGACTTCTTGTTTATCACAGCATAAAAAAGGGTCCTGGTTTATTCCTCTTCACAGCTTAGTCATCTTAACTCCAACCATTCCCTGACTCTGGCTGTAGCAGCTCCTGCTGTAGGTTTCCCTTGCAGCCCCTGGCTGCTGGTTATTTCCTGCTAAACTATGATTGCATGTATTAAGTTTGCAGACTCTGACTGCAGGCTGTTACCTGGCTAGACTGTGACTGCAGGTTCCAACAAAAGGCTCTGACTGCAGACCCAGACTGACCTCACAGCAGAGATTCTCTCTCCCCAGGATCCTTCTTCTTCACCATCCTCTTGCTCCCTCTTTTTCAATGTTCCTTCCCCTTCATGATTCCCCCTCACCAGCTAACCCACTCCCCTTTTTCACGCTTATCTTTATTGGATAGATAAGTGACTCATCAGGGGTGAGGTTGTATTGGGTAATTAACACAGCTGCTACTTCTCAGGGGCAAGGTCAGCTGTATTTGCTTCTCCTACAACAATCTCAAGATTTGTATTTGTAAAAATTGTATCAGGTTTTCCTTTCTTTTCTCCCATAGCTTCATATCTCTTAAGGCATGCACGTCTTGAAAAAGGAATACCTCTCTCTGAAGTCCAAAAGTTTTTAGGGACATATGGTTCTGTTTAAAAGTCCTCTCTTACCTTCAGTCAGGGCAATGCATTACACACCTTTGCCACTTGATGACTTGCCAGTTCTGTGCTCTACTTGTCTCACAGAAGGCACGTTTTTATGAAGCAGTGCAATACCTCTAACATTTGATGTGCCTCATTAATTTCTGCAGCCTCCTCATTTATTAAAAGTCCTTCGTTGTCTCCAGTTTTATTCTTTTCATGATTTGTTATAACCCATCCAATTTTCTCTTAACTGATTTGACTGCTCTAATTCATTCTGCATTTTGGCTGCCCTTGTCTTTGCAGCAATAACACACTCAGTGTATTTGTATTCTGTTGCCAGCATTACCCAATTTTCTTTTAGTTCTAGATTCTCTGTTAGTCCCTGGTTGCTTCCTATTCCTTGTCTTCTTTTCCAGATTCTTTTTTCTGTACAGCTGATAACGTCCCTTCTTCAAAAGGAGTTTTCACAAAAGGTTCCATTTCATTCTTGTTGAACTTGAAGGAGAAATTACAGAAATGACAATTTTTAGACAGGTAAATGGGAGTCAGAATGTTTAGCAGTCTGAGCATGGGTTACTCTGGTCAGTCTAAATGGGTGTTACTACAGACTCTGGTCTGTGTTAAAACTCCAGTGAAATAGAAAGATAGTGACAATTGACTGTCTGGTTGTGATGTTGCTGGTCTATTATGGCTGTGTATTCTTTTTTCCTTGAAATGCTTTCCAGTGTATTTGCCATTTCTAATGACAGCTTGATGCTTTTTTTTTAATACCAGGTGTTAAATTAGGTGAGATGTACACTGCCTGACACTGAGTAGCTTGAATATTTTATGCTGCTGGAACATGGAGGGTGTTACCAGAGCAGATGGACAGCTACTCTTCTGCAAGTGCTCCTTCCAGGTGAAAACAAAAGGTCAAGAATCTACTGCAGTCCTTCCATGTGTTTTATAACTTAGGAGAGCTGTTTAAACTCCACCTGGAGTTTGAAATAAGCTCTTCAGACCAAGACCTCCTGCCTATGAGGAGAATTTATTTTCTTTTGGATGAACTGTCAATACTGTGCTAACCACTGGAGCTGGGAACTACTTGTCCCTAGCTGATCCTAACAAAACTGGCAGGAATCATGGGCTGACTTCCACGGAATTTACAGAGGAGCTGTTTATCATCAGGTGCCCATTGCTCAGCCTCTATCAACAGAAACCTGTTGAATTTGTGTCTGCTAGTTTATAGTAGATTTCATCCATAGCGCTGTGATCAAGGAATCAGGGATTATATATTTCTTTTTCTGTAGCAAAGTGTAATGACTGGCTGGAAGATCTTGGTTTGTTTATGCTGTTCAATTTAGTTTTCAAACCGAGCAGGTCAGTCATTAGTATTGTATCAGCCAGTGCTAAGGTAAGACAAGTCAGGACTGGGTGATGATAGGTGAAATGTGATCAATATTATATATTAAGATTTTAAATTTTTCATCTGTGTCAGGATTATGTAAAATGTGGTGGGAAGGGCTAAATTATTGCAAAACTGCAAAGTGATGGACTATCCCAAAGACATGAACTGACAACTCAGGAAAGCCTCTCCTGGAAAGCTATAGTGCTTGGGGGAGTGGATGGCAGAATGGGCACCTCTAATGCAGTGGTTTGTGGAAATACAGAGAACGCTGACATCATTGTGAAGGTCTCCTACACAGCATTGATGTTTGCACTTGGAAAGCATTGTGAATCATTCTGCAAGATTTGTTTTGACATCTGTCTTCCCTTTTGCTTCCTGAGAAGATTGTGTTCAATGGAAAAGGAAAAAAACCTCTTGGATGTAGAGTTTAGGAAGCTGACAACAAATGGCAGCTTGAAAGGGGTGATAATTTTTTTTCCCCCCCAAGTAATGAATTGCTTGCATGTTTGACGAATTAAAAAAAATCTATACAAACTAGCAGAATATTAAAAAAATGTTTCTCTTTTGATTCTAGACAAATAAATGTGTCTAAATCCAAGCTTTCCTTTGGTCCATTTCACATAACTCGCAATTAAATGGGACACTGTCAGGACCAATTTTCTATTTTAAAGGAAGGTAGCTTAGCATCTCTGTCCTGTGAAAAGTCGGTTTACTTTTTCTTTCTTGGGTCTTGAATTTTGAAGGAATGGTTTATCAGGAAAGTACCTGTCAAATGCTAAATCCCTAAAGTGATTAGTCTGGATTGTGCAATGCCCTGTGGTGGCTTACCTTCATTATCATCCACAAATCATAAAAAATATTTAATGCTGAATATTTGTGCTATACAAAAAGCCAATTGATTTGAATCAAGGTGAAAGCAATGCCACAGTACAAATAATTATAGTTCCTATACCATTTATAGGAGCATACTTTATGCAGTTGTTAATAACTAAGATACAATTTTCTACAACTCTTTATACTATATTCATTAAAATCCCTACAGGAAATGACTTCAAATTATGTTATATAACTAGACTGGGTTAATACAACTGCTACTTGAATTTCTGTGAATAACCCTGTAATTTAAAGTATGTCCATGCAGTCTTTATACTCTCAGTCAAACTAGTTTAATTTAATCCAGTCCTTAACTAACATATTATGTAAATCAATGTTCTTCCATGGGTATTTTTGCTCTGTGAGTGGAAGACAGTACTTTAGATATTCTTCTAAAATTGACTGCCCATTTAACCATAATTTAACTCTATTCAACTAGCCTGATTAAGGTGTAGTCCTTAAGATTTCAATGCACATCAAAAAGGTTGATGTTTTTGTTTTTAATGCACCTGCTGTGTACAGGATAAAAACTTTGTTCAGTTGGCCCTCTTGGTATAGAATAAAGGCTTCTTCATGTAAGAGTTAAAAGAATGAAGCAAACAAAATTGAAAGTCCCTAATACAAAATTGTTGCTAATGCAGGTTCTAGGCATTCCTTAGGGGATCAAAGCAAGGGTTACTTTAACATTCTGAAAAAGTTGATATAAGAGTGAAATATGGGTGAGAGCGAGTTAACTCTTGTTCAGGGAGTGTTGAACCACTACTGTGTAATATAAACTATACATACAGAGAAATGTCTCTGTATCAGAGATGGTGGCAAACGCATTACTAGTTTTTAGAAAGACTTTGGGTGAGATGTGGAAAATTGCTGACTGGTGAGTCTGATGTCCCTAGAGGGAGAAGGAAGCCATAGATAAATAAAATGTACTCGGGAAGAGCTAGTGTACCTTCTGCAGGAAACAACCATGTCTCAGGATTCTGCTGTAGCTCCCTGAAGGAATCACTGTTGTGTGTTTGAAAAAGGTGATCTAATTGAGGTTGACTTTAGGAGGTCTTCAGAATCCCTCCAAAGTACTTAGAGAAGCCAAACTGCCATAGGATAAAAGGAAAGGTCTTCACATATATTAGTAACAGTTGAAAAGACAGGAAACAGAAGGTAGGAACAAATGTTCAGTTTTCACAGTGTAAGATTTTCACCTGGCAAATTCCACCAAGATCTGCATGAAGACCCATGTCATTCAATGTAATCAGTCTAAGAAACAGAGTAGAAAGCATTTGGCAACATTTGCTGACGGCATTAAGTTGTGCCGAGCAGTAAAAGAGAAAACTTTCTGCAATGAAGAAAGATCTTGTGATGTGGAGTGATAAAATGACAGATTAAATGCACTGTAGAGAAAGGTACAGTAACAGAGATGAAGAAACTGATTCTTAGCTTGATGTATGTGATGAAGAGTTCTGAATTGGCTGTTACTAGGCAGGAAAGAGAGTGCAGTTATGAGTATTTTAATGACAATGTAAGTTCAGTGTTATGTGATGATTACAAAAAAAAAAAAGCAAAAAAGCAGATAGGTGTGGGGAGTGATAAATATGGAGAACAAAATAAGTATCATACATTTTCTGATCTCAGAAGCTGAGAGCAGAAAGAGGAACAAGGAAGATTGAAGTCACCAGATGACTTCCACATGAGAAGTGACTACAGAACCAATGACTCTAAAGTCTCTGGGAGTCTGCTGATGGGGATTGAAATAGGATTTATTAAATGATGAGCAACAGTGAGAGAAGAGATAGGCTCCAAGTGATCATTGTCTTTTCTGGACTGTGGAAGAAAAGCACCAAAATGAACTCTCAAGGTATTCAAAACAAAGAAACAGAATCCAGTGTGTTCTCAGTTGCATCTGATGTGTGGAGTTTGCTGCCAAAGGAATATATATTGTGCATGCTGAAATCTTTGTGCAGGTTCAAAAACCTGAAAGATTTCATCCAAGTTTGTTAAACAATTATTTGACTTTTAGCTGAGGAAGTTATCTCCCCAAGTCACAGACCATTGGAAGCTGGGGGAGTACTGAGATACATCACACATGTTTGTTCTGCTCTTGTGCACTTTACCCTAAGCCTCAGTTAGGGTACCATTTCTGGAGAGACTAAATGAACTATTTTTATGTTCTGAGATATCAAAGATTGCAGAGTAATTTTTGTAAGCTGTTAATTTGTGTTTGTATGGTATATAACTAGCTAGAACCTAAGCAAGCCCTTCTGTGTAAACTAGCATTTGGTGACATTAAGAGAGAGAAACACACAGATGCTATATTGTGGGACATGGACAAACAAGAACATGACACAATAACATACAGAAGATGTGTCAGAATGGTGTGGCTGGAATTTACACTTGGATTTATCACTGTTCAATGAGGCCTTGTTCTCAGTTTGCGCATCTCACTTCTCTCATCAGGGATCAAGCATCTAATTGCTTGAGCTAAAATTAAGTTCAAAGGTGTTAATGCCAGAAAGAAAGGGAGAATTTTGTGTCCTGCCCTCTGGTGAAGCTCTGTAATTGTGTTGCCAGTACATTTTTCTATTATAGGTGACAGCCTCTTAAACATTATGGTTTCTGAATGGGACACATGGGGACCTGCTGGTAATCAGAGCTGGGGAGCAGAAAATTAATAAGAAACCTGCTCCTGTATTATAGGTCACAGAAAAACAGAGCAGAAACTACACCCATCCCCTGCTAGGACCTAGATTGTCTAGAGGATGTGCAGGCTTTGCTGTTTCTGTGTAACACAAACCTGCAAACACATTCCAGATGTGGAAACAATTTCTTCTACAGAGAGGATAACTGTTCGACCTTTTTGGAGAAGATTATTTTGCTGTGGAATTGATATGTTATTAATCATAATAACGACAAAATTGCACTATAGTGATTTTAATGTCCTGAGTATGAAAATTTTCTGGGATAACAGGGTTTTTAAAAGCTCTACACATAGGACAAAGCTGGCTGAAGCTGCCCTGGGTGATAATGGAAACAGCTGCTTTGACTGAAGGGTTTTTTCTGTCAGTTTTCCTGTTCTGGGTAGGTAGTGTGATAGCTTGCCCTATTAGAAGTGCCTTTCCCCCCGCCCCCTCTTTATTTATACCCCAGGAATCACAGAGGTAACTTTGAAAGGACTTGCATAGCTGTCTTTTCTTTCCTTGCCCAAGTGTTTGTTTCCCCTGGGAAATATTCACTCCTTCCCTTAGGTGTCACTGTTTATCGTTGCTAGGCTCGCACAGGCTCCACAGGCATTCAGAGTCTGGCTGAATGGTGGTTTTGCTCCATCCCTCAGGAGTCTTGGCAAGTGTAATGTGTGTAGCCTGCTCTGCCAGTCTGTGCTGCCTCACATACTTGTCTCCCTCCTACATCAGAGAATAGCAGTGACAGCCTGTGTAAGGCTGTTACCAGAGATCTATATTAGTGCAATGTTATAAAAGATACCTTGCCAGTAATTTCTCATGTGGGATATGCCTTAAAATGGGCTTGATGGTTGTATGTACTTATTTTCTTTAAAAAAGAGTGATATTGCTAGTAAGCATGAAATTTCTCAGAAATCTAAGCTGTGAGCCCTTTAATTTTTAAAAAAATCTTTTTTAGTTTCACTTCAGAAATATGTCGATTCTGGCAAATTTTTCCCTTTCCAGGTCAACTTTTTTTTTTTTTCATATCATTTTATTAAGAAAATTAAATCAATGTTTATGTATACAAATGATGGAAAAAAATATTGCTGTCAACACTTGCCATTTACCCAAGAATTAATTCTTATCTCAAACCATCTATCTGATGGCTTGGGTCATTTTACTGACTTCTAAGCAAGCACTTCAATTTCTTCCTGCTTCATGCAACAGTAGCATACAACTTCAAAACTTGTAAAATTGCCAGGGAGGGCTATTTCACCTGCCATCCATCTATTCCTACGATGAATATCTAACACTGTCACACCCAGGACCTTGAGCCATTTAGTTATATCCACTAGATCTCACTCATTACTACTGAAGTTGGGACTCCTTTGCAAAATCCTCGCTGTGTGCAACAAAGGAGGCAAGCTGTGCCTACCATCACCTCCTCAGGAGATTGCTTGCTTTGGTAGATAGGACTTTTAAACAATTTTTATGCTTGCAGAAACCTCAATTGTTTTTACAAGAAGCCCAAAAACCTAATAATTGCAAAAGTTGAACTACCATGCATAAGAAGTTTACAGTATTGAATGTTTGCAACATCAGATAAAAATATAACTGGAAGAAAAGTAGTGAGTGGTGAAAGTCTAGATGATTGGTTTTTATTTTTCTTTATTTGTTTTATGTGGTGAAGGTATAAAATTTCTCTAAGGGTGGAGTCTCTTGTTTTTAATCCAAGAATGACCTAGCATTATGGGGGGAAAAAAGTAGATCAGACTGGCTAGCGGATTACCCAGGGAAAACTCTGGTATTTTTAACCATGCAAATAGCTAGTCATCTGTTTTGAAATAAAGAGGATTACTTTTGCTTGATAGCTCTGTGTTGTGTTTTTGCTGTGCCCGGAGTATGAACCCTGCAGCCTCCAAATAAGGGGAAAATGGCTGTAGATCACATCATAGCTTTAGCTCCAGGAAGAAAATGCTGTGGTCATTTACAATGTTTAATCTAGGTCTGGACAACTGTGTGCATGCTAGCTCACTGATGGCTACACAAGCAAAAAATGCAGCAGGGATTTCTGCACCCCTCATGTGGGAAATCTCATCCTCAGTAAACTGAAAACAAAAAGCAAAGCCCACTTTTCTGTCCACAGGCAGAATTCCTTTTTATTTCATCAATAAGTAAATCAAGGAGCCATCTGTATCTCCTGCGGGGTTCAGATCTCACAGTCAGTTTCTCCATGAGCTGGCAACAATGTGCATACACAAGAAAAATGGGTAGCAGCACTTCTTTTAAATTACAAAGGGAACTGTTCCCCCTGTTGCTAAGCTATATGTCTCTTGTTATAACTCTCCTAACAATGATGGTTTAGGAGACTTGTTGATTTGGCAAATTAATGATTCTAAATTACATATGGAAAAGGGTGAATTTTGCTCCTGTTGAACAGTCTGAAAGGCTTGCAAAAATAAGAGGAGAACTAACTGCAAAGAGAGTGTCCCTGGGGATTTTCACACTACTGGCCAACCTGCTTTTTGTATCAATAATATGTTATTGACATTTAAATGTTATTTTATGAGGCTATAGTCAGTGGGAAGAATTTTTTGTTGTTTCAGCTGAAAGGAAGTCAAAGTTCAATCTCATTTCTGGTATGTATATCTTAAAACTGAACACTAGAATAGTGTTCACTGAAGGTTTTTGTGTCATACTTATTTGATACCTTTCAAGAAGGATACTAATGCAGTCTTGCTTTAGCAGAGCATAGGCCATTGGGTAAAACCATTCTAACTGCAAATGGCAGTCTGGTCTCAAAAGCAGAGCAGGTCATCTTGCATGACAAGTGAGTGGAACTAATAACGTGACTGCTTGCCTTTTGGTTTGGTTTGGTTTTTATTTTTTTTTTCAATCAAAGACCACAGATATTTTTGCAACTTTCTCTCCTTCTCCTGTCTTCATCATTAATTTTATCTTACATCTGAATCCCGGTGACTTTGAAAGTGCATGTTTTTCCAAGTACATATTACCAAGATACATGGGCAGAAAGTGTATTTTGAAACTGTTTCTAGCTGCTTTGTTGAGTACACTCAATTAGAAAAGATGTCTGGCCAATTTTTCTCTTCTGTGTTGTTTGGCTTCTGTTGAACCTTGAATTTTAAGGTATTCTGAGAAAAGCATGAACACAAGAACATTATATGTATTGGCTACAGAAATACAATGCTATAAAGAAGCAGTCTGAAGATAAGTGATGTCTCTTCTAAACATTTCCACAAATTAACTAATTACAGGTATTATCATCTGCCACTAATTTTAAAGTATGCTTAGAGAAATCTTTCTTAAGGGAACTTGGAACAATGCTCTGTCAAAGGTGAATAACAAAAACAACTCCCTGCCCTGTACACTCCCTGCCTACTTAGGCAGTGTGATGTTTGGTTTGGTTATTTTTTTCAATTCTGTTTCTATGATGTCATTATTTTTACTTTAGAGAGGCCTAGTTTATGATTATTTTTTTAAAGCTTGAGTTTGGCATTACTACAATGGCAGGAAGGGAAAGAATCATGGTTTGTGTGGGAATTGAACAGCACTTATGCCCTCACCCTTCCTTACCTGTTTGGAAATCTCTGTTTCAATGACTCTGACAAAACCATGGACATTTGTGTGATAGAAGCACTAAGAGCAGACTGGTCAAGTGATACTTTCTGATATCAGATATGCATAGCAAACCAGAGTCTAGTCTTGCAGCAATGAGTTTCTTGTCTTGTCCCAAGAATGTGGCTTTAATATCTTAAGAAACCATTTTATTTCAACAACAAAGTCTGTGTCTTCCTTGTCAGGATAATCCAATGATACAACTTTGAAGCACATTTTCCTCATGTCTGTAAGTTCAATTACAAGTTTTATATCAGTATTTGTAGTCTGTTCTATTTAGTTGTTCACAATTACTTTCCTGCATTAATTAAAATAAGATTGCCAGCTGTCTGCCTTGGTAACCTTTTTGCCAAAAAGAGTTCTCCAGAGGTGGAATTCTTCAGGGTTCCAGCTATTCTTTCTTGGTTCTTAATGTGGAGTCTGTTCAATCTCATGTCACACTGCATGCTGCCCCTTGCATCCAACCATTTTGTGTTCCCATGAGGCTGTTTCTGATGGCCAGTCTGGCAAGGGAGGAAGAAGAAGGAGTGCTGTTGTGTTGGCAGGAGTCAGGAACTTCACTTAGGAGTCAGATTTTTGAAGATAGAACTGGTGTTCAATTGTTCCATCTTCTACTGCACCAGGCACCCTGCAAGGGAGAGCTATACCCCACTGTGGGGTGCCTGCTGGTCTGCAGAAGTTGAAATAGCTTGAGAGAAACCAAGAGGAACTGGAGGAGTAATTCCCCTTAGGGGCTAGAGTTTGAATAGCTCAGTGAGCCACTGTTCATTGAACTTGGCCAAATAGTGTAGTTAAGAGCAGGTTGTCATTCCAGCTTCTGGCATTTATCATTCTGGAATATCTACAGAATAGAGCGAGATGAATCAAGTCACCCAAGCATGTTTGTTCTCTTGCACAACAAAATGAGAATGGTTTTCTCAAAGGCTTCTTGTGAACCCAATAAGTACCATGACTGGTATGAAAACAAAGGCGGTTAGAACATGTTAGGTACAATTCTAAATAATTCTCTGCAGTACACCAACTTTTGTCAGTTCCAATTACTTGTTCTCTACTTGTTCTCTCAGCTTTTATATATCAGGAAAAGGTTTGAATTTCCTGAATTCCTGCTCACAATCTGTTTCTACTATCTAGAGGAAAAAAAAAAGACCAGGAAAATTATCTCCTTATTTCAGACCTCTCAAGCCCTGCATAGCGTGCAATTTTGTTTATAGAGACAGAAAGGTCAGATAAAGCAGGCCTCCATTTGCTATGCTCAGCAGCTGGTTTGATAATATTATTCATTCTCAGGAGCATATCTCCTTCCAAACCAGATCTTCTCATAGAGGTAATGCCATAATCTTATCAACACTTTAAGAACTTTAATATTCTCTCTGTGATTGTCTCTCCTAACAGTTTTCAAGGAAAAGATCAAAGAAAAGATCATTTATTCAGTGACCTTACTGCCTTTGCCTGTCTCAGGAAAGTGTTTCAAGAAAATTTGAAATCTTTTACTACCTAACGTAATGCAATTCATTCTCTTCTGTCTCTTCTTGTAGTGTCTCAGGAAGAAACTTCCAATTTCTTGCTTCGTTCTTCACTGCCAAGAAGTAGAGGAACACAACAGCCTAGGCACTTTATTCCTTCTGCTACAACACCCTGTGGAAAATGTCATTTATCTTCTAGAAATTATGCCCTTTATAGTTGAGTCAATTTTTCTTTACAAATCTCTTCAGAGCTGGCACCATGGCTAAGCAGATGTGTCTTGTAGTAGCTTTAGCCCTTGCAAGCTGTCCCACCAGGTAACTTTTGCAACACCTTCATGCTAAGTCCCTTAATCCTTTTCCATTCCTCTCACCCACATGCATCTGGAAATTAGGAGGTAATTCCAGTGTGGCTAATGTAGACATTAGCAATAAGGAATAACTTCCTCAAAAACTAGGAAAGTCCTAGTGACATAACTTACTCTGCCTGTAATCCACCTTTCAAAGATTCTGTTACCAGAGATCTTCCAGGATGATATTCCTGGGCCTGTCCCTCATTAAAGGAAGGAGCTGGACTCTGATCACTTCCAGCACCTCCTCATTTTATGTGAGGTGTAATGACTGTTTTATTCTAAACACTGAATGGTTAATGACTATAAGCACTGGGACCTGATCACATTGATTGTCCTGCTTGAAGACTTTGCCACAGCATATTATACTCTTCTCCCATCCTTCATGTCTGTTTTTCTTCCCATGGGAAGTAAGGAATGGGAAAAAATGGGGGGAATCAGAAAGTTTGTGAACACTTGTCTTGGTATGGTGGCAGGATGCAGAGGCTGCAGTGAGACCAAATGGCTGGGAAGGGCTCCCAGATTCTGCAGTTAAGGTATAGAAAACATTTAATATGAGAAAAAAAATTAAAGAAGTTGCTACTAGAAACATGTACAAGGAATTTGACAATCTGGAGCTCTTTTTAACAGATCCAAACCTTGAGTTTTTCAGTAGAAATTGTAGAAGTCACTAGTTTAGCTTGTCTAGGACTTACCATATAAAGTTTCCCAGTAATGTGAGGTGGTTTAGGGGATGTCTTCTGCAGATCCTCTCAGTGCAGGGATACAGTAATGGATTCCTTATGGAAATTGGGATTTGACAGAAAGGGAGAGGGTGATTTAAGAAGAGAAAGTCTAATGGTGAGAAGTAGCAGCTGTGAAAAAGCTCTGGAGCAGGCATTGAAAAGCAGCCAAGTTATTAAAAAGAAAAAGAAACTTTTCTTTTTCATCAAAGAAATGATAGAATAAACTGGACTGATTTCCAAGCCACACTATGACACAGCTTCCCTGAATCTTTTGGGATGTTAAATTATTCATTTTAGTAAATACCCACTTTTTGGAAATCTAGATTATATCAGACATGGAGCAGCATGAGATTCTTTATTAATCACTTGTATCCTATCGTATACTCTCTTCCATTACAATGACAAGAAAGAGAAAACTTTTAGACACAGATCTCTTTTTCCTGGTAGATACATTAAACAATTCTGCAGTAATCAGGTGTGGTGTTCAGCAGCAAAGCTACTGTGATTCCAGAGTTTTACTTTCAAAATCTGTCTAGCTCAAAATTCCATCCCAGCAAACACATTTGACCCTTTACTAGGCCTGCCTGACTTTTCATTAAGAATAACCAGACATTTCTGAGTAAGTTACAACACTTGGAAGCTAAGAAGAACCATTTCTACCCTTCTGCCTCATTTCTCCCTCCTTTGTTTCATGTTGTTCCCCTCCCTGATGCCTGACCAGAGTAAATGCCTGAATGTCTCATGTTTATTCACCAGGCTGCTGATGATAATCATGATGAAATTTCAGTAGCTTTCAGCTAGGGCAAGTGTTATTTTTTTAGAAAGCATTTCTATTCCAAGTTATTGCATATGATATCTTAGGCCTTGATCTTACGAAAATCGTACTTGATGCCAGGAGTAGTCAGGCTGGTAAAGCCAAGCACATACATAAATGTTGGCAGGATTTGCTCTTTCCTAAGTGTAAGAGTGAAATAATTTAACAAATTGTGTCATACATGTAAGGAGTATTTATCAGGCCCACATGGAACAGCTGTTAATATTTTAGAATTGTTATTCATGTATTCCTGCCAATGTAAGCGGATGTACACCCCAGGTGAAGGTTTTTGGAAACAGCCATCATGTGGTGCATTGTAAAATAAGCTGGAATACGCTGTTTTTGTGTTTGGGTGTGGTTAAAGTGTGGGGATTTCAGGTCTGCATCTTGTCACTGGAACAGAAATAAAAATTCTTCCAGGTTTGTTACGCGAGCTCCTGTCTGCCACCTTGTGTGACAACATCCAAAGTACAGAATTGGATATTTAGAGGAAAACTAGTAGCAATGGTTGGCAGATTTTAGAAATAAGTGCTGCACCTTCAGATCAATAAGGTATGGACTCCTTTGGAAAAATACTCAGCTGAGAGCTAAAAAAGTTCTTTGGGAGAGAAGGACCTGCACACACATTGCGAATACGTAATAATTAGAGAGACCAAACTGAAATATTTCTGTGCAGGGAGGTAATAAATTAAATGCAGGTACCTGTAGTGCTAACAGATCACAGTCCTGATTTTAAATGAGGGGAACTAGAAAACTCTCATTGCCTCCAAAAAAGCATAAGGAGATCCTATCCTTTATCTCTAAATTAATCAGCAAATTAGTTTATTTTAATAGCCCCACTCTCTGGGCTATTTCTCTTAAGTCTGTGGTGATTAAGATTTAGTAATGTTTTGCCTGTCATAAATACTCCTCCTTTTTCCTGTGTGGCATAGACTTTAGTTTGTAATTTCTAATTCCATCCTTCCACAGTGAGCTTCTGCTGATCTGCTCTTTATATCTTGTTTTCAAAGTACTCCAGGTGATATCAGCTGGATCTATTTTCCTGCCCCAAGATACATTTCCTGCTTTCACTGTTGTAGTCCAAATGGACTCCACACCTCTTTACTTAGCTGTGTTCCCAACTGTTAATCTTAGAGCTACTGCCAGCCTTTAATGGAGTTTTTATCCAGGCAGAGAAATGGGAGATGCCGAGTTAACTTGGCACTGAGATAAGTAGAAGAGCTAATTCAGCATGCTAAAAACATTGAAGCCCAGATGCATGTAGGTATTTAATTATCCAGATTTAAAATTCTGACTCCCCATAGATTTCAGTGCTGAGTTATCCCTCTAATTAAGAGTCATGGCAGATAACTTCTGCTCATTTTACTTGCCTAAGTAACCTAGCAAAAGCAGTGGCACTTCTGGATTAAATAGGGTGAAGTGTTTGGACCCCCTACAAAGCAGGTCAAGGGAGGGGATCCTGCCCTTTTCCCAGCCCTGGTGAAGCCACATCTGGAGTGCTGTGCCCACATCTGGGCTCCTCAGCACCAGAGAGACCTGGAGATCCTGGAGCAGGTCCAGCCAAGGGCAACAGAGATGACGAAGGGACAGGAGCACCTTTCTTACAAGGAAAGGCTGGGGGAACTGTGCCTGTTCAGCCTCAAGAGGAGATGACTGAGAGGGCACCTCATCTGTGTCTGTCAGTGTCTGAAGGAGGGATGCCAGGAGGATGGGCCAGGATCTGCTCAGTGGTGTGGGGCAATAGGACAAGAGGAACAGGCAGAAACTGATGCACAGGAAGTTCCACCTGAACAGGAGGAAAAACTTTACTCTGCAGTGACCACACACTGGAACAAATTGCCCAGAGAGGTTGTAGAGATATCTCAGTGGAGATATCCCAGACCTGTCTGGACACAATCTTGTGCTGTGCACTCTGGGGTGACCCTGCTTGAACAGGGAGATTGGACCAGATGACCAGATGACTCATTGTAGTGTCTCTCAATCTTACCCATTCTCTGATTCTGTAAAACAAACAAGTTGTTTAAGTTACTTAGCTAATGACCTTTGTTCATTATCTAAACCCCTTACCGATCCTTAAAAATGCAATTAAACAAATGTGGAATCAA
Organism: Acrocephalus scirpaceus scirpaceus; assembly: GCA_910950805.1. NCBI lineage: Eukaryota > Metazoa > Chordata > Aves > Passeriformes > Sylviidae > Acrocephalus > Acrocephalus scirpaceus. Next base: position 58,551,237 of record OU383778.1, on the reverse strand, counting down.
AACAAGATATACAAATCTAAAATTAGAAAACTAATTTGTTCTATATATCTTAGTTTTAAAGGGAAAACATTTTTCACCAGACTGAGAAAACTGAAAACTTTTTCATTGAATTAATAAAGTATTTAAAGATAATCTTGATAATGAATGTACTTAAAGCTGATCTTCAAAGACTTGAAATAATGTTGATATGGAAGTACACAGGAATTTCCTATGCAATGTTGTACAGATATTTGTACATGTACTCAGTGATAAATGCAAGGACCTTCCTAGGGTGGACTTCCCATCACACTCCAATTTTCAAAGTTTATCTCTCTAAAGTTAGACATTTACTTCAATCTGCTAACCTAGATTGCCTTAGCAGTCAGTGGAGAGAAGTAAGGGACTCTAAAATGTCTTTCTTACTGTCTTATGAAAGATGGGACAAACCAGAAATTGAGAGTTCTCTTTCAGAATGCAGAGGAGTCTGTTCAGCTTGTCTGCTACTTTGATGTTTAGCTTTTCAGCAGCTGACATTTGAAGAAAGACCACCATTTTCTATGACAGCAAATCCCTTTCCACCAAAGAACTCATACCACTGGATTAAAACAGTGAGTTATTAAAACTCTAGGAAATCCTCACCATCCTTTCAATCTGAGACTTTGGGAAGCACCATAGGAGATTGAAAGTGGTGTGGGAGTAGGGTGTTTTTTTGGCGTGGGAAGGGTGGTTTTTGATCAAAGACTGGAAAAATGTGTCTGTCAGTTTGTTCATCCTCTGACTGTAGGAGTCAGAATTCCTGCTCGGATACAGAATCTTTGCTGTGACTTCTGAGGAATGGTAGAAGATGAGAAAGTGGAGAAGAACACTTCATTTGCTCAAAAAATGTTAGTGTGGTTACAAGATGAACAGCACCTCGTAAAATCAATCCCCACAGCACCAACCAACTTAATGAAGATTATTCCTGAAGCAATCTATTCATTACTGCTGATCAAAATCTTATGCCTGCTGAATGTATACTGCCAGACATTCTACTCCCCCAGAATCGCCCCGTGCTATCATCCTACACTGAAAGTTTACACTTCCTCGGTCTGCTCCAGTTTATATCAAATGGAGATTATTAAGTTATACACAGGGGAACAGGTGGGTGGAGCAGCTGGCATGAGAAGTGAGCAGCCTGACAACAGAAAAAAAATCAGGGTAGATTGCAGCACAAAAAATTTTCCTAGGAAATTGCAAATTTCACAATCTGTTCATGAGAACTGATGGTATAGCTCGTGTGCCAGGTAACAAGTCTGGGAGACTCTAGACTTCACTGGAAGCAGACTATTCAAGACCTTCAAAGATCTTGTTAGTTTTGGCTTCAGTCTATTACACTATATCAAGCAATCCTACTCATTCTGGAAAGCAACCCTTTATGAATTTCTAAAGTAGATTGAAAAGGTCACAGTGGTTTTTCAGTCTTAATTGACTGGCTGACTGACTGGTTTACTTGCATTTTTTATTGCAGATGAAACTTTAAAGATAGCTCTGTGAACTCTCAAAGTCATGCAGAATTTGAGGGGTTTTTCTTTGGTTTGATTCAGTGACATGAAGAAAACATCATCTTGAACTGATTCAGAAAAAGAACAGCTAAAGAAAGCTGCCTAACTAAAGAAGCTCCCTTGAATTTGGGTACATTGTGAAGGGTTACCTAATGGAATGAAGTGTTACACATTCAGCACTCAAAATTTAGATTCTTGTGAACTGGGATAGCCAAGGAGAATGCAGTAAGTCAGGACAATGTAATAGGGCTGAAGTGGCAAAGTTTCCACAGTAAGTGCACGCTTAGATGCCTATGGAGAAAGTAGGTGACAAGATCAGATGTGGAAGAAAAGAGAAACTGCCAGTAAATGTCTAATACTCTAGAAGTTTATCATTTACAGGGACACCAGAGTGGAACAGCCTCTTAGGTCACTGTCTCATGACACAGCAGAGCAAGGTCTTAGCTTTGTGAGCTCAGTGTTATCATGCTTCATCTCTGGCTGTCTCCTGTTTTGATTTAAGAAGCTTTTCACATTAAAGTTTCATTAAAAACCACACATTTCTGCAAAAAGTTGTACTTCTAACAAATCAGCATTTTTCAAATGAAAAGTGTTTAATCAAAAAGTTTCCAGCCAAGTCTAATTATAGCATCCTTTTTAAATGTTTCAGGGTTTCAGAAAGCACTTCAAAAAGTAAGACAATGAAACATTCTTTATTACTGGTCTTTCATATTACTCAAATTACAAGAAACAATTAAATATGTGATAAAAGATATCTTGATAAGCATTTGACAAGCCACTGAATAACATTTGGTGTCTTGAGTTTCTAATTTCTCTCCTTTAAAATCAAACTTCCTTCTACTTCTTATCTGAATTACTGTCGAACACAAGCCAAAGTTCACTTGGACTTCCTTTCTAAATAAATTAAATTAAGAAATGTAAACATTTGGAGTCTCTCTTGTGGGGAGAAGCAGTAAAAAAAAAAAGGGAAAATAAAAGGAAGACTGTCAGTGGGAAAGATGCATGTAGGCCAAAAGGACAGAGAACTATTTTTATGTGGAGAAAAATCAGTAGCAGCTTTTGACATGGACAAAGTAAACTAGTACAAGAGGCAGCTTATGGCAGAGGTCAGTCAGACAGCTGTGCATGAGAGAAAGGTAGCCCAGTATAGTCACAAGGAACAAAATGCTGCTAATAGCAGGAGAAAATACTTAGCTTTTGGAAATATTTTTACTATTGTGGAACATGTGGTGAGTGCTGGTTTGAAACCAGTAGATTTTGTTTCTGTTGACATGCTGCTTCTCATAGGCCTTTGTCCAACAACTTGCAAACTCCTGGTGTAATCTGAATGGCTGTAAAGAGAGCAATGTGACAACAATAGCAGGAGAGAGAATATAGGGTCAAAGGCTCAGTATGGAAGCTCGTCTGTGCATTACTTTAAGGCATACTTAATCCAGTAACATGGGAATTGTCAATGCAGGTTTGAGACCACTGCGCTGGCAAAAGCTGGATAATACATGCAAAGGCCAACACTCTTCTGAGTCATTGTCTAGAGTCTGGTAAAGGAAGTGACAGCTGGTGGTCTTCTTAATATCAGCATCCAATCCAAGGAAACCAGCTGAAGCATGTAGCTGTGAAAATTCATTACCCATTTAAAAAGTTCAAAAGGTATGTGAGGAAAGTTAGAAAAAGACTTTGGCTTTTGAACGCTCAGCTCTTTCACAGGAGCTCCAGGAGTTATAAAAACTTGTTTAAGAATGCATGCTGAGAATATTTCAGCTAAAAAACTGGGCTTACAGAAGGTATGAATTCCGAGCAAGTCGACAAAATCCTTTAGCTGAGATACATTAAGCAAAGGAAACTTCCGAACCAACCCACCACTACCACCACCACACCCCTAAAATTCCTAAAACTCCACTACCAGTGGGTGCTTGACATATATATTTGATTTTCTTTGATATTCTTAAAGCATGTTTGTTGAAAAGCATTTTTGGAAAGTTTCTGCTGGACCCAGCCTGAGATAAGCATTTAAACCATGGGATCTCAATCTCCTGGTCAGGAGTAGACACAGATTTGGGTTATACCATGGCAAAACAAATATGGAATGCAGCCCTTTCTGATCACAGAGGAGGCTTATGCCATGAAGCAAATGACACCTCTCTTGTTGCTGGTGCTGCTCAAGAATAGAGAGGGTCTATTAGAAAGGTTGACCCTGGTGCTCTTCGAAACCTGACTGTTCTTGGGAGCCCAGCTGGAAGATAGCTGCAAACTCAACAGGTTGGAGTTGGGACAACCACAATTAAAGAGTCATTTGGGGATGTAAAAGAAGCTCTCTGTGCTGGAAGTGGCCAGGGAGAGGTATTTGACAGCACCTTGGTTTAAAAACAGCAGTGGGCAGCTATTCATAAGAGCAAGTTGGATATTATTACTCAAGTGTCAGATGCATTTATAAGATATTGATCAATTACAGTTATCTATTTTGTTGCATCAATATTGTCTTAGCAGAAGCATCTTTTTAATCTGCTTTAAATATAACTTAAGCAGAAAAAAAAAATAACCTGAATCTACATGCCTCAGAACTTGTCTAACATTATTAGAATTGTACAGGAATGACTGGACCATATTTTTGATAGAGTTTTATTATTAGCTTTTGGAAAGGAACTTATTGTAGAGCTGCTCAAATGGCTTCTGACTGTTCCTCTGCTACTCTTCTATATGAGTTTTTAGTTGATCACCCTAGGCTTTCATAGTTTTTTGGTGGTTCATTTCCATGCAGCACAAATTTGAATCTTCTCCTGAATCATGGCCTTTCCTGTTGTTGGTGAGCAGAGTGGTTCAATTATTTTAGTGCTCTTTTTCTCTTGCGCTTTCTCTTCTGCTGTGTTTTCCAGAAAAGGGTCTTCATTTATTGCAGATTGACCAAACGCTATCAAAGAATACTTATGTTTTCTGTGTTTTACATGTAAGCAAGTGAAACACTGGCAGAAGAAATGTCTGTGGTGACAAAGAGAAGGTTTTGGTCACCTATGGAAATAGAAATCAGCCTTACATCTGGCCTGACATTATTGTGTGCTGAAAGAAAATGACACCAAGCTTTGTGTGTGCTGTGTTCCTAGAAAAGCAGGAGCCCTCTTGCTCTTCTTTATTAATAGAATTAACAATTCTATTTTCAGAGTATGCAAGTGTCCCCAGTGATTACAGCTCACAGACCCAGATTACAGTAGTCTTTGGTCTTTTCCTTTGGCCATGATATTGTGGCTGAATTTACTATCCTCTGCATCTTTTAGATATATATTTTGCTTTTTTAGGTTTTCAGTGTTGGAAACAGACATAGTATGGATGAAAATTGGCAGAAAAACGTGAAAAGCTTCAGGATTTTGAGTCAGGTGGCAGAACATTCGGGAAGCTTCTGGCACACCACAGATGGTCGGTATAAACTGTTGTGGCAGAGCAGCTCTGCCAGGAACCCCATGGAGTTTATTTCTAAAGTAAACTTTTAAAAATACAAAGGATAAAAAATTAATATAACTTGAGATCACTGGTAATATGTTAGTTTGTTGAAATGAAGTTCCATATTGCCCCATCCTTTGCTCCTCTCTCCCCCAGTTATATAAAATTAGTATCCCCATTTTCCTAATTCCACCTTCTCTGATCTTTGTATTCTTTCAAACAAATCAGGCAGCTGGACTGGGGATACAGCATGGTATTAAATTGTATAAGAATATTGTATTAGGTAAGGTAAAAAAATTATTATATTAAACCATAATCTTATTTGAATTATGGGTTATGAACTGTGAAAATTTTGGCAGAGGATTGGGAGTAGGATTGGATTACTCTAATACTAAAATACAGACGACTTTTTTTCCCTTGTTGATGTTTTTTGGGGAGCTTGGATTTTTTTTTAACAAAGGAGAAAATGTTCTTAGATAAGAATAATTTTCAGCTGAAAAATTCCCTGGCACACAGAACAAATTGGATTAACAGGAAGTTCAGGCATTTGACTGAGTTTTTTTCAAGAATATTGGCCATATTTCAGAATTCCTAGCAATCATGATCCAAGGTGCTTGACAAATCTTAGCTACCAATTGACATTTCGAGAAGAAACCTATCTTCATAAAGTTAGTGTTAACTTCTTAATCATTTCTTTTACTTCCCTTATGAGCTAGAGTGGTCAGCATTTAGAAATGTCAATCAAAATATAGCAAGGAATTCCAAGATGGGACTCGTCTTTTAATAGTGATTCCATTGTACACTAGTTCAAAAATGTAAGTACTACTTTAGCAACTTGAGATACCAGCTAAAACTTTGTCTCTAAGCAGGTTTTCATATCAAGTTCAAAATATATTAGTTGTCAAAATAAGAAAATATTTATCTTATATACCAGTAAGATATATCTTCTAAGCTAACAATACGCCCTCTCCACCTTAAACTCACAAACATTGAATACATCTGTGTTATTTCTGTGACATTTTGATGTGAAGTTTTATTCAAGATTTCATTAAACTAGGTCATAAAGCAGGACAAACTGAAGTTATCTGGGTGAATTTGATTGTTTCTAAAAGTGATGCATCTGTTGCATTTTCAATGAGTATTTTTGCCCTCTGTACCTCAGCCTTTCAATCTGGTGAAAGAACTTATTTCTTTCAGGTGGAATCACTGTGAATAGCAAAATTCCATGGGATGGAGGCTAGACTTTTTGGGTCACTGACTATGGATCTGTCCTGGGAATTTAAATTTTAGGCTGAACAGAAGAGTTTGAGATTGAACTATGCCTAATGCTGTTGCTTTTTTCTACATTTCCCATGTTTGAAAGTAAGGAAGTAAAACCCTTTCTAGACTAAGTCAGAGAACATAAACCTGTATTGCCGTATTAATGGACACAAAGAGGACACACTAACAGGGTTATATAGTTGCAATGACCTATTCTCTTTATATAATTAGGTGTAATCATTCCATGATTTACTATAATGTTCCATTTCTGGTGATTTTGTATGTGAAGCTGTATTTTAATGTTTCAGCCTTGGGCTGTTAGTTAGGTGTGTTATTTGGTTGTTGTACCTTTCCACTTCCATAGCAACAATTTAGCTTTTCTCAGCACATAATAATTGTGAGAAAATCAAATTGCTTCTGTTTTTGCCAAAGGAAGTCTAAATAAACCTTCAGTGGTTAAACATCACTTATTTCCTCTTGTGGGCTGGTTAAGCAAAGTCTTGTGCATTGGTGTTGCTCAAAGCAAACTGAGTGTAATGCAACTCTTCAGGCCCTCTTCAAGTACTCTGATGGTCTGAGCATTTTTTGCTTCTTCCTGGACAATTTCTTCAGCAACTTTTCAGTGCCTTATTGCCTTGAGAGTGTTAGAGAGTCACAGAGATTTTTTTGGTAGGAAAAGACCTCTAAGATCATTGAGTCCAACCATTAACTCAGCACTGCATCATAACCTCAAGTGCCACATCTGCGTCTTGCAAATAACTCCAAGGATGGAGACACAACCACTTCTATGGGAAGCCTATTCCAGTACTTGATAAACCCTTTGGGAAAGAAATTCTTCCTAATATCAAACCTTAACCACCCCTAGTGCAACTTGAGGGTGTTTTCTCTTGTTCTGTTACTTGAGATGGTCTAGTATTTTAGCCTTTCCACTATTAACAGCACTGGGATACAAAATTAAAAATTCTTTTCCTCTTATGTCTTCAGAAATCTACTACAGAATGCAGTGAGAGCTCTGAAAAGTGTCCATCCTCAAGACCTTGACATTACAAGGATTTCAGACATGACCTATGAAATGCAGGGAGATTGCCAGGCTCCTTGTTTCACTAAAAATCTAGAGTGGTTCTGCTCATCTGTATTTTTTAACTGTACTCTATATATACACTGCCAATAACAAGAATGGAAAATCAAGACTTTACCACTAACTCAACGGCCACTTTAGCCAGCCCATCAGAATTCCCACAGCTGCTCTCTGCTCAGGGCTCATCAAACATCTCTCCCATCACAGTTTATCAAACGCCTCCACCTCAGCATTTCAAGTAACTCAAGCTGCTTCCTTTGCTTGCTTGCTCTCCTGCCAAAACCAGAAAGCCTTTATTAAGGGCTTCCCTGTCAATCATCCCAAAGGCCCCTTTGGAGATCTGATTAGTGCTTGCAGCCTACATTCAGGAACAGGCTGAATCTGCCTGGTGCAATTCATACTCACAGATACAGAGGAAGGGAGTGATTTAAGTTAAACGTGAAGCCTTGGTTCTGTGCTGCAAGATATGTCATTGTCTCCATGAGCAGTGATATTTTCAGGCTGTATGAGGTTTTGCATGTGGGGATTTAGGCTCTGCCACGTCATTTGGGATTGTTAGTTGTTGCAGCAGCCCTCTTATTAGAGGGTAAAAATGAGCTGAGGCACAGACTTCTTGTTAAACACAGTGTAAAAAGGGCCCTGGTTTATTCCTCTTCACAGCTTAGTCATCTTAACTCCAACTATTCACTAACTGTGGCTGCAGCAAGTTCCTACTGAAGGTTTCCCTTGCAGCCTCTGACTGCAGGCTTTTACCTGGCTAGACTGTGACTGCAGGTTCCAACAACAGACTCTGACCGCAGACCCAGACTGACCTCACAGCAGGGATTCTCTCTCCCCAGGATTCTGCTTCATGATTCTCTGCTTCCTGCCCCTCAAGGTTCCTCTTCTACAATCATTCTCCCCTTACCAGCCAACCCCCTTGTCTTGGTTTTGAAAGAAGACAGGTATCTGCTAAAGAGAGGCAGGGCTTCTCTTGGAATGGATAATTCAAATCCCCTTCCCTCAAATTATTATAATTTAGAAAATTAAAACAGCTCTCAGGCAGAGATATGGGGATAGGAATAACAGTTCTTTACTAATAGGTATAACAAGGCAAACAACAACAACTACAGCAATTAATAGCGAAAACAGAACCAGGGACCTTGACAGAGCTTGGTTTCACAAAACCCGGGGCAGTCTGGTCTCTGGGGACTCTAAAAAAAAGGTACTAAGCTGGAACGGTGGGGTATCCCGGGCTGGTGGATCGGATGAAGTTCGGAGCTCCGCCGGTGGTTACTGGAGGGCAGGGATGTCTGGCAGGGAGGGCAGTGCAGAGCGGCCTCAAAAGCAGTGGTGGTGGGACAGTGCCCAGCTCCAGCAGGGCAGCAGGAGGAGAGCTCAGGATCCTCCCGGGCACATGAAATGCAGATGGTGGTAACCTTCCTCAGAATCGGACCGGCGGCACCAGTGGAACCCCTCCTGCAGCAACAGCAGCCCCGTCCCCTCCCGACGAAAAGCACATCCAAAAAGTGAGGCTGCCCCCCAGCCCCCGTCCCTCTTCCCCCCCCCCTCCCCCCCCCCGGGGGGAAACTCCCAGAGACAAAAGGTGCAGCCAAGTGCCAGTCTCCACCCAGCCTCCATGCTTTGTTCCACAGAGCACCGACAAGCACCCAGTAATCAGTTGCCCCGCAACTCCTGGGAAAAAATTCTATAGGTGGGAAAAAAAACCAACAACCAAACAAGTCTAACTCCCAACACCCCTCTTTTATTTCTCTCATCCAGTATGGATACAGCTGTTACTTATTGGGGGTGAGGCTGTATTGGGTAATTAACACAGCTGTTACTTATCAGGGGTGAGGTCACCTGTAGTGCCCTCTCCTACAGTTAGGGTTTGACTTGTCTTCAGAACTTGAGAAACTGGGTAAATTAGGCTGTGCTGGAGCTTGAGACTGCTGCTCAAACTGCTACTGTGGCGTTGGTAGCTTACAGTTGCCTTAGATGTACTTACATCCTGTGCCATCGTGGCAGAGCAGAAATTCCCCTCATGTTGCTGAGCCCATAGGGACTAGAAAAAGCATTTTAAAGGAAGCTAGAAATCTTCTATTACTGGTGCTCTGTATCCTATGTCTTATGATTTCCCCCCAAAAAATCTAAACATTAAATTTTGTCCACCTAGAAGAAAGGAAAATGGGCTGAATTTCACTTTTTCAGGCAGTGTTGGAAGAAGTCCTGGGGCTGGGCTGGCTATACACAGTTCATGGGGAGACCCACTGAGAACTCCCCGTATGCATAAGCTGCAGGTTCCAGCCCTCTCTGCTGAGCTCTGCTGAATGAGAAGTGAGAAAAGCACTTGATTTAAAAAGAAAAAAAAAAAAATGAAAGGAACAAATGATTTATTTGTGATGCCAAAAGCAATCACCTTACACGTTGAAGGATGAGATTTATTTAGATAAATTACTTTATTCATGCAGTCCTGGTTAATCTAATAAACTTACTAAGACTGCACTTAAGTTCTTTTGCTGGCCTGTTGCTGCTGTGAATTTTGCATAGAAATCAAGCAGCAGAAAGTTGATTTTTACACGATTTAATTATAAAATAGCTCTCAGAGCAAAGTAAAGAGACTAGCTGCTGCCTGCCAGCTCCAGGTGCTGTGGAGTGAAGTCCATGGAGCCAGAGCAGCAGGGCTGTACCTCGTCACAGCCTCAGAGGAAAGAAACTGGATGTTGCCTGGTAACAGGAACTGTTGCTTTTCTTTTTCCAGAGGTTTAGCAAACAGCTGAAGCAACCAATTTGGGGAGCAGCATAAGGTTTGAAAAGAACAAATAGCTGTTGAGGAAAAAACAGTCAAAGAGTGAGATCAGAGATTGTTACTTGGATACAGCAAAAGCCAACACAACAGAAGGGCTGAGAAGAGAGGCAAAGGCGAAATAACAGTAGACTTATCTGAGCTATGGGAGTATTTTTTAAATGTGGTTTTTTTTCCTGTGCTTGTACATCTAGTGTCAATGCAGCTCTTCTACACCTGGTGACCCAAAAATGTTTTTAGAAAACTTTTGGTGCAAGTCTTCACCAAATCAATCACCTTCCAATCACTCCTCCTTGGTCAGATTTTCATGTTTATCTTCCACTATATTTTTTACTTTTTATTTGCTCTTCAGAAGGAGTTTCTTCTGTTATACCTCATATGAAGCAAGGGTGGTACTGGTTTCAAAAATTGCAATTTCATTGAGACAACACACTGACACACCTGGGCCACTTGACACACCTGGGTTACTGATCCTGTGTCCCTGGTGCCTTGTTGCCTGCAGTTTCAGCTAGAAGACACTATATCATTAACACTAAATAATATTTTTTCTTCATAATCACAAAGGTTGCAGAAATAGATGGCAAATTTTGCTCATGTGAGCACAAGGAAGATTGGAGTTCCCTTCATGATCAGAGAACACAGAAATAATGGTGCTGCCTTGGAGACGTCTTCCTTTAGTGGTGCTGGTTTGAGCTCTGTTTTACAGGTGAGGGAGGTGCATTGGACTGCTCAGCCCAAATTTTCCCTGTGGTTCCTTTCCATCCATGTGGCAAATGTACATTGCCAAAGTCTCCCCACGGATCAGGTCACAAAGACAAATTATCAATGAATGTAGAGCAAAAAAGTTTAATTTTGATTGCTTTGCCATAAATACGCAAGTTTACAGGTGTGAATTATCCTAGAGAAGACAGCCTGGCTCTCAGTTGCTTGTGGTACCTATATAGATTACAGTATATATGATATTATATAGATTAGAATTACTTCAAACACTTTTACCTTTGCTGTATTTACATTTTCACGAACAAGTTGCAGCTTTATCTTACAACTCAACAACAGGTTGTGCAACTTCCTCTTTGGTTCCATACAGCATCTCTAATGGAGATCTCCCAAAATATCTTGCTGGAAGGGAAATGCAGCATAAGGAGCTAGGTATGAATACATTTCACAGTACAGCAGGCTTTTTGAGGTAACTTCTTTTTGATGCTGCCTTGTGATTACCGTGAGCAGATATTTACAAAGATACTCTGCTGGGTTTCCTTTCTGTGAGATGCCACTGACCATCATAGGGAGAGCTCACTCATAACCTGCACTCAAGGTCTGATATCACCATTGTTGTGATACGGTATGGATTTTCACTCCTTTCCATCTCTGTTTATGTTAGTTTCCTCCTCTTTCAGTTTTTCAGATTGCACACCATTTTTTTTTCCCCTCAAGTAGAAAATCCCATTTCTGTACAATCATTTTTCTCTTTCCATATTGTTAGGTATGAAAAGATAAATCAAATCTGTAAGGCTTGGAAGACTCTAACCCTTTTTCTAAAGAAACAATATTTAGGTTCACTGCCTAGCTGTCAGATTTATTCATCCCTCTCCTAAAGCTATTTCAGTCGGCTGTAATTCTTTTGGAAATTGCTATCTTTTATTTAAAGCAAAAAAACTGTGAAGAAATGTGTCCTCCAAAAAAAAAAAAAAGTAAATTCTTAGAGGACACAAAATAATAATTTCACGATTGAAATATTATTAAAGAAGCAAATACACATATTTTCCATTGGGTTGTGTAACTTTATACAGTATTACAGCTCATTATTTTTGTGCATTACCATACAATTCAACTGTAGTCATTATATTTGGTAATTAGAAGCATCTACTTTCAAAGAATAATGCAAGTGAGAGTGTCAAAAATACTGACATAACATTAAAAATCTTTTGTTAAGAAAGTGTGAGGAGTTTGTGCTCAAGAATGAAAGTTGCAGCTTTTGGCTTTCCTTCACTTGACATATTTTAGACTTAATTCAGTAGTCATTGACATCTGTGGATCAGGCTTTTTTTTACTTTCCACAGCATTCAATGAACATACTGTACATGCCTTGTTTTTTTTTAACACACTACTGGCCCCATAAGATGAGAGATTTGCTTTTTTTCTTTCTTTGCTCTGGAACTATTCTATTCTATTCTATTCTATTCTATTCTATTCTATTCTATTCTATTCTATTCTATTCTATTCTATTCTATTCTATTCCATTCCATTCCATTCCATTCCATTCCATTCCATTCCATTCCTATTCCTATTCCTATTCCTGAAATGACTGAATACCTTTATTTAGTAGTATTCCACTTATTTCTCTGAACCTCTTTAAAGTGAAAGTATTTACTCAAGAGTGGAATCTACGCTTTGTAAATAACCTTAAAATGTGTGGAAAAAAGAGTTTGAGGAGTAATTTAAGTCTCCAGAGTTAAGTCATGCTATTGGCTATTGTGCAGAGAGTTCAGAACACTTCTGTGAAAACTTCTCTTTAAAATTCTTGGAAGTTTCTAAATGGAATATTACTAATCTTGGGAATTTATTACAGTGTAAACTTATCTAGCAGCTGACTCTGCACGTGCATTCTTCTATCAGAAAAATTCTGGCTACACAGCAAACATAGGTTTGCACTTACACTCTATCTTAAAATGACCGAAAAAAATCTATAGATCTTTTATTTTTCATTTCTCAATATGATGAGCCAGCTGGCACAACTGACAGGCTGTTCATGTGGAGTTGTGGCTCTTCCAGAAGATTTCCTGTAAAAATAATCCATGTGTATTGAGACGTACTCAACTAAGAGATTTCCATGTCTCAAACCATTTTCAGTATATGGTATTAAAAGCTTATCTGGTATTTTCAACTTGCTAAACTTTGAGATTTTATTTTAATGACATACAACCTAGGAATTTTGGCTCTGGTGAATAATCAACTGTAAGAGTACCCTTTTTTTCTAGATGTCTTGTAAAGCAGTTAAAAGCCAATGGAGTGCACTGTTCTATTGGCTTGTTAAAATAATTCACCAAAATAGCAGATGTTCAACCAGCTACGGGCAATCATGTTGTGCATCATAGCTGCATATGCAAACCTACAGACGTGTGGGCCACATTAAACTGCTGAGCCCCTGGTGAACATAATCTCAGCGAAGAAATGAAACAAGATGGAAAGAACTAAGCTAAAAGGAATTCCTTTCAGCAGTCCTCCCGTTGGTGCAGTGCCATTAGGAAGGGCTAAGCTGCTCCTGGGTGTGCAAATGGCTCGTAAGGGCTTTCTCTGTATTGCAATGCCTTGCTGTTATAGGCATGATAGTTTTGCTATTGTTAAATTTGGAACCTTAATCCAAGACCTAGCTGCAAGAATAAACTGGCTAATCCCAGGACTGCTTAGATTTCTGTCAATACAGTCCACATGCCAAGTACAGTTTTACTTATAGCTATGCCTAGAAATGTCAAATTCTAAAAAAGACTGGGGATTTTGTTACTTGAATCTTGCCACCATTCATGAAGGGAGAGTTCCTCTGCCTTTTTTGCTTAGAGGCCAACACTCACTGATGCTGACCCTCAACACAGTGGAGCACATGGGCATCCTGTTTGACCAATGGTTTAGTGATCAGGCCATCTGCGCGGGGGATGAGAGTATGTGCTTTAAAATATCTGTCTGCTCTGGAGTCAGATCAGAGCAGTTCCACTTTGCATTAAATATTTATTAGGCCCCTGAGAGAAAAAGAGGGAGAGAATGGCTGATTCTATTTCAGTAGACAAGAGGCTGGGACATTAAACTCCAGTATAAGAAAGAAAGTTCTTTATAGGTTCTTATTCCAGTGAAAGGGTTTAAGGTAAAACCATCTCACAGCATCCTTTTCTTTGTCTGTGCTCTCTGCTAAGCTTGAAATTTGTTCTTGCTGTACATGAACTTGGCCTGTTCTTGCATCAGATGCTGTGATACACATTGGCTATGAATTTTGTTTTCATGCTTTGGGTGTAGACATTACTTTTAACACAAATAATAATAATAGTATCTAGATTTTTTCCTTAATTTCTAATCAAATACTGCTATTCTATTTACTATCCAAGAATTGTACCTATTTATGTTGAGCAGGATAAATGTTCCACGGAACTGATTTCTGGTGTTCTATTGAGTTGTGAGTTGACTTTTTAAAAAATTCAAATTTTTCCCTCATACTGATGTCAATGCCTGTGATTTTATTAAATGAAGCAAGTTCTGTTGAAACTCTTTAAGGGTATGAGTCCATATTAAACTCATATTTAATGAGTAACTTTCCTAATGAGGAGAGTTCAGTTCAAGGCTGTAGGTCAGTATTTAATATCCTCCAAGAGAATGATTCCATCTTTATGAACCATTGTCTTTCTCTAGGTCGCCGTGAGAGATAGAACAGATAAACAGCTGGCTAAACCAAAAAGGCTCAGTAAGACTTTAGAGATGTCTCGGAGCTTAGAGAAGGAAACTCTGTTATGGCACAGAAAACGTATAAAGAGGGGCTAAAACTTACAAACACAGCACTGGAGCTTCCATGGAGCTTCCATGGAGCTTCCATGATAAATTCCCCAGGAGAGAGGGCAAAAAGACAGAGAGCACAGTTTCCAGGGACTTCCAGAAGTCCTCAGTGGCTTCTGTGACCTGGGAGTGTGGGAAGTTTAGAACCAGACCAATCAACAAAGGTCAACTCTGGCATCATAGGTTAAGTCCCAGAAACATCTGCTGTGTTACAGATTTCTATCCTTCAAATCCTTGCTTCCATCCGTATGTAAAAATCCACCAAAGCAGGTGCAGCAGGAGAAGGAGAGGAGGGAGGGTTCCCAAGCCTGAGGGTCACGAAGACTTGCAGTGAGGGATTTGTCCACAAAGACTTGTAGTGAGGGATTTGTCCACAGCGCTGTAACCTAAGCACTGGGTTTGAGGTGCTTGGCAAAGCTGCTGAGCATCAGAAGGTGGCAGCATTGACGAAGGAAATGAGTAGAGAAGATGAATTAAAGTAAATATTGATATACATTCTGGCTTTTTTTTTTACTTTGCACAAAGTAGTATTGTAGCAAGAAAATAGTAATAAAAAAATTGAAGGCAAAATAGACCTTATAGTGTCTCTCTTGATGAACAGACCACCAAGTTAAATGGTGTGTTAATTATTAATTAACGTGGCCACCTAAACACCCATGGCATTTATTACTGATGAACACAGTTATTAAAGTCACAAGTGTGTGGCAAACAGACTTTTTGCCTGTATTAATTTTTTTTTTTTTTGGTCTTGAAGTTAACATCTCCCTAATGAAGGCTAAGTTGAGATCTACTGGTCCAACAGGAAGCTCAGTGGGATGTGGTTTTGCTCAAACCATTGGCTCTTAGCTCCTCAATAGGCAGGAAGATCTGTGTTTGACATTACTGGCACTGCTCTGGACTGTGAAATATTTGGCCTTTTTGATGCGAGACTCGTCAATACCAAATGTGTACTGAGACCATGGAAGGGACCCCCTTGCACATTTACTGTGGAGTTCAGCCTAAACCTTCTCAGCATGGATTTGTACGTGAAATAACATGAGAGCAAACAGAGCTTATGCTCTTCTTCTGGGGAAGTGTGCTATTTGTCTGATTCTCAATGCAGCATCTTGCAACAACAGAGCCCTGGCATTTATGGCTGAGGTAGATCGTTGGTGAGCGTGGGCTCAAGGGCATATGAATGTAGAACGTAACCTTCCTCTTAGAGGCACAAGCAGTAATTTAACTTCTACTGGTTTGAAAGGAACTTCCTAATTGGGAGCCAGTTGTAACAGGTAATTGTGAGAACCCCATACAGTATTTCTTAAAGAAAAGGGTTTTTCCATATTTTCTTTTTTTTTTTCCTTTTTCCTCTTTTCTTTTTCTGCTGTTTCTCATTTCTCCCCCTTTTCCCCTTTTTTCACCTTTTCTTTTTCTCCCATTTATTTTTCCATTTGTTTTACTCCTTTCTGTCAAAAGGAAAATAAGCAGAGTTCATTTTTTCTTTTCAGCTTTCTCCTGCGTTCTTTTCTCTCTCTGCAGACTTTCAGTCTTGGGTATCACAGACCACAGAATACATTTTTCACCAGCTTCATTTTTGCAATAGCACAGGTCCACAGTGGGGAAATTGAAAGGAAGATCTGACTTCATGTCTGTGTGACAGCTACTTCCTCAGCTTCTCACCTACTTCCTGATAGCTCCCATGGATTTATTGTAGCATGTTCATTGCTTGTTCTGACTTAGTTTTTTCTGTTTTTAATAGTCTTCCCCAAAAATCTTCTTAAAATTTGGGAATACTGTGGCAAGATTTTGTATGCATAATCTATCCCTTTCACTGAATCTTTTTTTTTTGTTTGAAACCTCGTTCAGCATTACACTATGAGCTATCAGCCTCTGCAGAGAACTGAGCTTCACCTTTTGTCTTGTTTCCATTTTCTGCTCAGGTTTTTTTCATTCTCTATTGAGACTTCATTTCTTCACATTTTTTCTTATTATCAGGCTGTGTGTGCATATATACATATCTCCTGTTTCCGTGTATAAAAATAGGCATATAAATTCATATCTGTATTTTTATATTTCGGATGTCTTGATGTTTACCACATAGAACAAAGAATTGGATTCCTTCCACTTGTGTCCTGTTGAGAATTTAGCACTCAATCATCTTGTCAATGAAAATCTTGTCACTAACTTTAAGAGGTTTGACTCCATAGAACTTAAGGTTAAAAACTTGACAAACTTGTCTCTTGGCAAGGTATTTATTTTCCTTCATATATGCTTGTTGCTGATGGGAAGGGGAAGAGTATCCAAAAATATTTTTCATATCATCCCTTTATGATTCTAGGTTATAGTACTATTCTCCAGTTTACTCCTGTAGCAGCTGAACAGATGAAGACATATAGGGATGATCTGCCTATTGAAAAGTTTATTTAATGATCTGTGCCCTGCCTTATGTTTACCTTGACATCCAGACACTTTACCCTTACTCATGTGAGGCCACAGTCATGATAGAGAAGTGAAAGTCCTATATCATGTTACTGGCATGACATAGAAAACATTTATGCATCAGGTCCAAGCAGGTGATTGTGGGAATCTGATAGAGTACTTGGATTTTGTGGTTATGTCAGCACATGGGATGAGTTCATTCTGTTATTCTTTTCTGCAGTTTGGATTGTGCACTGCTTCTTGTACTTCCCTGCTCCCAGCTTTTCAAAGGTGATAGCTGAAATGCCTCTGCTCCATTGCAATGCCTCAGACTGACTTAGAGGGTTTGTTACAGGTAACTTACAATCACTGATCTCTTAGGTATCTGATTTCCCTATTTCCAGGAAACCTGAGCTGGGTTTGTATAAAATACACATATTAATTTAAAAGAAATACTAAAAGCCTGCTGGGCTTGAAGCTATTCTGATCATCATCTAGTAGTAAAACTTTAAATTTCTGTAAGAATTAAGTCCATCAGTAGTGTTATGTTTAAAATTTATACAAACTTCAAACCTTTTGTCCAAGCGCCTCAGCCAGCTTTTCATGCTGCAACTTTTGTGTGCATAATTAGATTTTTATGGATTTTCTTCTGATATTGTGTTTATAATCTTATCAGAGCAATATATTGTGTCATTGTAAGTACTTATTATGTACTGTAAGCCATGAACAACGCCTCTTTGTAATAGCCTACTTGTCTGGGAGTCAATGTGTATTGTATGCTGCACACAGCAAAAGGATTCAGCTTTTAGATTATAAAATTAGCATTCTTAAAAGACGGATTGCAGAATGCGAAGGATTTCTTGAAGATTCCTGGAACATCAAATTATTTTTGAATGGAAATTTTGTCGTAGATTAATCTCTTTCACGATGCCTGTCATTTTGTAGGTGTTATTATGGTAGACAAATAGGAGTGGGTATTTCAAAGCCAGTCTTACACTTTCCAGATTATTGGTATATGTTCACCCATGGAAGCTAAAGGTGCAAGACTTGGCTGTTAGGAGAGTCAATTATCATGGTGCTAAATATGCCCATTTCCAGTTAGAGCCAGTGGTGCAATACTTGCTGCAATAGTGTTGGAGCAATAATGATAATATCTCTTTATGAAGTAGGGGTTGCAGTTTTTCTGGTTTAAGAAACAACCTTGGTTGTATCATAGTATAGAAAGAAGGTGTTTTTAATATGGTACAAACTGGGTATTTTTCTTCTGTTCAACTGTGGCATGTGAACATGGAAATTATTTTTGGGAATAATTGAATGACTTATAGTTCATTGTTAGCTCAAAGTTCCTTTGTGATTTCAGTTCTTTTTCTGAGTTAAAGGGTGAAGGGGAATATATTTTTCTGCTTTTTCTGGTCAGCTAAGTCACAGGTACAATATTCAGTTTTTAAATTATGGCATTCTTGTCTCAACACATTTTTATTTTGAAACGGTGAACCATAACTTTCTTCATTTTGGTTCAACAACAACTATCACATTTATTCCATTCAATTCAACATGAAATATGAAATTCGGTTTGCTTGGGATTCTTTTTATCCCACTTGCACAGGTAAGCTTCTTCTTTAAAGAGGGATAGGTGCATTTTCCCTGAGGGTTGTCTCCCATATGATGCTGTTAAGATAGGGATCAAATCAGGCTGTAGAGTGCTAGGATCTCAGTCTAGGACTAGCTTTGTAACACTCAAGGAATTTATCAGTCTGTTTTAGAGGTGAAAATGCCATGAGGGAGTATGTTTCTCAGTGTGTTTTGTTGTTTCCACGTGCTGATTTGCAAGCATTCCTGTATTCATGTATTCTATTTCCAGGTGCCAGGTCAACAGGCTCTGTCTGCGTTACTCTGCTCCAGATGTTAATTGGGATTCCCTTTGTGTAGTCTTGCCTCATTCCCCACCCCCACCCTCCCTTCACTTTAACTAATACTATTTATTTTCTCTTTTTTTTGCTGGATGATTTGTTCATTATCAGGATGTCATCATATTAAACTGTCAGGAGAATGGCTAATGATGAAATTATCAGCAGGTGCCATCACCCGGTTCATTGCTGAATAGCTTGACTACACATCTGCTTGGTGACGATAGCTTTGCTAGCCAGGTGTCTGATTTTGTGTATCTCCCATTCCCCTGTCCCATTTTTCCATTGTTTTCTTTCAAAATCTGTAGGGTTTTTTCAGGTAAAATTTTGGGGTTGAACAGATGGGGTGTTTGGGTACAGTATAACAAAGTTTATGCCATTTATTGACTCATTTTGCCAAGGGGTTTGTGATGACTGTGGGTCAGAGGCCCAGTGTAGTAACTTTGTCCAATTTGGGCAGCTGTGATTGGAAGTGAAGTACCTTAAAATGTCCTTCCATCTCAACAGATATGAGTTCTGATCTTGGGGCCACCTGAAGCAAAAAATGATGCCAACCAAATGAAATAGCCACTAATCTATTCTACAATATAAGAAGCAAAAATGATCATTATGTTACCAAGAGTTGCAAGGTAAGCTTTTCCTAATACTGGCCTTCAATACCAGTAGCCAGAACTGGGTAGCATTCAGTAGCATTCCTGGACTTCAAGGTCTCCCAGAATTATTCTTTGGTCAGACTTTGCCCATCCAGATGCAAATGTTTGGAATGAACATTAGGGTGTTTTTTTTTTTTTTGGAGGTGGGGTGGGGTGTTTACGCTTTTTTTTTTTAGCTTTCCTCCTTTTCTCTGCTTGTCCCACAGTGGTTGTTTTAGCTGCCAGCTGCTTTTGTTTTACTAGCAGCTCATTCTTCCACAGAGAAGTGCGAGGGGTGCAATGCCCAGGTTGCTGCACTGCTCTTCTTTTAGGAAAGGTGCTGCTGCCTGAAGTTGAACAGTTCAGCATAATAGCCACACCTTGACATCCTACAGCCTACAGATATTTTGTGTTTTTACTAAAGCAAAGTGAATACATTCACAACTCATATTTGTGTTTTATTTATTTATTCTTCAAGCTTCTCTGGTTTTGCAGAGAAGCCTTAAACCACTATTTAAGTCTTAAAGACCAGAAGGCAAATAAGAGGATCCCTCAGATTGTTCTCTAAAGCTCAGGACATTGGACTGTGACTCACAATTCTGAGGACTTGAGATAGACAGACTCAATACTGTCAGTCTCACTTCTCTCAGCTGTTAGCTGCTTTGCAGTAGATAGGACAAACTCGAGAGCTCAATGGTGTGAATCACTAAGTTTTTCCTAGCAGAGGAAGGTCTGCAGACAGTGAACACAATCCTGAAAAGAATAGTGGAACACTAATTGACACAGTCATGTTTTCAAGGAGTATTCATGGCATGCTGAGATCCTGCCAAAAAGCATTGCTGTGACTATAAATTGCAGTGACTTGTGGTAAACACACTTTATTTTGCCTCTGATTTCCTCCTTTATGCCTTTAAAGCCTACTAAGAAAGTGCTTTGCTTTTTCTTAGGACACTTAGCAGTCGTAAATCGAGAGCACAACCATTAATTCCCCTTTTGCTTAAATAAAAAAGCTTCTATTTGGCATAAAATATGGCCTATAAATGAATAAAACTGTATTGTAAAGCTTCTCATTGAATTTCATTCTACGAGATTGTCTGTAAAGTCCTCTTTTTAAACTTAACATATAAGGAGAAAACGATACTGATTTTAGCCATTGAGTGTGTGGGTGCCATTTTTGTGGGTTCAGGTCATTCTTGTAGAAAGGGTGGCCTATTTGAGGTCAGAGCAAAAGTGGAAACACAGGCCTAAATATTCAAACTTGTCTGTTAGAAACTAGTGTATTAATTCCTGGTTAGGCATGAAAACTGTGAAGTCTAATATTTTGTTGCACTTAGCTAATTCATTCCAGGCAAATTTGTCTAAAGTAGTTGTTAGCAGTTCTAATTCCTACCTGGGCAGGCACTTGGCAAGGATATTTCAAGTCTAGTCGACTTTATTGTGCATAAATATATAAAGGTAAAAGCTTATATTTACGTGATTGCACATCTGAATTTAAGAACTGCTCAGAGTTGGTCTGGAGAGAAACATCGAGGTTGCTTGTAGCTGTATGTTTTTTTTAGAACCAAGCAAATTATTTTGGAGCTGAAAGTGAAGTTTACTGAAAGTTTCATTATTTTCCTCTTCCTTAGCATCAATTAATTAGAATCTTATTAACAAAATAATTCAAGTTTCTTTGTGAGATGCTGTGACTCTGGTGAGGCAGAACTCACATTCTGGGATGTAGCTCCTTGAAAGGGCAGTATATTTTATCATATGAAGAGAGATCCAGCCTTCATTAGTAATTTAATTTTTATATGTGGTCTACAAATATCTTTCAGAGCAATTTTATATTGGGACTCTTAAATTGTGTTCTTTAGTATACACTGTGCACTACTATTATTTACTACGTATTGCTCAGTGTTTGGTGTTTATCCAGTCCATAGCAAGCATAGATTGAAAAAAAGTCCCATCATCTATAATCCATCAAAGTTATAAAGCCAATGCCTCGGAGACTGTACAGAATCTGCAGTGTTCATTTTTTGGACTACAATCATTACCAGATACAAAAATTAAGTACAAATTAACAGCTGTCATGTATTCCCCATCTCCCCCCTGCCATTATTTCTCTGACCAAGCTACAAAGAAGTTGGTAATGCAGCCGTCCATGTCAGGATTCTGCATAAGTTCCTTCCAAGGTTATTTTATGAGAAAAATAATTTTGGAAAATACTTTAAATTTGCCTTGTCTACATGTCATATCTTTTGATCAGGAAGCACCTCCTGTACAAGCTGGTATCTACACACCTTTTTCACTGCAGAGAAAAGAATCATTGATCTCCTTTTGATGATTTGTTGCTTCACAGAGCTGACATTCCATCTTGAGTATCCCCCTCTGCAGCAAGGAGTTGAATGAAGGCTCAATTGCTCTGTTTCTGCCTCAAAAAAATTTGCAAAACTGTGTGTCTTGTCTCATTGGTAATAAATGCTTCAGGGACAGCTTGATGCAGAACTGAATCTGGATTGATGGGAGAAAAAAAGTTTAGGATACTGGTAAGAAAGTTAGAAAAAAGATGGGCTACCCTCAGCCTCCAAAAAAAAGGACAGTGAAAACAGGAGGAGACGAGGAAAGCTTGGAGAATAACAAATATCAAGAACTTGTCTAAATATGACTTAATATCCAAAAAGCAATATTGACTTACAGATATGTATAAAAGGAATGAGAAGTGAAGAGAAAAGAGCAAGGACAGGAGCTATACAAATTTGGATATCTAAAATGATTTCTCTAGTTAAGTGTTTTTAAACATTAGGAAAATATTAAAATTGTATTCACACACTGATAAAAAAACCCTCACAGATCTCCCAGTTTGATCACACTGACATACTGTGCCTCAGAGATTAGTGCAGGGATAACTAAAATGCATGTGATAAAAGCTCAGAGTCTAATAAAAGCCTTCTTTCACAATAACTTGACAAGTTCTGTTAAGTCAGGAGAGGAATTACTTGGCCACTCTGTTTCTCCGAGAGTTTTGCTACAAACCTTTCCAATAGCCAGCTTATTCCTTCCCCATGCCAGTAAAAGCCTTAGTTTTCATGCTTCATTGTCCTAAAAATAGAATCCTCATTAGTGTTTTGAGATTTATTGAGCTAGAATACAGTCTCATGCCCACAGCTAGGAAGTCTTCCTCTAACATCTTGAGAACTGAGAGAGAGTGGTATTAACTTACAAAGTGATATGATGGTAAGTTATTGAAATGTCTTTGTATTTTGTATTTGTCATTTATGTCTCTGTCCCTGTCATGGAAGCTGCTGTTGAAATCTTTCAACATCAACACTCTGCCATTTAAAACTTACCCTGCCAGCATGCCATCTGTTTTGATCAGGGAACCACTTTCTACGTGAGCAGACTCCCACACATATTGCACTTTGCAAGAGAAAAATGTGTTTGCTGGAAAGTAAAAAATCTAACCTTCCCTTGAAAAGCAGTGCTCCTTGACTCAGTTTTTTTTTTCTTTTTTTTTTAGTCTTATAATTAGATAAGTTAACTTTCTGCCCACACTCTCTCCCATTGTTTTAGATTGCTAGACAATGGAAAAAAAACATAATAAAGTGAGTCAAGCCCTCTATGTAGTTGCCTTCTGTATCCCCAAAGCTGGTTGCACATCTTGATGTATTTTCAGCTGGGACAGAGACACTGGCCTTAACGTTTATATCTACAGGAAGTAAATTTTATAAGTTAAAGTAAAGGTATTTTTTCTATGCACTTCTTCGAAGAGCAATGGGAATACATTTCTCAAAGTTTTTCTAGCTTTTTGAAGCAACTGTTATCAATATAAGTTGCAAATGGTTATGTGTTATTTTTTAATAACAGATATCTTTAGACTAAGTACATCTGGATGAGGTAGCAGTCTTGATATTTAAGATCATTATCCCTTGATAGCTTTTTTTTTTTTCCCCCCTGTGGACAGTGCTCAGAGTTTGTGGGTGGAGGGAGGTAAGACAGGGAGATGTGAAACTCTCCAGGTTCAGTTTCTTGCCTCTTCTGGAACTGAGTCATATAATTCTTTCAATGAAGTTACCAAATTCCATCTTCTAACTGCTTAGCTTCCTTGTCAAGATCTATATTCATCTATTTCTAGTTTTGAACCTGAAATTTTTTCATGGCTATCCTCTAGCTTAAATAGATCTCTGTCCTGTCCGTAATTTACCATGTAAAGTAATAAAAAAATGCATATTCCATCATTTCACTGACCTAAAATAAAATACATTCTTTTGGTCTTCCCTTATTGAAGTTGCTGTTCTTACAAGTTGGTAAGATTTATGGAGGCTCCAACACTGGTCAGGTGCTTCTTTGTTAGCCTAACAGCCATACCTCTCATTACCTGTTTTAGAAAGTAAAATCCAGTAAAAGAAATCCAGCTTTAGATGTTTTGGAACCATGTGAAATGCTGTGAAGGGCATTAGATCAGTACTCTGAAAGAAGAAAAAAAGAACCAACACAACAAAACCCTCTAGTGTTCCTCTGATCCCTATCCTCCAAATTCCCCTGGGAGCCTTCATAGACTATTATCCTGAAATTTATTGTTTTCTGTAATTAATCTTAGCAGGGCACTAAAATCCCTAATAGACTAGCGATGACACAGATGAAACTCTCCATCCACAGAAATATAAACACTTGGCCTGTGAAGAGTGGCTCAATGTTAGGAAAATCGTGAGGCAAGCTGTCAGTGAATTATTGTCAAGGTCAGAGAATGCACATTTATTTTCCTGGTAGTTGTATCATTATCAGGCTCTTATGATATATCCACTTGCACTGAAAATGTAGCTAACTTACCTTGGTGAATTTGATTTATTAGCATTGCAACTGACAAGGTTGCCCGTTTGTTAGTGCTTATTTTATATTTGAATAGCTTTCAGCACATAAATTTGAGGAATTGCTTGAATACTTTAGCTGTTCCATATTTCATGGAGAAAGCTAGACTAGAAGAGTGCTGCTGTGGATATTTCTATCTTGATACTGACCACTTTTTAAAATAAATTAAAATTATGCCTGTATTTGTACTTAAGTGCTTCGTGAGCAGAATTTACTGCAAACAGTAAAACTTGAATGTGAAAACTCATTAGTTTTATTCTGAATAAACTGTGACATAACCTTGCCATAGAGTTTATTTTACATTCAGAGCACAAAATAAATGTCTTTTTAAAAAGACATGGAATTCAAAAGAAAGCAGCTAATTACATGGGTTCCTCCTATTAAACTTCAGTCAAAGAAGGGATGGAGAAGGAGCAGGTGAGTAAGTAAATGGTTCAGGATGGAAGAAGCTCTCAAACAGATCCAGAAATGAGGCTTTAAAGTTTCTTATTGACTTCAGTGGTGTTACATCAGGCAGAGGAGCACAGCTTAATTACAGCCAATATTAGCTCATCATCTTCCCAGAAGGATGCACTTTTTAGTAAACACAATTGTATAAATAGCCAAATAAAGAAAAAAGCAAGACTAATTACTTGCCTTTAATAGCCTGTAAAGTTCTTTTAACACGCCTCTATCCTTTCAAGTCACTTTCTTTACTGTGAGGAAGAAATGCTTAATTGAACTCACTTTATTCCCCTGTCTCAGTGTGGGCCATCACCTGCGTACCTCCAATTCTACAGATCTCAGGTTGTCCTTATTTTCTGGCACTCAAGAGGAAAGCCAGTCAGAAGCAAAACTTACACAAACTCACAGTGTGATAGGGCCCCGTGTCATCTTGTTGACACTCAGGGCTCATGTCCTGACCTTTAGCTTTCCTACACATAAAGCGAAGGTACTAATCTAATGTCAACAATTAGCAGCTGACAGCCAGAGGTTGTTTTCTCCTGGATTGTTGGATTTTAGTAGGATGATTCAAGCAAGTGTTACCTGTAGGCTTTACTGTGGACATCTATGTATCAGCTATAGAAATCAAATGATACACAAATAAATTGGCAAGATGAGTTGGGTGTGAAAGCTCAGGGCTTTTTCTCAGCAATTAAGTCCACCAAGAAGATTTAATTTTTGCAGCAACCTCCTTATTAGACAGTAAAAATGAGCTGAGGCACAGACTTATTGTTAAACACAGCATGAAAAGGGTCCTGGTTTATACCTCGTCACAGCTCAGCCATCCTGACTCCAACCATTCCCTGAATCTGGCTGCAGGAAGCTCCTACTGTAGGTTTCCCTTGCAGCCTCTGACCGCTGGGTATTTCCTGCAGAACTCTGACTGCAGGGATCAGTTTGCAGACTCTGAGTGCAGGCTTTTACCTGGCTAGACTGTGACTGCAGGTTCTAACAACAGCTCTGAGTGCACAGCCAGACTGACCTTGCAGCAGGGATTCTCTCTCCCCAGGATCCTGCTTCATGAGTCTCTCCTTCATGCTCCTCAAGGTTCCTCCTCCCTGATGATCCTCCCCTTACCAGGCAACCCCTCTTTTATATCACTCATCCATATTGGATACTGTGACTCGTCAGGGGTGAGGTCACCGGTATTCCCTTCTCCTACATTTAATCTCTTTGCCCTTTTCTCTGAATCCACTGGGTCAAATTCAGGTACTGAGTTTTCATAATTTCACACCTTTTGCTATATTAATTCCTGTTAACTGAAAATTAATTGAAAATCTGCCTCTCTGCTGCCTTTCTGCTAGCTTTCACCTCCTGTAAGAGCTTTATTCTGCTGGGACAACAGAGTAGCCAACATCAGTATGGACGTTCATGGCCAGAAAGGTCAGAAACTAGAGCAGAGATTTGAGAATCTCAGTGAAATCTCAGTGGAATGCTGGGCACCACACACAAGAGGTTGCTTCAATATTTCTTGCTGGGAAAAGAACATGAAAAAGTATTCTCTTCCTGAACTCATTGGTGGTTGCTAAACTGGTCTATGCACAGAACTGCATGAAAATTAGATCTAAGCTATTTTAATTACAAAATACCCACTGTATAATTAGCAACACTTTATACAAATTGTGTTCAATATATTTTATACGTAATTGAAATTCTGTAAGATTAAACTGTAATAGTATAAATAATTTTCCAGGATGAAAAGTAGGTTAAAATAAGCAAATTTTATGCTTTAAACATTGAGTTAAGTAGTCCCTAGTGTTTTAAAATATTGTGGGTTTTTTGACTGTTAATCATTTCATTGAATAATAAATATGAGCTTTCTTTTTATGTAATTAATGTAACCCATATTTTTCGGTAGAGAAATGAAATGTTGAATCTTACATAGAAAGTAGCTATGACTATTTTATTACCAAACTTAATTCAGTCACTTCCACAGTTATGGAAAATGTTACTCTCATCTTGGGGAGGCAATGAAAAGTAGTTTTGTTTGGCATATATTTTGAGTTGCCTCAATCTCTGGTTAGGTAGTCACTTCTGGGAGGGGTGTGTGTGTCAGTATTACACACAGGCTGGTTCAGAACAGTAGTTTGCTCTTTGGAGTATTTTGCATCTTCAAAACCTTGTTTCTAATATTATGTAAGGCATCTTTAATAATTTCTGAAAGAATTTTGACAGGTTAACCTGTATTTTCTAATATTTTAGTTTTCACTTATAAAGCTGCAGCCTAACATCATTGTGTGAAACCTATATGCAAGAATGATGATGCCCAATGCATTTCAGGGGACCGTGAGTTTCATTTCTCAGGCTATTACTACATTTTATTGCAGCCATTCCTGTGGTGTAAAATAAGGACATCATTTGAAGTATGATTATGCTTTGAATGCCCAGTGAAGCTTTTAAAACGATACCTGACATCCAGCTAGATGTAGATAGACATTGATTTTTTTTTTTTAAATTCAGTTTTTTTCAAAGAAAGTCTGTTAGAATCCTGGAGAAATGGAGGTGAAGACACTTCACTTTCCTGTCTTGACATTCACTGTAGCTGTTATGGTTTAACCCCAGCCATCCAACAGAATGAGCGAGAGAATCAGAGGTGAAAAATTGTGTGTGGTGGTCACTCAGGACAGGAGAGATGGTGTGCTGAGTGGAGTTATTGGGCACCAAAGCCACCTCAGGTCATGTCACTCCTGCATGACTGCAGGAGTGCTTCTTGTATCTTGCACTGCTTTTGTGTCACTTGTCCTCCACTGTGGTTCTCCACTCCAGAGTGGCTCCTGCTGTACTAAATCCTGTAACATGCAACTCAGATCATGGTTTACAGCAGTTTAAACATAAATCCATTACAATCTCTACCCCTGCTCCTGTTGGGCTAAATTACAGGCTTTGACATTGCAGTGAACTCTTGCTCCTACTCTGACTAGAAGCAAGGGTCTCCTGCTATGGGAATTCTGAAATCACAGATATCAGAATTTTAAGGTATTTCCACAACAGTCTCCACCCTGTTGCCTTTGGACCAGATAAGGTTTAACATTGCAATGAGCTCTTCCTCTTGCCCCTTGCTTGGGCTTGGATGTATCCCCAGATTGCAGTACCTTAGGGTCATACCTGCTCCAAAGCAGAGCCTTATCTCCGAGCCACAGTCCCACAGACACCCGTGTCAGCAAGGCCTTCCCATGGCTGCAGGGGTGTACCTGCCCTGCCACGGGCTTATTCATGGCAAAGGCTTTGAGGTGGCCCAGAACAACCTCAGGCACAGCCACAAGTGCTCCAGGGTGTATCTGCCTCACAGTGGTGAGCCCACCACGCCTTCAGGGGCTCCCCTGCTGGGTTTGACCCCAGCGCCATGCAGGTGCTCCCTCAACTGGAGGAGAGAGATCATCTGAAGAGTAGCAGTGAGAAAACCTGTGGGCTGAGGCAAAGACAGGCCATTAGCTAAAGCCAAAGCCACACTCACATGCAAAGGAAGAATTAAGAACAACAGGAAATTAAGCCACTACTCCCCATGGGCAGGCAGGCATTCAGCCACTCCCAGGAGAGCAGGGCCCCATCATGGGTAACAGTGACTTGGGAAGACAAACTCCATCACTCCAAACGTCCCTCACTTTCCTTCTCCTTCCCCCAGCTTTACATGCTGAGCATGACTCCATACGTTATGGGATATCTCTTGGGTCACTTGGAATCACCTGTCCTGGCTGTGTCCCCTCCCAGCTCCTTGTGCACCCCCAGCCCCCTCACTGCTGGGGTGGAGTGGGAGGCAGAAAAGGCCTTGGCTCTGTGTAAGGCCTGTCAGCAATAACAAAAACATCCCTGTGTTGTAAACACTGTTTCCAGCAAAAAACCCAAATTGCTTCCCTATACTGACTAGCATGAGAAGAATTAACTCTACCCCAGCCAAACTCAGCGCAGTAGCTAAGAAAAGCTGCTGGCAAGTGTAATTCAATTATACTCCCTTAATTCTGACTTGGCTTTTGTAAGTAAAGCCCTAAGGATTGGTTGGACATAGGTCTTCTTATTAAAATACTTTTGTTTTTTTAATAGTGTGGGAGCTGGTATCTGGCATCCTTAGGCAGTTGGGAAAATTAGAGGCTTAGAATTATTACTATAGCATTTACTCATCAGAGTGATACAGAACTACACAGGAGTTTGAAAAGGTCTATTCCTGCTTGTGCTGGCAGAGTAGCTGCAGAGACAGAGTGCAGTGTGGACTACAAAAACCTGTTTGAATAGACCTAAAAGTAATTAAAAAGGCAGTATTTTCTGAGCTTTGCTCTGTTACTGCTACACTGCACTCAAGTTAGTTTGGTTAAAGCTAGTTCAGATATATCCATCCTAGCAGCAACTGTGCTTAGTGTACAAGTATTCCAAGGGAATCTGATGTGTGTGCTCTCCAGAGAGAAAACGTTACAAGATCAGGCCCTAATTATTTTATAATTGTGCAAGGCTTTAATTATAAGACCTTAATGACTGGCTTCATTTAAAACACTTTAGGGACGTTGAGTTAAATAAAATGCTGTTGTTGAATTATTTTCTTTCCCAGCAGTATGAGCACTTTCCATTTCTCTCTCTCCCAGTAATCTGCTAGAGATATCTATGTAATTAAGAGATTCTGGGTGCAAGTTCCCCGATTATCCTTATAACAGCTCAACTAGTAGACACTGGGTATCCAATTTTCAAGGCATGCACAATATGTTCCACTTTTCATCCTAAGAGAGCTCAAATATTCCATGTTCTTTGCTGTTACAAAAATACAGCTCAAAGATTTGAAAAGGCCACTGCAGTCTGTTGTTTCCAAACTGGCTGAGAGGGAGAGGGAAGGCAATACTAGTGAAATTTTGGTCAAGGTCACCAGTCAAGGATAACTGCTATGAGATCTCAATAAATCTGCGTGGAAAGCAAAGAAAATCTTCTTTTGTACGATTATCAGAAATAAAAGATCTTGGTTGGGTTTTTTTGGTGTTTTTTGGTTTTTGTTGTTTTTTTTTTTTGAGCAGCCATTGCTTGGGTAAGTACTGCCTCTTCATATTTGAAGTGTGCACTGAAAGTACTGGAGCTGAAATGAAAACAATGTATATGGAATATCATAAACCACTGCAAAATATTAACGATTCTGGTTAGAGATAGCTTATGAGCCCTTGTAAATACTTTCCCTGGACCTTACTGTTTTGAGGTTAAATTCAAACTTAAAATGCAAGACAGCTTGAAAAATCTTCTTGGAGGGAAAAAAACCTTATCTTGATAAGCTAAGGCTTTTGTCAGTAGGTGGGGAATTTATGATGGTGAAAAGTAAAATGGTATTTATACATTTCCTAGTACTTTCTTCCTGGAATCTCTAAAGATATGAAATTGTGATGGTAATAGTTAATGATAAGAAACATTATTTAGCTATTTTTAAGCTGGTCAAAAATTCAAATTAAAAAAATTCTCTCAAGTGATCATGAATCAAAATAAAACCTAGAAACTTAATAAAAAGATTGCAGAAACTTTCATTGCGGGAATATTGAAAAGATTCATGGAAACATTTTATTTTAGTAAGACTGAAACTCTTTGAAACATATTTAGATATATTTCAATAAAATATTTTGAATTTGTGTAATAATCCTCCTCCGTAAAGTAGTCTGGGATAGAAAGCAATTTGAAATAAAGGAGAATAGTATGGTTTTTAGTTGGACAAGTTGTAAAATGCTATGCTTGGGAAGAGTAAATAAATTTTTCTTTCTCGGAAAGAGACAAGTGACAACTGCTTCTCCAGGTGGAAACCATCCTTTTGCTTGTCAGTTTGAGTATCTAAGCTGGCTGTGGGCAGTGTGTCCAGCTTCTCTGCTGATCCATGTAAGTAATACTTGAGATACAAGTGGCAAATGGAAGGCTTAGGTAAAATTCTGGGTTCTCTAATAGCAGATCATGCGTTTGTATGGAAAAAAAAGACACTTAGATTATGTTATTGTAAAAATGCTTAAGATAATAAAAATTTTGCCAATAAAATTAAATGTTGGGGTAATGGCTGTTGTTATTGAATAATATGAACACATTAAAAAAAATTATTTTAAAACCTTACTGTTCTTTAGATTATGGTAACATAAAGAATAAACCAAAGTGATTATCAAATTAAACAGCAAATCAGATGCAACATCTAATAGAAATGGAAAAATCAGTTATCCAAACATTAACTAAAATTCCAACACTGTTTTGTTATGGATCCCAAAATTCTGGTCATTGATATGGGTGTTCATATAGCTGTGTAGACAGATTTTTAATTTGTATCTGAAATGTTGTCTTTCATCTTTGTTCTTGTTGTTGGACCTTTCTCAGGTCCAACCCTTTCTCTCTGCTGAAAGGATTTATAATGCTGATCTTAAAAGCACACCCATTACAATTTCAAGTTTTATAACTCTTGTGTATTAGGAGTTATCAAACATATTAAAAGCAAGCAGAAAAGTCTCTCATATCCCTAGGAACCGTCTTCACCTCAATCCTTAGAGAAGCATAGCTGTTTTCCAGCACTGAGAATTTCACAGCTTCCGAATCCAAGATTGGAAATTATTGTTGTTTATGTGATACCTGAATTTACCAATTTGGACATCTTGGTATCTTTTCCATGCATGGTGTAGAATGTGCTTTGGATGCCTTTCAGCTATGTTTTCCTTACATCTTTTCTAAGCCACCCTTGGAAGTTAGCAGCTTTGCAAATAAGAGGAATGATTCACTTCAGTTTGTATGATGTTGGAAATATAAGTCATCCTGTTGCAGAGCTTACTGAAATTAGTATAGATTCCAGGACCAGCTTTTCATCTGGGCTCCAGATAGAGGGAGATTTGTGGCACAAGTTCATCTTTTGATTCTGTGGAAACAAGGGGAGGAAATCAGACAGACTTTATTGCATTCCTTTCGATGCATTTCATTCTCAGGCTGTTAGAACACAACTGGCACCCTGCTGCTCTCTCTTGCTAACAACAGTGTAGAAAGGGGTTTTAGACAGAACCCTGAACATCCTGTTTCTTGGACATGGAGGTCTTTACAGGTAAGAAGAAAAATCTCATGTGTGTAGTCCTGGCACGGTTGCAGTCATTTTACATGTGCTGAATGTAAAGAAGAAGACAAGCCAAGATCCTGTAGTCTAGGTGTTCCCCAGCACGGAGCTTCCATATCCCACCATGATAGGCTTTGGCTGAAGTGGGCTCCTCATGGCTGTGGAGATTTATATCCTGATTTATTTGTGCAGGAAACCATTAGACCAATGTGTTACATAATATCAAGGCATAGAACTTTCTCCAGTTATTTTGTTAAAGCAGGTTCTTCTATTCAACTGTGAGGTTTTTTTAACAATTAGAAAGTATTTTGTTTGAAGAAGGGTTGGTTTGTATTTTTGGTTGTTTTTTTTTTCCTTTGTTTAGTTTTGTGGGGTTTTAATATTTTTCTGTTTTGTTTTTGGCATGTTATCTTTCTTTCTTGTTTTGGGAATAAATTAGTGGTATTAAGCAGTATTTCTTAGATGCCACTTTGTTGGCTGAAGAAGTAGCAAACCGTTTCCTCAAGCACAACAGGAATGAAAGAGATAGCAGTTTATTTTCTGTGCTTACTTCTGATTTCCAAATAGCAGAGATGATCTGATAGTCAGATGGCAAGTATTTCTCTTGTTGTTCCCCTGACTTTTCTGGCTGTCTGGCTGCCTCTCTCCACACATTTGTAGATCTTCATCAAGTGATAATCAGGTCATTATCTTCAGTCCACAGGAAAAGCCTCCTCAAACATTAGATAGTCTTACTGCTGGGCAGATTTGTCCAAGTGCTGTATTTTAGGGGGAAAGTCTTACACTTCAGTTGTTATCAGGCTTTTAGAGAGCTTACCTGCCTATTTAATGTGCTCCAAAAAAAGGATGTTCCTGTGCACCATATTCTCAATGAAGCTTCGCCCAACCCTTATTTTAGCAATTCCTTCTGAAAATGCTTCTTTTCTTTCTTTGGGAGATAAAACAAGAAGAAATCTTCATTTGATTTTTCAGAAAAATAATGATTAACCCAATAAGGGATTGAATAATTAATTATTATAGTAATCTAATTATAAAGATTGGATGACTTATTTTTGATTCTGTATCTCATTTGAAAAAGCCCATAAAGTGATCTGTGATGTAAAGTCTGTGCTTTTGCCAACATGAATCTCTTATCAGGAGACTCATCTCTTTAGAAGAGGAATTGATTCTTGTTCCTGGAATCAAAGCACAATTAAAAAAAAAGCTATGTAAACTGGATTTTTTGTTAGAGCCAGACCATTTCTTTTCTGTGAGATCAAAACCTGGATCATGAGAGTATGGAAGGAAGATTCCAGCTAGGAGATGCTCAGACTTTAGAGTAAATATACTTGTGATTTAAGGAGCCAGTAAGATAAAGTAGCCTGTATTTAAAAATCTCTGTTTTCAGTTGAACTCCGATATCTTAGAAAATCATCTTTTGAATTCTGGTTTTGCATGTTTTGGCTTAGTTTGGAGACAGATCTTTCTGTGTATGTGTCTGTGTGTGGGTGTATGTATATGTGTATGTACATGTCTGTATGTGTATATTTAAGACTTGAAAAATGCCGAGCCCGAATCCAAAAACCATTCGTGTTAATATCTTTTGGCTTTAAATCCGTCATTATTTGGAATGTGATTAAATCCCATTTGCTTCGCTGGGCCCAAAGCATGTGTTTAAAGTCAAGCATGTGCTTAAGTGATTTCCTGAATAAGTAAACTTAAAGTGAATCAACCCTATGTGAAAAGGAAATGTCTTTTTCCATGTAATTGTTCAACATGTTCAATACCAAAATCTGAGCTTTGATTAATATATTTTTCTTTTAGTTTACCAAAAAAAAAAAAAGGATCACATGGGTTGAATTCCTTTTTTAATTGCATATTTTTTCTTTAGTTGTAGGATATTATATTACTGTTAGAGTAAACCTCTTAATCAGGGCTACAAAGGAATAAAATATTCTTTAAAATGTAGTAACATCTAATCATTGGTCTATAAATTTATTAACTTACATGAATATTAGAGTTTTGTTTCAGGGAGATTATGGTCTACCTTTGATTGTTTTTTGGAGAAACTTCTTTCATTTGTCACCTGCACAGTCATTTATAAAACATTAAAGGTTATAATCAATGAAGGCAAAATCAATGAAGCAGCGTTGTTTTTTGAGGTTTTTTTTTAAGGTAATCTGTTTGTACCTTATTACTTCTGAGAAAAATGGCTGTTTAGGATTACCTTGTTGTTTGTCTGTTGATAACAATGGCTGTCATTTTTTAAAACCGAAGGCAAATATTCGCAGTGTGAAAAAAGAAATATTTTCAGCTGTAGCCCAGCAGCAGGACAGTTTTAACTTGCTAACACTTTTGCATTATTTTGGGAATGTATTGAATCCTTGATATGGTAATGCAATTTGCAATAAAAAAATTTCTAATATCAGTATTTCATGGTACAGAGATCTGCCTTACCTTGTAGGCACCAGGTTACCAGTGCAGCAGAACTGGATATTCTGCAGTAGGATATTCTGAAGAGTGCAGGTTGCCTTTCAGGAGTTAAAAAACTATGATGCTCCTTTTAAGAGTGTCCATATGCTTTCAAATCCGGTTCAAAAGCCTATTATAAATTTTGAGCATGCTGAGAACTGCTGCAATGATCTCATTTTTACAGTTTTCTTTTAGGTTTGGCATTTCCCCAATT
The DNA here is from genome assembly GCA_910950805.1 of Acrocephalus scirpaceus scirpaceus. Classification (NCBI taxonomy): domain Eukaryota; kingdom Metazoa; phylum Chordata; class Aves; order Passeriformes; family Sylviidae; genus Acrocephalus; species Acrocephalus scirpaceus. The sequence continues at coordinate 58,516,670 of OU383778.1, read as the reverse complement.
TGCCTGATAGCTGGCATTCTGACATCTATATGTGTTCAAGTGCTTTCAAATCCAATTAATGCACAGAGTGCAAAATGTAACTCCTGTACCTTTCAGTAATTGTGGGAGTTACTCACGGCATCAAATGAACAGAAAAAGAAGACAAGTGTGAGGAGATACTGTGGGGTTTTTTTGATGTCTTTAGAGAGCATCCAACATATTTTGCTCTGAAACTTTCAGGAACTGCAATAATGGATGTGGTGCAAACAGATGATATCAAAAATAATTTTGTTAGTAATGTGAAAGAATTTAATTTAAATTTTAAAAGTCTTCACCTAAACCACAGTGCTAATTACATGGCTCCTTGAGAAGGAAAAACAGGAAGAGGATGCTCTTAATCTCCCCCTGGAGGAGGAGCCTACATCTCTCCACTAGAGAGAAAATCCAAAGATTTGGCTCCTTAGGGGAACCCCAGGCCTTGCAAGGTTGCCATATGATATATGGCATTTTTGCCACGGTATACAAGGCATTGGCAGCCATTAAATCCATTAAATCCACCTCTGCTGATTATTTTACACTGCAACTGCTTGTTGCTGTTTTCTATTTATATTCTGCTCATTTCACAGAAGTGCAAGGTTATACACAGAGCATCCAGCATCTCTGCAAGTCTGTTCTTTGTGGAGATACCAGGCACAGCATTTGATGTTAATCAGAATTGTGCAGATATGAATTTTTCTGGGGTCTACTGAGTCAGAAAGATTTCAGTGGAGCTCTATGTATTTTGGATCAGTCTGATGGTTCTGAAATTTCACCCTGAAAAATAGTGGACGTGGATTTCATTCTTTGTGAACATCAAAATTTAAGGAAATTGAGAATTTTAAAAAGAGGGTACAGTAGCAAAATATATGAAATGTATTAACTCTAATTTTTTATAGTTGTTTGCTATTACATGAATATAATTTATTGTGCCTGCAGGAACCTGAGGACATGCTGGAAAATTAGATGATTCATTTCAAGTGTTTTATCCTAGTGAGCAAAATTTTAATCAGTCAGTTTTCAAATCCCAGCTCTGTTATTGGCACAGTCTGTAAACTTGGCAAGGTCAGAGAAGGACTCTATTGTAGACACAGTAAAGCATCTCAGCTAAATCATTACTGCATATGTTTTACTTTATCTGCATTAAGGGATTTTTAAAGAAATAGAGCTCGAGAAAGGTGCTCCTCGGAGGACCTATGACAAAGGTAATCTAACAACATAAATTATGATGAGTAGAAGATTTATCTTGAGCTATGGTTGCTATTTGTTATGCAAATGTTTTTACAGCCTCATCTTAAAAAAACCCCAAACCTGTAACCTAGTATAAAAGAAAATAAAAATTTCATAACACATGGACCACTGTCCTGACACTGTCACAAGTTTGTGGCTGCATTGTTCAGGGACCATTATGAATTTTACCATGCAGTGACCAGGACCTGTGTTACCAGTTTGCTCTACCACAAATGGAAAATCTTGCCGTTAACTTTCATCAGAAACATTCTACATTTGATGATGTGGTGTTAAGATTTGCCTCCTTAGGGGAACTTCAACCCTCTGGAACCCCTTGCAAGGTTGCCATATGATACATGGCATTTTTGCCATGGTATACAAGACAGTGGCAGCCATTATATCCATTACTACCTCTGCTGATTATTAAAATTTTCAGAAGTATCCAGTGTCCTAATTTTAAAGGGCATAAAGAAGCATAATATCCATTGAAAGCACATAAAATTAAGCTCGAATACTCATAGCTGGATTTTGAACATGTGACATAGATTCCCAAAAATTGTTAAAAAACTCTAGCTGTGGATGACCATGAAAACTACAAGCTCTTCAGGGTGATAGACTGATATGTCCCAACATTATATTGAGAGTAGAATCATGAAACACATTGTACACTGCATTTTTTGAGGCAGGGGTTCCAAATCTTTACGAAGCAAATATAATTTTTACCCTGGATATCAGAAATCAGAATGCATTTAAAATGCCTGCCACATTAAAAACCAGAAACAAACTAAGCCAAAGCAGTGAATATTATTAATAAATCATAGAATAAGAGAGTAGAAGCTATAAAACAAAAAATGTTTAAAAGGAATAACATTTTGCAAAGACTCAAAAATGTAATTGGAGCGTTAAATTAAGTAAATGTGTAAGCAAGTTGTTACAGACTTTGAGTGAGAAAGGCAGAAGTAGATTAATTTTAAGCAGGCAGGGATATAGAATTCCATACATTGTAATAGATACCTGTATTTTATATATAAATATGTGTACATAAATGTATGTATAAATAGATATATGTTTTTTATATATATAGATACAAACATGCGTATGAATATATGGCTATTATAACCACAAAATTCAAATGAGTTAAAAACCCCAAACCTGGAGATCCTGGAGTGGGTCCAGCAGGTGACAAGAAAAATGATTAAAGGTCTAAAGAATCTCTTTTATGAGGAAAGGCTGAGGGAACTGTGCCTGTTCAGCCTTGAGAGGAAATAAAAGAGGGGCCCTCAACAATGTCTGTCAGTGCCTGCAGGGAGGTGTCAGAGGAGGTTTCCAGGCTCTGCTCAGTGGTGAAAAGCAACAGGAGAAGAGGCAACGGCAGAAACTGATGCACAGGAAGTTCCACCTGAACATGAGGAAGTACTTTACTGTGCAGTGACCATGCACTGGAAAAGATTGTCCAGAGAGGGTGTGGAGTCTCCCTCACTGGAGATATTCCAGACCTGTCTGCACACAATCCCGTGCCATGTGCTCTGGGATGACTCTACTTGAGCAGGGAGGTTGGGCCAGATGACCCACCATGGTCCCCTCCAACCTGATCCATTCTGTGGCTCTGTGATCTGCCCGTCCTCTTTTGTAAAAGTCAAAAAAAGGGTAACAGATGTGCAAACTGGAATCAATTCTGGACCACTTATTCTGACACATAATTCAGATAATGCTTGAGTCCTCACAATGGTGCAAATGGAGTGATGTTAAGGAAACTAACATTCCAGTGTAATCACGGATTTCAGGTTTCCCAGGAAAATAGAGGAGGTTAAGTGATCATGGGTTCTCAGATCTTTTCTGGAACTTTCAGGGCAGATATTCTGGAAGTGGAGTGACAACAGAGTTTTTGAAAAATGTGGTTTTAGTTAGAATTCACTGTAAGGATTTTTTGGAGTAATTTTTTAGTAATGGTCATCACCTTGTTGAAACCCACGTCTAAATAATATTTACAGAGATTGAAATAAAAAATGTGTGCATAGGTATCTTATTCTTACTTTCTTGAGTGAATATATCTACTTTATTGAGCCTTTCATTAAGGTCTAGGTTTTTTCCCCCCAAATATTAAGTCATTTTTTGGGTGTTTTTGCCTTTTTGTTTTTATCTGGTAATTGTAAAATCCCAGATAAATGCCCATGTCTGACTAATAGTGAAGCTGCACTTCTTTGAAAGCCCTAATGATGCTGCCCTACCAGCAAAACAGCAGCACACAGTATCATCACACACAGATTGCCATTTCTGGTCTATTTTTTACCTATGTCTTTTGCCTTTCTCTAAAATCTCTGCATTTTTAAAGAATTCTTCAAGAGTTGATATATGAGGTTGTAAGAGCTGAAAAAAATAGCTGATCCATTTTAATAAATACTATATTGTCATGCATTTGCTAGCTAATTTATCCAGTGATTCATCAGTTTAGCTTTCAATATACATAATACCATTAAGATTTAGTAGATCATATATTTGATTCAAAAGATGTATTAGATTTGGTAGGTCCCGACTTCCATTCAACATAAGATGACTTTATCTGTCTCATGAGGATATATGTGATTTCCAAAAGCAATGTATCTGGTTTTGAAAAATCCTGCAGTGGAAGGGGGGAAAAAAATCCTTAATTTATTGCAAGGAGCGAAACATTCGTTTTAGAAATCTGAATATAGAAGTGACCCACATTTATATTAGAATTTCACAGCAAAGCAATATACTGTGCCTGTCTCACATTTCCCATACTGAAAGGAGTATTTTGATCATGATAACTTCACTGCGTGTATTGCTGAATTCTGAACTGAAAAGCACTTTCCTCTGTAGAATAGAAAAATCAATTTAGCATAAGGTGATCTCATTACACTCTATTTATCCAAGATTACAACAATTTAGAAGAAGATTGAGGGTGAAAGTAATTGTTCTTTTATTAATCCAAGTAGCTTTTAAAAAGAAATCTACTGATTAGGAAGCTCTGCTTGACTTCTAACTTGAATCTCTGAGGACTTATTCTGGGAGGTTCTGATTTCAGTGATGTGTTCTGGTGATATCATAAGCAACAGTGGCCATATCTTACTGCAGTTACAGAAACAAGATGGAAAACAGATTAACATGGTCTGTTAATGCTTTTCTGTGTTAATTTGCCATGGAAATGGTAATATTTTAAAATCTTCTGCATATATATGCTCTCTTGCCAATTGGTGATTTAAAAGCTGAAGCTTTAGGTAACCCTTTCACTTTTTAGGGATGTAGATTTCTGGTTTAAGTTTGAAAAATTAATACAGTTCTTTGAAGATGCAGTGCAATCCCCTGTGCACCAAGGTTCCACGGCTGACCCTTCTGACCCTTCTGGATGTTAAGTCTCTGCCTTATATCCCTTTTCATGTGATATTTCCTGCCAAACACAAGAATAAAAATCAGCTGAAGAATTTATGTGGCTTTCAACTTGCAGCTACAAACTTTAGCTCACTGTGCCTGTGAACATTCAGTTGGATCTGACAATTTTTGGTTCAACTCCAGTGAATCAAATAATGCAGCTGCTGAAGCAGGGTCATGCAGTCTCTACAGGCTTTGTTCATTTAACTTTTTTATGTTAAGAAAACTGCTTCAAGTGCCTTGTAGACTCTCACACAATACCCAGCCATTTAGGTAAAGAATGGCAAAGAAGGCAGAAGTCCTTATGCAGTAATTTAAACAAACATTTTCTTACCTTGTGGGGAAGAATGGTGGTCTGAAAGCAACAGAGTTGCTGATTTATGAGTATAAATTAAAAAAAAATGCAAGGATCTCTGTAATGTTTCAAATCCATGGCTTTTCTGTCCTAAATGCCAACTTCTCCTTGGACTGGGACCTGTCCCTGCATTCTGTCTCTTTGCAGGCACAGCTCTGTCCAGCTGTACCCCATCTTGAAGGTGCAAAACCTTCTAGGAAGCAGAACTTGCATTTTTAGATAAGACAGGTGCTCTAGCTACTTTTGGTCATGAATTTTGATGTTGGCAAAGAGAAAATTTATGACAAGCTAAGCCATGGTATGACATCAGCAGAGTCAGCTGCATGATTGGTGGTTTAGTAAGTGAGATGTAGAATAAATGGAGGCAAGACTTACAAGGACTGGTAAAATGGAGTGTTGGTGTAGAGGTACTGTTTTGTTTATTTGGAGATCTCAGACTGAAAAATTTTCTGCTGCCTTGCAAAGAGATGTATAATTTTTTACATAAGGCATCAGAGCTAGATAAGATAAGGGTGTATAAGGCCATGTCCCTGTTTTGTAAGGCTGTACAGAAGATCAGTGACCATGACTAATAGAGTGCTTGTGCTTTTTCATGTTTTTCTGCAGTTAAAGTAGTGCTTTGATCATATTTTAGATCATGAAGATTCCATCGGAGATTGTCAGCTGGACTATCAGCGAGTGGGGCCAGCCCTCAGGTATAGCACTGAACCTGCAAAGAGGTTCTGAGGAAAGAAAGCTTATCATATTTTAATTAATTCTTAGGTCTTCAAATTTAAATGGTGTTTGGCTTTGAGATATTGAATTGGAAGGTCTTCATAAGTTTAATTTTTTCTGAGTAATTCTAAATTAAAAGTTTAGCACAGTTAAAGCTGTAACAGATGAGCAGGAAAATAAACATTTTTAATTGTTTTTCTCTTTCCTTTCCAGAACTAATTGGAGAACTTTGTGTCTTTCAGTATTCCACTCTCCCAAAAAATAGAGGTACCATTGCTGACATCTTAATCCTCTTTTGTTGTCGTTATTAAGGGGTTTTGGGTAGGGTTTTTTTGTTTGGTTGGTTTGGGTTTTTTGTGTGTGCTTGTTTTTGTTACAAGGTGTGGGGAAAAATGAAGAGTTGAGCTACATTTTAGAAGACAGAAGTTTATGATTCTTGAGAGAATCAAAACAACAATCAATCTAACAATTTAAGTAACTAGGGAACCAACAAACCTCAGAACTGTTTTTAGATAGTTTTGGGCTATAGCGAACAATGCAGGTTTCTCCAGAATGAGTCTACAGCTATTGTGGCTTCATAGAGACATTTTGATTCCCAGAGAATTGATAACAAAAGTAAATGCAATTTTCCACATTTTATGGTAGGGCAACATGAATGGTCTTTATTTGGAATGGCTACTAAAGGCATCTGATTGGCCAAAACCAGACAGACTTCTTTACACATTGTTTGAGAATTAGATTCAAGATTCCTACTTGTCCCTGGCAGTTTATGATTAACAATTTCTACTTCCTTTAGCAATATGCTTAGTAAGTCTTCAGCTTGGAGATCAGAAGTAGCTAAATGCCTTATTGTGGGGGATTTCTCTATTAGTATGATATGCTGTCCTAGATCCTGATACTGCTCTCAGAGTTGCGGAAGTAGTATTGCTTTATATATTTGTTGAACCGATCTGTAAATCTCAAATTCACGCTCCTTAGAACTTTAATTTGTTAGAACATTTAGATAAAAAGAAGTGTTGACTTCAAAACTGGTGCAAAGATGCAGTATCTCAGTATTGGGGTTTTAAAAGGAAGATTATTCTGCACCTCAGAATATTGAGAAACCCAGTGTCAGAAGGTTTTGAGTGTGAATGTTGTTTCTGAATAACTTAAATTTAGCTTTTTTGCGTTACATCTTGAATTTGGTGTTTCTTTTTGAAGAACTTCTCTGCATATCCATACGGCATAGATAACAAACATTTGTGTCAAATAGAAACAACTGTACACGTGTCAATAGTGATGATTTTTACCATCTCTTAGGAAAGCTGCGGAAGTTCTGTTTTGAAAGGTTAAACTTCAGATGCTCAGAGCTGTACTAAAATCTCTCATAGATTTTTTTTCCTTCAGAGTACTTTTGCTTCTCCTTTTCCTCCATTTGTCAGCCACATCCATTATATTTCATATTGTATTTCTCTCATGCTGGACATTTCCTAGTTATGTGTCTTGTTGTTAACATCATTCCATCTCAGATGTGTCTGTAATGTGGTACCTATCCTGTTGTGATGTTTTCCTGCAGTACTGTTTTTATCCTATATTTTCTTTTCCATAGATACGTTTATCTTTCGACTGACATGATGCTTTTCATTCTACAGCAGCTTCAGATATTTGCAGCTGACCCTACAGCTTCCTCTTTTTTTCCTTAGCCTTTAACATTTGCAGTTATAAGTCAAGCTGATATTTTTATTTCCCAAGGGACTGCTAGAGCTAATACCATTTTGGGATTGATCTGCAACTTTGCAGAAAGTAGCATTGCTGTGATGTCACTGCTGTACTTTCCTGCAATGGCCACAGAGTGCTCTTGCCTCTGTTTCCCCCTGAAAAACAAAAAAACAAACAAACTGCTTTACCCTGCCTCTCCTCAAAATACACCAAAATCCTGGGCACAATTTTCCTGGAAGAACCTTTAAGAGAAACCTGACATGTCTTAATTTAAAATATTAGTTGTTTAAATATATTAGATAATCAAAGCTTTCTGAAAATGTTGCTTTTGTTGTAGAATTTCATTGTTTATACCTTCCCACCAGCTACCTTCCAAACATATTGTGAGAAGCAATAACTTGAATGACACTACTCCAAGGTTATTCCTTGCTATTTAAAAACTGGTAGGAATGCACTAGGGAGCCCAGATAAAGTAAGTCTAACCAGGGTTAAAATAGTAGTTTGGAGGTAAGAACAGTGTGGTCAATTTACAAAGAATGGCAGGTTCATTTCTTGGAGACATCCCAGTAAAATAAGGCCCTGCTTACTGCTCTAACAAAATCCTCCTTTGACTAAACACTGCTTCTTTAATATTTTCATTTTCAAGAATCAGATCAGGGACTCCAGGATCATTTTGATGAAGAAGTTATCTTTTCAATGACTGGAATTAAGAAGTTTCTCGCGGAGCCTCCTGCTGCTCGAGCAGTCATTGCTTCTGTAAGGAGAGGTTACCCTGCAGCGATGGTATCAAACTTTTCTGCTCCCCACGGTGCATTCGGAGGTCAGCTGCAATGAGAATACAGATGTCTGTTTGACAGAGTAAAAGGGAAACTGCAATCTTATAAACCACCATGAAAGAGGTAAAAATTGATATCTTAAGAAAATGCCGTTTTTTTCTTTGTTCAGATAGGAGGATAAGTGAACAGGTTATATTTTTGAACATCCCTGGGAAAGGGAGTGGTAAAGGCTCTGCAGAATTCAGTAGTGCTGGTTTTAGCTGGAATTGCCACAATGTGAAGTTTGAAGGGGAACTTTCTTTATGTGTTAACATTTTTAAAAATTATTTTCACCTGTGCTGGAATTCTGAGATGATTATAGACAAAAATAATCTATGAAGCCTTAAATTTAGGGTCACTGATATCGACCAAAGCCTTATTTTCAAGTATGGTTAAGTCCACATTCAGGAAGAAAATGTTTGTGCCATACATCTAAATAATTTGATAATTTTTATCTTGGCTCCTTTGCTTCCCTCCAATTTGCTTCCTACCAGCTATTTATCATGGAACCTGCTGTGACAAAAAATATTGCATTTTATATTTTACATAATTATAGATTTCTTCTTTGTACATATTTTCTTTCCCTGCAGAAATTATCTACATTGTTATTATTATTTATTGCTATAAATATTACCATGTATCTGACAAAATAAAATCAGCATAATCTAAAGTAAATTACTACAGATTAATATTTCATTCTGCTCTCTGTAACAGAGAATGTTTTAAAGATACAAAAAGAATTTATTTGGAAACATCACGCAGAATACTTCAGGCTAATAATAAACAATATTTAAACCTTTAACAATGAAGCTGATGCTGAAACTCTAACAAATTAAAAGTATTTCTAGGTGATTAGTCACTGTATGTATAGTACTTTGAAAGGGAGTGCTCTATCCTTGGTAAGTTATGAGTGTCCTTGGAATTATTAGATGCAGTCTGAAGAAATATGAAAACATATAGATGTTCATTTTAATTTTTGATGCCACTCTTACCCTTCTCAGTCTTTCTTCCCCCAATCCTCTTATAAAATGTATTTTCAAGAAAGCTGGGTTACCTTGCATGACTTTACTTTCAAATGTATTTTCTAGACAAAAATCAAATCTTGATTTAAAGATTCCAGATTATGGAAAATCTAACACATGACTTTTATCTTGTAACAGGTACCTTCAGTGTAAACAAGTGTACTTCATTTTAGTTCTACGTTTTGGATTTTGCTTTCTGATAGAAAAGACAGTTCCTATTTGAAATCTTTTCCTGTAGGCTCACACAGACTGTGATTTCTTGCACAAACTTCTGAAGATTTTCTCTTTTTCTGTAAGTAAGGAAATAAGAAGTTGATAGTTGGCACACCAGGTTTATAGAGGGGTTTCTTGGGGGGGTGGAATAATACAGTAAGTGTTGCTGTTTTGCAGCAATTTTTATCGAAAATTGATATTGGCTATATTTGGTAAAGTGGTTCTAAAGGAACCATCTTTTCAGCTTTCTCTGTATTTTTCTTTATTTCCAATGTTGTGGTTTAAAAAACTGACAGACCCAAACCCCATACCTCCAACCTCTTATCCCCCCATTTAATGTCTCCATATATAGTTTCATGCTCATATCCATATAGATTCATCTTCAGATCTGATTTTATCTTAATCTTTCTTTGACTGGCTGCTCCATATCCCTTTGTCCCTCCTTTACAAAGGTGTGGTGAAAGAAAATATATTCTTCATATTATTTTCAGGTGGTGATTAAACTTGTGTCTTTCTTGTCTGGTCTGAACACAGTTGTGATAAGGCAACATTTTCTCCATTACTCTTGGCTGTTTATCTGATTTCTTGGAAATTACCACTCCCAATCTCTCATTCTAAGAGCAATGATGTCCTTCATATTCATACTCACAGGAAGCAAGAGAAAGCACCTTCTATAGATACAGAATCAAACTATTTATGAGTTTAAGTTGCCATCTATCTGTATGAATTCTGTATATATAACATGAACAAGTTCCTCTAAACTAAGCTAAGACTTTTATATTATCTCCTTCCATATATTCTGCTGGTTTTCTTTGAGCTTGAACAAATACTTTCTAACATTCCCTTGAATAAACTAAGCATATTGATCTTATCTGGCTTTAAGGTAGATTTTTCAGGTGGCAAAATATGCCTTATTTGACTTTAAAATATTTTCAGTTTCTTCATATGTCTTTAAAAATTCAAACCCCAGACTAAACACAATGTTTCAACACTGTTGACATGACTTCTTGAATTTGGATATAATAAAAATGACCTGCTTCTTTTCTATATCCCTTTACTTTCCTAAGGATCATATTAGTTCATTTAGCCACAGCATTGCACTGGGAGTTCACAGAAAGTTCCTTAACCCCCTACAGTTTCAGAACCAATTTTTTTCAGTCTTCCATCCTATAAATATGACCTGCATTCCTTGTGCCTAGATTTATGTCTTTGCATTTGTCATTATTAAAATTTATCTTGTTCAAATGAAGCCACCTAGCCAGTTGAGACAGGTTGTTCTACAGAATGTTTGCCTTATTACTTGCCACTCCACCAACTTTGCATGCTCTTCAAGTTTTACCAGCACTTTGTATTTTCTTCCAGATCATTGAAGGTTAGATTAAGGTTTAAGATGCTGGCTAGTCCATATTCAAAATGCTGGTTAATTAAAGAGGCATTCCTATAGACTCCTATATAGCTGAAGAGGAATGGAGAATGTATTTTTAACCACTGTAGATAACAACAAATTAATCATTTTTAAAATGTAAAACTAAAAAAATTAAAAATATAATTTAAAAATAAACCTTACTTATTTAAATACTATTTTAGCCCATTATGTTTAATACAATTCATATTTTTTAATACGTATTTAATACTCCTTACTCTGTGAAATCAGCAAGAACATGGTAGCTCAGAATGTGGAAATAAGTCAAATGCTTTACAGTCATATAAGTACAGTATATTAACCAATTTTCTTCTTTCAAGCTTGCAGCCAGAGTGCTCAAGGTACAATCCTCCATTTCCATAAAATCAATTAAACTTTTGGGGAAGATAAGAAAGCCACATTTCACAATTCTTTTTTCTAATAGTAGGATATAAGCTGAAAGAATGTTATTTAAATTTTAAAGCAGCAGTTTATTCTAAGCTTGCAGAAGATTAGTGCATTATTATGTCCCTGCTGGGGACTGTGAGAAATGAAATTAGAAACTAGAAAATGGTGTCAGGTGTTCTGGTTATGGGGGTGGTGGCACCTCTGTCTCTGTGTTGGTCTGTTCCTGATGAAGCAGTTGCAAAACAGAGTGAGTTGACCTGAGCCAGAGCTGACCTGAGCCAGAGCTGACCTGAGCCAGAGCTGCTGCAGTCCCTTGTCCCTCACACTGCCCAGAATTCTGTGCTTTGTGCCAGTGCCCACCTGTGGAATGCAGACCTGGGGCATTAAACCAGCTCAAAGCTCTGAGGATGGTGGTGATGATGATGATGATGATGGAGGAACCTGGAGAGCTGAGCTGTGCAATAGGAGTGTGAAAGGTCTGAGCTGAGGAAGGTCAGCATCAAGTGCGAATTTGATTTAGCAGCCTGTACAATTTTTTTTTTAAGCAGCTGTGACTCTCCATTTTGTAAATTGAGTCACATAATTTTTCGGTTCTTTGACTGGCAGGGTCTTAAAAAATATTTGGGTTTGTCTAGGTCTGTTTTCTGCTTGAGTCAATGGGACTTACCTTGCGGATGACGGGAGGGGAAGGAGTTATTTACTAAACTGCAACATTTCCTTGTGTTCACAAAATTGTTCAAATGCATAAACAGCTGTAAGGAGAAGAGATAAATCATTCTTTATCATATTACACATTAATTTTGTCATGCAGGCACCACCTTGGTGATGATTTTTTATTTGCAATCAACAAAACTAAGCTGTGTGAGCAAATAAATTATGCAGAGATGTGTGATGTAGCGGGCATTTACAAAGGAAAGTGACATGCATTCACAGGTAATTTTTTCTGCAGGTAGACAATTAGAAATTAAATACATGTTGTTTTCCATAGAACCATAAAAAGAGTGGTTCAATCAGATTAAATAATGTATAGATGTTATGGGCCACATAATTACTTACACAATACCTCAAGCTGCAGGCAAGCCTCCCTTCAGCAGTCCACACTGCTCTAACTTTTTAGAAATCTAAATTCATTTGCTCTGCTAACAGAAGTGTTTTATTAATTTTTGTAACTACATCCTGAGTCACTTCTACTCAGCTTGCAGTCTCAAAATTTTCCTGAAACTCCTCTCAGCCAGCCAAATCTTGGAATTGCTTGGAATGTCTTCCACTCTTTTCCTCTCCTTTATTCCACTGCCACTTTCAATCCTATTTTTCCTTTCAAAACACTATCCCTTACAGAGTTTGGTGAAATTTCACACTGAGAGTGCCACGGGTTTTCTCTCTGTTCCCCCTACACTGAATCCATGACCATTTTGTACTGGTGACTTGTTTCTGACCCATCTCCTGCAACTCGCAGTCTTAGGATTCCTGTCTCCAGCGTTACTGACCTCAGACTGTGCATCTCTCCAGATCATCTATACAGACCATCATATCCTTTCAGTCCTTTTATTGTCTCTTTCCTTCTTGCTAAATTAAATTGTTTCTATTCATTACCTCCGAGTTTCTTCCAAAGCTCTACTTTTGTCCTATGTTCTTTTACCTCAGCTAAGTCATTGGTGATTTCTAAATCTCTCTATTGAAAATAAATGCGATTATTTATGTCTCACATAAATAACTATTTTGTAATGTTCAGGGAAAAGGCAGTTGAGGATGGCTGCATTTTCTTCCTCTTTCCTTCTATTTCCTGCTGCCTGTCTTTGATTGTGGGTGTTTTGAATTTGGGATTGAACCTCTACACAAGTTTGGAGAGTGAATAACCCAGTATGGAGATAAGACTTACAGAAAATATTCTCTTGATGTATGAAGAACAAACTCCATTACAGTATTTAGGTATTTAAAGTACTATTACTTGCTGTGTTTAGCACATACAGCCAAATAACTTCTAGCTGCCTTCTTCAGAGTGCAGTGTTATGGCAATCTGTATTGAAATTCTTGAAAACTCACATGATTCTCCTGATTTCTATTGATTTGACATCAATAAGCCAACGAAGCTCTTGTAGTGTAAGTATCACCTGGCACCTGTATTTTATTAAGCAGAAGACAACTTTGTTTCTGACCATGGAAAAGATTTTCATCTGAGCCCCAAAGAAGGGATAAAGGAAAGAATGTGGCCCTTTCAAAAGGATGAAGTAAACAGAAGAAAGAAAATCTCTCCTATTGCATCTTGAACAGAGTGCCGGTGGGAGAGGAAGTCACAAACTTCAAGAAGCCTTTAACAAATCCCAGTTAAGGAAAAACCTCTTGAGGGAGGCCTCAGATGAGCTTAGTTGTAAAAGACCTTTAGGATATTCTCTCCTACTTAAGGATAATTGAGGCCTTGTAAATGCACCCCTCTTTTGTGGTATAACAGCCTGCAGCAAAACCAGGCTCAGTGTTTAGATGGATGAAGGACTCTCTAAAATACTGCACAAATACTACAGTAATTCACCTCTGCTGAACTACCTATAGATAATGTCTGTAAAAGGATTCTCAATTCAACTTTTCTCCATTAAAGCCCTGGTAATTTTCCCCTTATGAGCATTACAAAATGTACCAATACAGTGATCCTTGTTAGAACAGGGATGCACTCCATATGCTCTGCAGACAGGACAGGAATCTCTGTACTTCATATGTGTGAGCCACTGATAGTGCTGCAGGTGTGATGGAATGCTAAACAGCAGTAGCATATTTTAAATATAATTACAAGTATTTGACGACATTCATCCATGGCATAATGGGGCAGCTGTATGGTTAGACTATCCTTAGAAAATTGAATTACTCTAATAAATGGAAATGACTGTTATTTAAATGGAAGACTATTTGCATAAAATAGGCCAATGTTAAGTGACCAACTGCTAAATAGGTGTAAACTCGAATCTCAGAGTTCTGGGTCAAAGATAGATGGGTTCTTGGCAAAAACTTTCATGTTTGGGTGCTAACCCTATAAATACGAATTTGGTAGCCAGAAGGATCTTCAAGATCTGAAAACTGCAGCTCAATTTATTAACTTTCATTTTTCATGTTTTTTTCTATAAGAACAGGCTAATGATTTCCACTGCAAACAAAATCAACAATTTCTCATAAATGGACATAAAAGGAATAAAAAAGTCAGGTGATGACATTCCTCTGCATCATGGACTTGTGACGTTTCTGAGATAGCTGTTTGATTCACTGTTATCTTATTCAATATCAAGAGCTTGGAGATAATTCAGTGCAACAGAAATAAATATAAACTATAAGCCCTTTAATAACAAATAGATTCACTTTATCAACAGAAATGCGAGAGGCCATTTCCTCCCAGCAACTTTCTGTACCTTACTGCAGCTGGGAATCACCTCAAGCTGTTGTGAGGGCTCCCTCTGTTTTGGAAAACAACACCAACCCTTGTGACACCCAAAAATTTTGGAAAGACAAGCTGTAGGAGTTTTCCAGCAAGAGCCTTGATTAGAAAAATAGTTGTACAAGTTACCTGAAAGATCACTTTCTGTAACATTCACCCCTACATTTCCTGAGAAACCTGTCGAGATTTGCAAGGCTTGCATGTACCTATCTCCACAGACAGCTGTGGGCCAAGAGGTAAAAGGCTTTTTCCTTCACATCTAAGTTTTTAAACATGAGGAAATTCAGTGCTTTACTCTTTACCACTTCTGTCTTTTTTGTCATGAGGCCACATTCTCCTGTGGCTTGACATTGGTACTTTTCCATATCCATTAATGGATTTATGCAGCTCATGAATTACATCATAATCTTCATGGTCTATAAGCTATAATGTAGATTTGTTTACGAATCATAAACACTTACAAAACTGCATTCTTTTTCCCTTTTTCTTTGGAGGATTGGACCCCATTTCAAACACTCTGAATCAAACCAACTTCTCCATAAGTACCCATCTAGATATAAAACTAAATATATTTAACTAAATTTAGAAGTCTAACTATGTAGATACAAACCCCAGCAAATAATAGTGGGTAGAGGAGACTGATACTGTAATGTGTAGTTAAATATATAAGTGATCCTTTTGTAAAAGGTGATATGGAACTTACACTGGCTCATTTCATTAGCTGAGTTTGGGCCCAACAAGGAGATGTTGACTGACACCTGCCGAATTTTTGTGTGGTTTGAGTAGTTCTCTTTAGGAATAAGACGAGATGAGAGCATTTCTGGAGAGAAAGTGTCTAAGACAAAGTTATTTCTACAAAGACAGATCCTAAACAACAGAGAAAAGAGAACATAATTGCTGACTGGCAAACAGCAAAGGGGGAAAAATCTGAAATTTCTATTTTCATGAACTTTTACTTTCTTCCAGGTTTGGCACCCTATTCCTTGAGTTAGAAACATAGTGGTAGCTTAAATTATCTCTTTTTCTGTGTGTCTTTATCCTCGCACTGGTAAAAATGCAAAGTGCACAATGTTAGCTCTGCTCTGCCTCAGTTAAAATTACAGTCCTTTAGTAGATAATGGGCCAGGCTTCTCTCAGAGATTAAGCTTTCTCCCCTAAAGGCAGCTTTCTGAAACCTTGAATTATACTTGCCAAGGTGAACAGTTATTAGGTTGCATCTCTTTTAAAATTTTCTTAATTTGAGGGTCCTTTCTTCTGTAATAGAAGGGTGAGGTAACTAGAGAAAGGTTAGCATGAGCACAACTGTGTCAGCACTCTGGTAAATTTTCATGCTCATCATGAAATCCCTGTTTCTACATGATGGAGTAGGCTTGAGCTGCTACTAAAGTGAACTCAGAAAAGGTTCAGGGACTTCTAAAAAAATATAAGACCTCCTGAGCGTGTTCTCTCACCTAACTGAATATTTCAGTAGACTCAGTGAAATTATTCATCAATGCTGGACTGGCACTGAATATGTGAGTAGTCTCCTTTTCTTTGCTATGTTTATAAAACTGCCCAAATTCCGTTAAGTAAAATTTTCCCTAAAATAATCAGTTTCATAACTTCCCATAACCTTCAGTACTAACCTTTTTAGATACTTGCAAAATTAGATCTCCTGAGCTTTCCATGAAATCATCAGAAATGTGTAATGCATTCGGATTGTATTTGTTTTACTGCATAAATACAAGCAAGCAGATTTATTCATTTCCAGAGTGCTCTCCTCCCCATTAAGATTTTCTAAAGACGCTGTTGTTTTTTTCCTAAACGTAAGTGGCAAAGAAAAGTGTCCCAGGCATGTAATTTTGGTAGCGTCTTCTTCCCTTATGACTCATTACTGCTGAAATCAACACAACTTGGGATGTGCTCAGGAACTTCAGTAGCTCTTTAATGTTTTCAAATAGTAACATCTGTGCATGTTTATGACTTCATGCTCTGCCTTAGTGCTGGCCTTGGCCAATGTTTCTGGCTGTTAAGTGGTTGTACTTTCAGACAGAAGGGTCCCTACACTTTGCAAGAAGCAAGAGAATGCAACTATTGAATATTTAATTGAGCAGAACAGCAGCAATGCTGCAGAAACAGACCTGCTTTTATCAGTTGTACATGTTTGTTTAGAACTTGAGTGCATTCAGAGGTGGCTGATATGCTACCTAATTTTTGTTTTCCCCCAAAATCATGACCAAATCCTTCCTTTTACTTTCTACCTTCATTTAGAGATGATGATGCTTCTGGATGTGAACACCTCTGCATATTCTCGCAGACAATATTATTGTTATTAATATTACAGCTTGCCATCTAATATGATGGCTGGCTGAGGGGAGAAGAGACACAGAGAGAGAGAAGCAATAGAGGTGAAGAAAAGGTTGGCTTTAAGACATGAAGAGAGAAGAGGAGATAACAGATCTCAGGGACCAGTAGTGACCTAAAACACCTCTTGTTTAGGAGATGGCTGGAAAGGAATCTAGCAGTGGAAACCTGCAACCACTCTTGCTTGTACTTACACAGACATTATCAGCTGGAAAAGCCATGGAATTAATGCTAATATTAAGTCTAATAACAGATGTGTACCTGATATTCAGAACTGTAGCTTAGTGCAGCTTATCCTGGGGAAGTTCTGGATGTCCTGTAAGGCTTTTCATGTACTTAATGATACATACAGAAATCTTGAGAGGTTTATGCCAACAACAAAAGTTTTCTGCTTGATTTCCACGTTTGAAATTCAAAGTCTCCAAGGAAAATTCTCTGTTGATTGAGGAGCTAATGACATGTTACTAATCACAAGAACTAAGAGACTGAAAATTGTACAACTTGTAGGAGAATGAGTTTCGGGTAACTCTATTTAAAAGAGATTAAAAACCTGAGGAAGTATCAGAAAGAGAGACCAAAATATGCAGCCTGCCTAACTTCCCCTGTGGAATATGTGAATTTACGGATGACACTGAAACTAAACAAACATTTTCCTCTGTTAAGCAAACATAAAGACATTTTGAATTCAAAAGAGCCATATATGCTTTACTTTCAAATTACAGGTCACACCTGTATTCCACAAATCATTTTACTAAAATTAAAGGGCTTCATTTGTTTTCTTCCCAGTATTTTTCACCTCTGGCAATGTGCTGAACTGGCGTGATGGGGCTTACAGGAACAAGCACCTTCAATTATACTTTGCCTGTACTGTAGTTATGACTATGTGGACATTAAAATAAATAGAAAGCTTCCAAAATCATCAACACAGCATAAGAGATCAAACATTGCTAAAGTTAGAATATGTTCATTTGGGGAAATAAATGGGAAGTAAGCAAAGAGAGAATAATTTTATTATTTAAGGAAAGTTTTTAACAGGCACAATGGGAAGGAGATGGTACTTACATGTACATATTTGGAGGCTACTAAATGCTTTTGCTATCTTTGGTACTTCTGAAACAATTGTTGAATGTGTACATTCCTAATGAGATCTTTTCTAAAGAAATTTTGGTGTTTAAAAGTGGTCTAGCTGTCTCTGTGCTGGTAAATATAAACCAGACCTATGTGGAGTGTGCTTTATGTACACAAGAATAAAAGTATTTTAAATATTTGTTGTATCACTGGCTTTTTCATAGAGAGAATACGTGGTTGATTGACTCTCAAGTAGAGGTTTGGAGAGCTTCCTATCTTTCAGGTAAGACCTGGGATGACTGGCTGGACGATTAGTTGTTCTTCCTTTCAAAACCAAATAAAAAGTTAACTGCCTTTTACAGGCAATATGTTGTATTTACTGTACATTTCTTACTGTAAATTCTTTAAGAAATCATAATGTTCTGCAAAATCTAGAAATAGGTGTTCTTAAGGATTGATTGTTTACATATATTTTTATGGAGTTCACTATTGCTTCTTCAATATATAGATTATTCCGAAGATTTCACTGAAAAATGAAGAATGATCTATCTTGGCAATGACATATTTGAGAGACTTACATTCTTACAGATGAGCTGAACCTTCCTTTCCATATGTATAAACTTATTAGTCTAAACTCCTGGGGTTTATTTTATTATTGATTTTAGTGGCCAAACTCATTCTCTGATCAGGCCCTACACTAAAACATGACTGAAGTGCTGTAAAACACTACGGAAAAGAAAACTAAAAAAACCCACAACTAAACCCAGAAACAATACCCTTTTAAAATTATCAGTTATGCAATAACTCACCATATCTCAAAAAAAGAGCAAGATCTTCAGTTGCCTTGACCTAAGCAAGGTGGTGATAATTTACAGCAGCTGAAAAGCTGACCCTTTATGCTTTTGATAATCTGTAAGATTTATCAATTGTCTTTTTAAACTATTTAAAATTCCTTTTTATAATGTTTCAAAATTGTCCACAAAAACTTCCTTTTATCACCTGAATCTGAGCACTTAAAGGAACATTCTTAGTGGAACATTTTCAATTTCAATTTTCTATTAAAACACCAAATAAGATATTTTAATAGGATATTTTATTTTATAGTAGGAGAATATAGAGGTCTAAGCATGTGGTTTTAGATACTTTATCTGTTTAGCAGGGTAATTATATTCACCTTGCATGAGCACAATGAAATGGCTACTCAGAGAAAACATTTTAATTGTAAAACAGAGTTTTGGCTTCCTCTTTCCAGATATTCTTAAAAAGAGAAAATTTTAGTTTATGCAAGACCTTACATTTGCCCTTGCTTTCATCCATCCAAATGGCACAAACATTTATAAGTTTACTAAAATATTTATTTGATGGTTTTGAAGGGTTTCCATTGTTTATTATCCCCTCTTTGTCTTTCACGTCTTGTGTGGACCTGGACAAACAAGAGAAATAGAATCATGATGAGGGGAAGAAGTCGGGAGTAACAACGATGATCACCAGAAAGCAGAAAAAGCAGCAGGTGAGGGCAACTTCATGCACTGAGGTCATTAATCCTTATTATTTTTGCATGGAGGTCAATAATCCTTATTTTTTTGGGCTTCTTTTTATGTTTACATTAAGTTTATCTGCACCTTTGTGGTAACTTTTTTTTTTTTTCAGCTATAACATTGTTTAATGAAAATCCTTGTGAGTGTCTATTACAATATCTTTGGAATTTTCTCTTTTGCCTTCTCTTATATCAGGCTCTTAAGGTTCTCCAAGAAAGCTCATTTAGTCTTCCAAAATCCTTGTGACTTCATGCAAGGTTTCACTGGTGACACTCCCAAGGAAAAATAAACTATAAGCCATACTTGTGAATTAATTTTATGTTGCTTCCAGCGTAATCTTTTTAAGCCAGTAAGTCTCACATAACCTTTCCCTCTCACTTGGGATTCACAAAAAACCTAAGACCAGCCTCCTGACTTCTTCCAGAGTGCATTGTAAAAGAATATGTGAGATTTAAACTCAGGCTTCAAATAATAATCTGGATTTTTTTTTTTTGGAAGGGTAACATATCTCAGTAATAAGCAGAATTTGGTACCCTGCTTCTGGAGGATAACTCTTCTCAGTGAGTGTCACAAGGTATTGAGGTAAGCAAGAGGTTAAATACATTTATCACTGATGGATTCTGATAAGCCTCTGTTAATTTCCTATACATATTGTAACCTAGGTCTTCATGAACACTATTTTGGCCATTAAATTAGTAAAACAGGGGGAAAAAATGTCCATTATAAGATGTCATACTTAAAAACCAAGCTCAATTACATACATGAGTTGTGATAGTGTTTTCCTGTCAATGTATTTCCTGACACCTTTTGATAATATCTGAATCCTTGGGACCATGGCTGCACAATAGGTGTGGGAAAAAAAGTGCTTCAGTTTTAAAAGCATTTTGTGTTACTGTTGACTGTGACAGCTTTCTGTAGTCTTTTTTCCAAGTCAAAACTGAAACTAAGCTGTGCTTGTCCCATGGAGGCTCCTGCGGCTCTTAGTTATTCCACAACAGTTCTAGAAGCTCTTCATGGGAACGAACTTGTTCCCTGGGATGAGAATGTGTTATGTGTCCAGCTTTGTGTAAAATTAACAGTTGTCAAGCAGCTAGGTTAAAATATGCTAAATGAAGTTATTTATATTATTATAACGTATTTATATATTTAATGGATCCCCAAAGCAGCGTCTCTATTATTGCAGCAGCCCTCTTATTTATGAGTGAAGATGAGCTGAGGCACAGCCTTCTTGTTTCTCACAGCAAAAAAAGGGTCCTGGTTTATTCCTCTTCACAGCTCAGCCATCCTGACTCCAACCATTCACTGACCCTGGCTGCAGCAGCTCCTGCTGTAGGTTTCCCTTGCAGCCCCTGACTGCTGGGTATTTCCTGCTAAACTCCGACTGCAGGGATCAGTTTGCAGATTCTGACTGCAGGCTTTTACCTGGCTAGACTGTGACTGCAGGTTCCAACAACAGGCTCTGACTGCACACCCAGACTGACCTCACAGCACAGATTCTCTCTCCCCAGGATCCTGCTTCACGATTCTCTCCTTCATGCTCCCCAAGGTTCCTCCTCCATGATGATCCTTACCAGCTCACCTCCTCCTTTATCTCACTCGTCCTTATTGGTTATAGGCATATGCTACTTATTAGGAGTGAGGCTTTATTGGTTACTTATCAGGGGTGAGGTCACCTGTATTCCCTTCTCCTACATCCATGATTGAATTAAAATCCAGCTAATATGAGACTGGTACCCATGAAGAGTGAGCAGCTCTCAGGAATTAATTTTTCAAATCGAAAATGCTTTTTTATTTCTGAAAATTACCCAACACCATACATACAAACCACATTGTTTTAATGGTAAGATTAATGAAACATCTGGACCTGACAGAATTAGTCCGCAGAGCAGCAAGTGAACAGATGAGGAGACAGATTGGCGTGGCTGTGAAGCAGCAAAAGCCAGGCCAGTCTGCTCCTACCCATCCAAGAGAGAATGAAGCTTCACAAAAGTGGTTCTCCTGGTCCCACTGACACCCATGATTCACTCAACAGCTACAGCATCTCTACAGGCACTGCCACTTGCCCAGTGTTCTTTATCAGTATGGACAAATATGTGTTTTGCAGTGCTACCATAGAAAATACTTGATTACTTTCATTCTTGGACTTCTACCCCCACAGTGCCAATGTGAGCAGCAGCTGACTGCAGTCACAATGACAGAAGTCAGTCTGTGAACAACCAGAAGGAAGCCACCAATTTATTTTTCATTCTGACAAGGCAGTTTTTAGATTGTAATGACTTTAAGCACATTAATAAGAAGAGTTATTTTAGAAATTATAGATTTTAGCATTAAAAAGTCACAAACCCAAGAGCTAGTACTTATTTAAATGGTTACTTTTGACTTTTAAGTGTTTAAAAACATGATTTGAATTGATATTTTACACAGTAAGAGACTTTAACTTTCACTCTAAGTTTGTAGAGATAGATAAGAATAAAGTGTTGCTTTGTTTTTATTTTTATAAAGAGGATCTTGGGACTTGCTCTGTGCTTCTTCTGGACCATATGGTATCCCTGGGTTTCAGATCACACGCAAAGGTAAAGAGAAATAATTTCTATTCTGGTACAGAGAACAGATAGAACATGATTAACCCAGAGTGAGTATTAGAAAAGAAAAGTTATCTTGAGGTTTTGGTGGGAGAGATATTTCTATAAAATTCCTCATGTTGAGTGTATTCTTCCTAATGTTCTGCAAAACTTCAAAAGATTTCCAACATTGATGCTAGAAAAATTTATATGTGTATATATTTTTTAATTTCAGATTTTTTTTTGTAAATCCATGTATCTCAGGGGCAACACTCCATATTTATCTCCTAACGGCCTTCTGCTGAGCAGGCTTTGCTAGCTTAATTGAAACCTTTATGCTGTGCCTTTCAAACCCAGAGTACAAGGTATCTATCTGTTCTCCTGTGAGTTTTTACACCTGTTTCTTTGTATGCATGAGCATGTACAAAGGTCTGACTGGCAGCACCATTTCTAACATGAACCAAATCCCTTCCAAAACTGACTTGGATAACCTGGGGACTCCCAGCAGCAGTCAGATCCCCTGGCTGCAGTCTGTCCCTCAGGATTTAGCTACTGGGTTGAAAGCTTAGCTGATGGCTTTCCCATCAGCCAGGTTTCCCTTCAGGGATCTGGGTGTGGTTCTGGTCTGTGATCCTGAGACCCAACACCTGCTTCTACCTGCTCCAGCCCTTGATCCTGTCTCTTGGATAGAGATCCCTCTGTCCTGCTGTCCTGCTGTCCCAGCCTGTTCCTGCAGCTGAACAGTCAGACTAACCCTGCTCCAGCCCTCTTTGTTTGACAGCTCCATTTTGCAGGATGGATCTTGTAATACTCAGCTGAGTCTCCCCTTGCATTTACTGCTTGAATCCTAAATGTAGCTTGAGTTAGCTCTTCACTGGCCTAAGGCGCTGTAGTATGAGGGGCAGCAGAGAGCCTGAACTCCTCTCCCCGAAAAGAAATTGATTAAAAATATTGTGCCTGAAAAGAGATTTGTGGTAAAAGCTCCTGATGCAAAATTTGAGACTTAATGCTCTTGAGATCTAAGGAACCTACTCAGCTCCGTCTGTTTCAGTCAAAGGGCATTGAGAAAAAGATTAAAAGGTCTGACTCTTGTGAAAACAAGACACTTATCTGACCCAAGCTTTCATTGATAAACAGAAATGGTAATAAAATTGTGTTTGCCATAAATGCTTCTTGGGGCTTTCACAGATTTAACTGGGCTTAACTGAATCATGATAACCACTAAACATTTTCTTAATCTACTGCACTTAAAAGTCCCCAGCTAGGGTGTTGCTTGCAGCAAAATGATCTGTCTGCTCTGATCTTCTCTTTTCTCTGCTCTCCATAATCTTGGCGTAAGGAAATGCAAGGCTGTGAATAGCCAGTGGATTCTGAAGTGATCGGGTAATGAGAGTGAGCTAGCATCCGTTCTGTCTCGCAATGCCTTCTGTTTAGATCTTTTTCTCATTTCAAAACCTAAATCTTCATGCAAGCCGACAAAAAAGGAACTGTTTTAAGCTGCTATCAATAGGATACTTCTGTCTCAATGAACGGGAATGTTTAGTCTATACCCACATTTTGTTTTTGCAAATATTGTTTAAAAAAGCAAAGAAATGCTCTGAAAACCTGTGCTTGATTGTTCTTCAGGATTAAATTGCAGCACGACATCTTGCCTTGAGCTGCTTCAGCGGCAGCCTGTGGTTGTCCACCCCCAGCTCAGAGCAGGCAGGGAGCTCGCTCACAGTTATGGTCTGTGCTTTGGCCCCTCATTCTTTACAGGAGGAAGCAGTCTGCTACAGTCTGTTCACACAGGATTACTCTTGCTTTCTGGTCCAGACCTGCTGGCCAACGAGGTTGCAAATCCTGCTCCCACCCCTCCTGCTGTGCACATCGATGTGTGCCATGAGGACGGGAAACCTCTGTGGAGTCACCGAAGAGCTGTGGAACAGCAAAAATGTGACACAGCCTTGGAAAAAAAAAAAAAAAAAAAAAAAAAAAGTTGCATCTGTCCTTTTTAAAGGACAAAGTGGTTTTTAGTTTCTGATACTCTCCTGTTTGGGTCAAAATGGCTGATTCTTATTGGAACTGCCTATATGTTATTACTACAGGTAGAAGAAGTTGAAGCCGAGCTGTGAGATGATGTTAGTTTCATAGCTTTATAAAAAGACCTTATAATTATGTCCTCGCAGTGCTAATTTCAAAGAAGTTCTTCTCAAATCTATTTAGTACCTTTAAAACTTCTAAGTTCATGCAAGTGTAAAAAAATATATTTTTCTAATATACTAAAAGAACACAAAATGCCACATTATCTCTCTTTTTGAGTAAAAAAGGGATTCTTTCCTTAAGATAAGTGGATTTTATCATTAAGAGCTAGGAACTGATAAACAGGGGTGAAAATGGCTGGGACTGTGCAAGAAAGATATGTTTTCTAATAATTTATTCAATGATTAGTGCCAAAATTCCTCAAAACATATTCAAACAACTGTCAAACTAGATGAATACCTAAGTCTTCTGTAAAAAAACCCCAAACCACCAAAAAATTCTTTGATTAAAAATGTCAGGTTTAATTCTAAAATGTTTCTAGCAAATTGCATTAGTTCACCTCAACTGTAAAGTAAGACAATCAGAGCTTTTTCCATATCTTCTGAGAAGAAAAACTGACTAATTCTGTAAATGGTTGCACAGATTTGGTTGTATTCCTTTGAGTCTAAACTGCATATTAAATTATGAATATTGTCATTCCTCTTGTAGTAGAGACTTGATATACTGTTAAAAAAGCCAAATAATTCATTCAATTAAAAACATGAAGCAAAAGCTCTAAGGCTGTGGAGAAATACCATTTTTTTAATGTTAATAGCAATATTTATGTATTTATCACTAGACATAAGTAAAAATAAATATAAATTACTAATCCTCTACGGAGCCATTTTGCTTACAGATACAGCAAAGTTGGTACAGACACATTGTTGAGAATGGATATGATTTCTTTATTTGTTAATGACAAATAAGTAGCAACCTGCCTATTTTTAAAACTTTCATAACGAGAAGAGCCACTCTCATTAATGTTCTGAGTTTATCAACTCAGCTTCTTATGTGGCCCTCTTGAGGCTAAGGAGAGACTGAGGGAAGCAGAGTAAAATGCTTCCTTTACTGCATTCTACCTTTTTTCAAATAAGGTTCATATGAGTAAGAGGATACAGAGGCTTTAAGGTAGAATAAACTGTGGAAAAGCCCTGATTCTTTACTTCTTGCAGCCCACTGTGGCCTGCAAGGGCCTAAAGGTCCTGTAGGTTAACCTGGAGACCATTTTTCATTCCTTCTCCTCTCAGCAAAATCTTTTGAACAAAACTTTGGGGCTGTTTCTTTTTCTTTATTTTCTGCTATGAATTATTCCTCGTAAAAAGGTGATAGAATGCAGAATGCTTCTCTTTCAATGAGTGAGATAGTTCAAGATGTGACTTAGTTAAGGGTCTAACTTACTTCTATCAGCCAAAAAACAAGCCAAGCCAAAGGAGGTGATGAGAAATATGTGAGAAATCAAACATATTTGATGATAAGGACATAATGCCAGAAACCTTTCATTGACTTGGTTCATCCTTATTCATGAACAGAGATGAGTCACAATCAGGCACTGGTTTGAACTTAGTTCAGCTTTTTGTTTTGTTGCCCACCTCTATTTCTGTCATACAGAATAATGATTTTCTAGCAGAAAAATGAATTCCGTTTTTGTCTAGTAGTCTGTTTTTGAGATTTTGATTTTTTAAATTTCCTCAGTTGGGTTAGTTTTTCTAAGGATGCACTTGCTCAGCAGAGAAAATGTCAAATTCAATAGTTGCAGTTTCTCAAAGCAGCTGAAAACAGAGTATTGTAAAGGAAAATCAGTGACCAATTTTGATGGGAAGGGCTGGTAACAACACTCATGTTGGCAATCCATGTAAAAGCATGGTTGAGAAATATCTGTGTTGAGTGAAGTGCTGCAGATTAGGCAGCTGATTGATACTTTAAAAAAATAATGCCATGCTGGAAACACTTGCAAGACCACTCATCTGTTATTGGCCTGACTCAATAAGAGAGTATTGCTCTCTCCAGAATGGCTTGGTCTGCCCAACAAGGCCTGATTCAGTTTGTCCAAGTCAGTGTTAGTATATATATTTTCACAGTTAGGCTATGACAGATCTGGTGCTGGAGAGAAAAGAGGATCCCAGAAGCTTTTCATCTATCAGCATGTGCCAAACCTATATTTTCTACAGATAGGTCCCACATGAAGTAATACATTAGTATTAGCACTTCTGAATGCCTTGATGAAAATTAGCTTGTACAATGAAAGTCAGTTTTCCTCCCCTGGCTTAACAGATGATATTAATAGGAAATCTGTTTTCTGAATTAAAGACTTGGTGCAATAGAGGCCAGAAGCTGAAAGGCCAAGTGTTGGATGGTACTGCTTTATCTAGGACAGCTGAACGGTTTTGAAAATCTGATCTTCAGAGCTGAAGGACTGCCAAAAGCTGGAGGTCTTTGCATGTTGCTCAGGCTCATTACTAAATGTAGGGATTGCAGAATCACACTCTCTCTTGAGCTCACTCGGTATAAAAACATCTGCACCCTTTCTTTCTCTCTAAAGGGACATTGGCAAGTTGCTCAGCTCCAGCAGAAGCATGTGTCTTGCTCTAATTCTCTTTCCCATCACCATTTTAGCTGACCTATAGTCAGTCACACCTGGGTAGAATAGAGAAAATCAAGGCTGGGATTCAATTTGGACCCTCAATATAAATGGGTTTTTAAGAAACAATCAAATTACTTTTGTCTGCTTCAGGTACATTTACCTATTTTCTTCCTTATAGTGTAAGAGAAATGGCAATTTTTTCCATCTAAAAGAAGGAAAATAGTGTCAGATGAAGAGATGTTACCCTTTTTAGATTCCAGCATAACTGGTTTTCAATTATGTTCTCCTAAAATAGTTGGGCTATCGGTAATTAACACTATTACAAGTGTAATTTCAAACCATTTAGCACAATTTGTGGGGACTATGTTTTATGATGGCTCACTTCCATTCTACAACAGGAAACTCTGGAACTGTTTATTTTTCTTTCTGTATTCATCACAGTTCATGCTTATACATCAGAAAAAAAAAAAACAAAACCCTAACCCCATTCTTATTTAGGAACATGAAGATAGAGAACTTATGGGGCTTTTTAAAGGGAAAACATGTAGACTGTTTCACTTCATAAAGGACAGCGTTAGCTGGAAACAAGATTTGCAGAAAGGAAAGGAGAAGAAAGAGCTGTAGCACCGCAAGTAAATGGTGTATTTTTAAATAGAGTTCGAATCATAAAATAAAAAAAAGGTGAGGAGATTTGGCTTTCTAAGACAGGAAAACAATCTGACCTTTAGGAAAGATATTCACACTATGTATTGCTCAGGCCCTTTGATGCTTTGTTGATAAAATCAAAAGCTGTTTAGAGCTAATTAGAGTTATCTTGATTTTGAAGCAATTGAAAAGAGAACAGTTTGCAGCAGTGATAAAACAGACCTTCACTCCCCCAGCTAAGGCCTTCGTTGTTTGAACTACAGTCTTTAGTCCTTTCCTCTGTTTCTTCTGGCCCAGTATTACTTCCTCTTCATCTTGTCTTTTTGCTTTACAGCTGAACAGAAAACTTTGCTGAATGGAACAGGGTTTGTTTGGGACCACAGCTTTGTATTTCTGAAGGGATTTTTAAGCAATCTTTATGAGGGCTGCTATATTTTTAGAAGTCCTCTCCCTTGCCTATTAAACACAGGGCTGAACAATAGTAATTACTGCAAAATGCCAAGGTCCAAAAGTGGTACCATTCACTTCAATGAAGAGCTGCTGTGAAAGCACATTTGAAAAATAACCCATGGTGACAAGGGCTGGGGAAGAAGGGAGAGAAACTGCAGTTCAAAGGGTCTTTTCTGAGGGAGCATAATTCATTCATGTGTGTACAAGATTCTTTTCCCTGTTGTTTGCATTTTCACTACAATAAAATAGGCCCATGGAAGTGCCTTGTGGGCAGAAAGTGAGTTCTTTAGTGGAAAGGTTTATATGACTGAAATAAAGAAAGGCTGTGAAACAGGATATTGCTGGGAGGCTGGAAATGAGCTGGATCAGCTAAGAAGGGATCAGCTACGCAAGGAGTTGGAGAAAGAATATCAACTGTGGGATTAGATGTAGAGAGTACAGGGGCCAACAAGAGACGTAGTAGGAGAGATGTCAAAGAGCATCAGTGAAGACACTTTTGAAGTGTCTTTTCTGAAATGGAAATTTCAGGACTATGCTCTATCAGTGTCTCTGTGCCAGTGCAATGACAGTAGGGGACCACCAAAGTATTCAGGTGTGTGCTAATACAACCTCTATATTTTTTGTAAAACAAATACTGCTTTGGTGGAGGTGAGCCCTTGTAGTGGCATGTTTTCATTATTTGCAAGCTCTAGTTGTACAATGCAATGGAAAAGCCTGTACTTATTTCTCAATTTATGTTTCTATTCGTTCAAGACTGCTTCAAACTGGGCTGTTGATTTTGCTAAGCTTTTCTCTTTTTAAGAAATGAAAATTTTCTTGAAAAGTATCACTCTTGGTTTTGAATAAAAAAATTCCCTTTAATTTATGGAGCTCACTGTCCTTTTCCTTTTAGGTTGTAGAAGGAATTAATAAAGGAATGAATGAAAGAGCAAAAGGAATATATGTCCTTTTGTATCTCAAAAATCTTAGGAATATAGAGGACAGGACATTTGATACTGTTTTCACTCATTCTAAAATTTCACATTTTTTTCTTTCATACTCCATATCTAACCCAAACTTTTGTGTACATTCTAATATTGTCTCAAGACTGGGCCACTCAGTTCACTAGACCATGTCATCATTGATGGCATTCATGGCATTAGGAAAAGAGTCAGTGGCTCTGCTCACATTTCTTTTTAAGCATGATAACTTTGTAGTTCTGCCTTATCCATGTTTAAGCAGTGAAATAAAACCCATCAGAAATTAAAAAAAAAAAAAAAGAAAGAAAAGAAAAGAAAAGAAAAGAAAGAAAAGAAATGAAAAGAAAAGAAAGGAAAAGAAAAGAAAAGAAAAGAAAAGAAAAGAAAAGAAAAGAAAAGAAAAGAAAAGAAAAGAAAAGAAAAGAAAAGAAAAGAAAAGAAAAGAAAAGAAAAGAAAAGAAAAGAAAAGAAAAGAAAAGAAAAGAAAAGAAAAGAAAAGAAAAGAAAAGAAAAAGGTGCTAAATGGGAGCTCTATTTATAACCAGATTTCTGCCATTCGGGTTGAAGACTCCATTCTCTTTCCTGGTGAGGTGTGGGTGTGAGACTCTGATATTACAGGAAGAGATTTCCAGATTTCTAATGCACAAAAATAAAGCTGATGAGACTATCATGACATAAACACTTAATTTCATTCTTAATATAAGCAGGAAATGAGACCAAATTTCAGATGTATTTCTCGCATTACTGTGGTTTGCTGAGTGCCCTTGAAATGTGTTGCATGTAAACAAACATATCCTCTGGGTTGGATAACCAGGCTAACACATGCATCCTTGATCCTTCCAAAGAGTTCCTTGCCAATATAAAATTAAATTCTAAAGCCTAGGAAAACCTTAAGAATATATAATTTCAACAGATCTGCCTTTTTTTTTTCTTTCCCCTTTTTTAAAAAAAATGGGAAATGATGTCTGAATTGTTTATGATTTTAAACTTGCTCTGGAAAAACCCCACAACTTTAATTGAGGGTCAGTTTATTCTAGCTCTGGTATGACTGCTCATCTTTACCACAGGAACTCCTATCAGACCTTGTACTAAGCAGACAGCTAACAGAGAGCATTTTTATTTCAAGTATTTCATGAATGTAGATTTTTTTCAACATTAGCTGGCAAAATCACTACAAGTAAAATGTGCAACAATGCTACTACCTTCTCTAAACACCAACAAAAAAGTTGTTCTGTTTGCCTGTTAAGTCAGCTTTAGCAGTTCTTAGAAATGTCATTCATTAAATGTCAAGCTAATTACTTGTAATATCAACCCTGAAAAGCAAACCTTTTTGGGTGCACTTTCACAAGCCTTATTCTTCTCTATTCACAGTCTCTCTGGTACATTTCTAGTAAACAAAATGCATGTTTTTCCAATGATATGGAACTATTTGCTAAATACATATCTTTGTTTCAAAATATAGAAGTGTGTTTCACAATACTTCAATGAAAGATACTGAAGAATCTATTTTTCATTTTGAATAACCAGGTTTAAAAATGTGTCTGTGGTATACAACAAATGAATTCTAGAAAATACTCCGTGTCTGGCAGTGACCAGTTCCATTTCTGTGGGTTAGCAGGGATTGGTTTTGTTGTTGCTGTCGAACCTGACACCAAAAGTACAATTACTGCTGATTCAATAGCTATTTCTATACCATGAATCATTGTACCTTACATTGGCTGCTTGGCACTGAAGTGTGCTACCAGCAGTAGCTGCACTATTAGGAAGAGTAACAGACCTCCTTTTGCTGAGAAAAAGAGGTCTGAGAAAAAAAAACAAATTTCAGTGCTCCAAATCCTTTGTCTGCAACAACATGTAAATCCATAAAAATGAAGTGAAAGCACAAATTTCACAAACCAGTAGAAATAAAGGAAATGGACTGAGAATTCCTATGCTATTTAGATTACAAAATGAGAATTCTTACATTTGAAAACCCTTAAGCCCTGAGGTAGCCTAAGTATGTATCTGCCAGAGAAAATGAAGATGAGCACTGTCATGGTGTGTTAGTTAAATCTAGTTTACATAGGCAACTTAAAGTAAAATTGCAGCAGTCCAGAGGAGCTGGGATAGGGTGAAAGCTGGATTAGACAAAGAGTGAAGCTGGGAGATAAAAGAGTTTGGGAACAGAAGCAGTAATTTCTGCATAGGTAGCTGCTGTACCTACACGTGAGTATAGGCAGTTCCTGCCCCAGAAAGTCTGCATTCTGCACATCAAAAATGGTGAGTAAAACTAATGCATTCACAAAATAAACCAAAAACTGAAAATAAAACCCTCAGACTTTAGTAATAAATATGTCAAAACACAGTCTAAGCACTGGGTATTTTAGGAAAATCCATGGGGTTTCAATTGTTATATTTGTTCATGTCGGAGTTAAGGTTTATAGGTTGCTCAAAATTCCATTAGACAAACACATAAGTTTTTGTATACTATAAAAGTTCTCACCAAACAAAACAAAAATATCCTAATTCTCTTAAGACTTCAGCCACTGGAGACATACAGAAAATACCTTTTTTTTGTTATACAGCTGTATTTAAAATAAATGTAATGAGAGTTGCAATCTAGACATGGAGTTCATTCTCCTATTTTGATGCTTGGATGAAACACAATCTTATTTAAATGACCCTAGCTACATAAAGGAGATCAAAGTGGATGCAAAACTTCAGCCTCTTTCTGTGACTGCTTTGTATTTCCAAATCCTGGCTACTATTTTTCTTGTTCACTGTTTTAAAGCACCCATAGACTGACTCTATAGATAAAATTCAAATGCTTGAATTAATTATCGAACACAAAGTTAGTAAACATACAAATAAACCAATAATTCTATATTCTAGCTAATAATTGCTTGTAAATACTATAGATTAAAATGAATGTCCTATTTTAAAAAAGCCATTAGCTAGCTGTGAATCTTCATCAGCTTCTTTCTCTTCCCTCAATGCACTCATTTTTGGAGTTCAATGATAACTGGTAAAGAGGCTTTTGCGACAAGCTTGGTTTAAACTCTGGCTTTTCTCACTGATTTGTCAGATAACAGATGTATCTTTTGCGGGATTCCTGAAACAGCCTTTGCCTGTAAAAAGTTTAAAAGCATACCTGGCTGACCCTGCAGAAATCTTCTTTATGGGAAAGAGCTGGATGAAAAGCCTGATATAAAAATGGAACACAATGGCAGTTCAGAGGGAAAGTTAATTTGGGACTGATAAAGTCCAGTAAGAGTCAGGAAACTTGGAAAGGTATAAAATAATATTAATTTGCTTACTTCTAAAATTTGATTCTGATTCACTGGCACCTGGAATTTCAAAAGTTTATAAACGTGTTTCTTTTTTCCACCCATTTATTTTTGATATTGCTCATATTTATTAAGTTCTCAGGCTCCAAGGTAAGTAGTGTTGTGCACAGTGGAAAAGCTTATTGCCAAGCCGTGGGAATATGCAATTGGAGGAGAGAGCCCGGTATATTGGGAACTCTGAATGTCTCAGCATTAATATATTTACTTGTGATCAGTAGACTGCTCTTTTATCTTATATTCATCTTATCATTTATCTTATCTTTATATCCATACTTAAGTGTCTCAGATATTTTTCAAATATAATTTCTCATCTTAGAGGAGGGATTAACGCCAATACAGGCAATAGCCAACATTCTGAAGTACATCTGAAATGTTCAAGGCTTTTAGAAGTGACTCAAATAACTGAATTTTTCAGTGGATTCCCTGAGTGAGGCATTCACAGACAGAGTTAGAAGCTGTAGAATCCCTCCCACTAAACAGAAATATACTTAACCAAACAAATAAACAAGTGCAAGAGACAGAAATATCTTTAAATCCTGTTCTTTCTCACATTTAGATGCTTAAGGCTGTTTATCTCCATGATTCCTAATGATGTGGTATGACTGCTCTATGAAATATAGAGCAGAATTTTCTGTGGTTTGTTTGTTCGTTTGTTTCAATATATTCTAGGAAGTAATTCAGTCCTAAGTAACCTAGTAGTTAGGGAACTCATCTCTTCTGGTAGCAGCCATAAGACTCCCACCGATTCCCTGCAGGAATTACAGTTATGTTACATCAGAGAGAATGTTGAATCTAGCAGTCAATGAAACAAAATCCTACACTGGCAGAGGTTGCAGAAGGCATCTGACAATAGGAAAATTGGTAAGCATGGCCTGAACCTTAAGCATTTTATCACAGAATTCTTTACATGCTCATTTTCCCCTAGCATTTTTCATCTTTTAACATTAGTGAATTTTTGACGGAATTTTTGTTGAGCTTGGGTAGAAGGCTGAGCTCTCACATGCTATTAAATGTTAGGGTTGTGAGCAGAAAAGAGAAAGTATAATATAGCAAATGCAGAAAGAATTAATGAAGCTTCTTTATAAATAACCAATGCAGCCTCATCAGAAGTATTGTGCAGTCCTGGTCACAGCGTTCCAAAAGCCCATGGCAGCAGCAGGGTGGCCTGTTTCCAGTCCAAGGCCTTGACAAAATTTACCTGGATAAAGCTTCAAAAAAAGAGTACTGAGTACACTACTAAAAAAGGACATTTAAACAGTTACCTATGGCTCAATGTCATGATTTTTCCCCAGCCTGCAGCTCACTCACTCCCCATGCTGGGATGGAGGACAAAATCAGAAGAGTTCAAATAAAGAATGTGAAGTAATTTGGATAAATGACATATTTTCATACTTTTATAGCAGTTTTAGCAAATATTTTGTGAAAAATACTGAACAGGGCAGAGATTACAAATTCTCAAATTCATATTACTAAAATGAGGTAAATTTCTATTGTCAGAAGACAATAAAAAATTTAACAAAGCTTTATGCATTCTCTATACAAGGTTTAGAAACTGTATTATTTTGAGGTAAGATTAAATGTTAAGAGCAATTTAAAGTAGCAAGCACCTGATGCATGTAATTTACCTACTAAAAGTTTTCTGTTTGGTCTTAGAGCTATATAAATACTATTGTTTAATAAAATAACTGTAAATATATATTTAGCCTGTTTGAAAACATTTGTGAAGACTGATGGGTTTGCAAGTAAAATTTGGGAATTTTATTTTCTATTTAATTTTTTTTTTGTTCTCAAAAAATAAATGTCTAACTTTGTCTAGTTTTGACAGAGTGGAAGTCCTGGGGAGCCTAGATACATCAGGTTACCTCTTCCCTTGAGAGACACCTGATCATTATGTCTAAACTAAAACTCCATTTTTTATTGATTTGAAGTGTGTTATTTCTAATTTGGCATCAAAATGCCTGACCTTAATTATTCATTAAATAAAGAGTTTCTTGATTTTTAATTTTGCTTGATGTTAAGGATGAGATAAGCATGCGATTCTACTTCCAGGGAAGGAGCAAAGTGTCATCAGCAGACATAACTCAGCCTAGGGTAGTGTCTGCTGCAGGGACTAGAGGAGAAAACCAGAAATTCAAACCCTCTCAGGAAACCAAGCATGCAAGGGGGTGTTCTGTAGGGTGTTGGAAAAGTGAGGCTGAAATCTCTTTGCTTATCCATTCAAGGCATGTTATTCCATATTTTTTCTGGAGCCACAAGTGGTGGCCTTTGCCACCATGTGGATTCTCTTGATTTTGTTCTGCAGCAAACCAAAACTGAATTCCAAAACCTTGAAATTCCATGTGAAATTATGAGCGAGTCTATAAAAGACACACTATCCAGAGACATGAGAGTTCTCTTTATTTGTGTGGTTAAATACCTGCCCGAATGAGGATTTCTTGATGGGCCTGTGTTTCCAAAGCAGTTGCATTGTTTTCACAACTGAACTCAGTGCACATTCCTTCAATTATTTCCAACACCAACTCAGCTACTTAAAAAACTCATGTTCCTGGTAGGAAAGTTACCATGCAAACTTTTGTGCTTGCATCATGGCATTTTTTATGTCATTAAAGCCAGCTACAAAGTCTGAACCACCAAGAAGAAAAGATAACCTGGATTAAAATGCAGGCAACAAGTGGGGAAGAAGTAGAGAGCATGTTGTGCACAGACATCCTTGTTACTGAATGTTTCATGTGAAAGAAAATCACCTTGCAGAGTATTTCCACATCTGATTGCATTTTATTTAACGAGAAAAGACAACAGAGATAATGTAGCTTGTGAATCTGGATAAAATGATGAGTGTGCTCAGAAGATGCTTGTAGCTTTGCTTGCGTCTGCACACAAGGGGTATTCTTGTTTCAGAACAACTTTCATGTATTTCCTGTAAAATTAGCAAAAACAAAACTGTGAGAATGGTTCATTGAACTTTAAAATATGCTTCATAAAATCTTTCCCCAAAAGACACATGAGGAGGAATACGTTATAGACGAGGTGTTCCATAGCCAGAATGCCATTATTTTGAATTATTGATTTATTTTCTTTGAGATGAGATAGAGTATATCTGTGGTCTTTTAAGAGATGAAATAGCATTGTTTGCTTGTGATCTGCACTTTAGTAGGATTTTGCACTTGACCTAAAACAGGAGATCATTATTTAAATCAAAAGCTAGCTGTGAATTACCCATTTCTGCATCATGATTCAAGGCTGATAAAAGAGTTCTACTGTTTATCATGCAAAGTGCTTGCATAGTTCAAATTCTCCAGTTTAGACAGGACAATAAATGGAATTGAACAAAATATGAAACATCTTTTCCCCTCTATCATCTCTGATTCACAATAGAATGATCAACTTCTATTCTTCCCATTGATGAATGATGACAGTTTCAATATTCCAGCATGGAATTGCAGGTGAACTTTTTTTCTGTGCTACCTTGTAGGCTTGGGAGAAACACTTTGTAGATGGTCCAGACCATGCTCTTTAATGCACTTTATGCTCATTCTTAAGGGTTACATTTACCACACGCTCTGATCTAAAGTAACAACCTTTAAGCACCTGGTGTACTGTGGCAGCTTTGTGTCATGTCAATTGAATCCACTTCAAAGTTTCCTTGTATTACTTTATATGTCTGTCTTCTGTGATTCTGTTGTCTCTTGATCTTTGCTGCAATTGTTCATTTTCTGGCATGGTAATTGTTCTATATTTTATTCATTCAGGCCATGCCCAGCATTATGGGACACAGGGACCAATACTCAGGTCCTCAGTTTCTGTGGCAAGGTGCCACTAACCATAATAGAGGAGTGGAACTTTTTTCCCAGGTTGAAAACTAGTCATCTCTTCCAGTTTTTCATATAGGACTCAGTCCAATTTCTGGGCTGTGGTGATCTCTGGTTGGTAACTTTTTTTTGGGTTTTTTTTGTTTGGTTTTGGTTTTTTGGTTTTGGTTTTGTTTTGTTTTGTTTTGTTTTTAATAACGTTTGGGAAAGAAGTCTTAATAGCCCTCTGAGTAATCAGATTCCTGCATTTCAGCTTCTCCTAAGTTTCTGAAAAGTTTCAAATATTACTCTCTGAAATTGCTGTAAATTTTTAAATTCCGCTTTGAGTAATTTTCTATTCTTTCTGTAGATTAATGTAATTATTATATCCATCTATAACTTGTATGAGTAGGAAAATTTAAGGTAGTCTTGGGCCTTGTACAAAAGAGGAAGGAAACTAGCAGAACTAGAGTAGAATAAATTAGTTTGTTATCCCTGGTTCTGGAGTAGTTTTCCATGCAGGCATTATACTTAAATGAAACTCACTTTTATTCCAGAATAATTATTCTGCTCACAAAGCAGCACCGGCTTGGAGACAAAGCTGAGACTTCTAACACTTGGTAAGTTTATCTCTGAATTCCTGCTGTGCAGATGGCACAGTGGGCTGGCGAGCAGCAGGACTGGGAAACAGCAGAGGAGTTGGCAGGTTGGCGAGGAAGATAACAGGTGGCTTGTGAAGTGGAAGCAAGGTCTTTATTGTAGGCCACCCTTGTCTCTGGAATAATTAAGTTGGGAATTTGAATGGGGGGAGGTAGCCTCACATGAAAGCATATCCAATCCGTTGGACCACATACTGGAGACTTGAAAGATGGTTTGGCAAGTAAAGCGAAGGAATTGTGAACTTTTGGATGGCCATGGGTAAAAACTGGAAACCAAGAGGGAGGAATGGCTGTTCGAAGAGTCACTACCCACAGGAATGATGGTAGACCAGTACAAAGAGAGAACTGTGGAGGAAATATGCCCTATGAGGTCTTCAGCTAGATGGGTTTGTTGCTGATTTTTTTGTTCTTTGGGGTTTTTTTGTTGTTTTTTCTATCTCTCAGCAACCTTATCAGAGTGCAGATTGCTGTTAGAGCCAATTAAATTCCTTTTGCAAGTGGGAAGCAGGAGCTTAAACTCAATTGGCAAGTGCCTTGTCCTGGTGTAAAGTGGGAACAGTGCATTCCGGGTTAAACACATGCTTCACTGCACTGCTTTACATGGAAGATTCTGAGAAGATAAAGCCATTTGACTCCTTTGTTATAGCAGAGTATCAAATCGCTGGGCAGTGCAAATTGTAAAGAACCTTTGCATGTATTTCTCAACTCCCACTTCTCAGGGGTTGATGATACGATTTTCCTTATTTTTAAAGGGGGACGTATTTCAAATT
Organism: Acrocephalus scirpaceus scirpaceus; assembly: GCA_910950805.1. NCBI lineage: Eukaryota > Metazoa > Chordata > Aves > Passeriformes > Sylviidae > Acrocephalus > Acrocephalus scirpaceus. The sequence goes on along the minus strand of OU383778.1, from coordinate 58,479,241 downwards.
ATGTGGTCAATTTTAGGAAAACAACATACAACATGCTTTGTTTAAATAAAGAAAGAATACTAAAGAAAGTAAGGTGAAAATTAGTTTTCACTCAGCTGTACCAAGTCTTATGTGTGGCAATCTGCTGATCAATGGTTTGTCATCTCAAAATGATCATTTTTGAAATGAACAACATTATGTGTTTGAAACTTGAGTCATGAATATCATAGATCTTCAGAGATCTGGCCATGCTGGTCACTTGCAGAGCAGGATTTTAGTTCCTATTATCAGCTCATAATCAGAATCATACTGATATGCACAGTTGGAAGTTATAAGACTGCTTCAGACAATGTCTCCATAGCATTTGGGAAAGTTCATGTGAATTGCTGAAATACTCAGTAACTCTCTCTGTTACTTCATGTGTCTATCCTTTCCTGAATTCATACATTTAAGCCCAGACTTGCAAAAGCCACTTACTGTAGTGCTGGATCTTTGCCCAGAAAGTAATTTTTGGAGAATGGCTCTTGAGGTTTTTATGCAGATCATATGCCTACTGCACCTCTATGTCCACTCTTTTCTCATGTTTTTTATTTCAGACAGCTGGTGTTAACATCCAGGCTTCATTAAATGACTAGTCACATCTCAATTGCACAAGAGGCATAATTTCATCTTCATATAAATTATGGAGGGCGACTTTACTAGGCATTGTCTTGGCTTCAGACCACATGAACTAAAATGTAGATAATCTTCCAGCATGTACCTTACACGGCTGACAGGATCTCCAAGTAGATGAATGGGGTTGATAAAATGATAGGCTTTAGGCACTGGTTCTGGGAGGAGCAACATCAAGACTCCAATTCCTAGATCACAACCAGAAGCAAACCCCAATATATAGCCAGCTAATATAAAAACCAACTAAATTGGACAGGACTACTCAGTGGTGACACTGAACTTAGTAAGTGAAGGACCCAAGAATTATACACCCATAAAATGAGGTGCTAAATAGGGCTATTCCTGAGCATCTGCATGTGTTTTAGCTCTCCCACCAGATAACAGTGGTGCCTGATGATCCTAAAATATACAAGGTTGTGGAGAGCCAGGCCTTCTATTTGCAATAGCAGTTGCTTGAATTGCATGCTTGGCTTCATGAGAAAAATGCTTAACAGTTGAGTAACTCATACCTCCCTGCTGGAAACCTGCAATACATGTCAGGGCACTGACTTGCAGCCTTTAAAACCTGCATTCTTTGATTAAAAAAATGATAATCAGCCTCTAGAATTCAGACTCAGTGGGTAAACTTGCTAAACGGAATGCCAGAAAGAGTGATTTAGTTGTAGTTATAATGTAGTTGCCTGTTGTAGTACCACACCTGACTTTTTAAAACAAGATTTGTTTATCAAAGCATGCTGGTAATTGGGAAAGTAATGAAAATGTTTGGTGGAGAGAACTGCTCTATATATACACACCTGAATGAGCCCTGAATTTGGCATTTTCACGTAGGCAGGAGTTAAAATCGCCGTTTAATCGTACGAAACTGTTAACTCTAAAAGGAGCGCAAAACACGGTAGGAGGTTGGGTACGGAACGGAAAAGAATTTAGGTCTGAACAGAAAATATCACCCTGTCTGTGTCCCTCTAGGTGGTGTGGCTGTGCTAGTTGGCAGCTGGTGACAAAATACAATGTGCCAGTCATGCTGTCCTAAAAAGAGGTAGTGTATGGAATTGCCAGAGGTGTGGGATAGTTTCTTAAGAGGTAGCTAGATCAAAAATACATCACAGCAAAAGCCAAACACCCTGATCTATAAAATTGTAACAAATCTTCATGGGATTTGGGTTTTCATAACTCATTAAATGAAAACACTGTTAGAATTACTGGGTAGCAGGACAGAGAGTAATCATTGAGGAGATAGAGGGAAAGGGGAAAGCAATCTTTTCCTTTTTTGAACCTGTACACTGAGGTTTAAAGCAAAGTATTGCAGTATTCATCCTTAACATTTGTGGTTACTGATTAAGTAGATTTATTTCTCTGAACTTTTTTTGGTCCTGTCTAAATTTGGAACCTTTTAAAATATATGTAGAGTTCTTGAAATATATGGCAGTCATGAGCTGTCTGAGATTTTACATATCTAATTCACAAGGTCTTTTTTCTGTCTTTCCAGACTACAGTAGCCTCCCAAGCCAGCTAAAAGTAAAGCTCTACATCAAATGCTAAGTCAAAAAGGAGGAATATGAAGTACAGATGAAACTGAAGTAGCTGTTTTCAAACTTATTTTTCAATGTTTTTCTTTTGGTAATTACTATTGAAATTTGACAGAGGCATTAGAAAGCATAAGCTGGTCGCAGTCATACATTTAGACTATTTCCAAGTAGAACCCTTAGATTCTCAATGCCATTAAGTTGCAAAACCTCAGAATCATGATTCTGGCTTTTGTTTGTTTGATGTGCATGTTAACCTCCCCATAATATTACTGCAGCCTTAGGAAACTAGACAAGTTTTAGTATCAGACCCTGAGGCCAAGTAAACTGGTGCCACTGAGGTTTAGATTGGTGTCTTCAACTGGAAGCAAAAGCTTGTGCTTGTCATTATGGCTTGTCCTTACGCCTCCATTTTGTTTTACTGTCCTATTTTCATCTTCTCTGTGCATCCCAAATGAATAATTTGGGATGTATGTTTGAGTTGGAGCAGTGTTTCATCCTCTTATTAATTTATGTCTGCATGAATTGTAATTAGCTGGTCATCAAAATTCTACTCAGCCATACATTGATTATGTATATGCATATCTTCAGATTTTATTTGTAAAGTGATAATTTCTGGATTGAGAACATACTGACACTTATGAGTAATCACTGGGATGCAGTTCAGCACTCCATCTGTATTCAGCAAAATACTTAAGCATATGCTTAATTTTAACTTTAGCTCAGGTAAGCATGAGATTGCCTCCATCCAAATTCAGCATAGCATTTTAAGTATGTGCCTAACTTTAAACATATTCTTAAATCCTACTAAAGCTAAAATCAAACACATCCTTAAGTATCTTCATGAATATGGATAACTACTGGATGAGGTTTGATGAAATGAACTCTGTTGGCCATTAAATAACAAGAAATGCCTGGCCACGATTCCATTAACGTCCTACAAGCAGGGAAGATATAACAGAAAAATAAAACATTCTTTTTTTTGTGTTGAAACTCTAGAAGCTAAACTACGTGTTGTTGAAGATAAAGTATTTTGCAGACTGTGGGAGGTCTTTCTAACCCTCAAAATAACTGTATCCATAGGAAGCCAAGGCTTCATTCTCAGTGTTTCATTAAGTTCAGAATGCTCAATAAAATTTTCATTCTTTAAACAAGACATTTCAAATAATGTATCTAAATTTGTCCAAAATTACAAATGATAATATGAGTGCAGCCAGTCACAGAAGCTTGCCAAAGAAAATACATGTACAGGTGTTAAGGATGTTACAGTTTACAGAATGTTTTCTGTGATTTTCTTTTATTTTCACTGCTGATGTGTTTGATTCACATCCCCTTTCTTCGTTTCAGTCCATTTTCACTTTTGCTGCTTCAACCTCTAATAGTCTTTCTGCACTATTTATGTGAAAAGCTCTTTGCATTTTTATTTCAGATCCTCTCCTATTGCAGTTCATGAAGTCTTTCAACAGTAGGCTGTTAATCCTTTGCAGATTAATATCATTTTGGTGATAATCCTTTCATTTGTTGAATTTTTAAGACATATAATCATTAAAGAAAGTGCTAGACAGATTTTCCATTAAAGCAGTTCGAAGCAGGTGGTATTTCTTTAATGTATGTCGGTAGCACTTTATGTTGCTCATTTATAAAATTAAATTTGCAGAGGAAGAGAGTAAGTCTAGAGTTGGTTATTGGTCTTTTCCCTTTGGTATTACAGTTCAAATCCAGTCAAGAAAAAAGTATTCAGGAGTTAGCAGAAAAAACAGGGGTAAATTATCTGTGTGAATGCTCTTTTCACAACTCCACTGCTACTTTTCATTGGGAGTAAGGGTCAGCTTGGGTTCTGTCCTCATACTGCAAAGCATTAAGTTAAATATATGTAGAAAAAAGAGTGTAATTTAAATGTGAGCTTTGCCTTCAGGTGGGCCATAGGATGTAAATGGCATGTGGGATATATTCCAGCTCTGTGTACAAGGCTAATTCTTACCTTCATTGAAGTTAAGCTTATGACCAAAATACTCTTCCCCGGGTGGAACTGAAGTTTATAATTATCTCTCAATAATGACTCACATAAATCTTGTATCATTAGAGATTTTGATTTTCTGTTGCTTCCCAGCTCACTGTCCGTGACTGGCCTTGTCAACCAAACTACTTATCCTATTTTTTCTTCGGTTTCCTCTGGTTTTCCTGTTCTTTTTTGCACACTGATGAAAAAATAGACAGGAAGAGCAGGCACAGGTATTAAAATACAGTGATACTGAGTACCCTTGTAAGCCCCATTTTAATTAAGCTCTCAGGAGCAATGCTTCAAAGCCAGTAGAAAACCAGCAGAAATGCTGGAGATGTGAAAAACATTGAAAGCTTATTAAAACCTCAGTTTAAACAAATAGATAGAAGGTGTAGCCTGCCACAGTAGAATGAATTTTTGCTTTTATACACTGAAAACTCAGAGGTGCTTTAGGCAGGAGGGAAAGAAAGCAGACACCACAATGCTTTAAGAAAATCAGGTCCTGAACTTGGCAAACCTTTAGCTGATTTTGTCACATATTTGCAGCTTTAAAATGATTTGGCCTTTGCAACAGCCAAAATAAGTGTCCTTTAATCACTTCCAACCTATTAACAGATGGGCAAACAGCTTTTATAAATGGGGCATACAAAATACTCCAATATCAGCCAAAACTAATTAGTAGCATGATCTGAACTGAAATTTGTAAGTGATGGAATATACATCAATGCAGATAAATTGGTAGAAATTCCTTTTCAAACATCACACTTGTTATTTGTTCTGCTTGAGTATATTCTAAACACTTATTGAGTAAAAAACACTTTTTTTTTCATATTTAGCTATCTTCTTCCATTAAAACAACACATTTTCGTGTAAAAGTTCTTATTAGAGATAGTGTAACTGAAAGAAATTACACTAAGCAAAAGGTAGTTTAGAATACATTTTTGTGGCATATAATAGAAAGAGTAGTGTAACTTGAATACAACCTTAAAATTAATTAATCTTAAAGAACAGCACAAAATACTGATATCAGACATTATTTATACAGCAGTGCCAGAGCATATTAAATATATCTTTGCACTGCACTATTAATCAGAATATGTAAATTGCATGAAATTAAATTGTGATATTATAAAAAAAAATTGCCCCATGTATAATTCAGTAGGAAGAGCCATTCAATGCATTCCCATCAGATCTGCAGCATGAATTTGATTTTACAAAGACATCTGTAGTGCAGACAGCTGCTGTACCTAAGTGAGGGTTTGATTGTACACTTGATCTTTCAAACAGCCACTTGTCCATATCTTTCACATATTTTTTTTTTTAATCATGGATCTACAAAAAAATGGAATGGCAACTTAATCAGAACTGTTCTGAAACATATTTTCATTAAATAAAAGAAATAATTAAATTTGCTGATTTTCAGAAGACTTTCTCTCCTTCTGTCCAAGTACCCTCCCTTCCTCAAGTAATTTATCTCTTCCACAACTTACATATTGATTTGAGGATTTTGTTTGAAGAGTCAAACTTTAAGTAGAACCTGAAATAAATCTAAAAATAATGTTATGACGATATTTCAAGATTTTCTTCTTTCAAGACAGCGCAATGGCCCCTGCCCTCCCAACACAGTTAATTGCCTTGGATAAAGTTTTTCGCAAAATTTGACAAAAAATAATCTGTAGAAATGCTGTGTGTACTCTACATATCCATGTAGATGATTAGTCAGGTAGTCCTCTTCTTGTCCATCTAACATGATGTTGTTTCTTGGTCTTTGAAGACAGTGAATTCAATCAGTCCAGAGTTGTAGCCCATGAATAGCCTTGTGCTTGGCACATTCTGCTGTCTTAGAGCAGATATGCATCACCTGGACCTCGCTAGGCTTGTCTAGACTGAACTGTGGTGATGGCTATCCACTCAGGGTATTCCCTGTGCCACCTAGGAGACTGCAATCTCCTCGAAATTAAAGTGCTGTTCTTCTCTGATGGATTCTCTGGGGAAATGGTAAATGCACGGTCCCTGCAGATCCTCATCGTGGAGATGAGGAAAGCTGGGGGAGGGTTCAGCTCCTTGTCCAATGAGAAAGGTTAGAGGGTCTGTCAGGGTGAATGATGCAATTGTGGTCCCATATAGCCAGGTTATATGGAATACCTGGAAGGTTTTTTAGATCAAGATTGATGGAACAGATTTGTCTTCGTGGCATAGAGGGGAGTGATGAATAAGTGCAAATGGTATTTTGTAATTATAAGAAGATGGTCTGATGAGAAATCCTGCAGGCTTTTGGTTACATAAAGTATTATAGAATGCCAGAAAATATCAGTTTGAGGTGAAATTGATCATCTAAGTAATTTTCCTTTTAAAAAACTCAATATATTATAACCTCAAAAAACAACCAACCAACCAACCAACCAACCAACCAAAAACCACAAAACTACCAAGAGACAACATTTTGAGAAATACCCAGACCTCCATTTCTCACGCATTTTATCTTACTAGCACCTTGCTGAATGAAGACCAGGCGTAAACCCCCATTTTTCTCTTAATTCAAAGCTATTTCAAGCAGATTGGTTTAGTCTTGGCACAATCTGGTTGTATTAAGTAAAATTACAACTGACTTTATGCACACAGCTACTCATGACCTTTAGTATAAAATGACTATTTCTATTCAGAATTGTATCTTCAGGACAAAAAGAAAACCTAAAAGTCATTGATGGAAAATCCTCAGCTATGGTTTAGTTTACATTTCTGCCAGTTACACTGCTTGAAATGCAAAATCCAACATTTTTTGTTATTTATCATATATATTGTGATTGTTTCCTCAGCTGGGGCATAGTCAGGTAATCACATAGGAGGACTGTAGAGATGAAATTTCGAAGAGCTCCTTTCTACTCATTCTGTATCAAGATAAAACTGAGAGCTTTCAGAGTTTTAAAATTACTTTTAGTAATTTTACTGTAGCAAATACATGTATATTCCAGGATATTGAATATCCTCACTTTTCTGGCATTTCTGTTATCTTGTTTTGACAGGAAAATCTCCAATACAGCATTTCCTGTGTTCTTATGAAAAGGATTGGCTTCAATACATTTCTCTTGTCTCCTAAAATCTTTCTGTTTTTTTTTTTTTTCTGAATGCGTGTGTGAAATTTCCTGGCAAGTTTAATGAATACACATTAATAAAATCCATGAAAGTTGGCATTCGTATGGAAGAGACACTTAAAGCTTTCAATGTTTTCAGCTATAGCTTGTATTACCAGTTCAATTGTAAGAGCTGGCAGGTAAAATATTTCTTTAGTCTTATTCAAATTACAGTGTATTTGCACACAAAAATACAACTTTTCATATTTTTTTAAAAAAACAAAACCAAAAACCCCCAAAGTTGTACAGTTGAATAAGAATTCAAAATGTTAACAATTTTGAAAATAACTTAATCCTTATAGTTTCCAAGGCCACGGGCATTCTACAGATCTACCCAGCTGCAGCAGAACACTTGGCAAGAAGATTTGGATGCTAATTCTGTAATTGTAGATGGTAAATGACCAAGAATTCCTTTTCAATCTTTTCAAGCTATTCAAGTAAGTAAGAGGATTCTACATGATTCTGTAATTATTTTAGGTGCACATTACTGTTTGCCTCCTAGAATTTTTATCCCTAGTCCACCAAACTGAAAAAATTCATCTGCTGTCCTTTAACTTCTAGTGACAAACACCTTGACCTTCAACTCACAAAAAATATAACTTGCTTGGAAGTCTTTGCAGCTTCTTGAGATAGTAAAAAGCACCCTGGAAATGGAGAAGTACTTGAAGCTGTTGTTTGCTCTCAAATATACATCAGAAGGTGGTTTGAACACAGCGCATTCAAGACAGTAAAGGTTAAGGTATTATTTTGGTTGTATAATTCATTCAGCACTTACATTTTAGTACTGTCAGAACTCTTGATTACTGTTGTTTTGCTGTTAAAAACCCCCATGCTCAGCTAGTCTGACAGTGATGGTTGTTCTGCACATTCAAGGTTAGGGAGAATTCAGTGAGACTGAGTGCAGTGCTGGTGCCCATTCCCATCCCTTCATCTCCAGAAGGATCTGTATCAGTTTTTAGAGGAGAATGCCACGTGTGACCCTTGATTCTTCTGCCTCCAAAGAGCTGTGGTGTGCCTGCATATTGCCTGTTGATGCTGGGGTATGCAGCTCTTCAGGTAGAGAAACAGCCTGTAACTAACAGAATGTTCATTGCACTCATCTTGTCTCACTTTCTTTTACATCTCAATTCCTAAAAAAGCACAATCACGTAGTCTAAAGAATAGAAATACATATATATATAAGTAGAGACATGGGCTGCTTCTCCTGATACATAAGCAGAGAAGTGTCAAAGGAAGGGAAAATAGTTGTCTGATACCAAACCTGCCTGTTCTTTAGCTCCAAGTTCTCTGCTCACTCCCATCTGCACTCTTCCGAATATTTTTCTTTGCGTGGTCCTTATCACCTCAAGGATTACATGACAATACTAAGGAAAATAAGAAAGTTTAGACTGCAAAGTTTAATCAAAACTTCCTTTCTGTATCATCCATTGCCCTTCGAATTCCTCTTCCCAAGTAAGAGGTGGCCATCTCATCACAGAATATGAGCAAGATTAGTTGAGAGTACACTAGAAAACAGCTTCCCTCATGGGAAAAAGGTAAGAGAAAGAGAATTGGAATCAATTATACATGCAAACACAATACTGCAATTGGACTTAGGGAACCATTTTTTCATACCTAAGAGTTAGAAATGTACGGAATTTTTTTATCTTCTTTAAAGACATTTCAGAGAAATAGAAATGTACCCCCCCCCATTAAATAAGTTGTTGCACCCCAATGTATTGTCTTTTTTTTTTTCCATTTTTTTCCCTTTTATGTCTTTTCTTATGGTCTTCAAATATTAGAGTACAAACTCTGCCTTAGAATGCAGATGCTGTTTTTCTGAAATGTTAAAGTGACATTAATTTTCTTTGCTTTGAAGGCAGAAAGAAGATGCTACAGACGCTCATGCACAACGTGGGGTGTAATATGATCTAATGGTCTTAACCCTTACAGAAAGTCTGATGGTTTTGTTAATCAACAGTACGCCAGCTAGACTCATAATCTCTGCCTCTCAGGGAGAAAGATTTGCAGAATCTCACCAAATCTGCAAAAATCTGTGAGTTAGAAGTAGATTACCTGAAATGTTTTGTGGACATGAAGGTATAGGAGGCTATGAACCTTTTTTTATTTTCATTTTGTACTCTTCTTTTCCTGAGTAGTACAAAATAAATCATACACCTATCTCTGAGTTAGTCTCCTTGACTATATAGTCTCCTTGAGCTATATTATTTAATATATTAAATTTCTCAAGAAAATGATTGACAGCCTACTGCTATGAGTTCTCCTTGTTTTTTGTTTTTTAGTTTTTTTTAAATAGTTGTGGCAAGGTATCTATGGGCATTTCCATTACAGTAATACTGGGGAAAATTTCTTCCACTCTGAGTTTTCCTCTTGCCTTTACCCTAGGGGAGAGGTTTCATATACTGATTTAGGCTGAGTGTATCTGCCAAGCAGAAAAAGAGCATTAACCACTATAACTTTTGACTTACCTCAACCTCTTTCTACCAGTTCTGCTGACCATCACCTTTTCATATTGAGAGGTTCTAATATGGCAAAGAGACGTGTTTCAGCACAACTGTTCTCCTTTTCATCGGCGAGGATGATACATGACTCTCCCTTCAGTGCAGGAATAAGTCAGGAGAAAAGTACCCCATCATGTAACCTCTGCACAGGCCTATGTTTTCATACAAAGCATTTCAAGCATGCTAACTTGGTTTTGAAGAAGTATTTCTAAAAAATGAGAAAATATTTCTGAAAAAAACATTTCTAAAAAAACCCCTCCAGTACCTAATACCTCATTGTAAAGATATATCTGACAAAAGCTTTTCTTTTTCACTTTCTGAAATCTTGTTTTCCTGGGGGGAATTTGACAAGAAGATGGACAAAAATGAGCTGTCTGAAGTTTTGAGATGCTGTGGGTACTCAATACTTCCTAGTGGAATTCAGTATGTCCTCCAGCTGGCCTGTTCAGGTAAGTGCTTTTTGTAAATGCTTTACAATGGTACAAAATTTCACCTGCAGGTGCTGCAGGCTTTAGGATTTTTGTTTTTTTTTTCCTTTTCCTTGCATGAATAAGAAACTACTATTCTTAGAAGTATAGTCAGGACAAACCTTACCTGATGTTGATGATCTTTTTCAAAACTGAGCATTTTATTGTTATACTTGAAATAAAGTACATATTTTCAGAATTCCACTGTGTCTAAGAATGGTGGAATATAATCCCATACTATTTTAAAATATCCTTAAGAGGGTGCAGAGCAATTTTGTTGCAGATGCCTCCAGGCAAACATTAACCCCTTTGTACCCTCAGCAGGGTGTTTGTGGTGTTTGCCTTCCAGCACCCTAAAACTGCTGAGTGCAGGGAGCTTTCAGAAACACTCAGAGATGAAAACATTCTTAGACTGCTGTAAATAAAACAGGATGTGGGAGATGCCACTGACAGCTTCTCCTGTAGCACACTTTATTAGCCCCCTTTTGGGTTGTAGTGACATATGTAGGTGTTGTGAACCAAAACTATGCTAAACATGAGTTTTCCTAACTTTGACAGTCATAGTTGGGGAATTCTTGTTGACAGTGTTCTTCTTTGGAAGTTATGGTTAATTTTATGTATTAGCAGCTCCAAAGAATGCTTTTAAAGTCCAACTTTTTTTAGTGAGAGAAGCCCACATGTAATTGATGTTTTTGACTTGTAAATGACCTACATGTGGTTTCTCTTGAGCCAAATTTTTTCCATGCCCCGTCCCAGAGAGCTTTCTTCCCAAGCTGTGTCTTTGAGAAGCTGGTCTCTTCGAGTGTCTGACCACACATGGGACTTGCTTTCCAGTGTTGGCTCCTGGTAAATGCCATCAATTTCTCAAGGAAAATCATCTATCACGTGTCATTTAGGTCACATTCCTAAGACAGTTTGAATAAGACCAGGTATTTTTAGTCATTTGCTCAGTCCCCATCACTATGGTAACAGGAGATTTTGTGACTGTGAGACAGATTTTTGTCTTACATCCTGGATTTGGGAGACTACTGCTACTTTTCACTGTGCTCACAGACACACCAGGAAAGGTTCATGCTTCCCTAGTCATTATTTAATTTATTTAGAGTCTCTTAAGTGTGAAGTGCTATCAAGACTTGTTCGGCCATTTGAGGCAGTGTAGGCTTCTAATGCATTTTGATTTTAAAACTCTTCTAAATTGTGAACATGTAAATGATGAATAATTGCTAAAACATGGAGATGTGCCTGAGTCTAAAGGTCACCCATAAAGTGATTTTTAACATGGAAGCATTTTGAATAAATTCCACTTATCTGCAAAGTGCCTCTCTTCCGCAATTTTATAATATAAATGTCATTATTTCTGAAGACAAGTTATGAGCAGAGTGAAACTTTGCTAAATTGCTTGGGAGAGACACTGCAACTGGTTGGATGTTTGGATTCCCTGAACACTGATTTGATGCAACCATATTCTGATGTGAAACATTCCATAGCATCAGCCTGCCTATTCGGGAGTGGAAAGATAAGAGAGAAGAGGAGGTTTATGTGTCGAGGTAGAATGGTGGAGAGATCTACTGATGGTTACTGAACTTTTTCAGGTTAACATTGCATCCTACATGGCTGTGGACTGATCCATGGAAGACCAAAACAAGGAAAGGGAACATGTGGCTATTTAGTCTGAGCACAGGTCAAAAAAATATCAGACCCCTTAAAAATTTTTCCATCTCATTTCACTCTTACTGGTTTTGCTGTTGTTGTTTTTAATTGAATCTAGACAATACTGAAAAAGTAGTGCCCAGATGTTAAATGTCCTGTTGATTCTCCATTTTCAGTCATGAATGAATACTGTCTTTGGCTAATCATAATTTAAAGAGGAAAAGCTTAAAGACTTTTAATTTTACATATTCTTGTGTGAGTTTTAATTACATCGGTACCATTCATAACTAAAAAAGGATCTACTTATTTTTTGTAACGGTTAGACACTGAATGTAGTAAAATTATCAGAATAAAACCATAATATTTGTAGCAAAATGCTGATGTTCATCATTAAATAACAAAGATCTTGCTATCAAAATATGAAAGAAGACTATATGTCATAAAAGACTGTGAAATGTGCCTGAGGAAAAATAAGTGGGATAAAAAAAAAAAAAGACAATATATGATGCTGTTCTCAACACACTGTTTTGAGACTCTCTGTTTGTACAAGCAGAGCTGGTACAACAATTTGACCAAACCAGACTATAATAATGGCACTGTCAGGAACTGAAGAGGAGAAGGGTACTTGGAGTGGACTCAGGAGTCCTGAAAGAAGGCTTATAGAGACAAACATATTTGTGATTTCCTTATGAAATCTGTTTTTCAGCTTCTGGGAAACCAAGAAGGTTTCCTTTAGGTCCTATGAACGTAACCACAGATGATTCTCTTGATGTATCTATACATATCCTGCTCCCCACAGTGTAAGGGAAAACCAGTGACTGTGTTACTACCTAACACATTGCTGGCTGAGGAGTTAGGAACTGCCTAGAAATAATTGAATGAATTTCCACCAGGGGTGAGGCTTAGCTGCTGGCTTCGTGAAAAAGCCAATTAAAATTAAGGTCGTAGCACAGTGATTTTGAGATTTCGTGCACAAGTAATGGTGCTATTTCATCATATTTCAAGCCAATTTGTGCTGCTACACCATTCTGCTATTGAAAAGCACTATGCAGTAAGGAGAAAGCCTCAGTGCAGCACTGCTGTACTTTGCTTGAATATAGCAGGAAAAATAGAGGTAATGAACCAAACAATTTTGGTCAAGTTCTTTGAAGCATCCATTGACATTGTAGCTAATTGTCATGAAAAATATTTCTTTAAATTTTTTTTTGGAAAAGCAGAATTGTAGCCTATGTGTAAATATACCTTTTTTCTTCCTCTGGTTGATTCAAAGTGCTGCATGTTCTATTCAGGTAAACCTTTACACTGAGTTCAGAGGAACTGCGCATGCCTGGAGGTTAGATACTGGGTGTGCTAGTTATTTTGCTTCTATAGTTGCTGAAGAGTCCAGCCATAATATCTTGGTATTTGCTGTATTCTGCAGTCACTGCAATTACTGCTATTAATGATAGCTGGGACTGGATTGGGGAAATAGTTGTAGCTGTTTACATGTTGTGAGGGCAAACTGTTCACAGTTTCAGAATCCTAATAATTGGATTGTTTTCAAATAACATGTAAATACAGTAAGGATTTTCTCTGCAATTGGCCCTTTGGAGTTGCCTCTACTAAAAGCCATATTTTTTCATCTTTGTGTTTGTGATCTTGGTAACTAGTCCTGTATTTACACAAAATATCTTGTGTTTAGGCTAAGAATATGCAATATTGCATAGAATTTGAATCATTGCCTTTAAGCCATCTCAATTTATACTGGCCTTGCCTCATTGTAGGTTTTTCTGTATTTGCAGGGAGGCAGTAAACCATCTCTTCATTTAAGCACAGAAGTGCCCAGATTTTTCATTTATTTTAATTTACCCACATATTAGTGGGAGGAAAGGTTTTTTAGGAGCTTTTAGATTGCAGGCTGGTCTGGCTTGAACTGAAACAACAAATGAGAGTGTGAAACAATGATCTCTAAGAGACATCTCAAAGCAATGTATCCTCATTAAAGTCAATGCCAATTGCCTCTCAAGCTGCAGACAGGCAGGAGAGATGCAGGAGGTCCCCAGGATTTGGTTCTTTCCATGAAGCTAACAGAGGGTGTTAGAGCAGCCCCTTGTTACAACCTGGGGTTCAGGACTTGTCTCATGCTGAACCTTCATCAGTTTTCAGTCCCACTGGCAATTCCATGGTAACTGGTACTTGTTGCTGGGGCTTTTGGAAAGCTCCCAAGGTTCTGGAGGTTCAGCTCAGAAATGGCACTGGCTAACTGCAGCTCTCACCAATGCACCCTGCAGTTATTTTCTCTCTCAGTTCTTCCTTACTGTGGTTTACATGTGTAACTATGCATAAATTGTTAAATAAACAACACCTAACAGCAACTTCTGCTGCAATCATGCCAGGAAAGCCTTATTTATAGAGCAGGACCACTCTGTGTTGAGTACCCTGTACATTCTGAAGAAAAATATGCTTCCTGCATCACTGGCGGAAAATTGCCTCCTAAAACTATTTATTTTTCATTAAACAAAATCTTAAAGGACAAGCAGCAGAAAGCTGTGCATACTGTAGTAGGAACAAAGGTGTAATAGCTCTCATGCATGTGGCAGAACACAATACTCAGGAGTTTCTTCCACTGTACTGTTGTTCAATAATGTTCTCCACACCTATGCAGTAATGAGCCCTGAGGGAGATGAAGGTTATCCTTATGACCATTTAAGCCAACTATAACATCAAGAAATTTAAATTCCACTGTGTAAGAACTCTGCAAGAGAGCTAGTGATAATGAATAGATGCATTAATAAAATGTCTTAATAGAGCTATTGTACAGCTTTGCATTTCTTTCATAATGGTTTCTGGATCAAGGCTAAATGCAAATCTATCTAATGATTCCTTCAGGTCTTTAAGACTGTGGGTCATTCACTGTCAACTGCAGCGAAAGGAAATAAAATACACAGAGTATATTCTTGTCCTTGACTGCTGATCCTCTCCCAAAATCTGGGTTTAAAAGGTTAAAGAACTCCCACAACATCTGGAATGTTTGTCAACAAGCATGCAAGAATCCCTGCTGGATGCAAAAGCTATCTAATCAATGCTTGTTCTAACCTTCCACATATATACAAAGAAAAGCCTGTGTTTCTCTTTTTGTTGTTTCCTTTAAAAGCAAGATAGAATTCGTGCTTAAGAACTTAATTTGCTTGGGTATTTTGCTCTTCACTTACGATCACTTTGCTCCTCCTGGGGGTGGCAAATAGAAACAAAAAATACAATTTGGGTTACCCACACAGGCCAGACTACCCTAGTCCAGCCACCAACCCTACTTAAAACATGGTTTGAATGTTATTTCTTTTTGACAGTAAGAATATTCCAAAGCATCATTATGGCCCTATTTATAATATTCTAAAGTATCATTCTGGCTTTATTAAGATGTTTTAATAATAAGTTGAGAACTAAACAAAACAAATACCCTACTTATTTGATGAAGAGAGCTTTTTCAGGTCTGTTCACATTTTGCATGACACTTAGAATTAATCTAAAAATCTACATAAGAACAACCATCTTAAAAGTAAACCTCTTTAAAATCCTCTTTTTCTATAATGTCTGTAGAATAGTTGGACAAGAGTTGAACTAGCAGTGTGCTGACCCTGCTGCCTGTCATCCAGGCTGGTGCTGTCTTTTTTTTCCATTCTCCTGTGCTGTCTCCTCCTGCTACACCTAACCTATAAAATCTTGGACTGGTTCTTTGTTCCATCTGTGTTAGAATCTGGCACTAAGGGTCTCATTCAGTGCCTAGGGCTCCTGAGCACTATCCTTACACTTACAGATCATACAAATAATGGTGCAGTGTCAAATCTGCTCTAAAGAAAGGTGGGGAATGTTGAAATTTAAAGGATGGATCTTCTCTGCACCTATACTTGGGGTTTATATCCTTACATTTGACTAGTTTTCTATGCCAGGTGAGTCTTCCTACCCCCAAATACAAGAAGGATGATTCCTATCACAGAGAATCCAGTGGCAGGTTGTGAGTGGGAAGCACAGCAGGCTTCCAGTACTTATCCATCAGTGCCAGTAGTGGAAACAGAGCAGTTTTCTTCTGGGACCATCTGACTGAATATCAGGGGAAAAGGACCTCCCTTGGAGCAGCAGCTTTGTTACAAGGGATTATCCCAAATCTGTGGGGTGTAACCTCCTTATTGAAGCTAAGGATGGGGTTTTTTCCTCCCCTCTCCTGTTACACCATTTAGGGTCACTGCAATAGGGTGGTTTGATCAAACTTCCTATCTTGTCCTTTAGCCATTTGGCCTTTCCCATGCCCAGGAGATTTCTTATTGCAACCTTTCAGCACTTGAAGGAAGTCTACAAGAAAGATAGGGACAACCTTTGTACAGCGTCTATTGTGACGGGACAAGGAGTTTTAAACTGAAGGAGGGTCAATTTATATGAAACACAAGGAAGAAGCTCTTTTTACAATGAGGGTGGTGAAAGACTGGAATGGGTTGCCCAGAGAGGGGGTGGATACCCCATCCCTGGAAACATCAAGATCAGGTTGGATGGGACACTGCACGACTTGATCCAGTTGAAGATGTCCCTGCTCCTTGCAAGGGTGCTGGACAAGATGATCTTTCAAGGTCCCTTCAAACCCAAACCATTCCACCAGTCCATGATTCTATGATTTACCATGCTGCATCCTTTTCCACCTGGCAGTTTGTGTTTTTAATAACGTCAGTAACTACAGGGAATTTGTATTTTTATATAAGCATTAGTGTCTCAGTTTGCTAATATATTTTATGCAATAATAAGTGCAATTCATTCCCTTGATATGATAATGCACACATCTTAACAGCTTTTTAAAGGAATAAGTAAATTAGCATATATGCCATGCTGAAATGGTTAACAAATAACTATGATGCTGCTTTGTGTATTTTGCATTTGTATTCCCCTTGTGTCTTAATGGCACTGGCTTTTAAAACTTGTTTTCATGTCGACTTTGACTTTATTCCCTTAATTGGAGGAACTGCTCTTCAGGGCTCACCAGAGCTGATAGAACAAGTTCATCACTTCACAAACTTGAATAGCAGCATATCAGTTAAAACACCTCAGGATGACACTTGCTCTTTTTGCAGTTGTGTTGTTGACTGTTCTTCTGATGGTCGCTCTCTATAGTACAAATCTTTCCTGCTGCCTAGACAGTTTTCCCCATTTTTGAGCATTTGAGTATTTCTTTCCAAGTTTACTACTTTGCACTTGTCTTTATAGAACTACCTCTTATTGACTTTGGGCCATTTTTCCAATTTATCAGGACAATTTTGAGTTTGACTGCTCTCCTGTAAAGTGCTTGTAAGTGCTTCCAGCACATGGTGTCACCTACAAGCTCTATAAAGTGACTTCTCCATTCCATTATCTTAGCAGTCATTAATGAAAATATTGAAGAGGACCAAACTTAGGACAGACCTCTCTGAGACCTCACTTTATAATTCACCTCAGTTTTGACTGGAAAGTATTTATCCACACTTTAAGCAGGATATTTTGATCTGTAGTAAAAAAAAAAATGAGTCAGCAGAGGTTAAAGAGCTTAAAGATTTGGTGGCTGTTAAGAGATTCACAAATTCTAGGGTACAAGAGCAGCATGTGGGGGAGAAATTAAATGCTCACAATTCATTGCTACAAATATGTCCTTTATGTGTTTCAAGAGGGTTTATTCTTCAATACTACATGGAAAGATTTATCATTGCAGTATTTTTGGTCAGAAAGATATATATTAGGTTTTAAAAGTTTGAAGAACTTCCTGGCTGCAAAGAGATGGAGTGCACAAATTGATTCAACTACCACACACAATATTAAAATATGTATTGTCATATTTTATATTTCAATGTATGCACAGTACAATGCATCTACACAGGTACATGGATCTTGAAATTTAAAAAAAAGTGTTATCCAGTGAAAGAAATCCCTTGTTAGCAGCAGGAAATGTGAATAATCACGAGTTTCCATACTCAAAGATGTCTTGACAGGACAATAAATGTAAGGAGTTTAAACATCCTTCTTGATAGCTGTGAAGAGAAGATCATTCTAATATCTAGTTTATGTATTACTCTATGGATTATTATAGAGTGTCATCCCTTTTTCAGCAATTTTAGCCATACTTTGAAAGTGCAATATTTCCTATACTATGTTGTAGACAAGTATATATTATTCTCGTTTCTTAAATGGAGAAATAAAGAACTGTTGAAGTTATTTCTTTCTGATTGTATACTGAATTGGTGCTAGAAATTTAGGCTGAATTATTTTAAATTGACTTCAGACTTGTTCTTATGCCCATACTGAGAAAATAGGTGCTTCCTAAGGGACAGCTGATTTTTTTTTAATCTGCCTTTTACATGTGTGTTCACATACACACTCATGCTTAATCCTTTCCTCCAGGAACATACCTATCACACATTCTCAACTTCTTGCTGCCTCTTGAGCCAGATTCTACTCACAAAACAATGTCCTTGAATTATTTCTTGCAATAGGGAATATGTGCAAGAGATTGATTAAGATAAAAGGGTTTTCAACTAAATCTGACTTGCTTTTTCTGAAGCAAAATATTTGCCAGAAAATTTACCTAAATTCTTGAATAGAATCCTAAAGCCTTAACATTGTTTTGGTTTTTTTCCCATTAGGTTTTAATAATTTGACACATTTTACCAAATTACACTCTATCAGTAATAAAACATTCAACTTCTTGTGGTAGTTACAAAAGCAGGAGCACAGGTTCTTTGCTCTATGAAAATTTGCTGATTATGCTATTATACAGATTTTTTTTTTCAATTGAAAGAAATGTTTTCATGTTGTAAAATGGAAAACTAATATTTGTAGTGAAATGTTTTTAACTGTAAAATTTGTCTATACAACTTTATATTTAAAATAACAGGATTGTTATATGCTGTCATCTTGACAGTTTGTTTACATTTCTCCTTGCTGTAGCAAAGGGAGCCTTTGCTTGATGCTGTTACCTAAGTTATTTGAGTAACAGCATTTTATTATTTTAAATGTCCTGTCACACATTCATTTAATCCATTGTTGCATTTAAAGTTCTCTCAAGTATATGGCATAAACTAAATTAATAATTTGATCGATTTTTTAATATATACAACAGCCCTCTATAAAGCTACTAATCCACCCTTCAAACACAAAGTAAAACAAACCCCCAACTTCTATAGCAAATTTATTTGCAAGAACATCGAATCAACTATTTGGGATATCAACAATTGGTTTTCATTTAAACCATTTCCTTTAAGCTCATGTCCAGAAGAATATTTTATAGGTTAAGATTCCGCCTCTTCCACGACTGATTTAGTAATGATACAGCTACCAAAAAAATCTAATTAGTGTGCCCTATAGTTACATGAATTCTATCATTTAAGCATTCTGTGTATCAAGACTTAATAAGAGCTTTTTTTTTTCTTTTTGGATTATGATCTTTGTGCATTCTGTTGTAGTAACTCTATATGAAGTAGTTTTACCCTATTTAGTGAATAATTATTTCTTCTTCCTCTAAATGATGTTTGGCATTCTATTCAGCAGAAGGATTGAATATTTGTCTTGTTATCAACTGTTATACCTGCTTGATCAAAATAAACATGAAATACTGTCTTTATAAACTCCCCATTAGAATCACCAGTCCTTCTACCAGTGCAGTATTTGGCCATCAGTGTTTGTGTTTCTCCTAAAGAAAGCAGATTTGGCTGTCAGTTTTGATGATGAGTAACTTCTAGGTTTTCTGTTATTTGTTTCGCTGGGTTTAGAGTGGTCTCAGTTCTGCTATTCAGTCTGAAACTAAGGTTTAGTGTATTATTCCTAATTTTTTCTGTCATCCAGCAAGAAGGGGACACCTCTCATCATGACCATCATTGCTGGAGTTTTCTCCTCTTGGTCATGGATTATTATTCTAATTTCTCTAAGTTGTGCTGAAAGTTGCATATCTGTGGTAATTTCTTTTGAATCTGTTTGAAACTGCATGCTGAGCATTGGATGCCTTTGTGATAACCATCCAACTTCTTGAAACAAAGTCTCTAGAACAGATGTGGAGGATAAGGTCCAAGATGTCTCTCTGCTGTAGCTCAAGACAGCATCTAGTAACTCTCTGTGTGGTAGGTGACTGAACACTGTAGAATACCCATTAATAGTCTACATTCTCCTAGAGAAAGTCACCAACACTGTAGGGAAGAAACTGCAGTTAATGTATTTTTTCCACTTAAAAAGCTGTGGAAAATGGTGGGTTTCTGCATTTGTATATCAATAAATGTTTCTTGTTAAATAAAAGAGAAAATGCTGTTTCCTATATCCTAGTTATCCTAGTTTCTTATCCAACAACGTACAATAAAGGCTGTAGCTCTTTTGTTAGAAAACATTCCGGACTACGTGATTAAGTCCCAAATAGATATTTCCTCTGAAATGTTGTTGTCTTCTAAATATACAGACAGGGCTTTGCTTGTAGTGTTTAAACCAGAAGCCAGTGACATCAATAGAAAAACTGATGTGAATTAAGCTCATCACTCCAAATAATTGTCTTAGTCATAGGATTAGAGACATGAGAGCAACATTCATTTAAGTGTTGGCATAATGCTGTCACACTGAGTTAAATATTTGTGTGAAAGTAATTAAATAATGACTTAAGTCACTTATATCCCTGTTTTGAAACAGTTCATGATTGAACCTCTGTAAAAATAAAGTTGAAAGTTTTATGCTAACAGAATGAATACAGTTACTAAATCTGCTCTTGCTATTTGGTTTTTCCAGTAGTGGAAGGCTATTTGAATAGAACAGAAAGGGTCTAGGTAAAACCCTAATAATTTCAAATTATATGTTTTATTAATAACTGTATCTTGTGGGTGGAAAAAAAAAAAAGAGATCATGTGCATTACACAGATTCACTTATGCTCCACTGCATTAGATTCTGTAGAAAAAATTGCAGCAAAGTACATGCAAAATTCTTGTATCTTATGAAGTTTTCTAATTTTCATCCATATTTCTAGGTCAAATAGAAAACTAGCAATCTAAAATGGGAAAGTATTTTGGCAATATTCTGTTTTATTGATGGTTGGAGCACTGCCTTTTCCAGAACTTCTGTAAAAGCACTGGGGAAAACAAACAAACAAACAAACAAAAAAAGAGTGCTATTACACTGGTTCTCCCTTCCCCTTGAATATGGAGTATTTTGAGCAATATATCACACAAAGGAAATCTGCATCTACATTTTCTGGTTTTAAATATATTTTCAGCGATACCTTAACTTAATAGATCATGAAAGGTACTGGCCACAGATATAGAAATGACAGGGAAAGGCTAAAATGTAGAAAATGGAGAAAATGGAGATAACTATCCAAAATTGTCTGAATATGAATCCTAGTAGAAGATAGATCTAGTGGTACAAGATGTACAAAAGTTCAATTTGGAACAATATGAAATTCTTTTATTCTTTCAAGTTCAGCCCACATATAATTAAAACTTCCCAAACACTGCAGGAAATTTCATTCAAATAGTGAAAAATTTGGCATAGAATTTATCATCTGACGGCTTCAAGTGTAGAAATTTCTCTAAGCTTAGGGGATCACTCCTCATAAAACTCTTTGGTTCTGTCAAATACAAAAATGCATTTAGTTACAATTTCTCTTCAGACTTCACCATAACCTACACAAATTTGAAGGCACACAGTTATCTCTTCACCCCAAAAGTACCAGTCAGGTTTGTTTGTATATCTCACTTAGGATGTGGTAGAGCAAGCACACAGGATTTTTATACTTTTTTCCTAGCTGGTGTAACTCCCCCTTCCCTTCAAATGAACTTAAAGCTGAAGTAGATAACCGCTTAAAAGTTCACAAAAAGTAAATGAATGTGGTGCTTTGTGGATAAACTGGGATGGTATAAAATGTGTAGTAGCTGTTTCCCTGATGGAGCCTTTGCCTGTTGGCTTAGGAGAGGCAGCTCATCTTTGTTTCCCATTTACCCCTACTCCAAAATGTGATATCTCCCAGAAAGAATACATTTCAGCTTGCACAGTTTTCAAAATACTAGGCACTATATTAACTACAAATATGTAGAAGTGGCTTCATTGCTGAAAGCTGTTCAATCTTTGAGGCTATCAAAATGCCCTTTGTAGAATATGGTGAGGTTTGGACAGTTTTACTGCACATTGAATACAAAATCATATTTTAAGGTGCATTCCAGGGCCAGTGTGAGACTTCCTTGTCTCCAAAAGCCATGTCAAAGTTGTCATTAACTGATAGTGGGTGATTAGGGAATACTGAATTGGGAGACTCAGAGTCAGCTCCCCTGTGTCATTTATGTGTTCCCCATCATCCTGCTGTCCTTAATTTTACCTGGGAGATGAGGTCAATATATATGAAGTAATAGCCGAAACTTTGAAATTCTGGTGTCTTTTGTTGGTTTGTGTCACAACCTGAGTGTTATTTAAACATCTATTTTTTCCCATTTAATACCAGGTGATTCTCTAGAGGCCTCTATAAAACAGCTAATGTTCCCTTTGGCATCAAAAGCCACTTACCTTAACTGACTTCTGTTATACTTCAACCTGATTCTCAGAGTCACAATGGTAATATTCATTTTAATGTCCCAATAGAGTCTTAGTATTCATCAAATATTTGATTTACATTTCTAATAAGGCTTATGGAATGCAGAGACATGAAACCCATACTCTGCCATGATTCTAACTACTGTCTCTTTCATTAACACTGTGAATTATTTCTCCAAAATAATTAAAATCTGTAATTGAATATACTAGAATAATTTTGGAAAATTAGTTTAATTATTCTAGTACTTCTATTTGGAAAGATCACATAATTTATAATGAGAGAATAGGCAAATATGAATTTACTCTCACAGAGTCCTTTTGTTCATAGTTACCTTTAAAGAAAACATATATATTTGAAATTTCTGCTAAGCAACGTGGTTACAATGAAGATGCTTTTTACTCCAGAATTCTACTGGAAAAAAACCAGTCTCATAATTATTTCAACAATTAATAGGGGTGTTTTCTCCTTCAGGAATTCGGGGTTCTTTTTTCTATATTCATCCTGCAACATAAAAAAGCATTCTTTACCTGAGCTGACTCTTGCATATCTGCCTCCCAGTACCTGAAGGGAGCGTATAAGAAAGATGAGGAGTCTGTTTGCAAGGGCAAGAAGTGACAGGACAAGGAGGAATGCTTTTAAACTGAGAGAGATTAGGTTTAGCTTGGATATGAGGAAGAAATTATTTGCTGGGTGGGTGGTGAGGAACTGGCACAGGTTGTCCAGTGTTGTGGATGCTCCATCCCTGGAAGTGTTCAAGGCCAGGCTGGATGGGGCTCTGAGCAACCTGGACTAGTGGGAGGTGTCCCTGTCCATGGCAGAGGGGTTGGAATGAGATGATCTGAAAGGTCCCTTCCAGCTCAGACCATTCTGTGGTTCTGTGATTTAGGCACAGTAAAGCTGAATATAAAAATGAATCATACATATTAGATGAAGAATTACTTATACACCAGAAATCACTGCCCTTTATGCCCTATATATATAAAAACAAGAGTGCAACAGCAATAATTAGGAGGTGAATTGGAATGGCTGAAAATCCCTGGCATATCCACATTTTCCAGATATATTGCAGTTCTATAGGCAACTGCCAGCTCTTGTTAGGGTTCATCAGTGGCTTCCTGGGCAAGAAAGTAAGGAAGTTTGTGGTTCATCAGAGGTGTGAACACAAGGTCTGAAAACTGGCCTTAAACATCTGGACAGCATTTTCCAGCTGCTACTGCAACATGCTGGGTTGTGGGACTGAATTACATTTTGACCATTATGAACATATTGCAGAGAACAGAAAAAAATGTGCTAAAAGAAGACCTGAACTAGAAAATTTGTAGGAAAAAGAACTGGATTGAAGAACTCCTGGTTGCTCAGATTTCCCTCTGCCTCAGGAATCCCAGTAAGTTCTTTGCCAAGATGCCAGAAGGTTTCTGGCTAGGGACCTGATCCCAGCAATGGTTATATATAAATTCTCTGATGGAGAATTGGACTGGTGTGGTGTGAGTAAGCACAGGGCACCTCTCATTCATAACCAGCACCAACTGCTGGGTTTTTTTTCAGTATGGGTTAGAGCAGTAGTTGGGACTTGTAAAATTTTAAATGTCTTGTGTTTGTTACTTTAGGGGCTGCTCTTGTTTGCGTGATGGAATTTAGTTTGTAGCACTGCAGGGTTAGCTCTTCAACCAGGACAATACCACCATGTCAGCACACATGTGGAACCTGGACTAATTAGCCTTGCTTGGAGACATGGATAATTAGTCCAGACTTAACACAGATCTCATCATGTTTCTGGGAGCTGAGCTGGTAATGCTGCATGATGAATGTCAGCCTACTAATTCCTTCAGAGGTCTCTGTGGGCTCTCTGAGTAGACTGAGTCATCAGCAATGCCCTCAGATGGCTCTCTTTTTGGGAGACCTTATGGCATAGAAGCTCTTAGGCTTTCACCAGTTTTAACCTCAAAGGACTGACAAAGGTGTCCCACACATTTCCCTTATTGTAAGTTTCTTTTTCCCTGCTCAGTCTGCCAAGTTTTCTGGTTTTTAGCTCATGTCATAGTTTAGAGGCTTGTTTGCTCATCCAGGCTCCTGAGCTTTTTGTTCTTCTCTGTCTTGCTGGCTCTGGCAGGGGGATCTTCAGTGTCAAAGTCCTCTTTCCAGTCCTGACATGGTCCCAGGCTCTGTGCAGGGTGCAGGGGACATTATTCATTGCTGCTCCCACCTTTCACACTTTGGAGCAATGCTGAGGTCTGACTGCTGAACCACACAGCTGCCACGGCAGCATCCGTCAGCAACCATGCATCAGGAAAAGCAGGATCAGATCGTTTTGTCTAAAGGCAATTATTTCCTGCAGTTGTGATGCAAGAAGAAAGGGGTAGAATCTATTTGATTCCACCTCATTTCAGTCTGTTTCAAATTAATGGCTGGTATTTTGTCACCTAGCCGTGCTCAGTTTCATATTTGGCTTCTGCTAACTGTATGAAAATGTTGCAGAGTGTGGCTCAGGAAGGACAAATAAAGTTATGTGAGGGAAAGATGGAGTGTATGGAAGGAGAGGAATAGTAGATTATTTCCTTGTATTCTTCCCCCAAGCAAACAATGTTAAGTGGTTGAATTCCTTATAACTATATATATGAATATCTATATGTTACTCTTTTCATCTGGTCTTATTTCATGTATTTTACCAAAGTGAATAACCATTAGTAATAATAGGTAAGATTTTAATAGGTCTTATAAAAATAATGTTCCATGTAAAGTTTGCTGACTTAGCCCCAAAAGACTATTACAACAGCTGTGCATAATCACTTTTTTCTGAAAGAAATACTGGGGTTCAGATGGCTGGGGCTGCATGTGTACATGGGGGACAGAAATTTGCTTTTATTGTTGTCCTATTATTTAAAAAAGGAGATTATTGAGTAACCTGAGAACTCTTGGAGCTGTTTAACACTTTCCATGTTCATGCCAGAGAGAATCACACATTTGCTGCTAATGAGCAGAATGCAGCTTTATGACTTTGAATATTTTCCCTGAGATGACTTTCTTTACCACTAAAATCATTGGCAGGGCCCCTCCTGTTGGTTTTAATGAGGAAGAATTGGACCTTTAATAAGCATCATGGTCACGTAAGCTTGGGGTTTGTTTTTTTAGCGTCATGCTTTTAAAGTGTTTTTACTTACTGCCTGCAGTGTATACAGCTGTGAACTTGGATAATAAATACGGATTATTTCTATGAAGAAACCTTTGGCAGCAATTTTTGCTTTGCTGAGGTAAGCTGTTAGTCATCTGCCACCAAAGGGTAATCAGCTAGATTTTAAATATTGCTGTGTCTTTCTACTTTTACTGTATTTTTGATTAGTCAATAAATACATGTTCAGTCTCTTTCCAAAGCCCAGCAATCAGTGTAGATGCAAGATACATTGCTGAAGAGGAACAAACCAACACCAGCTAATTGTAAAGCTTTTGCTTGTTCTAAGAGAAGGTCGGGCTCAGTTGGAAATTAGTTGAAGGTGGTAAAGCTTCATTATAAAAACATCACAACCAAAAAATGGTGTTGACAGGTGGTAAAGTACATTCTCGAGACTGAATAAACTTATTCATTGATGGTAAAAGTGAAGCCAGAGAAACTGCACTCCCTGATATGAAGGGTGAATTTAAGCTTTGGCACCCTGCAGGCAAATACATTTCGGATTCGAGAACCGAAATTTAGGCTTTTAAACCCATGTCTCAGAACATGGCAGATTCTTAAAAGAGCCTAGTATGGAGTCAAGGAGAATGTCTTGTACAATAAAATAAATATAGAGATAAGAGAGGAATCGTGGTTCTCAGTTCTTGCTTTTAGGAAATAATTCAGATCCAAACATCCTTGCCAACCTAATTCTCCCTCCTGAATCCCCAAACAAAAAGTGCTGTAAAAGTGTAAGAAGCTGTAACAAAATATACTGTGTAATGGAATTTTTTGGCATATTGAATAAATAAAAATGGCAATAGCCTGACATAGTTAGGAACCAATAGATATATCCTGGCTTCCAGGTAGAGGGTAAGGAAATTAGCTCTTTGGGTTCTTACTTACCCTGCAAAAAGAGAGAGTTATTAGTTGCATTACAGGCAAACTGGGCGTGAGCTGTATTCGGTCATTGGATATATTGCAACAATACACCAAATAAAAAGTAGGGGTTTAGCCATATCTAAAGAAACTCTCCTGATAAAGAAGGAACCTGGTATATCAGCAGGTATTTTTCAGCATCTCTGCTATTTTTTGCCTCTGATATGGATGCAGAGAAGGACGTGTGCATTATGCAGATGACTTCTGGTTCAAATTTGGTTTGAATAAACCCCTACGTGGTATTTTCACTTGTAAAGCCTTGAGCTGATAGCAAAGAATTGGGTTGCATAAAATTTCTTCACCTCAATAAAGCAGTCCTTGCTCTAAAAGACTGCATTCCTTGGAGTAATCAAGATCTTATTCGTTATCATGCAGCAGAGTGTTTCTCTTTTGCACCCATCTCAGTAAGCGCAGTTTGCAGTTAGAAGGTAAATAGCTGACATAAAACTGCTGTTACACAAAATAATCAGATTTGACTGTACATTCCTGAAAGATATGAAACTGTGAGCGCTTTCAGGCCCATTGATAAAGCTGTCAGGAGAAACTGCTTGAACAGTCCTCTTCCTAGGTGTCACAGAGGCGTGTAATGGAGGAATGCACAATTTCCCACTGCTGTATCTTCTACAGTGCATCAGCATGTATGTCCTACAACATGCCAAAGGACAGAACTGAGGGTTCCAACACAAGCTTTCCTTTATGCCTCATTCTGATTTTTTTTTTTCCAGACTATGCCAGTTTTTAGGAGAAAGCTGTCCTTCAGCTCTTTGGGCTGTATTCAGTCATTGGCTATATTTCAACAATACATCAAATGGATTGTGCAGTGTGAGCACGGAAGATGAATTTATTAAGATTGTGCACTACATTGTTCATTCTGCATATCTCTATTTGTTCCTTGTCTTTAGGATATAGCAGTGTCTTAGAGGACTCTGCTAGTTAATGGTAGGTCAAACTGTGAATTTGAGAACTTTTGCAAAAAAAAAAAAAAGGGGGGGGGGAAAGTAAAAAAAGAATACCTAAAATTAAGAGGCATTGCAGAGAATCCAGCAGCATGAGTAATTGTCACAAATGGCAATAGTCTGAGGAAAACTGAAGCACCTACAAAGTTGGAAAATGGGTTGCAGCCAGCCAGTGCTGAGCTGCCCTGGATGGCAGAAGAACACACAAATGGATTCGTTTATGGTCACGTCTGGGAAGCAGGGCACAAAAACAGAACTGTAGAGCCTTGGGAATTGTGCCCAACTCTGCCAGAGTCTTACTGGGCAACTTGAATAGCTGTTTCATGTTTTTGTTTGCTTCCAACACTCAATTTTGACTAATCCTGTCCTGATGTTACAAGATGGATGTTGATGAAGTCAGGGTTTGGACTGTAAACCCCCCTGGGCAGAGCACCATCCTGTGTACCTGTACAACGCCTGGCATAATAGAGCCAGGATCTCTGTGGGGGACTGAAGGCATTACTGTAATAAAAGTATCAATATTTTAATCATCTGCCTTATTTAATCTCTTACCTCTCGATTGCCTAGAGTAATTTGGACATTTGTTTCCTTTGCACACTTAAAATGGTCCCAGGGAGACTTCAGTGGATTGAGGTTCAGGGATCATGTGGACCTGATTATTCAAATTCCCTGCACCTGTGGGGGTTTCTTTTGATATTGCATGCTTCAAACTGAATGCTCGCTAAATACAATGAATTTAAAATATGGAAAAAAATGAATTAAATGAAAACATTAGAACTGCATCTAAGTTTGTAATCAGCACGATGTGGGGGATGGAAATGAATGTGGAACCCAGCTGAACAGTGTGTTGGCATAAGAACTCTTGACTTACAGCTGTTCCTTTGTTCTTTTTTGTTAGTTTTACAGCATTTTTTTCCAGAAAACCTTACTTTGCATGAAAGACAAATTCATATGAGAAGATTGTTTAGCTTTGTGCATCATAATTTAAACAGAGTGAATTGAAATCTGTTAAAGTTGCACAGGATTCTGATGGAGTGGGCAGTTTAGGCTAATAGGTAATTTCTGTCCAAAATTAAAAGCTAGTATTTTCTGAAAGGTAAAAATCAGCTTAGACAGATATATTCTCATTGTCTAGTAAGGCTAACAGGTCTTCAAAAACAGAACTACTGAGATAAAACAAAAAAATAAAAAAATCATTACAAAAGCTGTGCATGGAAATTGCCTGTAAATAGCTTTTCTAGACGTTGTGAAACAACGAGACAGATGGGTAAGAGTGAAGGGCTCTGTCTGGTGAGCATTCCTACTCTGCTGCAGGTAATTCTGAGGTCCTCATTAAGGTATGGCTTCAACTGTAATTTTTCCACAGAATCTCATGAGGAAGACCACCAACCAACTTTCCTGTGAAAGCACTTTTCTTGTGAGAGAGAATAATTCAGGTTGGAAGGAGCCCCAGGATGTCTCTGGTCCCACCTGCTGCTGAATAAAGGTCTGTGAACTGTGAGGTCACATCAGGTTGGTCTGCATTTAATTCAGTACGATCCTGAAAACCTGCAGGGATGGGAGATCCACAACTTTCCCAGGCAGGCTCTCCCCCTCCTTGACTGCCTTCATGGACGATAAGTTTTTCCTTTTATCAAGTTAATATATTTTGTTTTGGTTATGTGGTTTGTTTTCTTTTTGTGTGTGTTTATTGTTGTTTGGTTTGGGTTTTGGTTCATTGATTGGCTGCTTTTTGGGTTTTTGAGTTTTTCTTTTGCCTGGAACATGGAATTTCAAGAAAGGGACTAGGAAGAAGAGGCATTTGGTGTCTGATCCATACTGCAACCATTGTTATTATGCATTTCATGCTAAATAGTCACCACATAAAGCACACAAACAGAAACTTAACCCAGGATTCTTGCTCCTCAACCCCTCACACAAGCATCCTGTTTACTGCATTAAAAATCATGGCCACATCATGGTGCTGGATTTTGTTTTTTCCACAGGTTCATCTAATGAAACTTGAATACGTTTTGCTGAGGTTGTCCAGCTTAAACAGGAAAGGTATCATATCCTGTATAGCCAGGTGGTGAGAGATCTATTCAAACAGATGGACCTCGGGCCTCCTCCCTCTGAGGTGGTTTAGCCAATGCTTTAGCATCAGGGCTTTGATCACTTTCCTGTTCCAGAACAGTGAGCACTTTTACTAACCTCTCTCCTGGACATCAGTGAAAGTGCCCTGTTTGTAGCTACTCTCAGCTCCCTGTCAGCCACTGGCTGCATCCACCACAAGGCAGGTTTATTCCCTGCCTGCACTGTGATCGAGTTCAGCTATAAATACTGAAGTCAGCCTCCATTAGCTTTAATGGCAATGGTGTTGGGTGAACAGTAGAAGAGCTTTTCCCATCAACATCTGCCTCCGGGTTCTCCAATTTGCAAGGAAATTAGAAAACACAATAAAAATTTCTCTGATTTCTCAGGTTTTTATTATTCTTTTTTTATTCTTTTTTTTTTCTTCCCCCCCTTTTTGTTTGCTTCTCCATTTGCTGCAGAGACTGTAGCATGGAAGAGGCAGAACTGTTCAGGCTGAGGGGTTGTCTCATGGCTTAAGTGGTCAAATGCCACTGTGAGGGACTGAGCTCTTCTCCTGCCTTCATCACAATGTTCTTAATGAGATCATCTACAGAGTCCTTCTACCAGAGTTTTCACTGATTTTTTACAGATATTTCCTGTTTATGGACATGCTAAAAGCTCATGTGTAAAGTACAAGTGAATAGGGGCTGTATTTTAAATGTGTGTACTGCTGCATGAATTAGAACTTATTTGTATCAAAGCAGGCACCCAAATTACTGAATATTTAGCAAAGTGGCCTTCATCTCCCTGTGCTTCAATTATATGATTTCTTAGAGGTGTTGGAAGGATAGATTAATTATAGTGAGAGTTGAGTGCACCACCAAAAAAAAAAAAAAGCTGAGAAAACCACAATACAGCCTATGGAGAAATTGGTAGTTTTGTATTCAGTGCAGGGTTTTGGTGGTGTGTGCTAAATAAGGTTTGGAATCATATGCAGAATGATGAAGATAAAAAGAAAAACTGAATAATCCCCCAGTCAGTTGGTGTCCATTTTATGCACTGAGTCTTGAAAGAGGGAAAAATGCAATGTTCATTCTTATATTTTATAACTTTTGAGTCCTTGAGTTTGCAAATTTAATATTTGAGTAGCATAAGATTAGTGAAAATGCACATCAGAAACGGCACAAAAGAGTGCTCTTCCACGAGGACATCTCCCAGGTTTCATTTCAGTCAGATACAGGAGTATGTGAAAATTTTTATGTACAAAGAGCTTTGGTTATTGTTGTTAGTGCCGGAAATGAAGCTGCTTGTTATCAGTAAACTTCCCAGCAGCTCCTGGCCAAGAGGCTCCCACGTTTCCTCATCCAGCAACACAGTGCTGTGCACAGCAAGTACGCCTGGGGGTAGCAAATAAACTTGGAGGAGATCTCATATTCCTGAGCCGACAAGGTGGGGCTGCCTTTGTGCGAAAAGGAATCGAAGGGTGGGATTCGGATGCATGGGGGCCTAATTTTTAAGCTTTGTGATTCGAGGTGCAGTCTCTACTGCCCTCATCTGCACTCCCAACTGTTTAAGTCTCTTGCGTGAATCACAGTCCCCTTTGGAATCAAAAGGCAAAGCAAGCCTCAGTTTTTAATTTCTGCCTGTCAGTCACTCGAGCAGAATTGATGACCCATTTGCAGGGATTACTAAAGCTACACAGGCAGGAACCCATTTGAGAGGTAAAGGATAACTCCCTTTTTCTTGGGTACCTTCGTGGCTGTAATTAACATTTCTGTTTTGTTCTAATTATAGTTTTTGTATCTTAGCCATTATGCTAATGGTGTTGTTCAGTAGTATGTGAGATTGCATTCATTATCACTGGTGAATTAAACCTTTATTAAAGAAAAATTCCCCCAGGCCTCATTCTGAAGTTAAGTAATTATTCATTTGGTTTTATCCTGGCAATTAGCTTATACACTGTAGCACTCATGATTGGGTTTCTATACCTCCCCAGATGAGATTAACCCACCACGGTAAATAAATGCATAACAGTGCCCAACACATTGCTTTAAGTGCACTATTATATAGAAAAAAATACCCCAAAAAATCAGAAAACCCCAACCCCAAAAAGATTAATTGTTCAGCAGAAGAGCTCTTGAGCTCCCAGCAGACCGTACAGGCAGAAGGAGATTGTGCTGGACAGTTGGGGCTCTGTGGAGAAACAGCAATAACAAACAAGTTTATGGAGCCCTCCAACAGAGCAGTTAATTTTTCTTCGGCTGCAATGGCTTCCTTGGTCAATATGCTTCATATCTGAGATATGCACTGTGCTCAGCCACACTCACAGTGTAAATCAAGCCCTTGGAGAGCCTCCACACACACATAAATTTCCCGGGTGATGTAGTCTGGCTCTCAGTCATGAGAGGGGAAAAAATGTCAAAGAAAACCTTATTTGCCCTCCCCTGCATACTCGTAGTTTGTGAATGCCTCAAATCACTGCTGGATTCAGCAATACTTTCCTGTAGAAAGATGAAGGCTTATGCCTGTTTTTCTACTGGAACATGGAGGCATGGCAAAATTAAGGATTTACCAACAAACACAAAAGAAATCATCAATAGAGATTCTGACTGTGGTTTCCCTGTGGCCTAATCAGGTGTTTAACTATGTTAACAGGGTTTTTTTTTCCCTCTCATATCTCTTTTTAGCACACATTAAGTTTACGAATCTCCCACAAAATGTGACAAGTGCATTTGAAGTCTCTTTTCACCGATGCTATTCATCTTATGCTTCTCTATGGACAGAGGGAACCATTGTCCTGCCTTTAATTACAGCTACAGTTTTCAGAAGTATTTTTAAATGGAAACAACTTAAAGGCATTAAAAGAATCAATCAAGCATCCTTGATTCCATACAAGACTTCAGTGACGCCTCATATATAATCATTGCAGAAGGTGAAACCTAACATGCTACCACAGCTAAAACATTAATCAAATACCTGAGAGTTTTGCCTCAAGAAGTAATTTAGGATTTGACCTTGAATTTGGGTAGCTAGTGTGTATGGAATGCAGGCATTACCTCCACTGTGTTGTGAACCCAGCAAATTTGCACAGATAGGAAAAAATTAGTATACATTGATTTTTGATAAGCATCATTTAATCTCTTGTATATTCTGGCAATATCTACCATATACCCACAGGATCTAGGAACAACCTTAAACATCTCCACTTTCAATTCCAAATGCAAGCTGCATGTCATTAACCTTGCCTCAATATCAAACATGTGAAGCACAGGAGAAATAAAATAAATAAATGAAAAATAATTTTGAAAGCTGCCACATAATTTTCCCATTGGGAAAAAATACTGAGAGAAAGAAAAGGGGAAACAAAATGCTTGTCCTGTCCTCTAATGCATGTCTTGAAGGTTTTTGACTTCAGCTTCTCAGAGGTTATCTGCCTCACCCGCACTGCTATCAATGGAAATTGCATACCTAAATATATTTGAGTTTCTGGGCTTCAGTTCCATACAGCTGAAGGTAGAATGAAAGTCTGAATAGAATTCAAGGTCTTTAGTAAACCTTATTAATTCATGTATTATATGTGGACTTATAGATCACGTAATGCAACACAATATTGCTAACAGTGGGTGTTATCCCACCTTACAGGATACTAAATAGGTTGCTTGATTAATATTCATAAGGTGCTTTAAAATAATAAAGTGATCCATAAGTGACAAATATTACTGCCCTGTACTATATCTCATCACTGCAGTCGGTCTGAGTTGTGTTCCACAAGCCTCCCACAGGAAAGTTGTTCCCCTTGGAATGTGCTTTGCAGCCCTCTGCATCCATTGAGGGCTTGGTGGCAGTGTGGTACGATGATCAGGGATGTCCCAATTCCACACTTTTCTCCTAACCACTCTGTGGAGTAGCAATTACATCACTGTGGAGAGAAAGCTCTCATCAATAAAAGGAAAATTGCAGATATGACTTGTTGTTCAGTTCAATAGTGTTAACTGCTGTTCAGGAGTGAAGGGAGGGGTAAACGGATTTCAGCTGAGAAATCATCCTGTCACATTGCATTAGGAAGGTCTCCACGTTTAATCATGTGTCAGGTATTTTCCTGCGTACCTGGAAATCTATTTTTATTTCCCCAACAGCGAAGGAAATCAGGGTTGGGTTTTATTCCTCCTGCATTATTAGAAATCATGCGTTCATGGTAGTGAAAATCATGCAGACCAAATTGTTTTCTCATTGATATCTGTTCAGGTGAAATGCTGCTGTTGGGGTGCCAGTAAATAATGCATGTCCATCAGGACACCCATTGCAGCTGTGCAAGAAAGATCATGGTATCCTCCAGACCTAAATTATTCACAATATGACAGACCTTTCAATCATGTCCCTTCGAGAAGGTAGAAAACAAAATACAGGAAGAGGACTAAATCTCCAGAATTTCCCCCTGCTCTAACTCCTTTCTGTTGAATTAAAGATCCTTCAAGAAAGAGAGACTTTAACCTATATTCTTGATTGAAGAGAAGAATGAGGAAATAAAATGTCACAAGTGACATTCACCTGCCCTTCGATGGGGCATCAGACCAGCTGAGGAGGGCACTGAGCTGTTAGGTAGAACCTACCAATATGCTGATTCTCTTTCCAGACATTTTTGCCTTCATTAGCTACTGTATGTGCTTCTACTGTATCAGATGAAGTTTTTTAGTTAGAAAGGCTGATTATTTTTCTCTTTTGCACAGGGCAAAAAAGTGTTCCTGTTAATTCTTTTGAAACTCACCTTCTTATTGAAATGCTGAATTTCCGTTATCATAACTGTACTCACTGTAAACAGGAAACATTTGCACTTTAAATCAGGCTACCATTTAAAAAGTAGAAGGTATTTCAGTGGGAGAATTTTGGAGATGATACCAGGAAATTGTGACAGGAATGAAGAGGGTTTGGTTTGAGCAGTTTATTGCTTCTGTTAGGCACCCCAACAGTGAAACTTGTGCAAAATATTTGAAATCATTATTCTAATTGAAGAACTGTAAAAACCATATCCAGTTGGAGAGAAAAGAAATTCTAAATACTTTCAAAAGTTGCTGATTTCATTTGTTGGTAAGCAGCATATTTCTCTTTGAGGGATTTGTGTGTTTAAATGTTAAAATATATCAGCCTTGCAATATAGTGATGTCTAATGAAGTTGGAAAATGGTGCAGCTCCAGATTGTTCTCTGCTCTACATCGTTGTCTTCCCTGGTGATCATAACAACATATACAATCATAGCAACAGTCTTTTAATTTTAAATTAGCAGAAAAAAAATCCTTGCCAAAAGGAGATAATGTTGATTTTCTGTTGGGCTCCAAGTCCTTGAAGTGGCAAATTGTGAAATGATTATTACAGAGGTTGATTAGGAAAACAGGCCTTGCTTTACAGGGACAGGTCCCCAGTGCTGTTACCTTAATGAAATCTGATCATGTTGAGGAAAGCTTCCAGATTTTCCAGTAAGAAGGTGCTAAAAATATATTTATTAATGGTCTTTAGAAAAATCTTAACTTCATATTTTATATGCCATTACCTCATTCACATCTCAATCACACTGACTCTCTGAACTGTTCAGAATGTAAATGTTAGCCCATTAATTATTTTCACAATTCCTTTTACTTCCTAGATTGGGAATTCTTAAAATTTCAAGTTCAGGAGCCTTTTCTTATGCAATATATAGCAGATTTTAAAAGAAAAATTAGTAAAACCATTTCAAGGGTATTCCAGAATTTATCTACAACAGGAAATGCCAGGACTCCAAGTTCATTTGGGTTTTAGATCCCTTTAAGGAAGATGGTCCTTATCCATATAATCTTGAAGCATTTTGTTGGCCACTTTGTCAGGGTTCTTTATTCTGCAGAATACCAAACCTTCTATGAACATTTAGGGCACAAGGGATAATAGTCAGATATTCCTTTGAAATTTCCTTTGCAAATACAGTAAAAGTCAGGATATACTCAGATCCTACTCTTGAGAGGACTTGGCTTGACTGGTCACCATTGTAGCATGCCTTAGGAAACCTGCAAGTTTGTTTCACCTCGATTTGGCTCTGTCTCTTACATTTCTAGATAAACATCCATGCCTTTACTCCCACTGCAAATGGAAAGAGAGTAAGGTTTTAGTAAGTTATCAACAGTAATTTTTATAAATTCTGAAAGGTGCTTCAGATTTCTGCTGACATCTGAGACAAAACTGTAAGTAGAGCTCACAACATGCTGTGCATATGAGCAGAAGGGTGTGTTTGTATTCCTGCTGGTACCTATTCTTTTCCAGATTCCCCTAAAAGGGTCTCTGGGCAGAAATGTCCCCATTCTCACACCTTACTTGAAGCACATTTGAATTCTATTGTAATAATGACCAAATTAAGCTTTTCCATATTGATGCCAGGAATGGATTTCCTCAAGAAACAGAGATAAAAATAGTTTCAAATCTACACAAGGTTTTGCTTACCTTCTCCACAGTCAGGTGAAACGAGACCTCAGGAAGTTCAGAACCAGGAATACAAAACCTGCAAATGACTTTACTACAGAGAAACTGTTTAGCAATGTTGAAATATTTTTTAAAAGTTTTTGTTATATTGTTTCAGGAGGTTGCAGGGTCAAAAATAGAATTTTCAGCAGGTTGGAATATCAGGGTGTATTTTTAAAATCCCTTTGACATATTAGTGGTTTTATTGCACACAGCACGGTAATGGCCTGCTGCCAGTCAGAGACGTTCTGCTTGCTTTATTTACACATGGAGGTCAATGAAATTCTGAAGTAGGATTACTCATTTGTGCCTAACAAATTTAGATTTGCTGGTGAAATGACCTCTGGTTGTCAGCAGGATTTTTTTAAACCAAAGATCTTGAGTCTGTGCTATGCAAGTTACAGGCGTTATGAGTGCAGTGGTGGTGAAAACATCTTTGGTAGATCTTCAGACCCTTCAGTTTGCCTAAAGAGTATGGGTTATTATGAAAAAATGATGTTATAACAGCGGTATTGCTTGCAGCATGTAAGGCTGTTGCTGAGATTTTAATGTCCTTCTTCCCATTTCTTGAACCCTGACTCGTGGTTATGAGTGGTCAAGCATCTTGCTTTGCCTGACTGTGGTTCCAAGCAGCAAGCTCGGAGTGACTTTGCATCCTTTCGTGGGTCTTGTTTGTTTGTCTTTTCTACCTTTGCTCCAACATTAGTCAACATGCAATAGGAAACACAAATTTTAGATCACTTTTCTAATTCCCTGTCTTGGGTTTGGTAGTTCCCTAACACTTGGGTTAGATGTTAGGAACCCAAGAGAACCCCATGTATTTTTTTTTTTCTGCTTACCATAAAGGTTTTATTTTCACTGTTTATCCATGGAAGGTAAACTGCTTCCCTTTCAGAGCTGGGTTAATATAAAATATATATTAGTCTGAAAGAGAGAAATTACTTAATGTAATTCTGTAGCTACAGTCTTTGTCATACTCAGAGGCTCGCTATTTACCCATCCAATTGTATAACCAATTGTTCCCATAATCCTTGGCGTTTAAGAATAATGTTTCCATGGTAATCATAGATTCTGTAAATGCTTATCATTCTCTAAATGGATAGCTTTAAATAAATAAGTCATCAGTTTTCTAGTAGCCAGAATACTCTTTATTGGCTTAAAAAGCTGAAATATACCTCAGTTGTAAAAAGAGACCAGTTTGTTCAGCAATAATAAGTTCACAGTCTGCAGAATCATGACCCTACTGATAGTGTTAACAAAAGCTTGCTCCTTAATTATCTGCCTTGCATTCAGCTGCTGTTTCCCTCCTAAACTCAATTATAATTCTAATAGCAGCTGTGCTGCCATTGTTTGTTGCAATTCATTTTAAGGAACTTTGATTGGATGTCATTGGTCTTTTTGACTAAATGTGCAAGGTTCAAAGTATCCACTGCCACTAATAGCCCTCATCTCAAGATTATACTAATTATTTACATAATTATATATTATACATTATAGAGCTATTATGTATTATTTCTAAATGATAGTTCTCCATCAAAGATGTTGAACAAAAGAATATATATATAGTTTTATTGTCCTTACACATATTTCAGTGTTGATGGGGATATGCTTATGATTACTCTCTGTTTCTGTGTTAGCCAACAATTGAAGTATCCTTCCACTGCTCTGCAAATTTATTAGAGCATTCAGGAGTCTCTACTGCTTTCAATTTTGACTCCTCATTTATTATTTCTTCTGTACATCTATGTCAGTGCAATTGATGTGATAAGCAATTACTTCTACAGGAACAAAAATGTCCTCGTATGTCCTTCAAGTTTTGAGGTCTTATTATATGATAAATCTTAGTTTGATGCAATAATTGCACCAGCTAGTGGAAATAACACTTCATAATTATCACTTATGTAATTGTAAAAAGCCAGCAAATCTCTAGTGTAATATAAGAGTTTATATGATGGAATATTTCAGCTCATTTATACAAGAGAAGACAAAAATAAATTAAGAAACTACTGCAGGTCTTGAATTTTGGATTGGATTCCATGTGCACAGCCGGATCTACTGACTTGATATCACTACAACAAATACAACTTTATTTCAGGATAACTCATATATGTCAAGGAAAATAAAGTTGTAAAAAAAATGAAAAGTTGGGTATCTTAAGAAAAGGCTATCTGTTTAACTACAGAACAGAATTAGCTTGGTGTTTATAGAGGAAATGAAGTGCCTTGAAGTGATAGTTTTTTGAGGCCCATGGAATCGTGAAGCTGGGTTTGAGCACATCTGCCAGAAAGGCAAGACCCTGAATTCTGCCTTCTTATCATGGAAATTATGATCAAGGGCACCCACATATATGTGGGGCAGCAAATGGCTCTCTGCCTGCAAAAAACTGAAGACACTGCATTAAAGCATGAGGGCACTTTTGTTTGTGAGTTCTTTCTAATATTTGAAATGCCACAAAAGCCCCTCCAACGACAAGTCTGCAAAGCATTAAAAGAAGCCTGTTGGAGCTGCAAAGGCAAGTGATCTGTATTTTGCACATCAGCTGCACTACAAATGCAAATTGGCTGCTATGTATATACATACATAGAGTAATGGTCTTCAGTTGCACAGTCATGTGTATCTTTGTCAGAAATTGCTGCCCCATCCAGTACAAGAGATTCAGAGTTAGAAATGAAAGAGATTGTAGCCAGGACTCCTCCATTTTGCTGCAGAAGCTGGAAGGTATGCAGCAAATGATGATGAGAATTGCAGGGAGAGAATGGTTACTCAGTTAGAGTATTCAAAAATTGCCCACAGCAGCTCCACAGAGTTTCTTTTTGCTGAGAGTTCATTTATGTAAAAGTGTTTGCAGAGGTCTTCAGTATTTTTGGATGCCTGACTTGGGATCACGTTGACTGATATGCAGAAATGCTGAGGATTCAGAGCTACAACTGATATTTAGATTTCTGCTGCAGCTTGAAGCTTGTCTTCCAGGCATACAAAATATTAGTAGAATTCCAAACATGCTGAAGATGAGATCTGAGATGTCAGAGAGCTGGAACCCACAATACACTGATGCCCTCATCCTTATTTTCGTTTTGGTCAGATTTTAAAATGTACTTATTTGCATGGCTAGTGATGGGCACAGTCTCATGGAAGAAATTACAAAAGCACCCTTGTGCTTTAAATGAAGTGTTTTAGCACTTTTGGGAAAACTATTAGGCTCCTTCATGCATTTTTGAGTACTTATTTAACTGTGAAAAATCTGATCCTCAGTGCCTTAACCCCTAACCAGTAAAATGGCAGTAACAAAACCCATTCCTCCCAGAGGCTGTCACAAAGGTAAATTTTTTAATGTCTCCGAACGTCTGATACTCTCATGATGAGTCCCATGAAGATGTAGGAAACTGCTAGTTCTGTCTTCTGCTCAGATCATGAGTACTGTATGGTAATCAAGCCCTAGCATAACACTGGTTAAGGAGAAAAAAAATATCCTGAATAACTGCTCACAGGGTGAACACCATCAGCCTGGTGCAGTGAGGGAGACAGGACTGTGAAATTAAGTGCTGTATCGTAATGCACATGCAAAAGGAGTTCTGATGCTTGAGCAGTGCTTGATTTGGAACCTGAGTATTGACAGTTCTGCATGGAGGATTCTACAAAGTTTTGGTTGACAGTTGCTTGGGAAAAATACATACATCTAACTTACAGCTCTGCCACCTGTTACTAATAGAGTTTTCCTAAACCAGAGGGAATACAAGCTTTATTGCACCCCAGGCTCTCATATGTCTATATTAGGGGAGTGATTAATATGCTTTTTCTTTTTTCTGAGTTGGCTACCAAATACTTAAAATTGAAATCTTCTGGAAAACAAATATGAATCTCGTTAATGAGACAAGTCTGCCATGCTGATGAAAATAAATGTAAAGTTTATTCCACCAGAGTTTCAGGAGCACAATCCATTTAGAGGAGTATTGTATATCTGTTCCAACTATCTCATTGTATGAAATGTATTTTAGTTGCATGTTGCATTGCACACGTAATCCAAACTTTAATCATGGTTCAAGATTTAAAGAGTAATTTTTGTAAGGAA
Source organism: Acrocephalus scirpaceus scirpaceus (assembly GCA_910950805.1). Taxonomy (NCBI): domain Eukaryota; kingdom Metazoa; phylum Chordata; class Aves; order Passeriformes; family Sylviidae; genus Acrocephalus; species Acrocephalus scirpaceus. The sequence goes on along the minus strand of OU383778.1, from coordinate 58,439,131 downwards.
AAAAAAAATCTACCTTTTTAATGTGAAATCTGTGTTCCCTGACTTTTCTCTCTTACCTATGTTCGTGTTATCTCTTCATAGATGGAGTTCTGGTCTGAAGTTGGAAAATTCTGTGGATTTCCTTAGATTTCTGTTCCAGTGCTGTCAGTATTTTTCTGTTGTTGTTGTTATGGAGGCTTGGAACCTCCAGGATGGTCCGATCCTGGCCGTAGTGAGTCCCGGATAGAATGATACTGTTAGGAACCACTCAACCCAATGCTCAGGGAGGTATCCAGCCTCAGGCAAACTTAGCAAGCAGCTATCAGTGAATTCAGCTCTTAGCAGTGAATTTCAGCTGGCAGTGATATTCAGCTTTTGCTTGCTAAGTGCCCTGGCAGACACAGGGAGAGAGAGGAGAGAGCCGTATGCAGTTCCTCAGATGATGTCCTTTATTCTGGCATTCTCTTTGAAGGGTTGCAGTGACAGCTCTTCTAACTTAACAGGGCAATATTCGGGGTTTATATAGGGTAGAGGGGTTTTGAAAAGTGGACCAGTGGGGGAGTTGGGGTACAATTGTGACCTATAGTCTTACAAAGAGATAAGAGAGGTCCGAGGGCGCCAAGGGGTTTCTTTTTGGCCATTCATGGTGACATTGCATTTCCTTATCTCAGGCCGCTGACCGCCAGGGAGGCCTCACAGGCTCTGTGGCTGCAACAGTTGCTGTTCTTGGTTTGTTTTTTTTTGGAAGTCCTTCATCCTCTGAATGTATTTCTAAATATTTACAGAAGGCACCAATATTTGGGATTCAGGGTCATTTTAGTTTTATTTTACCTGTTTCATTACCCAGTGGATGAGGAAGGACTAGAAGTTCTCCTATGCTGCTCCATTTTGAAGCAAAATCTTTGAAAGGTCCTGGTTTTGCCCCACAGATGAACATTTAAAAGTAATTTAAAATTAGCTGAAGAATCTGATTCTACAGATTATTTACATTTTGACTTGAAAAACTGACGGAAAAGAAAAAGAGGGGCGCAAAATAAAATCCTAGGGTACACCTTTAAGAAATGTCACTTTTGAGATTTCAGCCTAATCTGCATTTGTTTTTCTTGCATATTTTTTGAATAAGCTTGGATCACTCTTACATTCCTGTTCACATTCCTTTTTAATATATTTCTCTGATTCAATATTTTTCCTCCTATTTACAAATTAAATGCAAAGTGGCATGTCGTGTGAGGTGCCAGATGTGGGTGGTTTTCCTGCTTGTGAAGAAAAGAGCACATAGAATAAGTGCAAGTATTGGGGAAAAAGGGCAACACCTTGTATGGGACTGGAATTAGAGTTAAGAAAAATAATCCGAAGAAAACCTGGGCTTTTTAATAGCAAGAGTATAACATTTTAAGAAAAAATAAAATCTAGGATGAGAATAATTATAAATTTTTAAAAAGAAAGCTATAATGAATAATTTTTTTTGCAATACAAGACTGTATAGTTTTCAAAACAGATGCAGCATTAATGGTAAGCAAATCAAGTATGCATTCTTGTGGGTTTTGTACTGTTGCTCTTTCTCATCAGCTCTAATCATTCTAGCTATTTTTTATTATATTAAACATTTTCTTAATTATTATTTTTATGATTAAGCATATATGTCTCTGCACTTCTTTAGATATTCTCATTGAATACAGAATGGCTAACAGAAGGAAAGTCTTCAAAAAGAATTATAGTAAATAAAATATTTCTGAATAGCAATAAGAAGTAGTGTGAATAAAACGTTCTGCTGTGACTCTTACAGTCAGGTGATATAGACCTGATTACAGTAGTAGAAAACATTTATATTTTATAGAATTACAGAGTAAATGCTCTAGTTCTTGCAAAGAGAACACTCACTCATTGCTTTTGGAATAGGGTGAAAGATGTTGAGCTAGCAGCAGCATAATTCTCCCTGGTTAAATTTGAACTTTTTAATGACCTTAATAGGTCTCTGTGTTCTTTCTGGTTTATAATGTTGCTCATGCCTGGAATTATCTGCCTCACTTGATTTGAAGAAGAAGAAATTGTTTTTCCTTCCATCAGTCTGAAAAAAGTAGTCCCCATATTAGCTTTTCCACCATATATATGATCCTGGCAAGGATATATCACAGTCCCCAAATCCAGACTGAGTACCTACATACAGAACTTCAGTGTGGCAAATACAGGAATATGTGCTATGCCAGAAAATGGGCTATCAGTACTGAAGAAGCAAAACTAAAATGGAAAAATTATTTGTTTTATGAAACTTCGTGATATATTCTGGAAGAGACTAACTCGTTATTTATCCAAGTACTTTATGACTAAATTGAACAAGGAAGAATTTTTGTGCATGTTTCCTGATAAATCTGGCTGTTCTAAGTACCTCTGTGTTTTCTGGTATCTGGTTCCCATGTTCTGTGGGATGAAAGAGAAATCTATTTTTATTGTTGGATTTTCAAAGGAGAAGCTTTTTGAAACTGTTAGGGGCATGACCTTCATAAAACAAGACAAATCAAAACCTCACAATCGGTTCATAAACTGTTTTTTGTTACCATTGAAGACCTATTCCCTACATGGGAATGTTCCAGATTCCACATTCCACATCTGAGTGTGGAATGGTCTATGATCCATCCCCTATCATATGTAGTGAGGCTTTTTGTGCACTCAGCATGCAATTTAACCTGGACAAATGCAGGGGGGTTTAATGAAAAGACTTGAAGGTTATATAGGTACATTAATATATTGACATTAATATATTAACAAAAGATAGGTTTCCTGTGCAAGTGGTGGGGAGAAATGAAGAATTAGACTGGAATATTGTTGCTCCTGAAATTCAGTAAAAGTGATTATTGTACTTGCTGCTATGTGGGAAAGTGTCTTAAATTGCTGAGTGATAACCATAGCACAGAACAGGAGGCCCATGTAAAATAATATTTATATCATAGACATGTTTATCCTTTGCCAATTGTTATTTCATGTTTCACCATGCCTTTGTAGCAGGTTGCAGACTGACTGCTTTGCTAGCCGACTTGGCAATTCAAATTTGAAGTCTCTCTTCTGTAATTCCTCTAGTAGGTTGTCTGGATTTTGTGATTTTCTCTTCAAAATAGGTAATATGGTTTGTAGTTTGCCAGTTCTTGGAGCTTGGCTTTTCTCCACTGGTTCTGAAGAGTAATAGCCAGTGACTCCAACACTTTTTCTGCAAGTTCCATTAGCACTCTGGGATCTATTCCATCTGATCTCAGTGAATTTTCTTTTGTTGCAATAAACATTTTGTACATTAAAAATCAGTTATTACATTACTTAATAAAGTTTGGGTAAATCTCGTCTGATGGATTATTTAGGAATAAAGCTAGGAATGTGTTTGTTAGTGTCTAGGTGGCAAAGAGGGAACTTTACAAAGGACAATTGAAATGCAGGGACAGAAATGTAAATAACACCAGCTCAGCAGAACCAGAACCACCTTCACCAGTTCACCAGAACTCATGAAGGGTACATTTGGGGATGTTGCACACATATGAATTGTCTTTATTATTAATAACAATTAACCATTACTCCTATTGAAAATTGTAATAATTACAAAAAAAAAAGATTTAAAAAATTCTTTTAGTCAAAATGAAAACGCTTCTTGTTTATAAACCTGACCCTCCCCTAGTACATCTGTTTGATTAGTTCTGCATCTTCACTTGAAGTCAAGTTTCAATGAACTTTGTTGTCCTTTCTCCTTGTCATGAGTTATGTACATTTAATTATGATATCGGAGATCAATGATCCTTACATTCATTTGCCTAGACTATATCACTTGATGACAAGGTTTTGAAATTCTTTTTTAGCAGTTTTGCCCTTCAGCTGTAAATTGTGATTCTGTATTTCTTCATTAATGATCTTGGAGTGCTTACATAACTACTTAAGAGAAAATATTAAATGTAAGATGGTTCCATTAATTTAAGAGCAGGGACATTCTATTTAGACTCCCTTTCCTTGCTCAAGGAGTAAAGCATTTTTCATTTTGATAAATGATTTGCCTTGTTATAACTTTTTTAACTAATGGATAAAGAAAAAAACCCTGTTAAATAAAAATGATATGACAAAAAAGTGTGACATTCACTTTATTTTATACAGAAATGAATGTAATGCAAAGTGGTTTTATTGAACTGTAACAACAAAACATTGGAAGCTCAGCGTTGAATTGGCCTTGAAATTTATTTCTTGAGCAGTATAGATCCATTTTCCTCCGGATGTAGGTTCAGATATGCCCAGTTAAAGATCTGTACCACCAGCAGTGCACTGCTATAAGGAGATGGGCTCATTCTCCTTTTCCAAAGGGTGCTTCAGGTGTTTGAGCATCAGTATCACTGTCTTGGCTCTGTATTGCAGTTGGGTGTCAATCAGACAGCAAAACTGCCTCCCCTCTCACTTCTGACTCTAGAGAGGTTATTCTAGTTGCTGCTGCAGAAAAGATCATATCCAAAAATTTGCATTGCCTGAACTGTTCCTGTGGTCAGGAGCAAGGCTATTGTTTCCAGGGAAGTGAGCCCTCCACATGTGAGAGCCACAGCTCCTTGGTTTCATGAGGTTTCAGGCATCCCAAGTGCAGAAGTACATGTGTAAGACACACTTACAGGGACAAACTCCTTTATGGAATCCTTTTTTTTCTGTCCCATTTTTAGAAATAAGTCATGATTAACAGCCATTGAAGATCAGTGTATGATAAGTGTGGTGATAAGAGATCCTTACTAGAAATTTTATTTCCTTCTCATCTTTTTTTGGTCTCTTTTTGCTTTTTTTCATTCTGTTAACAAATACTTCATTTAACCAAATAATATATAATGGCCTGACTTCAGATGTGTATCAGTTTGTGATCAACAAGCAGTATCAAGACTGAGATTTTCAAAGGGTCTGAAGAATAATTACACATTCATCTCCCATTAAGTTCTGAATGCCATTGAAAATTTTGGTCATGCTTATCACTGGACCCTACTCAGAAAAGATTGAATTGTATTATTTAGTGAATGACATATACATATTGAACTAGCTGAAGTATTAGAACAGTAGTCAATTAAATCTCTCCATTCTAGACACCTCTGTACTGTTTTTTAATCATGTCCAGCAGCACTGCAACTTATAACCCTACACATATCTCAACCTTTTAACTCACTGAAGCTCGCTAATGTGTTTCATTTATGTAACAAAAGTAAATCTATCTGTACAGGTTATTACTGTGAAAGTCAATTGCATTTATATGTATATCAGAAGAAAGATATTGGTCATTATACATTTTTTCCCTATTCTTCAGCTTCAACTGCTGCTATAAGAAGGATCAAAAAGCATCAAGCATTTGAAATGGCTTTCACACTATTTCCTTTTCTTGCTGCAAAACTGAAGAACCTAATTAAAGTGCTGCTACTGTGGGTGTACCCTCTCATGGATGGAAAAAGATGGATTCAAGATACTGGGTAAAATTTTCAACCCCTCAGAAGCATATTCATGCAATGAAGGGCATGAAGTTGTCATCACATCATCTATTGGAACCTGTGTATGTGGCATACACAGCTCCACAGGCAAATATGCCATCACCACCCTTGCTGCTGAAGAACTATTGTGCACTTTCCAAAACTGAATTAGTTTACCTATTGACTTTCCATACGATGAGATAAAATACTTAGTTTTCAGTAGCTTCCAACACAAACACTACTAATTCAGCAGCTGAGCATCACACTTGGCCTGTAAGAGTTTTTCTCTGTGTGTTAATATTAAGCAGGGTGTGTTCTGCTGTCATCTCTTTGAAGGCTCAGATTCAGTGGCAGAGGATTTTTATGGCACTTTTCTGTCAGGATCATATGCAAAGTAACTCCTCATTTACACCTGTGTGTACAGAAAGAATCCACAGTGCTTGCTGAAGAGAGGAGGTGGAAAGGGTAGAGGAGAGAGGGATGCCCCTCTAGGCTGAGCTACTGCCAAGTCCAAGCTGATAACACTTCCTCTGTCTCAGGGCATGGTTCCACTGAGAAGTGGATGATGAATGCAGTCAGGGATTGTGTGAGCAGGCTGGAGGGGAAAACAAAAGGAAAAAAAAAATTAAAAGCCTCCACAAAACTATGAAGTGTGTAGCAGGCTTTAGTCTTCAACGTCAGAATATCTTTCCTTACAAGATTTAGGGGTCAGATAAAATCTGTGTGAGAAATGGTCTGTGATTTACTCTCCTACACCCCTCCCCCTTACTTTGCCATTTAATAGCAACTAAATTGTATGTTAGAAATTCAAGATTAAAATCTTTGTTGGTTACTCCCACATCTTCATGGGATATTCTTGCCATTCATTTATGCTCCAAACTTATTTCTAGGATATTGGCCCAAACCCATCACTCTCTATAGGTTGCCCAAAAATGTGGAACTTTAGGACACTGAAACAGAAGCACCTATCTCTACAAGCATGGGGTTTTTTGTTACATGTGTATATAAGTCAGAAGATTGGTAGAAAGAAGTAATAAATGGCAGGGAGAGTGGGAGCCACCCCTTTCTCAGACATTTCACGTTCTTGTGCAGCATTCAGATGAGCAGAGACATGGATCGAAATTAAGAGAGTTATGCTCATCTTTGATATGTTAAAAAGAGAGACTCTTTCTCCCATCACTTTTTACAAGTATCCTTATGACAGTGCTGTGCTGAAGAAATTATTATTCAAAAATAACTTCTATCTCACTCAAAATTTAAGTTGTCAAATATGTTTTAAACATATTTAAAAATAAGTTCAAAAATTTGAGTTAATTTTTTGTGACTATTTTTATTCATGATTATAACAACTGTAAACCTCAGATTGGAAATGAAATGTCAAAGGATTTTTTTTACCTGCAGACATAAAAGATACTTCCAAGGAAAACATGCAAATGGTTTTCCCTGTTTATGATGTGCCATTAGGACTGTCTTTTACTATGCTTGAGCTGGTGCTATGGCGTGTTGAATTATGCTTTCTTTGGGGCAGATCACTGTCTGCTGGTTGATCTTAATGCAGCAAGGCTGGTACATAACACTCATAGACAGGTGCCATTTGTGTGAGATTATTGAAGCCTGCTAAGACTTCAAGCATTTAACTGCTCACCTCATGCTGGTCAATATTCTAGATACTGACTTTCCATTTAAAATGCTTATTAGGATCTTTGATAACATATTGGCCTGACAGGTTTTGCTTCTAACATTGACAAAAAAGCTGAGGAGATAAGAACAGATCTCCAAGTGGGATTATTATGATGCATATGCTGAGATCTGCCTCTGGAGGCTGTCGAGCTTTTTTGCTCAGTGACTAGGCTCTTGGATCTTCCTGAGTTACAGCAGATACTAAGCTGGGTGACAAGAGAGATGCAGTGGTTGCCTTGAAAAGAGATCAGTCTATTGAAGGAGGACTTTCTGTAGCTCAGAGTCTCCTCTTCCAACAAGCACTTTAGCTCTGGATAGGCCTGGAAATTTATTGTGTGTTCCACCACTAATACTCATAAACACCACAAGATTCATACGTCCCTTTTTTTGCTTACTGTGCCTGTTTTTGTGGCTTCTGAGATGCCTTGAGCTTTTCGGTGGGTAACCCTGAAACAGTGAACATCTCCTTACCAACTTGTCTGTAGGCAGGGCTTTTACTATTTGGTACAGATCTAAACCAAGGTAAATAATCCTTCAGCTGTGATTGTATTTGATTCACAAGCAGAAGTTCCCATAGACATATATTGACACCACATATGTAAATTATGGATGTTTTTTCTAATCTAAGAATTGTACATGTGTTTAAATGTGCTGGAATTAAGCTTTTAAGCTTTTTGAAATACAATAATTTTTTCATATCATTGATATACAAGGCATGTTTTCATAACACTTCTGCACTTGTATCAACTATTATCGCTCTTACATTACCACTAAGTACTGTGCTAACATCTCTTTTAAGGATGAGTAAACTTCAGTGTATTTTTTAACTGGAAAATGAAAGATAAGATTCATTTCCCCTCAGCAAAAATGACTGTATGGAAATGCATCTTCCCACTTAATTTATTTGCCAGCTCTTATGTTCAGATTGCTTTACTGATTAGAGAGCCAGGACATCAAGGTTTAATTCACATTGAATTTTGTCACTGTGATAACATTTCAACTTTCCATATATGCCAGTTTCAATATTTGAAAATAGGACAGCATTTCAAATTCGCTGTTCTGAAATGCCTCTGGGTGAAAGAAGAAGGCATGTTTTCCTTATTTAAGTAATGGCGTGGGTGATTGATCAATACCTTTATCTTGCCAGGTGAGCAATTTGAAGCAAATACTAAGCAGTGATGACATAGAATCGACTGTTCTTCATTAGATCTGTGGTACAATATTTCGTCTTGATAGTTAAAGGAATGACACGATTTTTTTTATTTTATCAATTATAGAAGATATTTTCTTCTATGGAACCAGACCATGCAGGGCTTTGGGTTTCTTTTGTTTTGTTTTGTTTTCTTACTGTAAAATAAGATTTTTTTTTTCCCCAATGTTTTACTGCAACAAGGAAGCAATGCCACAAAAAAATTAATGTTATTTTTGCTACCTGGAAATACATACATACCTTGAAATTACTAGTGTTGATAGTACAACAATGGGTTAAATGTGAGTAGTTCAAATGGAGAAGTAAGGCTGTAAAAGATTTTTGAAGAGAAACCTCTCACTGAGAAACTGATTTAAAACCCCACTATTTAGTACCAGAGCCTCTCTGTCTCCTGGGTGGTTGGAGTCTCTCCAGAGATGGTTTCCTGGTGATATTCAGGATAGACACAGTTCCATCAACCTTTCCTTTGGTTGCTGGACTAATCTGCAATAAGAAGGTCCTGAAAGTCCTGTGTCCTACCAGATACAGGAATTGTGATGTTGATAGGTGTTCTATTTGAGAAGAAGCTTTGTAAACAGGGGGTTAAAAATCCATGGGGAAAGAAAGAAGAGGAGAGGAAGCAATATAAAATGAAAGGCTGGAGCACTGACACTTCAAGAGGTGGAGTGATTACTACCTGAGGAACAGAGGATATGACAGGTGTTTAAAAGTCTGTATGTAGTGCATATTAGTTTTTCTTTTAGCTTTGATGTGATTTTACCAGTTTAATTTACATGGTACAACTTCAAAAATAATAAAAAAAAGAAGATATTGTAGAGCTATCATGGCAAGCGTTTCATATGGTGTCAGTTTGGGATAAAGGAATAAAAAGTTCTAATAATATCTTTCAAGCATTAATCTCTACAAGATGTCCTGAAGACCAGAATTAGAGCAATATGTGGTCTTTGCCATCTTTGACTGTTGTGACTCAAAGACACTTTTGATCACTCAAAAAGAAAATTCAACACTCAAAAAGCACAAAAAAACCCGGTAGAATTTCCACAACAATCTGGTCCCCCATTTATATCCCAACAGGCTAAATTGTCAATGCATTTGACACAAGAAGAAATATACTGTTCTCACGATTGTTTGTGTGTGCAGCTCTCTGCACCCCATGCTGCAAACACACCCCACGGTGTCACATCCATGCTGTGACTAACAATGTGTGCCCCGTGGGCCAGGACAGCAAGACCTACTGTGTGTTTATGTTTTTTTCCTTTGCATTTTTTGTCAGGCTGCATCTTCCTCTGTTGTAGCCTGGCAGTATAACTTTCTGCAGTGTGGAGGATTGTAAAGCTGTCCCTAAAAAGCACACTGGAACGCAGCCTTTGGACCCCCAAATGAAAGCTTGAGCTCTCAACTGGGAAGTCATTGTTTTCAAAATGGTTTCAGCGTATGCAGCAGGACAGAAAAGCTGCACATCAACACAAGTATTTGTAGAAGGTACAGATAATACAGGGGCATCTCTGTGCCTCACTTCAGGTGGCAACTGTGGCTCTTTTACAAGTGGCATTCCACATCAGAGCACTCCTTAGCTTCCTGAGCTGTGTTGGATATCAAAAAGATTCTGAAGTGATATTCAGCCTAAAAGTCCTTTAGAAATATTGGAAGTGACAGCTTGGCTGCTCAGAAAGGAAGATTTTCTTTAAAATTATTTTGCCCACAAAAAGTGGAGAGAAGTGTTGGGAATTTCTTTAGAAGAAGGCTAAAGGGAAATGTCCCATCTCTTCTAGTCCTATTTTCATATGATTCTGGGAATGTGGCACTCAGGATGGTAACAAACTAGTGATAAAATATACCCATTAATTTGAGTAGAGTCAACACTTGTCTAATTCTGCGTGCAAGAGGTTCCTGGAGTGGCAGCATTTTTCTAAAATTTTATCCATCAGTTTGCAAAACCAGAGTTTGAAATCAGGGCTGTGTGCATGTTTGTGAGTACTCAATTAAGCCTCACCTTAAATTCTAATTGTTTCCTGGTTTGATTAGCAGAGCCCGCTGAAACACAACTGATGGAACATGAAGACTTTGCGCTGACTTTCAAATAGGATTTTCATTGCTCAGGCCTGTTCACCTGAAATTTTACTCAAAAGGTGTGGAGGCATACCAGGGGGTAATTATGGAAAAGTGCCACTAAATATTAAAATTATTCCAGGCATGTATTCACAGCATCAAGCCTGAACCATGTCGAAGCGTTCTAGGATTATCTAGAATTCTAGAAATATAGATTTAGAATCATTACTAAACTGTTCTACATCTACTAGACCTAACTAGTGTTTCTAAGATGTAAAGCATAATTCATCACAGCTTGTTAGGACTGGTATTTGTGTAGCATTTCCGTTTGATTTTTTTTGATAACGAACACAAAAGAATGCATCTGCTAAGAACAAACTTCGCAAAACACTTTAATACTGGGAATTGCATATTTATGTTCGTCTATTTTATATAAGTATATAATAAACAAACATTGTACATATGTAATTATTATTTATTTTATTACACGAAATTCTTTAAGGAAAGTGCAGCTGCTGATTTTTTAAGCATTTTTATTTTTGACTGACGTAGTCAGCACCCTTTTTTCAGCATCCTTTGAGTGAAAGATGTCAGCAGTCTTCAGTGATTTTTTTTTTGTTTAAGAATTTCCTTCAATGTATTTGAAACACAAATTTCAAACCCTTCAAAATAAAGGAGAAAAATTTTAATCAAGCTGTCACTTTTTAAAAGTTCTACTTACCTGAAGTTTCATTATTTCCCTGTAAATTAAGACCAATCTTAAAAATAGCAAAGCTAACAGCCAATTTTATTTGTATGTTCTTTTCTTAACCACTGTTTATCACTGGATTATGATTTACTTATAATGAAGCAAGACGTAGACCTTTCTAAGCAATGATAATCAAATAGTATAAAAAAGACCTTTTTTTAAAAAAAAGTATGGTTAAATGAAGTTACTTATTAATCCAGTGGGCAAAGGACACGAATCTGAATCGAAATATGGAGTCAACTTTGTTAGAGAGTTTATGAAACCGAAGTATCTCAAAGGTCTGCAAGGATGTTACAAGGATACCATCAAAGACTGCAGTATGAATCTCATTGGAATTCTGCACCTGAATTTAAGATTTAAAGTTCTGAGAAACATTGTTGATAAATTAATGGCAAAATAAGAAATATTTGTCGTACACTGCAAGGGCTCTGGAAATAATTTACAACCCAACAGTTACATGGAGAAATCTTTGCTATGAAAGAAAGGAGTGAAAATAATTTTTGCTCACACATTAACTAGAATGATGGAAAGTTAGATTAATGTAAGAAGCTCTGCTTTTACCTCTCCCGAACAGAAAAGATAATGAAGCTGTCCCATTTATTAACTGTGGTTATTAATTATGATACTGGTCAGTTCAATGAATAGTAGAAATACTAGCAAAATATGAGGAATTTGTTATACTTCTTGCCTACCATTGGAGAGCTCCCTTGAATAAAGGTTTCACAATTCATATAGAATAATAAAATGCATGCATTTCCTTATGAAGAATTGGTAGACTAATAACATCATTATTATCCTTTAGTCACTATACTAAAACATTGCATATGAAGGGAAAATTCAAAATTCGTCTTTTGTGGTTACTGGCATAGATTTGCTATCAATAAGTCAGCTGATTTGCTAACATTTTTCTCAGATCAGGGTAGGCAGAGGAAGAAAATTCTGAGCAAATTCTAAAAGGCATTCAAGCTGGACTCCAGTGGTTGCAACAAAGCCTTGACTTCAGAGGACCATAATTGTCTCAAAGAAATTACTGCACTGTATTATATCTATAGCAAACATACAAAGACATGCAATTTTAATGACTTAAAAGCTTTGAAATTCCACAGCAAGAAGAGCTGTATTTCAGCTGTATTTCAAAATACTGCTGGGAATGGGTTACAAGTGTAACCCTGAAACCAGATCCATTAGAAACTGAAATTGCAATATTACAGTTAAAAAACATGATACTCAGAATGATGAAGCTGTAAGCAAGACAGTGTTTCAAGATGTTCAAAATGGTTTTTAATGCCACAATTACCACCTACCCTTCTGAGATAGATATCTGGAGATAGTTTAGCATCTTCCTGATAATTTTAAGAAAACAAGGTTAAGAAAACAAGGCTAGTGTACACGGGGAGGTGGGGAGGGTGTTGGGGAGAAGCTTAATTGCACTGGAAACACTATTTTTTATTCTAAAAAACATTTACTCAATTAACCAAACACAAATATAGTGTCATGTATGCAGTCAAGAAATTTGCTACTGTCAAATCTGTGATTCATGTTTGCAGTCCTTAGAACGTGGAATCTGTTGGCAAGGTTGATTTCTAAAACCCTAAAAGGGTATTCTATGAAACTGCAAATTCTCTCCTGGCTCTTGAAACATATTTGCTCTTAATTACCACACACCTATCTATATTCTTTTTCCATGTTCTAACTAGTTAGTGTGCTAATTTTCACAAATATGTTTATGTTGGTTTTCTGTAATGTTTAAAAATTAAATTATTTAAAAATATGCAACATATTGGTCTGCTTTTGAAATCAATGTAGAATACATGCTTTGTAATCTTTCTAAAAAGCCTGGTTGCATTTGCTTTGGGTACTACAGGCAAAACATTGCTCACATCCATTTCTTTTGCTGCCAATGGATTTCTTTAATATAACAAATCAGTCTGCTGACTATCTTCTATGTCCCAGGCATTCCTAGTATTTATAACTGCTCTCAGGATTTCAATCACAAAGAGAAATGCTGAAACTGTTGCTTAGCGAACGCCTCCCTTTATCAGCAGTGAAGACATTTCAAGACATCTAATTCAAATTAAGAAATTTGAACCAATTATTTTGGTGAACAGATTGTTTGAGATCCTGATGACATCCCAATAGCTAAAGAGTATGACAGATTATCCAGAGACACATAAGAAGCTGCATACATTGCAGTTATTTTCATTGTTGCATCCCATAAAACCAGGCCTGTGGATTAATAGACTTGAAAATCAATAAAACCATGGCCACATTAAAACATAGTGCTAAGCACCAATGAGAAGACAGTTTCTAGTCAAAGAATTGGGAAAAATAGGAACTTATTAGTGCCAGGGCATTTCTCCTCCCCCAGAGTGATTGTTACTGTTACAATTCCTCAATCTGGTTTGTTCTCCTGAATAGTTTCTAGCAGGTGCCATATTTAATAAAAATGCTTCCAGTCCCCAGCAACGCACTGGAGTTAATGACGGAGTGGAAAAGTTTTAATGTTCCTTAATCTGTTTTCACTTGGTTAACCTGAAAATAATGTCTGCCTGCCCTACTGGCAGCTCCAAAGACTACAGTGAACAGGTGGGGTGTTTTCTTTCCAGGAAATGTCACTTTGATGTCTGGAAGCAGATGCAGTTTTCCCCGACTCAGTGCGGGTCTATCTTCTAACTTAATAGGAGCTCTAAATAGCTGACAGGTGATAATACATCTAGTCAGCTCTAACCATATTCTGACTACACTGCCAGCTAGTAAAGGGGAAACTTTCTCTTCTGCAAAAAAAAGTGATCACCTTCCAGAGCAAGAAAGCATGTTTAAAAAGCTTTCTGATTAGAAAATCAAGTCAGACTGATATAGCAATAGATCTATGTAGGTGTTCGATCTGCGTGCATGGAAACTTTATCTTGATATATTGGTGATCTGATGTTAAAAATAGATTTCAGGGAAGAGGAGATTATTTAAATTTCCATTCTAGACACCTACAAGTAACGGAGGATACAGAAGTGTATATCTAATCTAATGTCTGGTGTCAGCTCTAGGGCAAGAATCTAAGCCTAAATTCATAAGTAGTATTTTTCTTTTAGAAACTCATTATTGTGCATTTTGGGTGGCTCCAGCATGGTTCCATTAGTGCAGTTCTCATAGGCTGAAAGCTTTTTCTTCAGGCTGTGGTACTCTTTTGGGGACTTCTGCAGCCACACTAGGCTTGGATCACTCAGTTTTTCTGAGAGAAGTGAGGAGCAGAGAAAAATGAAAGGTGTTCTGGTATTAGTTTTTTCCACTCTCTCTCTCTCAATCTTTCTATTTCTCTTCAGCCTGCCCTGGTCTGAACAAGGACCATCTGTTCCTCTCACCTCCCAATTCTTCACAGTTGATCCAGCATGTAGAAAGCAATATTTTCTTCCATAATAATTTATTCTCTGAGAGCTGCACCACTGATGATACTCAGCTAATACCCAACTTCCATTTCCTGTTCCTGATGGTTCTTGGCGTGTCATTGCAAATTGTGCCCCCTAAAGTGAGTATTTCACATCATTCTGAGATGGCATCTAACTCCAGGTTATGGTAAATTTCTGGTTTGAATCACTGTACTCAAAGACTATTTTTGTCATCAGAAATTCAAAATCAATTCGACTGTAGGGAAGGGAAATCAATTCCCAAACCTCATTTTTAGGAGAACAGTGATTTGGTGCTATATAAAGTGAAGTTCTGAATAACTCACCAGGTGGATGGTCCTGTCTTTTGGCGTTGTGCCCTGCAGGAATTCAGATTATGCGTGTAGATAATAGATTGACTGACTGACCAACCCACTGACCGACTTTATTTGCTAAGCCCGAGATTCATGGAACAAAAATCTCTGGCAACTTAAAACTTCCTGAAAAACAAAATTTAAAATAGAAAGGATGACACAACTCTAACAATAACATTGTGAATGGCGACGTTGTCATTCTGAATGGAGATCTGCTTGAGACAAATTGAATAACAATGCTCTTTTTCTTCATTAAGGCCATTAAAATCTGTAAGGCTATGGGACCTGGATAGACACAAAGGTTTTAAAAAGCAATGAGGAAAGACTAATGCTCATTGCTGAATACTTACTTGAAGAGCCCAATTAGGTAAAAGCTTGTGCTAATTTGTGCTCTCTGAAAAATCTAGGCAGAAAAGCCTCATTTTTGCATTGGTTCAGACAAAAAACCCACAATTTTTTCCTAGTATCACCACATTAATATTATGAATTCTTTTAGAAGTGTGAAATTTTTTTTTTATATTGCAGTGGGAGATAAATGTTATTTTTGCATAGCACCAAAATACAGAAATTCACCAAGAATCTTTTGCTGTGCCTCACTATGCTGTTTCAATGGGATGTCTCTGGGAATATTGCAGTTTTCTATTGTTTTTTGGAAGTGCTAATATTAGCATGAGCTGTGATAAGAATTATTTAAGAACCTAATTGCATGCTCTCTATTTGGCATTTGAATTTTGCATCTTTGGAATTCATCTTTTCAGAGCGCTTCATTTAGTTTCTATTAATACCCTGTAATTTAATAATTGTAGTGGGAGGCTAGGGAGAATATGGAACAAGGAAAGATTTGCATATTTCTTTGATACAGTAGTTTGTGATAGGCTCTGACCTTTTTTTTTTTAGACTGATCTTAAAATGCAGTTTTGCTAAGGCTGGTGTGAGTACCATGGAGCGTGGAGAGACCAGATAGGGAGACTGTTTATCCTTTATTCCAGTCACTTGTCATATGACTCAGGAAAGGCTGAATCAATCCATCAGAGCTCTGCAAAACAGTATTAAGCAATGTAATTCTTGATTAAATCTTGCTTGCAATGTAGATATCAGCCTGAAGAAATGATCTTCTAAACTAAATCTTGACATGAAAGCAGAAAAAAATATTGTTTTTTTTTTTCTGTTGCCCTTAGACTATGTTGAAAAGCACATCTGAAAAAAAAATATGGCTGTGACTTCATGTTTGAGTTTTTGCCTGTTAAAACATATTACTACAGGCCTCTGTTTTTTGCTCTTGTAACCCGAATTAGAAAATAGCATGCAAGAAAGAAATCTTCTGGAAAGATTGGCTAATGGCTGTGTAAACAGCAAATGCTTGCCACATATGGGCATTAGGAGATTTTATTGCAAAGACTCAGTGACTACTCTGAACAGGGTAGAGCTCTGAAATGTGGCAGCAAGGCAGATCTTTTGGGAGAGGCTTGGAAGTTGCTTGGCAAAGGCTTTTCCAGAGGCTTTGGGACCTTGGGATGCAGGGCCTGTGCAAGAAAAGGACTAGAGCAGCTAAAAGAAAGGCTGGGCTGTGGTGCTTGGATCTTCTGCAAGGGCGTGGGGTGATGTGAGTGATGGAACACGGAACTGTGAGGCTACTCCTTGAGTCCTGTATTCACTTTGGGGCTCCTCACAACAAGAAGGGCATTGAGGTCCTGGAGCATGAGTTTGGTCCTGGGCAAGAGTTTGGAGCACAGGTGTGATGAAGAGCAGCTGAGGGAGCTGGGGGTGTCTATCCTAGACACCTAGAGAAAAAGAGGCTCTAACGTGACCTTATCACTCTCTACAACTGGCTGAGAGGAGGCTGTAACCAGGTGAGGGTCAGTCTCTTCTCCCAGGTAACAAGCGACACAACAAGAAGAAATGGCATCAAGCTGCACCAGGGGAGATTTGCCTTGGCTATTAGGAAAAATTTCTTCACTGAAAGGGTTGAACAGTATTGGGCCAGGATGACTAGGGAAGCAGTGGGGTTGCCAGCTGTGGAAGGGCTGAAAAAGTATGTAGATGTAGCACTTGGGGACACGGTGTAGTGGTGGACTTGTCTGAGTTAATGGATGGACTTTCATTACCTCAGATGGTGATTGTAGAGGTCTTTTCCAACCTAAATGATTCTGTGATAGCCAACAAAACAGGGCTTAAGCAGAGTCACTCAAGCATTTGCATGTAAGCAAGAAAATGCCTGCAAAGCATCATTATGGGGAACCCTTTCCTGCCTTGCCCTGGAAACCCACCTACCATTTTTTTACTGTGAGGGTGTCTGAGCCATGTCACCACCTTCCCTGAGAGGTTTTGGAGCCTGGACCTTCAAAAGTATCCAAAAGTCATGGTCCTGGACAATCTGTTGAAGGTGTCCATGACTAATGAAGTTTCAACAAGATGAGTTGCAGGAGCCCTTTCCAGCCTCAGCCACTCCATGATTCTGTGAGCTGATGAGAAAATTGGAAAAGGCTATTAAATATTTTGGTGGTCCTGAAAGAAGAGGGCCTTTGTCCAGGGTGGACTAAAAATTTCAGGAGCCTTCCTTAATAATGAGGAGTGGAAAACTTCAGTTTCTAATCTCAGTCTACTTTTTTTTTTAGCTTTGGAGAACATGGTCAGGATACAGCAAATATTATTGGGGACTAAAGAGGGTAAAAATACACTCATGGAAGCAGGGATCTGAATAACTACCCAGTTTGCATTTCAGTTATGGCTCCTTTTCCTTAAATAACATTACCTTCTGTTTTTCTTGTTAATAGGGAAGGATCCTAAATTTCTCTACAGATTTTGCATGGAAATTATTTTAAACATCCTATTTAAAGGGCTAAATATGGATCATAATTGGAATGGTATTTGAGGTCAGCTCAAATAAACAAAGTGCATCAAGAGGAGAGATTTGACAAGGAACTCCAGTCTAACATATTTTTATTTGGTTGCATTACAACCATGCAAGGCTTATAAACACCATAGCAATTCCGTAGACAATTTTCCATCAACTAGTAAAACTATTCCTGAAAGAAAATCCTGGATGCTTTGCGCCATGCTGCCATTACTTTGCTTGCTCTGGAAGGATCAGGAATGATAGAAGTAATTGCCACAAGTCTCTGCAGTTTGCCCAAAAGTTTCCCTTTTTCTGAAAGTGGATGTCTGATATCATGAATCTATGGGCATGATGTTTAATCTTCCCATGTTCTCAGAGCAGAATTATTCTAAGTAAATTTTTGTATCTGTGAGAGCTGACTATACAGAGAATAAGAACATTTAGGAGCTCCCAAAACATAAAATATTTTTATCTATAGTTATTCATATAGATCAGCTGATTCTGACAGAAAAAGTAAGTGTTGATTTACCAAGATAAAATGGCAAATTCTTACAGGACAAAAGATGTGTTTATTGCTAACTATGTACTGGCTTTCAGTTGATCAGGAGCTTTTTGCTCCCAGATATAAAAAATTATAAAAAAATACATCTTGGAAAAATGAGTTGTATGCATTTTCTCCGAAATTCTTGATTTAGCATTTTTATTTCAACATTTCTATTTCATCACCTGACTCCCCGGCCACTTCATCTGAAAGAAAATGTTGACTTTTCAGGAAATGATGAGCTTTGTTGAATGTTTGGAATTTGACTAAAGGCTGAGTAAGGATTACTTGTATGAAAGAGTTTTTATAGCGACAGCTTCCCAGATGTGTGGGTATGTTTGAATGTTTCAGGAGTGTTGTATGAGGACATGATCTAATATTCTGTCGTGAACTCCCAACTTTCTCAGTTTCTCAGAGTTAAAGGAATTCTTGCTTCAAATGCAGCAGTAAGAATAATATTGTTCTTTAGAAAACAGTCCTGGACAGATTGCAGAAATAAGTTAAATATTAATTACATTAAGGTTGAATGTTCATCTAGCGTTAATTGCAATGTTATGTAAAATTAATTTCATTAATTTATTCAACAAGGACTGCAATGAAATGTATAGAAATTTGTAATTAGTATTCTAAATAATACAGTGAAACTTACAATAATTTGTGTATTTAAAGGTAATACAGGTACAAACTGGAGAAAAAATCATATATACATATAGGCATACATATGTTTGGATGTGTAGATTTTACACTCACACATACATATTTATACATATAAAAACATGACTGGTGAGCCGGTAAATAAAGCAGAAATTAAATGATCTTGCACAGCCAGCCTTCAGATATCTTATCTGTGCTTGTCCAGATAACAGAATTTCTGTATCCAGGTGCCTAAACCTGGTTGCATTTCCATATCCTTGTACATGGGATTTTAGCAGCCTGGAATGATGACTGGATATGTTTTTAACCAGACCAATGCCTGATCTGAGCATTTGGGGAAGGTGGTTCCTGGAGCATACTGTAGCATCATAAATTAGCAGGGAGGTACAGATGCAGTGGCTGTTTCCTCACTGAATATGATTGAAGACCTGTCCTAGGTTACAATGTAAAATTGTGCCCAAGGTTTGTATTCTATCCCCATGAGCCCTTGGAGCCAAGGTGGGGCAGTGTTTTCCTTATCTTCTGTTAATGAGCCTAACAGTGCCTTGCCACATGACTCATAGATAACTCCCTCAGGGAGCTATCTCTGTTTAATGGGCCATCAAGGACCCACTGCATGACTCTCAGAATGAGATCATCCCATTGGGAGATGCTCTGCCCAGGGGGAGGAGCCAAGCATTCCCACCTGGATAAATCCAGGGTTTGGGACAGCACAGGTAGCTTTTATCCACTGGACTCCCAGAGGAGACAAGAGCTACCAGACCTTTCTACAGGATCACTGCTTTGACAAGATCATCTCATCTGGAGTGCCACTACCACCCTAACAGGGTGTCAGGTTGTATTCTGACTCTGTCAGTGGTTTTTTGTACTATTACTTTTATTTTACTTTCTTTTATTTCTTTTCTTTTCCTCTTATTAAATTGTGTTTCTGACTTGGAGTCTTTCACTGGTTTTACTTTCAAACCAGTACAAGACCATAAAGAATTTAGCATATTGGGAAAGAATTATAGTGCTTGTTGACCACCTCATGCATGGTTTTTTTAAGGGAAACTAACCTTTTCTATTTATTTCTTTCTCGCTCAGTTTTTCTCTCTATGCTTTCTCATGTGGCCCGTCAGCCATGTGGATATTTTGCAGAAAGAATAAAGACAGATATATGAGTAGGAAGGGAGAGAGAACTCAGTATAACTACTTTTTCCTTTCATATATGTCTTTTCTTGTGGTATATTTCCCCTCAAGAACATTCACAGGGTGAAAACAACATAAGGGCTACTGAAAATATGTAGCAATGTACTGCATGCTTCTTATCCTCATTAATTCAAGACAGATAGCATTTGAATGTAAAGTAGTCCTCAATATCACTACAAAAAAATGGGAATACATGATGAGCAATGCAGTATTTGTTTCAATGATCTTAGAATGAAGTTCAGTGCACCACAAGGGGCCATGGCATAAATATTCAGCAGCATTCAGTTTTTCTGCCCCGCGTGTGAGAAGGTTCAGGAGAAAGCTCTGTGGGATGGTTAATCTGCTTTTCCAAACCATATGGGTGTGTAGACACCACTCCTAAGCCCTGGCTGAGGAGTTCAAGCACTGTGGGGAGGAACTACTTGCTGTTCACATCCACCATTGGATGAGGTGTTAATCTCAGCACTAAGGAAACTTAAAGGAGCCTGAGCACTCCTCTATGAGAGCCCCAACGGAGTGGAGACCTCGCCCACCCCAGACATGTATGTTGTTGGACGTCAGGGAAGGGTTCTACTAAATTTGGTGGGCTTATGGAAGGAATCTCTTCCATTTCATGCTGCGCTGAGAGGATTTCAAATGAAGATTTGGGTGCCTGACTGCCCAGTTTCAGACATTCTATTGAAAGATTGCCTCAGGGCTCAGGACTTTCCTCCTGTACTTCCCGTTCTTCCAGACCAGTTGTTATGACCAGACTCATTCACCTTTTTAAGATTCCTGGCATGCATAAGGAAGGATGAAGCCTTTTCTGTTATGCTTCTATTACTGCAATTATGTGATGAAAAGGAGAATGCAATCCAAAATACAGAAGCCCAAAATCCTCAAATGCAAATGCTCTTGCAAATGAACCCTCTGCCCACATGGAGAGAAAAGATCCAGGCTCAGATTCACAGCCTGGCTCTTATTCTATGTATGAGACAGCTTACTGTAAGACCAAAATCAAATTATCTTTGTGTTCAGAAGGTAGTTAACATTAAATTCATCTCTGCACCATCTAATTTCATTTTCAGATTTTTGCATAGTTTATCTTAGCTAATGAAGAATGTTGACACAGCAAATCATGATGTGAAGAGGGGAACTCGACTTTACTGTCTTTAAAATGGTTGTTTTCCAAACCCTTCTGGGCAGAATGACACGAACAGAATAACAAAACAGATTTCCAGCTGAAAAATCTATATTAGAAAGGTTTATGTTAGTGCTAGCATATCAGGGTTGCATTGTCAAGGAAAGGCAAAGATGCTAAGAGCATAGGAAAGGCTTTATTTTGTGAATATTAATTCCTAATGAAAGAAAAGTAACATAGGAAAGAGATTCTTTTTCATCATTTCAGACTGCATGTAAATGTCAGTATACTCAAGTGCATTTACAATGTGATTTATCCTAAAAGTACCAATTTATTTGTACTAGAGCATTATTTCAGTAGTTTTCTTTCAGGCTCTTATTTTTATATCAGCGAATCCAAACTAGGAACCTTGTGAAATCTAAGATGTTTCTATTAATTTACATGAGATTCTCTTTTTCTAATTCCTTCACGATTGGCTCAGGGTCTTTTATTTGCTTTGGTTCTGCAGAAGATTAGCCCTCAATATTACAAATATTTTCATCAAAACTGGTATATAAGGCTGCCAGGGCAGCTTGAAAGCTGAGGGGGCTTTCCAGTTGTACCTACAGGGCCCAAAATATTCTCCTGATCCTGCAGTGACTCCTGGATCTGTCCAAGTGCCACTCCTCCGTTGCATATAGGTAAGGCATCAGGTTCCAGGGACCCTATTTTCTCTTTGCTCCCCTCATTCTGGGGCACCCATCATTAAGTGATCCCCTTTGAACAAAACTCAGGATTTTCCTGTTCTTTCCCACTGAGATCTCAGCTCTTCAGCAAGCTTGCATTTGGTCTGATAAATTCCTTCTTGGAAAACTGAATTCAGGATCACATACTCAGATAACATTCATCCTTTTGAAATCAAGTCAATCATCTCCCACTAGATGACTTAGAGGCTACTCCACAATTAGTTTTACCCTGGAAACTTGAAGGATCAATATTCTCTTGAGAAAAATCTGAGTGAGGAGTTTTGCTTTAATTTGGTTTTGAGGAATGGCTGGTACAGGGGAATGTGAATTTGTATCCATTCCATTCCACGTATATTACAATACAGGGAACATATTTGAACAGCAGTGTGATGGTAACAGAATTACACCATAGAAAATGTGAGCAATAGCACTTTCAGGACCCATAAGAAAACCAAAGATAATGCCTTCCCATCCTCCTACCAATGTTTATTAGTCCCACAGCAGTAAGATCACCCTTTATTGGCAAATGTAGTTATCTCACTTGGCATCTGAGGAGCTTAAACACCAACCAGGCTGTGGCTCTTTCTTCTCTCTCCTTAATACACAAAGGATTAGCCTTGTAAAGGACTACATAAATAGAAAATGTGATGGCTTTGCTTTAACTACACTAAGCCTGTCTCTTCTTCTTTCCTGGCAACAGTCTTAAGTGCCAGTGTTGCATCCATATTAAGTGTGAATTCCCTTGTGTAAATCCCATTAAGGTTAATAGAATTTTAGTTTTACTGCTTAATAAATTTCAGAGTGGATTAAGTTTTGAGAAATATGTAACCAGTCATAATGCACAGAGCATAATCCCATATCAGCATACATACACTGTAGCTAAGTCGGGGAAGTGCTAACAGAGACATTATGTGGCTTCATACTATATATAAAGAAAATAGAATAGATTATTTTCAAGTTTGCAACTTATCTAATATTTCAGTACAGTTTGTCTTTTATTATTCACTGATTTAGTTGTTTGTTTTTTTTTTTTTCATTTCAACTCACTTTAAAATTGCATTATTTCAGATTTTGTGCTTCTGGATTTAAAATCATAATGGATTATTTTAGACATCAGCTTTTCCAAGCGTTTAGATCACAGTGCAATATTATATACCTGGTAATTACTGAACTCTTTGGAGGAACTGTACAGTGAGAGAGTTGGTACCCAAATGCCTGGATTTTAAAGGAATCATATTTTAGGAAGATCCCATGACATATTTTAGGAAGATATGGTATATACATTTAACAATGCATGTATTCAAACTTTGCAAATCTGAAAGTGGCTTATAGTATTAAGTATCAATTTCCTCTGAAATTATCGTATTTGTCTCTCAGGAGCTTTCAGAGACTGGACTGTCCTTCTCCAAGGGCTGTTCCATTGGATTTACCAACTTTAAATGACATGCTGAAGGTATTGGAATGTTTTTCTCTGGAGGCAGACAATATTCCTGAACTTTTGGTCATGGGTGCTGCTCTGAAGTCAAGGTGAGGCTGTGTCTCCATGGGCTGGCAGCCTTTCCCTGACCCTCATGCTTCTCAATCCCAAATTTAGCCAGCAAAAGCAGACAAAAGGTCTAAGATTTCTATTGTTCCCCCACCTCTGCTTTTGTACTAGAATTCTTTGCTTTCTACCAGCTGCTCACAACCCTCTGTATATCTCATTGTTTATTTCTGTTGCCAGTGTGGTGATTTGGGAAATCTGCCTATGTATAGCTGTAAATTGCAACCAAGGTTGTGAAACAGCAAAGTATCTGGTTACTAGTTATAGAGACTGACTGAAAATGTCAGTACAGTTTTCCATATCTATTATCTCAGAGAATTCCATATCCAGTAAGAATATTATTATTTTTTCTTTACATGCCAGCCCTGTAACTCTGCCTGTGATCTGAAAGTCAAACTGTCATCTTTGCTTTTAATGAATTTTTTGCAACAGAAACTTACATTACAATATTGCTACCTCCTTGGGACAGCATAGGTTGTTTTGATATCTTCGTTGCTTCTGCAAAGACCTGAAGCAAAAAAGGAAAGAACTAAAAAATTTTAAAAAACCCCAAAACCTAACAAACAAGAAATTATTAAAAACAAATAGTTGTGATCCTAAGTAGTTACAGGAATACCAGTGGTTCAAATATGTCTTCATTGTCCTTTTTAATGAGCACAACTTTCCTTTTAATGTCTAAGGGCAGTAAACAGATGCAACAGCATCCTTCTAAACATCAAGGTGACTTATGCATCTGTATTAAAAATTGAAAAGCAGAAATATGGTTCATTCATGTTAACAAGACTTAGCCAGGAATCTCAAGTATCACTACATATGTCAGCCTGTAGCTTCTTTCTCACAAAAGGATTCCAAGTGATCCTGTTTGCTTTACCTTTCAGTGTTCCAGGTCATACTTGATTTCACATTCAATCTCAGCAGTTTTTAGTGGCCAGATATTTGAAACCTGAATAACTTTATTCCTGTTTCTTCCTAAAAATGCTTTCCCTTACAAATAATCTGTATTTCTTTGTCTTTTCTCTGTGGCTATAAGTTTCAGTTAGGTTTGCAGCTGACTGTGTGACAAAGTTATACAATTTTGTCTTTATTCAGTTCAAGGTAACATCCATCAAGGTGAGTTAGGCTGCTGAACCTCTGATGCTGACAAATGCCATATGTGCATTCGCTGCCGCACTTTTAACACAATTTACTTAATAATTTATTTTTAAATTTTGTAGGTAATTAACTTTTCCAAAACATTATTATCCTTTTTCAAGATAAAGAAACTGAGGCAGGTGACAAAGGCAATGTTTCCTTGCCCCACCACAGCCATGAAGTGTGTTCAAGGCATTTAGCAAAAGCAACAAAGGGTCACAGAAATGGTCACTTCAAATCCAGTTAATGATCTGTTTTAGACTTTACTAAGTTTTTTGCCTACAAGAAAAATACTCGGCATCGGGATCCCATCAAAATGTGTCACCACTGTTGAGTGGCTGCCTCTGCTGAGCAGTGCACTTGTACACTTGTCCTAGGTTACAATGTAAAATTGTGCCCAAGGTTTGTATTCTATCCCCATGAGCCGTTGGAGCCAAGGTGGGGCAGTGTTTTCCTTATCATTAAACAATGCCTTGCCACATGACTCATAGATAACTCCCTCCGGGAGTTATCTCTGTTTAATGGGCTATCAAAGACCCACTGCATGACTCATAGAATGAGATCAGCCCATTGGGAGATGCTCCACCCAGGGGGAGGAGCCAAGCATTCCCACCTGGATAAATCCAGGGTTTGGGACAGCACAGGCAGCTTTTATCCACTGGACTCCCAGAAGAGACAAGAGCTACCAGACGTTTCTACAAGAATCACTTCTTCGACAAGACCATCTCATCTGGACTGCCACTACCACCCTAACTAACAGGGTGTCAGGTTGTATTCTGACTCTCTCAGTTTTTTTGTACTATTACTTTTATTTTTTTTTACTTTCTTTTATTTCTTTTCTTTTCCTCTTATTAAATTGTGTTTCTGACTTAGAGTCTTTCACTGGTTTTGCTTTCAAACCAGCACAACACTACAAGTCAACTTTCAGGTAGCATGGATTTATCTTGGAGGGCTGGCTTATGGCAGCTTTTTCTTTATTTGTGCTATATTTACCTTGAGGAGTAATTGGGAATATTCTGAGTGATCAGTTCTTTTGTTGATTTAACAACATGTTCGTTCTTGTTAGTTTTGGCTTTTTTAATGAAATGTTTCTGCTGTTGCTTCCTGTGGCTTCCTACTATCCAGCCCCACTTCTGTCACACCCCAGTGCTGATGAGATTTTGAGGAGTCACCAGGATAGTATCCAGCAAGGGGAGTTTTGATGGGAGAGTCTCCATGCACAAAACCTGAAGAGGCGAAGTGTACCCTGTAGAAGAAGAAATCCTTTTCACTTGACACTTATTTTTTTGAACTGTTCTCCAAACTATCAAAGGTCTTTTTTTTATGTATATATATAATTGGGCAGAATAGGTAATAGAAAAGTTTAAATATGTGTATTATTTAAATCTTTATTTGGTAATGGATTATTTTATACAGTTCAACTCTATGGATATGGGTCTATTTTCCACAGATCCTGCCAAGAGACTTTCCATTCTGGGGCTTCCTGCTTATTTCTTCCAGCTGCTTCTCCTTCTTATCCCTTCTGTTGTTATTCTCCTCCTGTCTCCTTGTTTTCACTACTGATGGAGGAGAGCCTTGGTTAGACTTTGAAATCATAATATAAATGTTCTTGGCAATTGTTTCTTTCTATACTCTTCATAATTATTCGCCTGCGATTCCAATTGTATTTTCCAGTTGGAGACCATCACAGAGAACCGTGTTTCTCAGCCAGAGTGTTAAAGGTGCAAATAATCTTTTGAGAGGGCTCATAAGGAACATGTTTGACATTGAGACTCAGCAGGAGGAACACAGTCGCCAAAATGGTGTTGGCTGTGTTGACGGGTGATGCAGGAAGGAAAACTTCTTACTCAGCTCCACATCTCCTGCCTAGCCCTTAACCTGTGCCACGAAGCCTCTCTGTAGCAGAAAACCTCCTGCCAAACTCACCCTGACAGCAATAATGGGATTTGTGGGACCTGTTGGCCTAACCTGCCCTAATGAGGTGGAACTGGGTAAAAGTGTGAAATAGGAAGTGTGCGTGTGCCTGTGTATATCATTTGAATCCTCTGCTGTAGTAATGACAGATAGTTAAAAAAAACAAAGTCAAACCAAAGAAGCACCCCCAAAAAACAACAAAACAACCAAAACCAAAACCCCAAAGAAACAAACAAAAAGCAGAACAAAGAAGCAAAGAAAACTCATCCCCTTTATTTACGCTATTTTATGTCTGTGGAAGTCACTTGACTACCTGTTAGTCTGAGGGCAATAATGCTGTCCTGTTAGAAGGGAATTGGTCCTACTTCCTGCAGAAATAACCACTGTCATGGAGGCAGCAAAATGCTGTTTTCTCACATGTGAAAGTATTTGCAGAACAAAGTCCTTTGTTTGTTTGTTTGCGTCTGTGTGTGTGTTTGTTTTCTCTAGCTTTGGAACATATTAGAAAGCATCCTGCTCTCGTTATTCCTTTTGAATAGTCTATTTTCTGTAGAAAGTAATATCCACATGGTAAATTCCTGTTCATCAGAACTGTGCCAAATATGTGCCATTTTAAAGCTAAATATATGTTATTTTATTTTACTTTAAAGTGAGCCAAAATACATACCAAGAACATAGCTCTGGATGGTATTGGTCCTATTTTCAAGTGATTATTTGCTGTGTGAGGCACTTCTGTGCAACAGGCTGAGTTTTTAAGGGGCTGTTTTATGAATGCAAAGCAGAAAGCGGTATTTCTTCCTCCTAGTACTGTGAACTTACTTTTTAATTGTAAAAATATGGATTTTCTTGCTACTCCTGAGGAAGAATGTGAAGCATGACCTTATATACTTAATGTAATTGTACCTGGCTCCCTAGCACTCCCTTTTCACTTGCATTTTAGGAGTGTTTCTCCAGGGAACATAAAGAAGAGGGTATTCAGTTTGAGGAAAATGAAAGGTTAGCACTTAGGACCTTCTGTGTCAACTCTAATGCTATTCTGTAGATGACTGGTGGATGTACAACCGGGCATTTTTGGTTCCATTTTTATTCCCTCTCATTGGGTACTAATAAGTCTTTCCTCTTGTCATGTTTTGGTAATATTTTTCTTCCTTGTCTTGGTCAGAATGAGAAAAATTTCCTACACAAGTTCTCCCATTCCTTTACCGTACACTAAAGTAAGACCGAACATCAGGCAAGATTAAATGAAATAAGGAGACTTCTGGAGTTACAGGACCACATGGTAATCAGCTTCCTTTTTCATTATTTTGCTTCATAAAATGTTAAAATGTTCTCTTTTTCTCTTTGTAAGGATTGCATTTTACATGTCTGACTCCGATTTTCTTTTTCTAAAAGCAGTCAAAAACATTACAGAGCAACTGTGTTAGCAAATGCTAAAACTGAATAAACTGATTGTTACAGCATGGCCAAATTAAGGATGTGTTAGGGTGTTTATAAAGTGAAAAAGAAAAGTTTAAAAAATAATTAAGAGCAATCCAAAACAGCAATAGCTCCTCTTTGATCACTTGGAAGAGTTCTACATGGCCTGAAAACTTACTGACCTGGAAGAATCCAGTAACTGAAACTAGGAATAACTTCAAAATTTCCCATCTTAGTTGGGCAGTGGAAATGAGGTTTGCTTGCAAGTACAGTACGGTTCTATAAAAAAAGTCAAGTCGTCACTTCGGCTAATAATTTCTTTATTAAGAATATGAGCTTCATCTTATTGAAAACAGCCTGAAAAGTAATCCTGATTTTTCTAAATAATCTCAGCTGGGAAAAGAAATTTATCATTCTTGTCTAAAAAACATAGAATTTGGGGTTTTGGTTTTGTAAAGTTATTTACCTTTGTTATCAAGCTTCTAATTATTAAACTTATGATTTTCTACTAACTGGTAAATGTGATTTATTGTTTCTTTACCGCAGCATTTTCCAGTTGAAAGTCAAAGAAAGCTGATTTTCACGTGCCAGCTGCATTAGCAACTTCATCAGTGAGAGAAGAAAATCACCTCTCTTATCAGGATTTCTGGTGCCACTGTGTGAAAAGTAACTGGTGAAGTCTTTAGAAATCAATTCCAGTGTAGAGACATTTCTTTGCAGGGAAAAAATACCAGATTTGAGATTCAGCAGGACACAAGAATCCTTCATGCTGAAGACCTTCTTAATGAGGACATAAAAACAAAAGTGAAAATTGAGCAGGTTACAAAATATTAGAGCACTATAAAACACCCATGTATATCAATTTGCATATGATAGGGTGAATCCGTGTGCAGTGTACATACTGGGGTCAAAGATCAAAATTCTTATGGTGAATTGATAAGGAAAATGTACAATTCCTAGAGCAACATGTAAGTCAGTGAGTCTCTTTAGGTCTGTTTTTCTTCAAGCCATATAAGGGACAAATCTTTATTCTGACGGTCATCCTTCTGTGAAAATGCAGTAAATATTTCAGAATCTGTGGCCCAAAAGAGTAAATGGCACCTCTAATTTTTCTCAGTGAGAGCAGTTCTACCTCTGTCTCTGAAACTGGTCTATCTGTTGTGCAGCATGGAGGCAAACACTGAGCACTGCAGGCAAGACTAGTTTGTTTCTTCCTGCATGCACAGCTGATGGCTGATGCAAGAAAATTGTTAAGGGATATTGTTTTCACAGAGGTTAGGGGTTTTTTCCCCATTGCCACACAGGCACACCAGCAGCTGGTTCAGCATCCAGCCCACCTGGAGGTGAGAGGCAGGGGGAACTCTCTAAAAGAGATGTGCTGCTGAGGGATGAGTGCCTATCCTCCGCCAGCGGATGCCCTTTAGGAGTTTCCAACTGTCCATCCTCTGCTGTTCATGTTCATCCTGCCAAAACAAGATGCTTAAGCATCTGGCAGAAGGAAATCTACCAATTATCATTTCTGAGATTAAAAATGACCCGAGAGGTTACCAGTTAACCACCCTCCTGCTGGTTAGTTTGAAGGCACAAGCAGGCAGCATATGAACAATCAATGCTTCAGTTTTGAGCATAACTTGGGTACAGAGGGAAATTTGGGAAAGACTAGAAGCACTGCTGCTGCTTCTGCTGCTGCTACTGCTGCTGCATGGATTCTGCCTGTTTCCTCTCAGTGGAAAGAGTAGGGTAGTTGGAAGGCTTCTTTTCTGTTTCCCTCCATCCTTTTTAAAGGAAATGCAAAATTCAATCTTGTGAATAGATGCTGCTCTGGGACACATAATCTGGCTCTGTTCATCTACGAAAAGGAGTTGCCTGTTCCAGTCTTTTTAGTTATTTTAGTTATTATATTTTCTAATATTTGTTGTTTCCTATTTTTTACTATAAACTAAAATTTTCTATTTTATTATTTCTATTATTTTCTGAAAATTATGCTGCCCTCTTGACCTTATAAATAATGCCATATCAAGCACTGAACCCTGTTCTGCATTATCCCCAGCCAGCTGCAGCCCACAGCTGTCTGTCCAGCTGTGCTCAGGGAGAAGCAGTCCCCACACCTCTGCCTTGCCTGGTCCAGGTCCTGGGGGTCATCCCCTCCCATTTCCCCTAAATCCAAACCTTAATGTCCTCTTTATGGTAAATCTGGTGACTTGTGCTACCAATTAATGCAGCCAGAGCATGTTTTCTGTGAAATTTGCAGTTGTTCTGATATTTATTGGTACCAGCCTGCTTTACACACCTCTTTGGAGGAATTAAATGGTGTTTAGTGGAATGACAATATGTCACTCCAGATCTGCAAAAGGGTGCGTAAGGTCAGCTAAGAGAAGACTTCACCTTCCAATAGTCAGTCTCTATGTATAAATTGGCACTTGATGCTCATCAAAGAACAAGAAATATTGGATATGCTCTAAATGTCCATTGTATTTTTGAGCCAGCTACCTGATGGAAGTCATCACTTATATGTAAATGAACTGTCAATGACTTGTCTCTGTTGGCAGTCGCTGGACTGTGAAGGGTATGTCTTAATAAGAACCAAAGCTCTTCACAGACTTTGATTTACTGGAAATAAAATGGAAAAGTCCTCTGAGACTACAAAGGACACTTGTTTCAGATAAAATGTCTAGACAGTAGCAATATATTTGGAGCTTTTATTATAGTGAAACTGCAAATTAGAATGGAGTGCTGAGAAAGTTCCTATGACCCAGCTGAGTTCAAAAACACTGTTTCAGACTGATCTTTGAAACATTTACACTCAAATTAAGTTCATGAGCATTCAAAAAGTGAAAGAAAAGATGTGCAAGGTCAACGTTCAGGTTTGCTAGAACTCTAGAGCTGCCCAGACTTTACATTCTCTCTGACAAGGAGGAATTTGCAATGCGGCTCTGATTTAAGTCAGCCGAAGGAAACGCAAATCGTGCATTGTGTTTCACTGCATTAGATAACAGCCTGCTTTACAGTCCATTCCTGTAGGATGGCTTTTTGCTTTGATTATTGAAAACAAAATACAAAGGAGAGGTTAATTATGTGAAACGTCACATTTTGGGAAGGAAAAAGGAAAATTAAGCAGGATTAAACTCAGACATGTCTGTCTCTTGTTTTAAGGAAGGCAAATCATACAGTATTTCTGGTACAGATTTTGAAATTTCAGAACACCTAATTTATCAAAAAAATTTATTTTTCCTCAAACTAATATTTTAATATTGTCCTCATTGTAATTTTTTAACATCCGGAATGTTTTAGAAGCTTTTCAGATTAAAAAAAAAAAAAAAAAAATTGCAGTAAACCTTATGCCTTTTCTTGAGGTCTGTGTAACCTGAGTTCAGTATTTTTGCCCAAGAGAATTTGCATGGCCAATATAAATGTTATACATGAGAGCTTGTGTACTTAATTTAGAATCTTGGTTGCCTGTATAGCTAATGAAGAATCCAGAAGGCAACCCAGGGAAGCATCAATTTCAAGCACCAGAGTGCTCTGAATCATTTTGCGTGTGATTTATCACAGCTTTCCAGGAATCATCCTGTGCTCCTTGTGATCACTTCCTTATCCATCTGTACAGAGAGCAAATGGAGACACATGGTGGTGCACCCTACCAGCATTTCTTCTCAACTGCCTTCTTTGGTATTGGAAACTCTGGCTTTGGAAGAACAACATTAATCATTAATTTTCACAGAATTCATGTATCCATGGTCATTTTTTCACATACCTGAAACAACAGCTCTGGGAGGTGTGGACTGACTGGGAACTGATATGACACCTTTCATCAGGTAATTAAAGAGAAAAATAAATTTTGTTAGCTGTCAGGTTTTTCCACAGCAGGGGTTTGTGGTGCTTGGTGGAGAGTAATGAGGAGTGCCTCTGACGAGGGTCTGAGAGCAGAGATTTTTGTGGTGCTCTCAGTCTCTGAAGTGGAAGGTCAAGGTGGGATGCAGACAGAAGACTTAATAATTCTGGCTGACTTCAATGAGGTAATCCACTTGCCATTGTCGTCCAATTATAAAACCAGGAGCAGTTTAAGAGGATCACGCTGAGTCTGCAAGCAATCTGAAATCCTATCTCTGATATGTACGAAAGACTCCTTCCCATTCAATAGGCTGCTAACCCTGGAAGCTGAACAGCAGCAACTCAGGGTCCTTCTGAGTGCATAGAAATCTAGATTCAGCTCAAGGCTTGTGTACCTAGGCAGTCTATTAAATGATCGTGGTCTCTGGTTTTAGTTCCACTGTAAAATTAATGTAAAGCCCTAAGGTTAAATGATACACATTGTCAGCATGATGACTGCATTAGCTGTAGCTGTTCCAAAAATAAAATTTATTTGATAGTAACTGAATTTCTACATAGTCCAACAGATGAGTCATCAGATAATGTCCACAGAGATCAATTTTATTTATACTTTCAGAAGATTAATATTCACTGTTTTTTAAATCTAAGGGTATGCATCACACCAGACTGAATTAAATCTAAGAAATGTAAATGGATAATCAGAATGTCTTTTGGGGCTTCCTGCTGATTCAATATTTGATACTCTGATCGTAGCCGTGGTGAACCATGTTCTTTTTATCCTGTCATATGGCTGGTAAATACCATTGCAAATACAAAATTAACAGATTCAATCCCATACAAGTATAATTTGATGCAAGTCATAATATAATGTTTACAGGCTCCTCAAGAAGGCTTTGTACCCCCATCTATCCCTGCATGCAGTCCTTCAAATATTTGACAAGTCACTGCTGTCAGAGAGTACAAAGGAGGAAAAACCCACATGTGGTATAAGAAAATCGAGTTAAAAAGCCCAAAGAAATCGGATTTAGATCATCAGCTTTACCTGAACAAAGGGCAATATTCCTACCTATATCCTTGTTGTTTTGAAGTATGGGAATCAAACATTACCTGTCGTCATGGAAATAATGAAAAAGGCTGTTTTCTCCATTTCCCTGACATTATAAGCAGTACAGTGTCGTTGTAGTTTCACTGCCTGAGGTATTATCCAGAGCATCTATTTTGCATTCAAGTTAGTGCTATATTTAGAACCTATTTTTATTCTGCCTAAAGTAAACAGTACACTAGACCTTAATGTACCCTCTAACTCCAGACATGGGCACAGAGGATGTAGGCTAAAAATAGTTATTACTCTAGAAGCAATAATTTGTTTGAAAGCCGTCACCTGAATTCCCAAGCAGCAGTGAACGATTAGGACTTGCATGTCCTCTCTACTGGAGAGAAACCTCCTCAGCAGATCCTCTTCTGCAGTCGGCAAATTTAAAATTTGTGCAAAAATAGTAGGAGAGAAAGTCAGAGGAGTTTCAGCACGCCATTAACTCCTGCAGGAGGACAAGGTATGCTTTGTGAATTCCTCCCAGCAACAGTCACTTTTCAACACTTTATGTTCTCTATTGGGAATAAGGTAATTATCAGTAGGAGTAGCAGTGAGGAAGAAAAATAAAATTGTTTATTATTGGACCAATTGGGCCCAGGGAAATGAAGGCCAAATTGTTTTTTGCTTGTCTGAATTTGATTTTTAGTCAGTCTGGATGTGTTTTTTGTTTAGCACAGAACTTCAGTGAAGAGTATGTTGTTTTATGACTGAGGCCAATAGAAAGTCATTGGCATAATAAAACTGCAGATTTTACAATTTCAACGCAGCTGCTCTGTGACTTTTAAGCAACTGTGAAATCACATTGTTTAAACTGTGTTTGTAGGGACTGATGCCTGGATCCATCTTTTTTCCTCCTTTTTTTTTTTTTTTCTGGAGAAGTCAACAGAATCAACAACTGGTGTTGCTGTCTAACCATTTTTGTGTGTTCACAAACCTCCATTCAGAAACAGCCACCTGGTCACTCTGTGCTCCACTTGTGTATGAAAAAGAGCATGATGATACCAGTATCATCAATTATTATGCTAATACTCTTTCACTGGTGAAAATGTGTTCATTTAATGACAAACACACTTGTTTGGAGACACACCAATTCTGTGCAGACAAGTATTTCAACTTTTTTTACAACTGCTTTCTGACTTCTTAGGCTGCAGCAGTTGGTAATACTAGGACATAATTTTTACACTGCAGTGTATCAAGAATATATAAGAAGCATTTATAGGAAACAATTTTTGCTTCTCATGGACCAAGTTCTTTGCAGTGAAAGGTGAATTCGGGACCTATACCTTCCCACCCTGAGCCTGTGATCCCATAAGCATCCACAAATGTGAGAATTTATGCAAGTAATATCAAAGTGGTTTTGTGTGCTTGCCAGAATGGTGAGAAGGAATAGCTTGTATACATCCAGGGTTACTACTGAATTACAGGGTAGGTGCTAATTATTGTCATGATTGACCCTTGAGATGGAAGAGGTCAATAGGCCGAGAGCTCTGAAGAAAAAATGACAATCCAATTTAGAGATTTCTGTGTATTTTGTTTGGCTTTTGAACTTAGCTGATAGCCTCAAAAAAGGAGTCCAATAACTGTTGCCCTGAAAAAAAAATGCGATGTAGAAGAGGCACTGGAGACACAGGGAGAATGGGACAGAGCATTTGAATTGGACAGCCAGTTTTTTATATATTAGAAAAATATACTGTGATATATTTTACTGCAGAGGAACCCAGGAAAAAAGATCCCATACATCTTTACCTGGATAAAAAAAATACCACATACACCTTTACTTTCTGGCACAAAACCCACAAGGGAACAACTGTGCATCAAAGGATCAGCAATCCAGATTACACCCACCCTAAAGTTGACACAGCCAGAAGGTTATTACACAACTCATCAGCTTCTTGTGCAGGGGGTGTACATGGCAGCCTGATTTCTAATTCACAGAAAGGAGGTGTCATTCCCAAGGCATTATTCCTTTGCCACACAGGGTGTTCCATGGTGTGCGTGGGGAAACTGATAAAAAAAGGCACAGTTTTGGATTGAGTCATGTATGCACTGACATTCCTGTGGATGTAGGATAGCTTTTGGAGCTGTAGAACCATCCTTTGATTTTATTAATAATAACTCCCTCCCTGGCATTAGTACGGTCATCAGTAGCAGGTGGTTATTCCTATATTTGGATTTGAATGATGACTCCTGCACAGGGAAGAGGGAAGTTGGGGAGTTGGAACTAATGATCAAGTTCCCTTCCAACCCAAGGCATTCTCTGATCCCATGGAGCTGTAACCATGTTCCCTGCGTACAGTGCTCCTGCATGACTGAAGAGAAACATCAATTACCTGCAGTGCATAAAAGGAGTGGGTTAATACATGAATTGTACTGGTTAGATAAAACCTTCACTCAAGTCTGACATCTTTTCTTCATATGCATACAAAAATAACAACTCAGGGATTCAGTTTCTATTTTGTTTATCCACTGCACAAAGAAAACAAAAGTGCATCTGTTGCTCGTCTTTCTCACTCATTTCTTTGCCATCTCCATCAAATTGAGACGAATGGCTTATGCTTGTCCCTTGAACAATAACACTGCTCAAATACATAGACTGGGATCTCCTTCTGACAAGTTTTAATTATGGGATGAGTCAAGCTGGCATTTACCTAGAGAGTTCACACATACAAAGACTCTAGCGTCAGACTCTGTCTATGCTGTGCTCTAAAACCAGTAAGCTGAATTTCATAAAAGTACTGAAGAAAAGGTGTGGAATTTGCTGAGAGCCTGGAAATTTCAAGCCCCATAAAACCTTCCCAACAAGGCATGTAACAAGAGCTTATCGGGCTCCCTTGCAATGAGGGGAAGAGAAGGCTTCATCCAACTGGCACGTCAGGAGTGATCCCTTGGGTTCATGCATATCAGTTGGAGAGGAGAGAGGAGGTGGATGAGAACTAAGAACCCAGTAAATTCACAAACTGGAAGGAGCAAAAAGCCATGCTGCTTCCCAAAAAGAGAGTCTGAAGTGGGTGTTTCCCGAGAGATCTCAGCAGAATTCAGGAACCGGGTTATGCGCATGCCTCTAAAACCAAGACAATGGCTAAGATTTAGCAGGTTTTAAATAATGTGGGTGACAATTCTATCATAGCCATAGGATGAACAAAGGAATGACTGAATGAATGTGGTATTGAATGTCTACTCCTGAGGGCAGAATTCCTCTCTGTTATTGGGAGCTCTTGCATGCTCCAAGAATATGAAAACCAAAAGTATTCATAAAATCCTGTAACTCTATTCTTCTGAGGCTGCCACCATGTTACAACATAGACATCAAACAGCAAAACCCCTGGGCAGCCCCAGAGCTGGGGTCAGGACAAACCTACAGAAGGGAATACCTACAGTATACCTGAAACTTGAGAAGATGGGACAGAGTAATGTGTTGGCTTTGTGGTCTTGATGAAAAGAACCATATCTCTGACTTTGCAGCCTTGAATGTCTTACATCCAACATGAGGTGCTTGATCTTATGATTATTTGTAAGCCTAAGACTTTTGTTACAATGGCATAAATAAATATTGGCAAAGAGAAATCCTCCAATGTAGAATTCACCCACTTACTGTTGATCTAGGGCACAAGCAACTGAGCTTATACCTTCTGCTCACATCTAACACACAGGCTGCAAATATAACCCAAATTAACCACACTTAAATCGTACTGGGTTCTAGCAAAGGCAACAGCATTTATTCTGGGCTTGACTTGATGTCATGAAATGTAATAGATTTTTGCAATGCCTCAATGGTATGTAACTGACACACAGTAAAGCACACGCAAGGAAGCAAATATCAAGCTCACAGTGCTCTGCAGTACGACACTCAAACCCAGCCAGACTTCAACATGGTGTGTTAGGACAGGGCTGCAGAGCAGGAATTATTCCTGAGTGGGTAAGATGCACATTTAAAACACCTCACTGAAATGAGAATGGATTGGTATATCTTTCCTCCTGTTCAGCAGAAACAGAAAGAAATCAGTAAGTAAGAAGTTCTGAGACCGCAAGGCTATAAAAAGGAAGAGCCGTAACTTTCCAGTACAAGTGAGGATCTGGTAACATTTACGTACTTTGAGTTTGCAGAACATGACATGGTATGCATGTTGCTTACTGCAAAACAAAGAGAAGGTAGTGCTTTATTATTGGGAATAAGGTTACTTTTGTTTCCTCCTGGCTTCTCCATCTGCTTTATTCTTTTTCAAAAACTCGGTGCAAGAATTCAGAGATCAGGAGAAGAGCACTGATGTAATCATAAAATATACATTTCAGAAAACAATAAAAGAAAATGTGTTTTAAAAATCAGGGGAATACTTGATAGCCTACATATTTATAATTGAAAGCTGTTCAGGAAGG
Source organism: Acrocephalus scirpaceus scirpaceus (assembly GCA_910950805.1). Classification (NCBI taxonomy): domain Eukaryota; kingdom Metazoa; phylum Chordata; class Aves; order Passeriformes; family Sylviidae; genus Acrocephalus; species Acrocephalus scirpaceus. Next base: position 58,401,892 of record OU383778.1, on the reverse strand, counting down.
AATTACATTTTGTTCAGTCAAAATTGTTCTAATCCCAAGACAAAAATCTTCCTGGATTTTCAGGAACTAATAAATCCATCAATCAGAAACCAAGGGATAAAAACACCTGCAATTGCCAATAGGATATAAAAATAATAACAAGAAACCTCTGCTGAAAATAAATATTTGTCAAGTGGAGAAAGGTAAAACTGGTATTGCAGTCCAAAATATTTCTTTTGTTTAGTTTGTTTCTTATTTTTAACTAAAGCCTCTTTAAGTGGCCTCTTTAACCATGGATTTCTGAGATTTAATTGGTTGGCGTAATATCTTAAAAATCCTTTAATGAAATTTTGATGGATCAAAAAAAAAAAAAAAAAATTATCCCCACAGTTTGGCTGAACTTTAATCCATGAACTAAAACCAATCTGATTTTGCATCAGGAGTATCTGGAAGTAGATACAGCACAGCTCTTTCATTGACATCACATTTGCTGCTGGAGCTCATCCAGCCTCACTGGAGGTTTACATGCAAACCTGACTCACTGTGGGTCTCCCATTCACATCTGATCTGCTTCCAGATCTGATGTCAATGGAAGCACTGTATACTCTATGCTGATGCTATTCAGCTTGGCCTTCCTCCAGAAACTTAATGTCTTTCTTCAGTTGCATCAGTGCCTCTGAGCAAAAAGAGAATGACATCCGTATGTTTTAAGATTAAAGCCGAGTCAACATTTCCAGTGAAAAAAACGTAGGCGTTTGTAGACCTACAGTTACACAGTGAAGGGGTAAATTTCTTGGAATAACAGTTTCAGTCTCAAAGGTGCTGAGGCCATTGTGTGTGTTACATTTTCCTGAAAGAGACCAGCAGAAAGATACAGAAGATTGCCATGCTTTTCTTTTGGTGGCTAAATTTTGAGCCATATAATTTACTGCATATTTTTAAATCGAAGAGGGTGATTTGATGACAAATATGCCAATAAATTCTCATTTAAAGAAAGTGAAAGAGAAGCCAACTCAGAAAGCTGAGGAAGAGGACTCGTAGCCAATTTCTGCATGCAAGCAGGGCTCAAAGATGCTTTCTGAGGAGAAATTTGTATTATTGCAGTTGCATTATGCAAAAATGCAAACAGATCCCCAAAAATTCAAGTCACTTGCATGCACAGTGAGACCAGTCTGGCATTTTAAAGTAATTTATTGAAGGATTCTTAAAACTAGAATTATTTTTCCAAAAGCGTAATGTCCTCCAAATACATTTTGTAATATATCATGAAGACGAAAAGCTAAAAAGAACTCAACAGGGTAACTCCAAGGATGTTTTTTTTAAAAAAAGACCTATTTAGCATATTTTCAGTAACAGTGAACTAGGAAATAATTGGTCCTTGCCAGGTACCTTTCTTTGTTGAAAAGCAATTTCTGAATCTGTTTTCTCTGTATTGTCAGGTAAAGCAAGCTAAATCCTTAGATCTTTATGAGATTAAGATGACACCAGCTCTCGTTTGCTATGGAAACTCGACAGACAGGTCTAAGCACCACCAAGTTAGATAAGCACCACCCTGACTTCAGCTCATCCATGTCTCCTGGCCAAAAATCTGATCATAGTTGTTTGACCTGCTTGTTAGTTTCCCTGAGTCTTTTTTTCACAAAACCACCACAAAACACCAAATTTGTGGGCATTTGTATCATACCAAACTTCTTTGGAATGCATAATATGGAGCAAAATGCAGCATTCTGCAAGGGTGATCACTTTAGAAATATCTGGAGCAATTCAGGGTAGGTGCCCATATGTTTCTTCACCTCAGTTTCTGGTGAAAAAAACAGGTTGAGGGACTGAAGGAAATGAAGAGTGAGCTGGTATTTTCGTCCTTTTCTCCTTGGTGGGCAGGGGAAGAGCCATGGTGTGCTGAGCTGGGGAAAACAGCAATGCCATGATGTGCCCCTGCCTTCTGGTCTGTCTGCAGACATGTTCAAGTGCACTTTAGCAGATACTTTTCATAGCTTTCTAAAGCATTTTCTTTCACTGCTATGTGGAAAAGCCACACATGAGAAGTCTTTTTTTTATTAAATCTAAACATAAAAAGAAAATTTCACAAATCTGTTGGTCTGGCTGGTTCCCAGTCATGTGTCATCTGAATTACATTACCACAATATTCCAGACGTTAAATTAAAGACAGTAGGAACAAGTATAGTTGACATCTGTGCAGAATTTAAAACTAAGGAACTTCCAGTGGTTTCTTTAATCCTAGCCAAATTATGGCTTTTACCACACTCTTCCTTCTATGATGCCATTTTTTTTTGTTTTTTTTTTTTTTTTCTCTCTCTCTCTCAAATAGACTCACAAGATCACAACCACGCAGCTGCAAGGCATCCTATGCTATTCCTGTGTGGGCTGGCCATGCCAGCAGTCACACCAGGGAGAGGATGCTGGCACATCCCTGAGGGGTCTCTGCCCTGGCTTCCTTGCTTTTTGGTACCACCAGGAATGTGCAGTGCATGGAAGAGGTAATCTCTGCTGTGCCAGGAATAGCTTTCATACCTTGTTTTGTGTAATATTGGTAAGAAATGAGTAAGAGGTGTGGCTGACCTGAGCTAGAGCCACAGGAGCTTGGATAGGTCACCTTCCAGATTCACCTCCAGTAAATGTTTTTAATAAGCACTGCTCCATCCCTGGGGAAATGGGCAAAGACCATTGATAGAGGCAGATAAATTGCTTAATTGTAGCTATGACTTCTGACAATCCCTCTGCAGTGAGGTGGGAGGGATTATGTTTCTGCCTCTTCTTAGGCTCAGAGATGGGAATGGTTTATAGTAAACATGCCTAGGAGCAGTCAAAGATGTGTTTAAAGTGAACGAGCAACCTTTTGTTCAGGGCAACCAAACTCCCTGATGAGTGGTGGTAGTGGGGAAAGCCACAACTCAAGGCAAAGCCTGCTGTGGTCTGATCAGCTAGGAGCTAAATCACATGCACACACACAGCGGAGAGAGAGAGAGAGAGAGAGAGAGAGAGAGAGAGAGAGAGAGAGAGAGAGAGAGAGAACATTTTTTTTGGCTGAGGCTGGCAACTCCTGCCTTCAATCAGTGGTGCAGGCAGAGGCTGCCTGCTCTGGTGCTGCAGGTTCCCCTCTGCTGCTGCCCTTCAGTGCCACCCCTGTCCCTGGGGCTCCTCTCTGCAGTGTGACACACTGGCACACATGGAAGCCAACCGATGCGATTCCCTGCATCCCCTTGTTTTCCTCCGTGTTTGTTCAGCTGTGAATATATTTGGAAACTCATTGGTGGCAAATGGGCTGCTTTGATTTTGCAGAAGGAAGAGTGTGGTGAAGGCACTGTGTTTTCCACATTATCTGATTGATACCAGTCTTCTTTCCTCTTAATTGAAACAATCCACTACGGCTTTGAGATTGCCCTAACCACACAGGCCAGGAAAAATAAAAGAATAATTTTCCATTCTGGCTTTGTATGTCTAAACATGAACAGTATTTTCTATGGAGCTGATCAGGCAAAAGTAAATAAAATGTTGCGTATTGCCTCAGAAGGAATAATTCCTCCACCTCTGATACTTCCATCAAGAATTATTTTGGTGTGGAAAAGCCCTAATTTTACATGGTCTTTTCCCAAGAGGAAGAGGAATAAAACAATTTGAGAAAACGATGTTTTCTACCACAGAGAAAGGAATACTTTGCATAGAAACACAGCATCTTCTCATGCTTCTGGGCAGTTCTGTTTCCTTTGCATTTGTTATCCCTCAGAGGGAAAAATTGCAATTGGAACTCTGTTTCTCAGGTTGCAAGGTGGGGTGTTTGGATATGGTCTGTGGATAGGGAGGTGATGGTCAGTCATGGAGGCCAAGCAGACCATGAGGAGAAAACTGGCACATGATGGTTGAAGTGCCAGCCTTGATTCTTCCCCACCTTCCCAGCCCACACATTTGTAAGTGAAACTGGGATGAAATACTGGTGCTCTGGCAACTACCACGTGTGTTTTGAACCTTGTTTGTTGGGAGGAATGTGTCCACTCATCTTCCTGCTCTGAGCTTGGGAAGGAAACCACGAGACCTCCCTCTCCTGGACTGCCAGCAAAAGGTGGAAATTAAAGATAAAATAAAGGTTCCACCACGTCTATTATTTGCTTGTTAGGTGCTGGCAGCCTGCCCTTGGCGCCACAAGGCAGAAATGTGAATTACCACCATCCCCTGAAACATCTTCATGTTGCAATCCAGACCTTAACTTCTGTATCCACACAGACCAAGTGAGTTTTAACAGTGTGTGGGAAATGTCATGTGAGTAAATCTGTGCATATTTTTCTCTCCGAGGGATCACAGTGGATTCAATGATATATGATGGCTTATTTGTATTTCCTTGTTCTTTTTCATTTACTTGATATTCAGTTATGATTTTTAAACAGCTACAAGAAACCAGATTCAAATAAATAGTCCAACTGTTCTTTAACATCAACCAGATATCTGATATCTTTTTGGCAATCTGGGATCCAGAAATCAATGAATAAATTGCTGTCATCCAGTGAATAAAATAATCATTTGAATAAGTAAAACACAGATGTGCCCTTTCACTTCAGTAACATGTACTGTAGGCAGAATACCTTAAACATGATGCAATTTTTGCATTTCATAATACATGCTTTTTTGTGGAACAACATGTGTTTCCAGTTGTAATTGTTTGAAGGTACTGCTACAAATGATGGCTATTAGTCTGTTGATGTTGGCTAGTCATCCTAGAAACCTTTTTTCCCCCTGCTAGTAGAAGAGATCACTTTAACACAAATCAGCTCAATAAAAATATTTATTAAAACAACAGTCAACAATCTGCTTCTCCTAGCGTGCATCCTGTACGGTATTAGAGTGAAAGCACATATTATCATGTTGCTAAAAAGAAAACTACTGAAATAAAAAGATTTAAAAAAGAAAAACTGTAAACAATCTGCTCAATCAGGCAGCCTAATTACTTAGGTGTGTAATTATAGAAATGACACAATGTTTATGCAAGTGTCTTCAGAATAACAATAAAGTGCAATGTGTTTTCTACCAAGGAAGGTTTACTTGAATAAATATGTGATTAGCCCGGCAGGGCTACTCACATGACAACAGAAGGGTAAACAGGGAGAGGCATTCCCTCATGCACAGTCAAAGGGCATAAAGGCAAGGCTATGGAATATGAGGTTTTATCCATATCTGAAAGGTTAAGGCTCAGTCTCACTATTCTCATCTAGCTGTGTTTCAGGCATTTGTGCAGAAGGAATGGGCAGAGTAAACAGAGCTTAAAGCTGAGACACTCAAGGTTCTCCACTGTGTCAGATAAATGAGAAGTTGAAAAGGTGGGAGGATGCCTGTTTGCATTTAGTGAACATGTGTGCCTTGATTTGTCAGTGTCTCTGTTCCACACTTTTTTGTCTTGTTTGCTCCTGGTCCAAAAAAGAATCCTAACCTCTGTGTCTTACTTCTAGATATCTCTCCTAATCACTCAAGTTGCAGAGCAAATTCATCCTCTTTGCATCGAATTCTTACTCTTTACAGCCCTCTTTCATCTCTAATCTTCTCACTGTGACAGGAAAATGTGCCCTGCAGCAGTGCCTTATGATGTCAGAATGAGAGACTTCTGGCTGGATGAGCAAAAGAGTATTTAAAAGGCAAATTTAAATGTACAGGTTCTGACCACATAGTCATCACTGACCTCAGAAATGAAGGGAAAGGTTTCTCTGTAGCCTGACCTGCAGTTTGCCTTCTGCAGCCTTTAAAATACTAGGGAGGAGAAAATACTGCTGATTTGAGGGGTGGCCTTCTGCATCCCTTCTGTGCAAGTGTTGGTGGTGGCAGGGTCAGTCCCTGGAGTACTGGGTCCTCACTGTGAGTCTGTTTTCTGCAGCAGTTCGGCAGATCTGAGGCTGGCAAACTGCTTTAAGCTTGTCATGGTATTTGGGTCACTTTAGTAGCTGGATCTCAGTCCAGTTATTTCCCTACAGTGCTATGGCCATGACTTTACCCACTGGTAGACATTACCTCACACCCTTTTCTAGGGGTGGCCCAGGTTGACCTCCTGGCAGTGCTGGTAAAAATGAATCAGGTAACCTCAAGAGCTCAAAAAGATTTTGGCCACTTTTTCCAGAGGTGGGAAGTGGAAGGTGGGATCTGCGGTCAGAAATCTGGGATGAAATATCTGAAGACTTGGGTTCAATGCTTCTTCTGTAACAGCATGCTAAGACAAAAAAAGCAACAAGTGCTGCTGTAGCTTATGCAGCCTAGTGAGTCCCTTCCAGGTACTTCTCAGGCCTGTCCCACACTGTTCTGCACATCAAAACTCCTTTGCCATTTTCCAGACAGGATTTTGGTTTTCCTTTTTCAATACATTATTTATATTATTATGTGGTAGCAGATATGCAGGAAAAGTTTTGGCTCTGGCTTAAAGAATTTCCTGGCTGTGGTAGAGGCTTTAACTCCTAAGGAGCCTGAAATTACTCCCACTTTATGCAGCATTCCTCATGTTTCCCTAAACTTTCCAACGGGGACCCTGGAAACATCAGCTCTGTGTTTGCTTTAAGTTATGCAAGGAATTTAACACACGAGTAATCCAGACTCGAACGCAGATGCCAAAATTACTAGAAATATTTAGGAAATCCGTGTGGATCTGGGTCACTAGGCTCCTTGGTGTGAACAGCTAAATGCTCTGTGCCCTCTGCTCACTGAGTCTGGGAGGGAAAGGGGACCAGAAACAGCTACAGACCAAAGAAGAGCTAAAATGCAACACCTGTAAGTGCAAATCCATGTTCTGAAGGACAACCTCAGCACAAAGGCTGAGCACGGTTTCAATAGCCAGTAACGAATCAAGGCACTCCTGCACAAGGACAGGGCTGGATGTGCATCAAAAATTAACAAGATCCAGAAGATCAGCTGCTCATTTGGCACTCAAAGACACTCCCTCTACCAGCAAAGGTATCCCAAAACACCACAGATAACCAAAATACCACACTTTTGGATCCTTGGCATCAGTGTGGCACATGTTCTATCTTGGTTGTACAGTTGCTGGGACACTTGCAGTGGAGCTCTTTTTTTTCCTAAAGCAGGTTTGGCACAGGGTGACAATCCCCAAGCTTTGACCAAGGTCTGAAGATTTTCAAACCCAGCTATATTTGCATTCAGGAGCTGGAGAAGAGCATTACAACACTCTACATGAGAGTGTTAATGACGCTGGGGTGACCCTTGCAGTGTTGGTACATCCAGCCACTGCTGGTGCTGAGGTCATCTGTGAGCCTCTGAGTCCCCAACCTGCATCAAACCAAGCTGTGAGTCGTCCCACAGTGGGAAAAGTTAAATCACTTTTGGGGCACTTAAGGAGACTGTGTAAAAATATTGGAGGTCTGTCAGCACTTGCATGACTTAGCCTAAATCCTCTCAGCAGAGCGAATGTTCACAGTCTGAGGGGAAATCTTGCCTGTAGCTGTGCACAAACCAACTAACTTAGTCTGAAAGGACCAAATTAACCTTGGAGAAGAGCTTTTTGTGCATGGATGGTTAGTGGATTAAAGGAGATGTCTAAGTGAAAGCCCAAGTTTAGCTAGGGGAAGGAGTAGCCCTGGCCATGCAGTTGTTCAGCCCGGCCCTGCTTCTCTCACAGGGAATTTCTTGTCTGCAACAAAGACATCAAGGTGCTGGAGCGTGTCCAGAGAAGGGAAAGGGCTGTTGAAGGGTCTGGATGAGAAGTGGATGAGGGAGCTGGGAGTGTTTAGCCTGGACAAAAGGAGGCTCAGGGGAGACCTTATCACTCTCTACAGCTGCCTGAAAGGAGGCTGTAGCCATGGTGGGTCTCTTCTCCCAGGTACCAAATGGTCGGATGAGAGGACATTACCTCGAGTTGCAGTGGGGGAGGTTTAGAGTGGATATCAGGAAAGATGTCTTCATTGAAAGGGTTGTCAAGCACTGGAAGAGACTGCTCTGGAATATGCTGGAGTCACAAGGCCTGGAGGTGTTTAAAAGACACCTGTGGCACCTGGGGTCATGGTGCTGCTGTGGACTTGTGTTAACAGTTTGACTTGATGATCTGAGGAGTCATCTCCAACCCAAACGATTCTATGATTCTCCCATCCCACACCTCCAACTTCAGTGCTGTGGGGCTGCAACCAGCCTGTGCTTCTCAGCCTCCACTCCTTGCGCTACTTCCAGGGCTACTGGCAAAGCTCAACAGGAAAAGAGAGCCCAGAGTTTTATTTACTGAGAGCTGGTAACTCCTTCCAGGTCTTTTTTGAGACCCACCCACACACACTTGACAGGAAAAGAAGGGACCTCTTGCCACTCCCCAGCACATGGCCACTTTGGCCGCAGCCCACTAGCCAACCACCTGCATTTGGAGGGCTGGGGTCAGGTTAAGAGCCTATTTTGGACATCTTCATCTTCTTTCAGTGAGCAGTGATGTGTTTCAGCTATACCCCATTCACTATGAGGAGAATAAAGGTGACTTATGGCAGCTGGTGGCATTTGCAGGACATAGAGGGACTGCTGCATATTGGCTCCATGCTGACACAGGATCAGTGGTTGTCTGACAGATTGAGATAAGACTATTCCTTGTCAAGATGCTTCCAGGTTACTGAGAATGTAAGATCAAAGGCTGTCTGGAAATACTGCTCAGCACTGCTGGTGTCTTGGAAAAAGCCATGCACAGAAAAAAAAAAAAGGACAACAGCCAGCATGACTATTCAGAGCAGGAATTACAGTCAGGACAACTAAATCAGTAGGTCTTTAAGACTCAAAATAAACTTGAAGCTGCCTTACACCATTTCTCTCAGGACTCCTTCTGTGTACCTATAGAAAAGAGGGAGTCACTGACTTGCTGTTGTACTGTGCACTCTCCTGTGGTGCCAGAATGGTCTTCTGGCAGTCAAAGTCATGCAGGAACAGTCTCAGACGTCTTTCAAGTTGAAATTTGGGTCCAGCCTGCTGTGTAATGAGCAAAGATCAGGGAATCACAAAGATGCTTATGACCATTTTGGATTCTCTGAATTTGACTGGAGACTAAATGGATTAGACCAGAATCTCCAGTCTGCCCTCATTATTACACTAAAAATATTTTGCTGTAACTTTGCAGATGGCAAGCTTGACATAATATCCACTCCTTTATGTTTAGGTTTTAAGTTAGCCTTATAAGCAAATCTGTTATTTGCCCTACTATGGAAGCAAGGCAATGCAAAGACATTTACAGAAATTACATTTTGATATATATCAAGCAGCAATATGAAATTAATATAAAAATACATATATTTATGTTCTTTAACCAGCAGCTGGAGTTAATAATAACTGAATTTTGGAGTTAATTATAACTGAAGCTTGGGCTATTCATTTTTATGTTTAGGAAAAACCCCCTGAGGTTTCTGTGACCAGGATTTTATAGCCAAAGACAAGAAATTTCACCAGCTCTGGAAACATACATATTCCTGTCAAGTCAGTTAGAGACAGAAAATAATTTTGCAGGATCATGACCAGATCAACCTAAAAGGCGAGTTTAGTTTAGTCATGGAAGATCTCTCTCCTAACTCCTATATGTTGCAAACAGTAACAATCACTGGGAAAACTTAAAATATTCAGGGAGAGAAAGAAAATATTAAATAAATGGTTACAATGCTTCCATTCTCAAACCTGTCTAGATGCACAGCTACCACCAAGCAAAACCAGCAAATGGGAGACCTAATTCCTGAGAGATGAAATTTCTTTAGCCTGTGTTTGAGCTGACTAGAAAAAAAAGTTTTCCCACACAGCAGAATTTAAGATTTGTCTTCTCCTTCCCATTCCTTTCACCAGAATGGAATCCAAAATTTACAAAGACTTTTTGTGGAGCATGATGGTCATTCCTGGCAGGCAGGTCTGTGGAAGATCTCAATCTTTAGGGAGTCTGAGGTAAAGTGGCTGTGCTGTCCTTTTCGGCTTCTCAGGTGGGAGAGGCTTCTGTGTTTGCACTCTGCTCTCCCTCTGGCAAACAGTAAACACTGGACAAGAGGGATTATACAGGTTAAAGTTCACTGGAAAATAACTCTTGCAAAGCATTTTGATTCTGATGGAAAAGCATTTTCTTTTGCTGCATAAAAGGAAAACACGACCCCCACCCTGTAATGGCTCTGTTTTGTATGCAAGCAAACACAATTCCCCCCAACAATAGCTCTATTTTGCATGCAAGCATAGACAAATTTCCCTTTGTTATTTTTTTTTTTTTGTGGAGTACTTTCAATAGAAAAATGGTGTTTGATGCTAAGTGTTAGTGCAGATCCCTCACAAGTGTTTGTCGCTGGAAAGCTTGCACAGGAAGGAGGGATGTAGGGGGCTGGGCAAGTAAGTGGATAGACAAGCAGCTACCTAGAGGCAAGGACAGAAGAGGTAACTGTGGAAAACTTTTGTTTGAACTGCCCTGACCATTATTTCCTGGGGATGTAGTTAGAAGACCTTGTGTCCAGTTAGCTGCAGTCTGACAAGGGTCGATGACAGAGAAGCAAACAAAACATCATTCATAAAACATGTCCACAGTACCTGCACTGCAAACAAGTGGGTCAGCTGGCAGTGTAAGAAGAGCCAGCTGACAAGACCTGGAAAGTCAGAGCAGCTGCGCTCTAACCCCTGTTGCTATTTATTATTTATTCAATTTGTTCTTTTTAAGGTGGGACATGCAGAACAACACAAATTTCCTTGGCCTTTTTAGAGTCTGCTTGAGCAGACCAAGTGGATGCCTGTCAGTGGGCTTACCTCATAGGAGAGCACTTAGCATCATCAGCAAGGGGGGGTGTCAGGCTGGATTTGCAACATTTTCCAAACTGAGAGCCCTCTGAAGCGTGGGCTCACAAGGGAGGACACGTAGCCCTGGGTCCTACAGAGCAGGAAGCCTGTTGGAACAGTGCTGATCTCGCTCGCCTACAGCCATCCCTGAGGGTACGTACCCTGAAGCCAACCTTGTTAGCTGGAATGCTGCCAGGAGGCAAACTTAAACACCCACCAGGATAACCTACATCTGCAGCAAGGCATGCTTTGCTCATCAGTTGGCTGTGGTGAGATTTCTCACTGAATAAAGACGGTTTCTTTTCATGCTGGAGAGAAATAGCTGGAGAAGAAAAGAAAACAGACATTTCTCTTTGTAGGAAATCATGATTTTATTTTTTTTCACTGTTTGTCCTGCAAGTGGAATGATGTGAGCCTTCTCTGAAGAAGAAAGGACATAGCTGCAGTTAGCTTGGGAATAAATATGGTCCAGAGATACAAAATTCCTGGTCTCTGCACTAACCACAGCAACATGACTCCTGTTTCGTAGCTGTTTCACATCTGCCCAAAGAGAGGCACAGGCAGCTGGAGTTCACATCTGAGTGGAAAATAACATGTGCACATACCCATATGTATGCTGGAGAACCTTTGAAGCACAGACAAAGCCTCTGAGAAGTAAAAGGGAACACATCTCATGCTAGCATCAGCTGGAGGAGTTTGATGCAATCTTCACCCAGCAATGAAGCTGAGGATCTAGGTCAGGAATGCTCAGGAGTGGCAGATTGATGCCGAATTATGTAGACTAATTTTTTCTTTTTTTTTTTTTAGTATGTTGGTCAAACTGTTTGTGTAAAGGAGGGAGTAAGTGCTCTTTCCCTGAATTGGCCCTCATTGTGCATAGCTATTCCTCAAGAGAGTCTCGAGCTGGATTCATAAGTCTTAAATGGAGTAATTTTTAATCTGTTCAACACTTTTCCCCAAATTATCTTGGAAATGAATGCCAGACTAGCCCCTGCATGGCTGAGGGAGAGCTGACACATGGAGCCTGAGAAAGCTTCCTGAGGGTCTGTATCTTAACCAGCCATACAAACTACATCTTCACAACTGCAACTTGTGATAAAACCCAGCACTACTGGGGATTGATGACGTACTGACAGTTTCACTACAAGCTGAGTGACCCAACAGTCACACTTCAGCCTCAGCCACAAGTTCTCTGAAGTTTGTTGCCTGAGATTTAGTTTCTTCTCTTTGTGCTTAAGTCTCCATGTCTCTGTTTTTGTAGGTAAATAATGAAGCAGAAGCCACAGACTTTGAAGGAGATCCTGCAAGTATTTCACCCATGGATCACTGCCACGTTGTTACTGGGCTTCAATTTTCAGTGAAGCTTCAACTATGTTGTTGTCCCTGATGAAATAAGCGGTGTTGGAGAACAAATTCTTTTCCATTTTTTCTGCTCCTAAATGAAGTCTGGTTTTATTTCTCAGCACAATGCAGACCCTACATCTAGTTTACTTATGATTTATATTCTGTTGAAAGTTATGAGCCTTCATGAAGCCTACTGGCTAATAATTAATTAAGCTCATTTTAAGTCATTAATCTATTGTTCTGCATGATCTTTCCAGAAGACATTTAAAATGTCTGATGCAATGTTTATTCTCAGCCCTTTTGATGCAGGTCTTCTCTATAAATGCCTGTCTTTATTTTCCATTTGCATCACTTGCAAATGGTTATCTGTACAAGCCTAATGATTTACAGTAACCCTTCAAAAATAGGTACTTGAAGTGAACACATTTAAGATGATTTTTTATAAAAGAGTAGCATTTCACCCAAGCACCTTATGAACAGAAAGCCAAGTGCTCTAAATGCATCAGCATTATGATAGCCTAAACCCATTTGCTGTGGTATTGAGGACTGACACACAAATGACCCTGGGCCTCAGTACATGGAAATTACTTGTAAGTACTCTATATTTTCCATCCCTCAACATGCTCATCTCATAACTCTTTGGTAGACACTCCTTTGAGCTGGCTCTAACATTATCAGGGGAAATTCTGAGATCTCTGCTGGAGCTCTCCAATTTGCAGCTGCGTAGCTGACCCATTTTTGTTTAGGACGATGTGTCTTTGGTTATAAAACCATCATTCTTTATAAGCCTCTTCCAGGGGGATAAATGGATGTATTTTTTTTTACTCTATGCGACATTTTTAAACAGAGAGACAGATACTCCTTGCCCAGTGTTTTTTCAATCTCCATTTCATGAAAAAGGAAGATATTTGGCATGGAATTTCAATTTGATTTATATTCAGAATTTCTCTCAACATATTTAAGTCTAGCTGATATCAAAATATGAACAACAGCTTTAATCATTATCATGGGATTTAATAGTGAGAGAGGATGTTGGCTTTCCTCATTATTTCATAACTTCTTATAAACTGCATACCAAATTAACTAACTTTCAAAATAAATTACATTGAAAACCTTTAGGAAAGAAGACCTTGAAACAATATCCTGCCACAACTTCTGTGGATCCATCCAATCTTGGTGCTGTCTGTCATTGCTATACCTTAAAAGTAACAATGTTGTGAAGTAAAATATCACTGAACTGCTAAGTCTCTCTGCTAGGCAGGAGTCCTCTGAATTTATGCTGCATATGTCACTCAAGATCATTTTTTTGTGTGTGTTTATTAACACTAGTGAGTCAATTTCCCTTTGAAAATGGGAATATTTCTCTATTTCAAGTCATCAGGAAATAATGTCTTTTCTCTTTGGAGGCCAAGATCTTTAAGAATGGAGAGAATGCAAATCAGTGAAAAGGATTTGATTCTTATTTGCCAAGGGGAGGTTCCCATCTTTTCTCACTAAAGTGCATTAGGATTTTTGCTATTGACTCGCCTGAGAAAAGGGCCAGACCTTAATTCGAGGGAGGGGAGAACATTCAGCTCTTTTGTATTGTTAGCTAAAATAAAAATGCTTCAGCTAACTAAGCTTGCGGCCGTTTGAAGAAGCAGCTTAGCAAGAAATATTCTCAGTTTTGCAAAGTTGTTAACCCTTAGAAATTAGGGGGTCTTGCCCACCACAGCGGCAAATCTACACAGGTGATGGAGGGGCTTCAGAACCTCCTGTACCCCATGGAAGCCAGATCTAAACCCATCAAGGAAACTTGAGAATTTAGATCTTGTTAAGAGAAGGAGATTCAAACCTTACAGGTTATTGAGATTATGCCTGCTGCTACCACCAGCCTGGGGGGTCTCCTGGCAAAGAACCAACCAAACCAACCAACAAACCACCTTCCTCTTTTGCCACCCGTCAGTGCGAACAACCTGCACTTGGGTACAAAGATTACATTCTGGTCTGACCACTTGGATAAGGTGTTTTCCAGTAGTTTCTCTAGTCAGTCAGTCTGAACAGTCACATATTTAGGCTAAAGTGTTTCTTTTATTACCTTCAAGGTGGAACTGGGAGCTCTAATTCCAGCTCAGGATGAGGTGGGCTAGCTATATGATAGAATGATACTCCAGATTTTTACAGCTGCTGAATATAAAATTGATAATGGCTACCTTCCAGCTCAGGCAAGGTAATTGCAATGTTTATTTTCAATGTGCAGTTTGTCACTTTCCCCTTCAAGTCAATCTAGCCCCTCTTAGTCCCTTTTCTTTTTGCCTTTTCAGTGGGTAACAGATGTAATGTGAAGGCTGTGTTTAACACCAGAATTTCATTGTACAGGAGCATTGGGCTCAATGTAAAAAAACCAAAACCATAAAGTAGCTCTAATGAATTAGGTTATGAACAATGGAAATTAAGACACTGCAAGAGGAGATTAAAAAATAAAAGTAGAAACCCTTTAAGGCTATTACAAATCATAGACCATATTTGTACCATCCAACTCAGTGTCATATAAGGACTCACACAGGAAATTTCTAGCTAAGAGTGCATGCAATTCGCACTAGTCCCCTAGTTCCCTATTCGGACTAGTCCCAAAAAACCTACTCAGGAGTATCTGTAGTTGTCTTTTTGAAGTTAAGAGTCCTGCCTAGTAATGTTCTCATGTGGGAATCCACAAGTGGGCTTTAGAGCAGTCATGGTCTCCACTGATAACCAGACACCCAGTGGACATCTCCTCTGATTCTCATACTTACATTTCAGAGCATCTGCTGGTCAGGAGGCACTGAAATGTTTGCCAGGATACAAGCATAGCCCAAGTGTACATTTATGTCAGCCTGCTGGTTTTAAAAGACCATGTCCCTTCAAATTGCTCATCAGTTTTTAAAAACTTAGAGTTCTACTTGTCAGTAAACACGCCAGGTGGTTCATGAAATGTAACCTGCAACTCAGCTGCTGACAGGGGATATAAAGCTGCATGATATCTGTCTTTATCACTGCAGGAAGATTTGTGGAGTCACTGCTTTCATCTCATGGTAGTTACTGCATTGACTTTTTAAAGAGTGAATAGTTTTCTCTGGCTTTGGTCACTAGTTTCTGAGAAAAACTATTAAAATTCAACGAAGTTTTGCCAACTGGACCAGCTAAGGATGCTTCCTTCTATTTGCTCTAACAGCTCCTGAAGGATATGTGATTCAAATTCCATTGGGATTTCTCTTATATCTTTGCAGTCAAAAATATCCCTGTATTTTCTTCCACTTTTCCCAGAGCAACATAAGAGCTGTGTGCTAACATGTGCTGAAAAAATGTGTTTCAAAAAAGTAGATTGCAAATATCCATTTGAATAACTTGGATTTATTTCAGCTACATCTCCAACATCTTTAATTGTATTTTCCAGTAAAGTTCTTAGGACCTTGTTTGCAAAGGAGTAAGCTGGTATGGCAAGCTGCCTTGTAAAATCTGAAGTTTCTTGCATATTCTTGCAAAAACAAGCCCAAGAGCTAACAAGGTTTGAAGTGACAGCTGTGGGGCAAGAGCTATATTATGTTAAATCACACAGCAAGAGCAGAGAATTGCCACAGTGATCTATTAAACGTGGAAGGAATAATATCTGTAAAGGCCTCGTGCTGTAAACCAGAGGCAGCTGGAGCAGAGACACTGAAGGGAATAGAGGTGTGTGTAACCCCTCATCTCCAAGTGGTTGCTGAGCACCAAATGGTACCAAAACCAAAACCAGCCTAAGCAGAGTAAGGGTCTTCAGGATCTCTCTCAAAGCCAGAACTCACCAGAAATGTGGAAGGCAACAGAAGGAAATTCGGGAGGTACTTTTCCTTGCATTTGTGAAGAGGCAGGGCAAGTAGGAATGAAGAAATTCTGAAGGTAGCTTTGTTCCTGACAGCAGCTGGTTCTCCAAAGCTTGTTGCAGTCAATAATTTCCTGTTAAGCAGAACAGAGGCTGACTGTGAAGTTGCAGTGCAGAAATGTGAGGAACCCTGAATTCCATGTAAAAATGAAAACATATGTGTATGATTGGCTCAGAGTAAGCAAACTCTTGCAATTTTGAGCAGAGCACTGTTTTACAGCAGAATGAGCCCTAATGTGAGCTGGGAAGAAAATTAAGAGAAACTACTGGAAAACCCAGAGTGAAGCTGAACAAAACTCTAATAAAGTGCTGGTTAATCCATGTTAGTGAGGAAGGAGGTCACTTGGCACAGTCTCCAGAGGGAACTCCACAAGTCTTAGACACAGGATTGGTTTGGTAAGTGAAGAAGTCACCAGAACCCCAACACCTTCAGGTAAAAAGGTGTGCAGAGCTCTGCCTTGGATCAAAACAAGAACATGGAAGCTTGCATACATTGGACAACCTAGAGGTAAAAAATGGTGTCCAAAAAAAACCGAAGTTCAAAAAAGGCAATGGGTTGGACCATGTCTTTAATTGATTGTGGACATTCTCAGAGTGTGGCCAGCACAGGCAAAGGATGACAATTATGCCTCTAGCTCATCTGAACTCCACAGAGCAGCAATGAATATGAAGACTGTCAACCTGAAAGTAAATATGACAGCTATTATTTCAATTTCAACACTGACACACAAACCACTGTTCCCAGAAACTATAATAAAAGAGCTTCAAGAAAAGCCTCAGAATAGAAGATAAATGGATGGAGAGGGATATTTACACATCAGCCAGAGAAGTATTTTTCTGTAGCAGCACTGTGTGCACTGTCCTGCTGCACTTGGAGACTGCCACACCAGAGGGATGCTCGTGGTACAATATGGCACTGTCACAACAAATGACTTGCTACTCCTTGACGTTAGTTTGCATGTACCAGAGGAGACAAACAAGTTCAGGTGTCAGTAGCAGCACAGACTAACTGGACATTGTTGTTAAGGTAGGGTAGTAGACAGGCTTGGACGCTCCTGGAATCCCATGCTATGTGAACCCTTCTCACTTGTCATTCACAGGGAGCTCTAGGGAATACCTCCGTGGCATCAGGCTGTTCAGAGATCTGTGCTCTGCACTGCCTGGGCACTGTCTAGAGCACAGGGGAGAGTGGGAATGAAGCAGTCTTTGCCAAGGTCCTTGCTGCAGAGTGGTGACTGAACAGCACAAGGAGCTTGAGCTCATATGATAAACAGTTTCTGTTCTTCCACAGTTCTCCAATTAGTATTCTGCTGTAGCCACACCTGGGGTTTTAGAAACCAGATCACTCTTGCAACTGAAGCAGAGCAGTGACTAAAGTTCCTCTTGCTGAGCTGAACAGTAAAGCTAACTGGAAGAAGTCTGCTTTTTGTATTAGTTTTTTTCCAAAATGAAATGCTCCCGTGAAAATAAGTGGAAATTTCATGTCTTTATCAACATCTGAAAAGTAGAAGACCAGCTTTCTTTTTTCAGTTATAAGTTTTGGATTTCCACTCTTTTGAGAATGATAAAAGTTCTTTTTGGCTATGAAAGAAATTGCAAGAGAAATCATTAGCAGAGATCCTCACCCAGCTCAAATGCCATTTTTCAAGAAGCTCTACCTTTTTTCCCAGCTTTCATCTGATGGCAGTGTTAAACTAGGCAATCTGTAAAATTTGGTAGCTGTTGTCATTTGTGATAGGAGTTGTTCAGAGGCATTGTATCTGTTGAACACATCAATTTCTTCCATTAATTAGCATTGATGTACAAGTTTCATCCAGGTGTTGAATTGGTGTCCAGCAGGCCCTGAACTTTCTGAAGTTGTTTACAGTGACTGAAGCTCTTTGGCTTGTTCCTCCAACATTACTTCCTTGCTGGCAGTGGTGGGTTTGAATAAAGCAGGCAGCTGAGTGGATGTTCTGTAAAATCACGTCGAATTAAATGGAACTGATAAATTCCATTTTCTTTTACAAAAAAGAAAATGGAATTTACAATGGAATTTACCATCTGGAAGGTGCTGTTAAGCAAAGCACAGCTGATATTATGCTCTGGATGGCATAAAGGGTTTTAAGAAGTGGCTGGAAAGAACACACGTGTGCATAGCTTAGCATATAGCATAGCTTTCAGTTACATCCAGAACAGCCTCTCTATTCATAGCCACAAAATAATTAATCAAAGAAATGCTATCAATAACTTCCAGGCCTTAATTTAACATCACTACCACATGCACAAGGCATGCTGAGGTTGTTGGGCTGTATGTCACCTGGAAGTTTATAAAATATGTCTTCTGTCAGCCACTGGCTCCTGCTTGCTTTGCAGATCAGCGTGAAGATGTTTTGATGAGTAAAACACAAATGACCCGTGTTGCACCTGTCTGACACAGCCTCTCCCAGGTAACAATAAACTGATTGCAACTACACCATGAAGGAGCTGAAGTCTCATCATTATAACAGGGAAGAAAATTGCTCACACTTGAAAACCAGGGTCTTTTAAAGTCTTCTCTTCCCTTGTTTGATAATAGCCTCATTTCTTTAGTTTTCCCTGTGAAGTCCCACCTAATTTTTCTACTGAGACAAAAAGAGTGGAAGAAGTGTGAATACAATCAGTTCTTGTATATTGCTACCAATTTTCTCTGCATAAAACATAGGTCATACGTGACTCTAAAAGGCAAAGATTTGGGCATGATAATTAAGTAGTACGACTGGATGCTAGGATAGGGTATTTAATCACATAGGAATAGTTGCATACCTCATTGACTATGAAAATGCTCCCTGTGTGCTTTTTGGGGTGTGCCCCACATTGCCAAGCATATATTATCCTGCAAATATTGATAGTGAGTAATTTAAGATCAATAGTTGCCTTCTTTTGAGAACACCTCAGACATGATGGTTACCTTTCCGCCTTATTGGACTTGCACTTTTGGGGCCATTTACTCAATCTTTGCTTGCCAGACTGGGAACTTCTTGAACAAATACAGTTCACTTTGTTCATCTTGATATACCCTCATAGAAGCCATTAATTGCCCAATGAGCCCAATGGACAATTAATGGTTTCTGTGGGTATTCCATCAAACTGGTTACATATGAAGCTTCTAAATGGAGCATGGCATGAAGTTCAAAGAATACACAGAGAGGAGGGGTGTTCTGATTTATACATCCAGCTTTTTCCACTGATTGGAGTCAGTGGAAAACTGAACCCCAGAGGGTTTTATTATACATAATTATTCTACAGAGGGTGACCCCAAACACTGACAGCCTGAGGACCTGTCTACAGTGTGCCAATAGGATGCATGAAAGAGTGAAACCTCAGGGCTTGGATTAGAGGGAGGTACATTGGCAAGAGCAGGATGCTCAGAGGAGCTGCCTGAGGTACCTTGGGCACATTTACGTGAAAACTCCAGTATGGGCATTCACAGAATTGGGAAACAGCTGAGAAAGACTGCTTAGGACCCTGCTTTTCAGTCATTCTTGAAATGAATGCAGTCAGATGTTAGTCTTGGTTACTAATTTTTGCCAGCTGTTGGAGTGGAATGATAACTCCTTTATATATATAGAATAAAAGATGAATACATGTATGTATATCTATATATATATATATGAAGTGACCTATGGAGTTTCATGTATAGTCTTTCAACTTGTCTTAATTCAGAAGGAAAAATATATACAAAACAGATGTTATTTCTGATGTAAAATGAACAGTGGCTGTTTCATTACAAACCAAGCAGTCGCAAATATGCTGCCCTTCTTTTTATCAGCCAATATTTCAATTGGCATTTGTCTAAATCTTCTTTCTTCTTTTTTTCATTAACCTCTTGGTAGTCACAAACAAAAGGTCTGACTATTTTTTTCCTCCCTCAGGTTCCACTACCATATACTACTATGTTTCTACATAAATTTGTGTATAAGTTATGTATGTAGGGGTACATCATACTAAGAGCAAAGAATAAACTAAAGAATAAAGCACAATATAAAAAACCCCAAAACCAAAATTGAAAACCTACAAAAACAAACTCCATTCATTCAAAAATGAATAAGTAATTTATTGCTTTTGGGTACTGAATGCCAGAAAATTCTGGAATCATAGAACATCTCCATTGTTTATGGTTGAGTAACTCTTCTTTTTTAACTTATTAACTGGAATAATGTAGATTGATGCTACAGAAATTGACATATGGAAATATCTTCAGACAAAAGTAATCACTTAGTTCAAAGAGCACTAGTGAATTCACAACATTACCCTGGTGCATATTTAGACTGAGCATCTTTTCAGTTGTGTATAGAACATGTGTTGTCCTTAGGTAAAAGTAGAAAATATGTGCAAATACATATATGAAAAATATAAAAAAAGGAAAAATATGCAAGCTGAAAGCAAAACCCCTGCTAGGCTTTCAGTCTACTAAAACAAAGTTGTTTTAATACATGTTAAACAAAAAAAGCCAAACCATGTTATCTTACATTTTCCTATTTCCCTAATGAGACTCGGATTGTCCTCATCTGCTTTTAATTCTGAGTTTGAAAACCTGAAAAACTTATCTTCAAAATCAGAATTATTTATCTCTAAGATAAATGTTGTCTTTGTGTATTGATGGAAAAATGGGCCTCCAATACACAAGGTGTGATAAGTGGGACTACTGCTAAATTCTTTTCTTGGTTGCCATCCCACCAAGTGAGTCATATTTAGTCAAGATTTTGCCTTTATTACACGCTTGGGGTCAGTATCCTGGAGATTCAGTGGTTACTAATGGTTACTTGGACAGAGAAGTGAAGGAAAAAGGTAAGGCAGAAAAAAGCATACACATAAGACATATTTTTCCAAGTCTTGCTGTGAGACTGCAAGAGTGAAAGCTGAAAAATCTTCTCATTCCCTCTCTGACCTCCAGTCTCTGTCTTTTGGGGGCTGAAAAATGCCCTTTTAGTGGTCTCAAAAAAGGTGAGTGATGATAACTCCCTTCTTGAGCAATCCTAAAAAGTCCTGTGGCAGCAACTCAGGAAAAAAAGCAAAGATCTAATTTAGATCCAGCATCTGTGAAATAACAGGTTGGGGACAGTATACTCTAGGTGCTCACCTCCTCAGTCCCTCAGCATCCAGCTGTATAATCCATGCTGTAAACAAAAGCAATGAAGGAAGCAGCCAAAGAAAAGATAGATTCTAGGTACAGCTAAATTCAATAATTAGTCTAATCATATAATATTAATTTTTCTGTATTTCATGTAATTGTCTCTTCCAAATGTCTGCTCATGAATCTGTCTGGGATTCAGATCATGTTGTTGTTTCATGCCACTACCATTTGATCTATTAGCCCAAAAGTTTTATTAATGGTTAAAGGACTAAGTGAATTGGCCACTTAAACACATGCTTCCATTTCAGCAGCTTCACCAGATGACCATTTTACCCGAATGACTGTGACAGGAATTAGAGCTGCTGCAGCTCCCTCATTCATCATTGCTCATTGACCTTTAACTGCAGCCAAACAGTATGGAGCTGTGGTTAAGGTGTCCAGGGGGACTGTGAGTTGAGAGAGGAGGGGATGGAGTAGAGAGCAAGGAGGGAGAGGAGAAGGTTATTCTCTTTTCAGGTGACACTGACCTCCTTTGAAATCAATCACAAAAATACCACGACACCGAAGGTGTGTGGACCGGAACGTTGCTGTGCAATTAAGTGCTGGGTCTTGCCATTTGAAAAGAATATATATTTCTCTATTTAGAACACTGAAATGAATGAGCTCTGTTAATGAAAGAAAGTTATGTGGGAGTAAAATAGTCCTTGGGACTAGAATCCTGTTGCCAGCTTAGCTCTCTGCTACACAGTTTTGCGGCTAATCTGGGCACACAGAAAGGGTTTCCAGCTGCTCTGTGCTTTCCCTGTGGAGGGATTTTATTGAGTGCTTGTGTATACATGTGTGGCAGCACCTCTTTCAAGCACTGCATGCAGCAGCCAGGGAGGCTTATTGGTGGGTCTGGTTTGTTGATGGGTTTTTGTTTGGTTTATTTGAGGGTTTTGTTTGTGTATTTGGTTTTTTTCTTTGTATCCCAGAGGAAACAGCTGTGGAAAAGATTTTGGTGTAGACCTGCAGGCTTCTTATGCCAGTTTTTTCGAGCTGTTTGTTATGTTTGAGTTAATTTGTCCCATGTTTAGAAAATGTGGACTCCTAAAGAATGTAGATGTGCATGAGAAACATTAAAAATAAACAAATATTTCAGTAATACCACCCAAACTGTCCTCATGTTGTTGGATAAAATAAATCATTGTGGGTATTTTCAGTGTGATGAACCAACACTTGGGAACATATTCCTAAAGGGGATCCCTTCAGCATAGGCTAAGATCCACTTTGTTACTTGAAGTCAATGAAAACACATTTGCAAGTAGGAGCTGCTCACACATATTTGGTGTTCAGTGAGGGAACTTGTACCAGAAGCCAACAGATGAGGTAAAACCTCAGACAAGTTGTATTAAAGGTTGGGTTTGTTATCTACTAGGAAAAAGATAGAAATTTATTTATATCTAATAATGCTGGCCTGAAAGTCCAGTTTTTTAATAAGTAAAAGTTCCTGAAAGCAATTATATAAAATCTCCATCTTTAGTATGGTTTTCATTTACTAAATAGCTTCTTCCCCAATTGCTCTGTTTGAGCTCAAGGCTTCAAAAGTTTGCAAGAAGCAGTCATTTTTTCACATGATTAACACACAAAAGGAGCAGACAGGCAAAATGGCATCCTCTGTTCCTTCAGCATTTTTAAATAATTAGTCCATTTGATTTTAATGTAAAATACATTTTTCAATTTCATTGTAAGAACATGATACATTTATGGAAAAAGCCCTTAAGTACAGCTTTTACTCCCAATCAAGCCACCTATTTCTTCCCTTTTTTCCCTTTCCTTACTAGATTATTTCTGTACCCTACACCAAAGGACAAGAATCAATCATCTGTTTCATGCTGAAAGCTGCATTTCACTATATTAACTCTTTTTTTGCATCATTTCCAGGGGCAAACCCTGTGTTGTTGTGAGATGATCTCCAGTGAGGTTAATAAGCTGGTCTGCAAGTAGAGAGCTGCACATCCAGCCTTGCTTTTCCTAGGCCATATAACTGAAGTAGTTTATGATATAAATATAATTCACAGATTGCCTTTCAATTTGCTGATAATTCTGCCACTGTAACTATTGCTGTATTAGTTAATGCTTTGTATATACTGATTTTCTAAATTGCTGTTTTACTTTTTTCTTTCCTTTTTTTTTTTCATTCCCACCGATTTGATTTTACTTCTTGCTATATGCCAAAGGCAGGTTTCAGTCAATAATGGATAAGTTTTAAACTTACTTCTCAAATAGTTCCTGTGAATCTAGTGGCCAAAAATCCATATTTCTAGCAGAAGAGTCTTTGCTTTATTTCATGTACAGGATTTTTTTGCACACACATTGGTTTGTTTGCAAACATTGGTACCATCTAACTAAAGACATTCCTAAGAGACCAAAGCTGTGTTTTTTAGTACATCGTTATCATGGTTTCACTTACAGGGAGGAGTAGGATTTCGTCACCCCAGATCCAGTGTCACTGTAAAATCCATGCCTTCAGTTTCAGTGAAGGAGCAGAAATCTGCTGCCTGCACTGATTCTCAGTGTTTATACTGAGCATAACTGTGATTTTCCATGTTGACATGAGATTCAGTGTGCAGTCTGTGGAAGAGGCTGGGAGATCAAGGCAGGAACCCAAAATCCAAGACAGCATGTGGTGCCAATAGAGAAGGGACTCCGAGGCTGCAGCTCAAGACGTAGGTATGCAAGAGGATGTATTTCCTTAGCAAATGGGCTAGGTAAACATCTGCAGCCTGTCAGTTGGATAGGAGGGAGTGAAGAGCAGTCTTTAAAGTTTATCCTTAGTGCAAACAGATTAAGTGCAGCTTGCTTTTATTTCTGTCATCTACATCTGCGTAATCCATGTCATTGAAGTTGGGTTTCTGGTTTGGATTTTGTAAATCTAAGTAATCTGCTTTGAACTTTCACCTAACTTCAATGAAGAATTACTTCGAGGTCACCATCTAGCACCAAGGCATTCTGTGGCTGTCCTCAGAACCACCCCTACGCACACCTGGCAGTTGCCTCCTTTTCTCCGTAATACTCAAAGGCAGGAGGAGACAAGCCTGTGTAGCACGCAGTAGTCTGTGTTGAGAGTTAACAATACTAACATAAGAAGAAAAAAAGTCTTTCTCTAACCAGAAAAACTCTGGCATGTGACAGTGAATGTGGCAGCTGATCTGCCTCATTCTGCAGAGTCCTAGCAGAGCTGGGAGGCACCATTCAGGGCACATCAATAACACCTCAACACTTACTATTGATCAGAGCAAATCACCAGCTGAAGAAGGAAAGTTTGCATACCTGCTGTTATCAGCTCAGTCTGGAAATGAGTAAATGTGCAGAAACAGTGAAATTATTTTTCCTTGTCTTGATTGCATTTTATAAACAAAAAGCCTTAGAAACAAAACCAGCCTATAAAATCCTTTGTCATTATTTCCTTCCTGTTTCCCTTCCAGCCCAGCTAGTGCATTTGCAGGCAGGTGAGCTCTTTGGAATAATTCCCCCACGTAGGAAAGTATGGATGTTATGAAATATTACTGCAGTCCAGTTATCTCTGAAATGCTGATCTGCCTGGCTAACATGGAGCTGAAATTCAGTTACTCCTTTTGACATGGAGTCACTGGGGAATTTACCAGATGAACTTCCTTGACAAATAGCTACCACCCACTCAATCCATCACTTCAGGGAAGCTGGACTGCCTCACACTTTTTCCTTCCTATGCTTTTTTCTTTTGTTCTGCCTCTCAGAAAGATCAAGGGGTAGTATCCAAACCAATATTCAAAGGTATGTGATTTAGAGCACCAAACATGTAACAGAGATATTTCAAAATTGCATATTATACAGTAATCATGTACTCCAGAATTTTCTCCTTTTTAATACAGAAAAATCAGATAGAACTCTTCATTAATATTTTAATTGGCATAAATGTTGAGTTCCCAACTATCCACATGGTAATTTACACTTCTACTGTAGCTGGTGGGAGGTGGTTTGTTTTTCTTTGTGCTAATACAAGGATCTCACTTCCTGCTACAGGAAAGCTGCAGACAACAGTTGCACTGCATGAGTGAAAGGCACAAAAGGAAAGAGAAAATATACATGGATTCATTTTTCTAAAATCTAGAAGAAAAATATGTGTTAGTCTAATATCTCTCATGTCAGGCAGATTAAAGTAGCTGAATAGCATTTTCACTGAACCACGGAATGGCTGACTTTGGGAGACATCTTTGGGGATCATCTGGTCTCAACCCCCTGCACAAATGAATGAATAACTCTCAGCCTTGTCTTAGCTATGCAGCCATTGGTGGAAATTTTTAAAGAATTGATACATAAAAAGGAATTTTTCTGTTCAGAACCTAGCCTGAGATGAGGGAGGGGATTCTCAGCAGATATGCAACATCTTGGAAAATTAGGTAACCTACAGATTTCCCAGCCTATAGGTGTGGTACTTCCCCACAAGCTCCTGGGATATCCACGAGAGCTACCATGCCAATATCTTCTCCTGCAGGGCGCTGGAACTGCTGTGGATGAAGCATGGCTGGAAGGGGGCTGATGAGGGAAAGCCTGGTCTGGCATAAGGCTCCTCCCTTTGGTCCTTGGCACACAGGGAGAACAGGATGCCCCGGTAGAGTTCAGTGAGTGTCAGGGTCCTGGGTTTGGAGACAGGGAAAGCCTGGACCCACAGCTGGTGTGAGCCTGGAGAGGGGCTGCCAGAGGGGAGGGAAGGCTGCTGAAATTGCTCACCTTTCAAGGCCCAGGGCTGACCAGTCCCACGGAGCTCCTCTCACACACTTCCCAAACCAGGTGCCCTCCCCTGCACTTCCCAGACCAGGTGCCCTAGTCCCCTTGCTGCCTGGTGTTTCAGCAATGACAGTTTTTCCTTCTACTTTCCTCAAGAATCATAAGGATTGCTTTTCAAAGCATGTGAGTTTTGTCGCTGCATGGTTTTGCTGTTGTTGGCAGCATTGCTGTTGTTTTTCAGGCTTTTTTAAGGGAATAAAGGATATAGGATCGTGGGGTTTGCCTGCATGTCTGTCTCTCGTCTCTTTATTTTCTTTGAGCCCTGTGGCAGATTTCAACCAAATGGGACAGAGGGTTAAAGCTCTCCCAGATAATTAACAAATGCCATGAAAATAGACAAATGGGTAGAGGATACAGATGCTGTAAATGCCCTTACTGTGGGAAAAGCTGCTGAGTGGTATCCCACATCATCAGGCACTAGAGCAGCCACATGGGAAAAGGGCCCCTGTAAATGCCCCAAACACAGAGTTTGCTTCAGCTGCGTTTGTGTTTCATGCATGCCAAGGCCAACCACTTGTAAGACAAAGTTCCAAAGAAAGCAGGATTAATTCCTTCTGTGCGCAGCTAGCTATTAGTTTTCAGATTGGAGCCCCCTCAAAATGTTCCTTGGACTCAAATGTTGACATTTTTAAGAATGCTTTTATCTACCTGTAAGCAGGTATGATGAGGTGATTCAAACAGGAAAAATGGCCTTATTCTCCTCACAACCACTTTACCTACAGAAAGATCTGTACTTCAAACACTTAGAAAAATGGGCACAGGTATAACACTGCCAACTCAACTGTACCTGGAAAGAGAATTGGATGTAAAGCTGCGTATGTTTGGTGTGCAGGACTCAAAAACAGAGAGTGAAGTTCAGCTGAAGAATTAGGAGAATCTGCTCCTACCACAGCACAGTGATGCCCTATCCACGATGGAGATGCAACAGTTCCCCCAGATGAAGTGGGGGATAAATGGCTGAAGGTAGCATGATCAAGAGCTCTGCATATTTTAAGTCAACCCCTTTGTTAAATATTCAGCTCTCATGGCATCCTGGAATAACACTGAATGAAAATTGCACAGGGAAAAATAAGGCAGGAGAGCCCTTCTGATCAAACATTCCAGTTGTGCATGGATGTATCTGAGGCACAGCTGGGGCCCAGTGTCAGATGGTTCTGGCTGGTTTTAGGAATACAATAAATTCCAGCATCAGACAGATGATCTGAAAATTTAGAAGATGCCAGGAAGGTCGTTTGCAAACCCCTTTTTGGGGTTCTGAAGCTTATCACCCTTGCTCCTAGATTTCTGCTGTGCTGAAAACTTAGCATGGGTTTTGTGGGATTTTAGCCACAGTCCAGAGGATGGAGGTTAGAAAATAGACACCTCTTGGCTCTGTAGCCCATAATCTGGGGAATGGTTTAGATCTGTGGCTCAGCCCAAAGTTCAAGGGAGTTAGTAGAGTCAAACTTCCTTCTCTAGCCCAGCTCCCTTTGAAGAAACATTTTAAAATAAAAGCCTTTTCTGAATGGCCTGTGCAGAAGAAAGACTCAGTTGTTTTCACAGTATCAACCATGTCTTCAATATTCTGGGTTATTTCCAATATTTCTGCTAAAAGAAGAAAGAGAAAGCCTTCTTTCAGTCTCTGTTTTAGCTCAGATTTAGCTCTGGTCGTGCACTCTGAGTGGGTGATTTCAGGTTACCTGCTCTCTGTGCCACGACACGGCTACACGCAAATCACTGTAGTATTTTAGCACATGTTCGGTACCAACAAGCCAGCATAAGCAAGTGGAGAAAACAGAAGCTTAATCATTACTCCATGTTCCTGGTGTATAAAGAGAGATACTGTCCACCCACACAGTCTGTGATCCATGCCAAATCTTTTGCAAACTTAGGGCTCTCGTTCAGTTTCTCTGACTTACGCTTGTGCATCCTTCCTGGCTCCCGCTGTTTTGGTGATGTAATGAGCTCACTGACCAGGAGCTACTCTGACTCAGTGCACAGAAAAGAGGGGCTAGGGATGTAAGGCTGAGTTACAACTGATGAGGAGGAAGGTCCTCTCACCCAGAGAGGCTGAGAACAAAACCTCTTTGTACCTTTCTGGGCTCCCTGAGGAGCCATGGTGGCTTAGGCTTGGCAGGAAGTCACCAGGCTGTACACAGTCACACAGAGATGTCCACTTAGGACCAATTTCCTTGTGTTCCACTGGCCTGCTCATTATTGCCAATGTTTTAAGAGCTGCTGCATCTCTTTCCTCTCTGTGTGAGTGCTTCATAATCCCCCAAGCAGAAAATGGGTCTCTTCTGAATGAAACCTGAAATAAGGCCATGGTGGCATCACTTCACTAAAAAGGTGCCAAGATGAGATGCTCAGGAGATTCAAGAGCACTCCTCTACTGTCCTTGTTAGAAATAGATCACTTAAAATATTGTGTTGGGTTGTAATCATGAATAGACATGTCTCAGGAAGTGGAGAAGTTTCAGATCAAAATAATTCATCCACTGCAGACACATTGATTAAGAAAATGCTTTTCACTTTACGAAAAAGAAAAAAACAGAAAAGAAAAGAAGCAAGAAACACTGAAGCAGAGTGATAGACCTCTTAACAGCAAAATCAGGAACCTTACATCAAAGTCACCTCATGTCTTAGAACATAGGCAGGCACTATTCATTTCAAGGGAAAAATCACCTAGTAACATGAATAAAGGAGTATTGGAAAGGATGTCTATGTAAAAGAGTGGTAATGAGTGAGTGCATCCAAAATAGCTGGAATGCTATGCTTGCCCTTCTCCTTAGCCATTCTTACAGTCCTGGTTAACTTGTAAATTAGAGCATCATCGATTCCCCTCAAAACTCAAAAAAAGTTGAGAACTTTTGTTTCCACAAGAACTTTTTATAGGAGACACAGGCTCATTCACTCATTTTTCACTGCTATAGCCATGGAATCTGTACTATTTACAATGCAGATAGTCTTGGAAAAAAGCAACTATTAGTAAGACTTTGACTGTCTCATTTTTTCTGTGGAAAAATGTGAAGGCAGGCTTTTTACACTGGAAGTTATGGTCAGGAGAGAAAATGATGAATTAAATCAGCCTTGCTGAAGGTTGATATCTGATGTGCTAGAGGACTAAGGAACCTAATCTACTTGCTTGTGAATATACAAAGGATATAAGGATTATCAGCAAGGACAAAGGAGGGGCATTCTTAATCTGACATAGATATTGTTTGCAGCTTGTCTGCCTTCTGAGGGTTTGAGTGTTCATGCAGACATCTACAGGTTTGCTTGAACTTAGAAATCTCACTGAGCTTTTATATGTGAGAGTAACATAGCTGACTCATAAGTAAATGGGGTCAGCCATGCAGGACTTTTTATTTCAGTTTCTTTCTCCTTTCTTGCTCTCTAATTTCCTATTGGTGAGAATATTTTGTTCCTCTATGGTTCCTACTGATCAGGGTCAGTTTTCTCCTTGCACACTGTGGTCCCTTATCAATACCAGGGTAAACTCGGCCACTGATGTCACTGAAGACTGGTTTAGACCTTTATATGTAATCGTATTATTGATCTAGAAAGATAAAACAAGCAAAGGAACATAAAATCTCACAATACTAATATATATAGTTATAATAATAATAAACAGAAAAACCATAAATTGAGAAAAAATCTGCTAAAACACTGGTTAGGAAATATGCATCATTAATTCATATATGCTGAGAGAGATTATGAGGTCACATACAGATAAAGAGGCTTTGAGATTACGAGGTTGGTCTGATGATAAAGCAACAATCCAATTTACTATTAATTGGTTTTAATGAGTACCCAGAGAGCCTGCTTTACTGCAGGACCCAATCCTCCTATGCAGTGCAACATCTTTAATATGGAAACTTAGGGGAGATGTACATTGCAACAGGACCAGGAAGATTGTAACTCTACCTATTTCTTAGCATCTTAGGGAAGAGGGCACTATGGACTGTACATTACACAAGATTGTAAAGAATTGTTTTGATTAAATAAATATTAAAATGTAGATTTCTTGTCCATTTTGTTGAAAGCATCCTTTTAAACATTTCGGCATTGCTATAGTGAATCAACTCCAGTTTGCAAGGTCCTTGACACAGATTTTCTTTAATATTTATTAATACTATGTATTTTGCCTTTTAAGGTCTGTTATGAATAAAGTACTTTTGTCTCTCCCCCCCCAGCTATAGACACAAGTTGCATCGTTGAGCATTTTAAGACAACCCTAAACAATGCCAGGGCCTCTTCTGGCCCATAGTCAGGCAAGAGCTGGAGAAATAAAAGAAGGAAAATGTCTCAGAGTGACATTTCCCTCAGCTGCACTGGGCAAGACCATTCAGAGAGAGGGCTGGGGAGGTGGTGGCCACCACAAAAAAAGAGGCTGAGCTGCTTTGGGGCTGTGGCTTCAGGATTACTAAAAAAAAAAAAAAAAGGATAGAAAATATTTTACTCAGGAATGTTCAGTTGGGATTGGTCATGAAGGTTTAGTTGTTCCTTTTACCCACTGGTTTACTTCCATGAGTGGAAAATTGTTTTTAACCTTGTGTGGTTGTTTTTGTGCTGGTGATTGGGTGGAAAACATGAGCACTTCCATCCGCCTGGTCTGAGAGGGCTTTGTGCTAGCTGTGCTGAGGGTGGGCAGCCATGCAGGGTGCAACAAAGAGGAAAATCAAGCCCCTGATGGTTCTCTTTTTTAAAAAAAGGAAAAAAAAACCCAACAGATTCTATCAACTGAGCAGTGCCCCAATCAGGGGAAGTGCTTTTTCCTGAGAGCAGAAGTCAACAGGGCAATCAAAAGATTATTTAGATGCTGTGCTCTGGAATCTGAGATACAATTGCCTTTTATAACTAAAAAAATGTTGGCATTTATGACTAGAAAACACTTTGTTACTGTAATGTCGGTTCTTCTGGACTGGGCTGGTTGAGTTTTGGTGATTTTTTGTTTCAAAGAAAGATTGATAATTTCTGGGTAACAGTTTGGATGGTGGATGTTTAAACACAGTGTTTAGGATTGGGGGCCATGCTGTTTAGGATAGACTTTGAGGCCAGAAACAAGCCAAGTTTTAGCCCCATTATGTACTATAGAGGAGCTACTAAGGGAAGTTTGTCTTGCACTGTCCAGGCTACTAAACCTTGTTTTTTAGCCGGCAAGTGATCTCCAGGGATGCTTTAGAAGCACTAGAGAAAAGAGAGTACTTCAACATTGCTGCCTGCTTCACTTTCTGTTGTCTGTGAGGGCGCCCATCAGTGCTCAGAAGACAGGCTATAAATAGGGGAGGAAAAACTAGGAAATGCTCAAAACAGACTGCAGGCAAAAAGAGGAAGAAAGTATTATGAAGATAACATTTACTTCAGCGTCCCTGCATCAAGTAAAGGGATCTAACAGGGATTGCAAATGTGTGCTTGCAGTCTGAACCTAAGCAATCATTACGGGTTGATACATGAATTGGCTGCTCACGAAAGATGAACTTGTTAAGTATCCAACATGCTCCCAGAAATAGACTCTGAAATACATCTTTTGCTGATATTTTTTTCCCCCAGCTTGAAAAGACAGAGCAGACTTAAATGTAGAAGACTGGTTAATAAAATATACTTGAAATATTGAAATGAAGCAGGAGGATCTTGGGCTGAACTGTTTAACTTTTGAAGTGCAAGGCCTAAGTTTATTCATTATGATGATTTGTTTCTCTTCCTGCTCCAAGAAGAGGGAGTCCAGATTGTTCCATCTTGTTCTTGGTCTTTTTCTTTTACCAGGATGAGACCGATGGTGAATTTACACTAATCTTTAAGTACCACTGAGGTGAAATTTGCAATATTTAAGAACAGAGAGGTCAGTTCGGAGCCTACTTAAACCTCTCAGTCGTGTGACCAAGGAGCCAATGAAACAGCTGTAGGCGACAATCCTGCCACGTGAAATTTCTGGAGAGGGAGGCAGTCAAAGAGGACACCGATCTGCTCACCCAAAGTGTTGAGTGGATGTGAAAGATGAAAGCCCTAGCAGGAGAAATGCCTTTCTGCTTTTTTGGCTGAGCTTCTAACAGTGAGCCACGAAGTTGTCATTCAGCCCCTGTCAGATGTAATATGTAAGCCACATGCAAGGCAGCTCCACACAGCTGAAAGCAGTGCTGCTCCATTGAGGAGTCAGATTTGTAGCCTGCCATCAGGGTGGCCAAACATGCATTGCTGAGGTGTGAATGATGAAAGATAGTTTCCAAATGTCCAACGGGCAATAAACATTAATATAAACTAGACGTGGGTCCGTGCCAAACAGCCCCAACTCGCAGGGTGTTTGGATTGCAAACATTTGATCAGGATCCAAACTTTGCAGCTGGCCTTATCTCTGCAGTGGCCAAGCCAAACCCTCAGGGTTTGTGGCCACCTGGCACATTCTGTGATCCAAGGATGCAGTATCTGATTACCTGCTCCTTTGCCACCTCCAGCTAAGAGTCCTTTTCATCAGCCCTCCCCTGTGCTTCCTGCCTTGCTCTGGTATTCGTTCTCTGCCTTCGTGGTTTGTCTCTCTCTGACTCTGACTGGAAGTTCTCCAAATTAGGGGCACAGTTTAAATCTGTGGTGAGCAGCTCTGGGTAGAATTACGCCATATTGTGGAGAATCATCAAGGAAAGCATGGGGTCCAAGCATGAACTTTGCACCTCCCATGCAAGGCTGACAAAGGGGACTGGACTGCTGTACAGGTGAAGGAGAGGTAGGCAAGAAATACATTCAATAAATGTACCCAGTTCCACTCAGAGGACCTTCTGACGTTCTAAAAGACATAGTAGGGCTGGTTAGCAGTCAGTGCCTGTGGAGCACAAGCCAGAACCTCCAACCATCCCTGGGCTCAAACACCAGACTCTGCAACCATTTGTGTTTTTCCTTTCCACCTCAAATCCCACTAAGTTTCATATACGGATTGCCAGTCATATTGCATGTGTTTTTATTCCCTGGAATGTAATTCATAGGGAATCAACTGGACTGGCTGAAGCACACACTTGACCCTCTTGTTTCACCTCCAGCAGCAATAAATGTGAAAGGAGTTGGGTGATCACCCTGCTCTCTGTGAACTGTCCTTTTCTTCCTGGGCCTTGGTAAGGGACAAAATAAAACACCAGACCTTGGCCTAAACCCTAAAGCCAGGCCAGCATTGTGATACTACAATTTCAGGGTTTCTTCTGTCTTCTGTAAAAGAAATACTGAGGAATGATGTAAATTTCAAAGAATGCTGACTATCACTGAATTCTAAGAGGTTAATTGGCATATCAATTGCCTGTAATTAATAGATGCATATACAGACAAGAGAAGTGGAGATTTTATAGCTATGAAATTTGTCCATTAGCTACACTTCACACTCATCAAATCCAGTGTTACTGAAGCAGTAAGACTATTGATCTACGTATGGATTCTGCTCGGGTACTTGTGATGTCTATTTAATACCCTCCTCTTAAAACGGAACAAGGGGATGCTGAGCTTGCACCTGGAGTTTTCTCAATTTTCTCTTTGCACTTAGTGGCTGAAAAAACCACACAAAATTTTATTATTATTTCGTCCCTGTTATGGTTGTCTCTGGTTTTAGCTGAACAGATTTCCCGAGTCTAAATTTCTGGCTATAGTAATTATATTGTTGACTCATGTTTGTGTGAGGAAAAGCTTTGTACATTCCACACTGATATAATATCTCCAGGGATATTATCTGAATTTCTAGAAAATAAAAGGTTAATAATGTTCCCTGAAAGAGTCAAGTGTTATCTTCAATTTCCAGCTTTTTGAGAAATAGCTCTGTTCACTGATATTTAAACCTAGTGCTGTGGCAAATCTTCAAGGCATTGTAGCTCATCAGTGTAGATATTTTCCCTCTGTTTTTTTTCAGTTCTCATCGATATGGGAACATACCAGACCAGGTTTCTTATACCAACCTGCTGGATCAGAAGTATGCCTTTCTTTAGAATTCATTTCTTTATAAAAATAATCTGGATCTAAGACATCCCTGGGTGTCTAGACTCCCAGGGATAGTCATGAAAGTAGACCCAGCTCTGCTCTCTCAAAGCCCTGCAAGCATCAAGGGCCTGCCAAGATGATCAAAACACAGTTCCTTGAAGTGTGGGTGTAGGTATGAAAATTGCTGCGTTAATACCACCCAGTTTTATGTCTCCACTCACGTGGGAGTGCAGAATATGTCTGACAATGTCTTCAGCTGTTCAGGAATGAGCACTAACCCGCTTGTGTTTTCTTCTTGGTTATGGGATTGGAGTGGGTGGGGAGGGTTCTGTTTCTTTTTCAGCTCACATCTCACAAATCTGCCAATATGTTGTCACCATCTTCTCCACTCAGACTGCTGCAGAAACCCCAGCTTCGTTGCCTATTCTCATTGCTGACTGTTTTTTGGGGTCTTGGGGGCTTTTTTTGTATGTGGTGAGTTTTTTGTTTTGTTAGGTGTTTGTTTGTTTTAATTTGTTTGTTTTGTTTTGATTTGTAAGTTAATTCCTTTTTTAAAATTTCTTTTTGTGCAAGATCCAGAGGTTCTGCAAGGGGCTTCACAAGGGCTGTCCTGGCACAAATGATCCTTGATGGACTCACTGAGACTGTGGTCAACCTAGCATTTGTATGAGGGGCAGCAAGAAGGCGAATTACACTGCAAATCTACGACGATGCAGCTTCAGCCAGAGACAGCTCCGGGTTTTGCAGAATCACCTACTGAGACCCCAGGAAAGGTTGCAAGGTCAAACTGTGAGCTGTCCCACTTTCATCTACTTGTGAAGGCCGTGAAATTCTTTGTAGACATTTTAACAAATAATGCTTCAGAAATATATTTTTCCCTAACATCCTACTCCTTTTTTTTCTCTTCACAAGTGTAAAAGCCAACAACAATTCAGCACGCATGTTTTAAGTAATCTAAAAGAAGATAGTAAGAATGCATGTTTCACCCTTCCAGAGGGGTCATTATGAAAGAGTGAGGTTAAAAATAATGTTAACATGATCAGCAAAGAAATGAACTCTTCATTTTTCTGCATCTTTTAAGACATTCTGGAATGTCCCTCTGTGAGCCCTTCTGTCATCCTCCTTCCTTTCCCTTTTAACCCACACCCAGCCTCTACATCATAGAAATGGAAAGTTTTTGCTGCCTCTGGCTGTAACTGAAGGAGGGGTCCCTCAATGCTCTATCAGCTCCATTTAAGAATGAAGTCAAGATGCATATTTTTCCCTCCTCATTTTTCCCTTTTACCTCTGTGTCACTGAGAAAATCAGGCACCCAGATGTAATGGTTGCAGAGATCTTGCAGAGATCTTGCACCTCTCTGCTGCTCTAGTTTCCCTCTTTAGTGAATCTTAGAGAAATTGCAGGAAATTTGATTTTCTTTGCTGGTGCTCTATCTTTAAAAAAAAATTGTTACTGAATATTTAAGACTTTTTTTTCTATTGAATTGTTAACAGATTCGGGACTATCTTCATAAAAAAATGCAGGAGAGTACATTCTGAAATATGTATTTGTAATTGTGTCTGTTTTCACGTCCTACTCTTGATGTCCTGCATGGACTGTGAGATTCATGACATGGTGCTGCCACAGGGAGCTTCCTGCTGAACAGCCTTCCTCTAGGAGAATGCTCACCATCACCTTAGATGCAAGATTCCTTCAGATGTCTGAGATAGGCAGCAAGACCCACAATTCTGCCCATTTAGGCACCTCTACAAGCATTTTGCAAGCCTAACTATCTCTCAGCATCTCATTTTCAAAAGCTGGATCCTAAATATCTGGAGAGTTTGAAATGAGGAGTTCCCCAGCCTGAAGTTTCAAGGTATGATACAAATGAGTTTAGCAGCAGAGCTGTGTTTCCTGGGTTCACCACCCAGGGTTATCCCCCTCTGTGAGGGACTGGCTCTTGCTGGCCCTGAAGGCAAGCAGAGACACAGCAGTAGCCTAATGGTGATTTCCAGGACTTTGATTTGGAAGGGACCCACAAGGATGAACAATATGAAAATGTCATAGCTCAGGACAATAGAGCATCTGCATCATTAACAGACTTATTAGCATAGTTAATAACACCATGTCAATAATAATCTTACCATCAAAATGATTATGATAATTATTATTAATATAGTAATGAACATAAGTAGCAATGATAATTCTTTATGTTAACACAGTTATGAGCTCTTTGTATATTCTGTGAGATGTGCTCTGGTTTACATAGGCTCTTATTTTATTCTTTGACTTTCTCAGTCCTCTTCTGCCTTTCCTCTGGCCCCCACACCTTGTAGCTGCTGTCTTTCCTTTCACATGTTTAATCCTTCCTCTCTGTTGTCCCAAACATCACTCTTCTCCTTGAATATGCTCCTATTCAGGCAAATGTGAGTCTCCAATCCCAAAGGATTTTTCCCAGCATGCCATGACTGTTGG
This sequence comes from Acrocephalus scirpaceus scirpaceus, assembly GCA_910950805.1. Lineage (NCBI taxonomy): Eukaryota > Metazoa > Chordata > Aves > Passeriformes > Sylviidae > Acrocephalus > Acrocephalus scirpaceus. The sequence continues at coordinate 58,365,651 of OU383778.1, read as the reverse complement.
TGTTGTGTAAACAGAGCTGGCTTCACAGCACATGTGGAACACTGACCTGCACCCCCAGAACTGGGCTGGGAATCACAGAATCACACAAGATGCTCGATTGGAAGGGGCCCACAAGGATCACTCTGTTTATAAGCCCCCTAAGGTGCTGCAAAGCCACAATGAGGTGTCCCTGAGGGAACCTTCTCTTCTGTAGGCTGAAGAACCCCAGATCTCTCAGCCTGTCTTCATAGGGGAGGTGCTTCAGCCCTCTGATCATCCTTGTGACCATGATCAGCCTTTGACCTCCTCTAACAAGTCCATGATCTACCAAGGTCAAAAGTTCCTCTTGATCTCTTTTGCTACAAACCTCATGTGCAGAGTAAGATGAAATAGAGCAGAATAAAGGAGAATAGTACTACTGGACATAATAAAAAGACGAATATACAAACCAGAACTTTATAACAATTACTATTAAGAACATAATCCTATGAAATAAGAACATAATCCTATGAAATAATTTTTCTTATGAAATCTATTCATCCTCATTAAGTGAAAAATAAAGTTCAATGTAGTTACTGCCTTGGCTGCTTACAATCTTTTTTCATGCTGTACTGTGCACTAGCTGGACTTTGAAACTACTAACAGGATTTGCATTGGCTTCAAAGTATAATACAGTAGCTCATGTGGGAGGGACAAGGTTCCTTCTATTTTAGTATTTACTTTTTCTGTTCTGGGATAGACAGCTGTGAGAGAGAAGTATGGCACCTACAGACTGAGGCATATCCCTTCTTTTTTAACTCTTAGATCTTTTAACTCTTAGGTGAGGAGTGTGTACCTGCAGAAGGACCAGGTACTGGCCTGGAGCTTCTGAGACAGATGCAGGGGGAAATTGATTCTTTTTCCCATTTGTTCAAATGCAGTTCAAAACTGTAAGTACAAATTGCATTTGCAAAACAAAATAAGCTATCTCTTGAAAATTTGACTTCTTGCTTTCCAAGGGTCACACTTCTGTGAGTATTTTGTTTTTGACCACTTCCTCACCGCATTCAGGCCAGATCTAACAGACAACCACAGTCAGAAGAGAAAAAGAATAATGAATTCTAAAACTCATTTATAACTGTGCCATCCATTAGCAACCTCTTTGCATTTCCTAGGTGCTTTAAGATCAGGGACCCTGTCAAGCCTGGCTATTGTGTGGGTAACTCCCCAAAGGGAAAAGTGGAAAACTTCACCTTTCCCAGTGAAAATTCTGCAGAGGATGCTGCTACAGCCATGACTGAATCCTACCATTGATGGAAAGGACAGGGAGGAAATGAGAGATGTAACAGCAGTACCTGGCTCCAGCAACTGTGGAAACTTGCCATGTGTTCTGTGGGTCGTTTTTATAGGTCTGATCATGACATATGATAGATGCCAGAAAATAGGCTCTTATCATCATTCCACAGACAGCCTCTCTTTTAGTATGTGCCCTGGGCGTGATCTTGACAGTTTCACTGGCACAGATACAGAAGAAAGTATTTGCTCTTCTCTGTAACCTATTTACAGGGATTTCTTCTGAACTCCCAGAATTTCCCCTGGAGTAGGACAACCCCATGCTGTTCTCAGTAAGCGTTATGAATAACATTTTCCAATAAAAAACGTGTCTGTGTTCAGCCTGAAAGATTTCTGTCACAAAACATTTGCCAACTGCAGACCAGCATTTAGTTTGGAATTTTGAATTTTGGGGCAGCCTGCTCCTAAACTAGAGACCTTAGGAGCCCAAGGTCATCAGCTCAGGATGAACTAGCTCTTTCCTCCTTGGCACAGGGAGCAGAAAAGCCCAGGAAGCCTTGGCTATAAAGTAGGCCACAAACCTTGGAGTTTCAGGCAGCTGTTCAACAGAACTGACTTTCTTTGCATCAACAAAAATGAGGCAAATGGCTTTTTATTTTTGAGTTAATGTAGGCTCCGGGGAAGATATTTAATCTGGGAAGTATCATATGTCTTAGGCTTGGGAAAAAAGAATTCTCAGAATTTCTACTTCATAGGAAATTGTGAAATCTTTTAGGTTCTGGTTCAATTTTGATTAAAGTGAAATTTTGAAAGATTTTTTTTTCGCACACACTGAAAAAGCTACTTTACCACCAGTTCTATTTCTGCTCCAAGCTAGGGATAATTAGGCAAAAAGGTGGCCAAATAAAAAGAAGAGCCCTGCTACTAATCTCAAAACGGTGAAACTTGAGGAAAGTTCACAGCACCATTGATGTTATTGTAACTAGGATTTGAAAGCAGGAGAGGAAATAAAGTCATTGCCTTGTCAAAGAGATGTAAGACTTATATGAGCTGTATATTTGCCCTCTGGACAGTAGGAAAGCAGTGGAAAAAAGAATGGAAAAAAACAGGACCGCTTGAAAAAATATGATGGAAAAGTAAGGCAAATAGGTAGAACTTCAAAATAGTTTTGGTTAAGAATTTAAATTTCTGTTTCCCTATCCGGTCTTGAAATAACAGGGTAAATTTTGCAGAAGTGCTTGGGAACATATTGCAGGAATCTCCACTGGAGATGGGGAGCTAAAGGGCTTTTGGCATGTTAGAAATTGCAGCACCTAGTCCAGGGCAGTCTTAGATAATCAGAACCTTCATCTTCTCCCTGTGCAGGGAAGCAGACTTATCTAGCCAAGGGTGGTCAATGACATCATTGCAAGCCGAAAGAAAGCAAAGAATTTGTCTTAAGGATTTTGTTCTAAATAAAATTACCCTGATCATCAGGGGCTTTTAAAGATATGGAAATGGAACCAATTGGAAGGGATGAGGACACAATACTTTATGCAAAGCTAATTAAAACAAAGCTTTCATGGGAATATGAGACCTTTAATTTTTTTTTTTTTTTTTTTTTTTTTTTTTTTTTTTTTTTTTTTTTTTTTTTTGTGTGCTCTATTTTAACAGAACAGTGGTTTTCTTTTTTCCACTTTGTGGAATATGGACCAACAGATCAGTTGCACAAGATGTTTGCTGCTCCCATTTTTCCATTTCCTTTGGCTTCCAAAAAATTCCTCTGAAAACCAGATTTGCAGAGCCCCGAGCTGGGCTCGGTGTGGCCTGGCTGGTCAGTGGGCTGCAGCAGCTGGCCCAAGGTCATGAACCTCCCCCCCTTGAAAGTGGTGCCTTGAATTGCTGAATAAATTCATCACTTTCTAAAGATAGAGGTGACAGAGTGACAGCCCTCAGGCCGGGCAGACAAATTGCTCTGTTATATAAGAATCTTGGCCTTCGGGGCAATGTCAAAATTTGCCTGCAAAATGTTTGGCCAAAGATCAACACCAAACTGGAGCTGTGATAGCTTCACTTTGTCTGACTTCCCCATGTCTTTCCCTAGTATGTAGCAGTCTACTCTGGTCAAGAGCCATGTTTTAGATTTTATAATTATTTGCGTTTTACCTTTAGTGTCCCTGTGAGAAGTAGGCTGCAATAGTTTTTAAAAGAGGACTGGGCAAAGAGGAAGGAGAAAGGTACCAAAACACCCCATGTAACCTGAAATGATTGTTCTCAATCAGGCTCCTCGTGTGAATGTTGGTTTTTTGTGGTGCAAAACACAGAGGAGCATTTTGTTTGCCTGTCTTGCTCTGACCTGCAGCTGCTGGGACGAGCATTAGCTGTGGCTGCACATTTTCCTTGGGGGAGTGACCAAGCCCACCAGGCCTTGGAGTTGCAGGTACAAATAGCTGAACTTCAACCAAAGGGGGACATTTTTATAAAGAGATCAACATGAGACCACGCTGCTGAGAGCTCTCTACTGCTTCACACTTGTAGTTGAGACCCTCAGAACAATAATCCATTTAGCACTTAGCCCAAGGTCTTCATGGGTTTAAAATATTGTGATTTGCTCCGAACACTTTGCCCATCACATTACTACAGAAGACAAATTCCAGTGGAAAATAGAAGAGAAGAATTAATAAAATGGCTAAGAAAATTTTTCTTTTTTATTTCCCTTTTTAAGTCTGATGGCATTTTGCAAGTAGACCCATCTTTGCTAGTAGATTTTTTTAGCTCTAGCCTCAGATATAGCTGTTTTGATATATGACCAGAGAAAAACATTTTGTAAACCGAAATCTATTTTTTTTGTCCCCCAAGATGGCCTTGGGGTCTTATGACATAACCTACTGCTATTTAAAGCTCACTTTTTGGAAGTGTGTTAGAGTAGCAATCCTGTATCTTTATAACATAGAACAGAAAAATATTTATTAGCAACAACCCTCTTATGTTTCATTCCAGGATTATGAAAATTATCTTGCTCCATTATGCTCTTAATAATGAACAACGGGCACATTTATTTTCAAACTGCAACACAAAACCACAGAGAAATCCAACTGCCTCAAGCGTAGAAGGCACAAAGCTCTTCAAAGTCATAAAGTAAAATCCACCTTCAAACAAAATCCCAGCTCAATGACCTTGGTCTGACTCCAGCTTTCATTCTGAATATACTGGGAACCAAATCCTGGTCTAACAAAGAATGAACTTGTTACCTTGCAAACGATCAGCAGAAGGTTTTTTCCTCTCTCCTGTCTTACTGAAAGTTCGAGCATGTAAGCAGGGCAGCCTTTGTGAATCAGCCTGACTTACAGAGGTGGATGCTATCCCAAAAGAGGGGAGAGGAAAAAAAAATGGTTCAGGCTGCGCCTTGCTAGACCTGAATAGTTGGTTTTACATTTTCAGAAGTCAGAGTGCAGCTGATTAAATCTGCAGCTGTCTAGGTGAAAGCAAGTGATTGGTGGATCTCAGAAGATTTGGGACTGGATTCACCCATATGGTTTGAGTCACTCTGACAATAGAAAACAGCTGTAAAACTGTTTCCCTGGCCAGAAAAAGTTGGGTTTATGGTTGCTTTGCGTCTCCAAGCATCTGATGAATACAGTTCTTTGTCTCAAAAAGCATCTGAAAACCCAGATGCTTATCTGCATTTCTCAGCTAAATAAATTGTGGTAGTAATTTTGTGGTGATAGCCCTTTGTGAGCTTTTTCAATGATTTTTGATATTAAGTAATTGGTCAGAGAATATTTGAATACAAATTCTGTCTGTGCCAAGAGGAGGTATTATCTCTTATGGACTCCAACTATTAAAAGGTAGGCTCTGCTCTGGGAAACTCACAGCCTAGGTATAAAACTGCAGAAGGACAATTAACAATAAGTCTAGACAGACAGAACAAGTGAAACAAGGAGGGAATAAAGCTTAAAAAGGAAAAGTGACTGAGCACTCACACTCCGCTCATTTTCATGCCTTAGTAGGTCTGCGGGGGGTTTGTTTTTATCTGTTTCTTTGATGGACTCAGTGGAAGCACTGGGGCTTATAGATTTTATGAGACAAGTATTTTGAGAAGAGACTTTAAGGGTTGGAGGCAGACTAGATTAGGTTGGGAAAGAAATTTGAGACGGGGAGCTCTGCTGAAGAAGGCACCAGAAAAAGAGCTGGTGAAACAGATGTGTACAGCTGGAGCCAAATAAATGAGGCAAAGGTGAAAGGATGGGAGCAGAGCTCATTCAGGAGACTTTCCATACTCCTACTTCCACTCCCACTTCAAGCCTGAAATGTATGGAAATAGAGAGAGTGCAGAGGTGCTGATGCGGGAAGGATTGCAGTGGCAAAAACTAACTCAAAATCCTCAATCTCCACAAAAGACACATTTACTGCTCTGAATTGAGAGCTTAGACTAGAAATATCCATTTCCTTGTGCTGGGGGTTAACAACATTTTCAAATTCTTTTTATAGATTCCTTTGTAGGAAGTCTGCTGTGTTTTCATGTTTGCTTGAGACCACTTGCACACTTGTATTCTTTGAATGCAGACTCTGGAGACCAAGACTGAAAGAGGTGCTTTATTGTTTGCTCTCTTTCTCAGTCCCTCTTTTTCTTCTCTTCACACACATATCTTTTCTTTTTTTCCCCCCCTCTCCCCTATCTCTGAAGGCAATATTTCCAAATGTGCACTTTCTCAGTCTTGTCTGAATGCTCTTTAGATTAAAGGTCAAAAATACAATTCTTGTCATTGTGTAGATACCAAAGAAAACGATAAAAATGGAACAGTATCTGTTCTGTGGACTACATTAAAAATAACCGAAAGCAACAGCTTTAGGACTGATTTAAGAAGTCATGCAAATGTGTAAAATCTAACAGCCTTAGGACACAGTTTAACACTTTGAGACATGCTGCATGCTTTTAGAAAGTTCCTTTAAAAGTTGGTAGGAGATAAATCACCTTTTCCAATTATTTTGAAATTATGCAAGCTCGGCACACTACAACTTTTGATCAGAAGTACTTATTGAATTGCATATTCTCCAAATATCGCCTCTCAAGGTCACACTCATATCTAGATCATAACAGGCTTCCAGTCCACTGTGGTCTGGGGGCTCTCTGCACTTCCACTGGCAGCAGTGGGAGTTAGACCAGACGTGAAACTCTGACTGCTTTGGGGATAGTAAGACTTTGCACCCATTTTAATGACTTTACATCACTGAAATGGCAATGCAATGACAAAAGAGGCAAGATCAGTGTTTGAAGGGTTTTGCATTCAAGTATGACTATTTCTTTATTCTTCATGACCATAGGAACATGATAAAATTTTATCAAGTTAATTAAAGCACTACCTATTAAACAGAATCCAAAAGGTTAAAATGAAATAAAATCTCACAATGATGAGAAAAGCCCCTGTGATAAATATCAATTGCAGAATACTCTTCAGCTTTTCCTACCAACACTATAAGCAGTGGTATGCTCTTTGCCATGGGATACACATCTACTGATCATAGGAGTGAAAAAACCCCACCCAGCCATTAAGTTTAAACTCTTCAATAAACAATTACATGTTAACAGTGAAGGAAAAACTTTTGTGTTCTCTGAGAAATAAGCATATACCTACATATAAAGTAATATATTCTCTACTGCTGTGTGAAAATCAACATTTTCTGACTGATAGGGGCACTTCTGAAAGGGTTATTCAGTGCTTAAGAGAGTACTTGTCACTTGCATAATTTTAATAGAATTAGCAGACAGTCTGATAGGATTACTTCTTCTCATGATAATCCATCTTCTCTGTAGTACTGGGATTTTTTGGTGAAAAATGCAGCTACTGGCTTAAAAATATTTTTCTTAAGCCTCATTTTTAAAAGTCATTGTGTCATTGAGCATTATTATTATTAGATATGAACACTTGCCAAAACCCCAGAGCCACACAGTCCCAAATTAGGAGAGATTTGAGACCACAGAGCTTTCCATTTTGAAATTACCTCTCATTAATTATAATTTATTTTTATTATTTACTTCTTACCGTTGAATCTGGATACAAGCAAGGAGAAGTACAGAGAATAGAAATGGCCAGAAAAGTTTATGAAATAGAGATGATATTGGAAGTACATATTAGAGGACAGGCAAGGAGAAAGCCAGTTAGCTGCACTAAAGAAAAGCTAGGATGAAAGGGTAGAGAATATTGGGAACAATTCTACCTGGCAGCACAAGTAAAACTTTTAACCAAGCTGAGTACTCTGGAAGACTCTTGCCTTCCCAGGAGTCTTAGAAGCAAGGGCTAAAGGCAGTTGGCAGGGAGAAGGGAGAAACAGCCTTGATAGTTTTCTAGGATCTCTCTGAAGCCTAATTTCTAGCACTCTGCACAACCAGATGGTGGGGAAATGCCTTCTTGACTAACCATGGAAAAAGACCACCATGGTACAAAATTAGAACCAGTTCAACTTCTTCTACAGCGATCTTCTGCTACTGATTTACAGTCTGTACCTAAAGTAGAAAGGGACAAGGACCCATCTCTGCCTGCTCTGTTTCTTCTGCTCTTTTGGCTCATAGGAGCTTCTGTGAGCAGGAGTGGAGTAGCCTTCAGTGCTATGTGATGCAGAGATGAGGCAGGGCAGGGAAGGACAAAAGTGACTCTCATTCTGCCCAGTAATGGCTGAGACTCTGCTCAGTACTTTGGGGGAATGGAGTGTAACAATTGGTACAGAAGAAGGCATCTTAGAGGACCATGGGTATGCAAGATAAGGAATTAACTGGACCCCTGTGGTATCAAAGAGAGGGTAACAGGGTTTTCTGGTACCCAGAAGTAAAGTTTCCATGGTTACCTTCCTATGGAACAGGGAATACAGAATACTCTTCATCCAGATCTAATACCACTGCCATGCTGGGGGGTATAAATCAGTAAAGTTTCTCTTAGGACTCCTCCAGTGCTGGCTTATTGGGCAGTCCTTATCCAGACGTCCTTTGAGATTTAGATCCAGTCTTCCTCCCAGCTCAGATCATTAAGACCTTTAAGAGAATTCATTTGGTTTGGACTGAAGAATTAATATCAACCTGGAGTCTCAGAGCTCATCTGAGTTGGAGACAGTACCTAGCACCAAAGAAAGGGATTTTTTTAAACTTTCTCAACATATGAACTTATTTCTGAAGTATCTTCTTGGAATTACTAGAAATAGTTTCACACACATATCTGAAATTTGCAATTTAAAAGTTCTGGCCTAATTGAACATCATATTTATTACAAAAGGCTATATTAATTTGTAACTGACTTCTACTTAGCTTGCATATGTGTGCACAAAATTGAGACTTTTTCCTAGCCCTGGGAATAACATTTGTGTTAGAAAGGGTAAGAAAACTGGTTTGAAAATGTATAAGCAGTATACTTACTCCAGGGAACAGAAACAATCTCCACTTTTGTAGTATTGTTTTTTAAATTTGTAGCCAGAAAAAAGTAGAAAATGTCCCGCATTATTCAGACAGGATATGTCTTACACTTATTAGGGTTTTCTTAGTATATTTCTTAGTATATTCCAGTACCTTTTCTGAAGAGACCATCAAAATGTGCAAAGAGAAAACAAACATAAACTGGGTGTTGAAGACAGGTGAGGTTTGTTGAAAGTGTACTGAAAAATGAAGGGAGCAAGGACACTGAAGGATTGCAGTTTTTATTATCTTGTTTGGACTAATGCACACTTCAGCTGTACATGGTGCATAGCATATAAATGAGATTTATTTGCAACACAGGACAAAATATAAACAAGCAAGATGATTCTCCCAACAGAGGAAATGTGGGGTAGGATTATCTGTGCAGCATTCTCACTGCAGGGACATAAAGGAAGGAATCTCTACAATTAGATATCAACTTTGGTGAACCGAAACACCAAATCTCCAGGAGACCTGCTGGAAATCTGGACAGTGTTAAGAACTATATAGCACTTGGGCATTTTTACACAGGGCTTTTCTCTGGATGCTGTGGAGTGTAACACCCTGGTTCCTAGGAGATTCCAAGGAGAAATCATGCTGGCAGATCCAGGGAGCTAAAGCATACTCAGCAGAGTATGGTGCCATCATAATCAGGGAAAGTTCCCTTCAGTCTTTCTCTTAACATGGCTTTACTCATAAGCCCCTGGACAAGGTGCTGTGAAACTCTGGGCATAGCAGTGGGGAAAACTTTGAAAAGAACCAAAACAGTAATGAAAAAAAAAAAGAAAAAAAAGAAGAGGAATAAACTGGCGAGTAATCCCATGTAAACACAATGTAAACACAATGCAAACACAACACAGTACAGAGAAGGAGCAAATGATTCAATGAATGGGAATAGGACATGGCTGGTTTGGCAAGTTCATGCAAATACCACAGAAAATACAAACAATGCTCATGGCTTGTATCTGTTTGTAGATCTCTGGTGTCTGAATGCACAGGGACCTCCAGCAGGCAGTTCTACAGGCTGTGCAAAGGGAAATGGGAGCCCACAATGAGAGTGAAGCGGTTGCAGAAACTCACACCAACACTCTCCCTAGGAGCATCAGCTCTCTGGCACCATGGCCCTCCCTGTAGGAAGGGGGAGAGCTTCTGAGTGGCACATCTGCAAAAGGAAGGGCACCTGCTTCTGATAAGTCGGTGTTTCAAACTGGGAAGAAGTTATGTGGTTTAAATGCAACAATACTGATTTTCTCTTTATCCATATGTGTCTCGGTCATGGAAAGGGCCTGTGGGTGAGGGTCAGCTTGTTCTCCCCTCTGTTTACCAGTTAACAGAACTTCATTTATTTGCAATCCTGTTTTCAATTAATTTGGGAAAGAATGCCGAACATATGGGGTTTTTGGTAGGTTCGAGTTCTTGATGAATTTGGTTCACAATGCAGTATTTGTGTCACCTTGTTAGAGCACAACCTTCCCCAGGGCTTGACTCTTCTTTCTGTAGCCCACGGTGTGAAAGAAAAGTCTGCAAGGTTAATTCACAGATTCTAAGACATGCTATTTTTTTCCCTCAGCTACTTTTGAAACTTCATTTTACATCTCAGTGGCTTGGTTTTTAAAAGCATTCTCTCTCCAATAGTTGTGTGTTATTGTAAATGTAATAACAAACATCATTGAACAAAATCAACAGGTTATTAAACCTTTGAAAAAAATGTTGTTTATCTTTCATCCCATAAATTTTAAAATGTTACCTTATCTGAATTTGATTTTGTTTTAAAACTTAATCTGATATTGAAAAGATCCAGATACTTAAATATAATTAAATGTTTATTCACGATATCTAGCTGTTGTTTATTTTAATAGCTATTAGGTTGTAGATAACTGCAACTTAACACTTCTTTCCTAGTTTACAGTATTTAGAACATGAGTAATTATTCCAACATACATTCATAAGATAGAAAATTACTATATGAACAACCTTTCCTGTGGCTAAGGTTTTGTCTGGTAAATATATCCTCATGCTAAGGACTTGATGGAATACATAAGGCACAGAACATGGTATGTGTTACTTGGTCTTGGGTGGTCTGCAGCTCAAAGACCCTTGCCACTTAGTGAAGATACAATACAGTATTCTTCCATGACTATTTACATTTCCTATTTTTCACAGCAACTTCAAATACATACATTAGGCATTTCTTCCTTCTAGTCTTTTTTGATCTCCTTGGAGACAAATTTTGCCATGGTGTCAAAATATAATACAATGCACTCATTCATTAGGCACAGATCTTATTGGAGGAAGTCTTATTTGTTGTAGAGTGAAAGACAACATATTTCTGAAGAATGGTCATGGAAGAAAAGGAAAAAAAAAAACACAAAAAGCAAGCTTTAAAATAATAAAACATTGACTCTTTTATCTCATCAATGCTTTTGTACAGCTGGGGAAATTCTTAAGAAGGAATTGTAGAAGAGAAAAATCTGAGAAATCCTGCAAAATTCGATGTCATTATTTTAGGGCTTTCTGAGGAAGCAAGTTCTGCAGTCCTTTTGAAGCTCAATTAAAATTCATCAGGAAGAGGCATGGAAAAAGAGTTTCAATCCTCATTGGAAATGAAAGTTACAGGAGGACTGGATATAGAGTGAAAAGAATGAGGCTTTTTTGTGGCTGATCTAACCTGGGAAGATGCTGTATACAATTTTAAATGAGTACCTACTTCAACCATATTTAAGATAAAGTCTGTGTTTCCATTGGTAAAAACAGTCTGGAATTGCACGGGAGAGAAAAAACCTAGACGTTCAAAACCAAAATAAAATAATTGAAAGAACTGTAACACTCCTTGCTATCTACCTACATGCTTTCCCTTATAAAGAGGCTTTCCTTTAAAGGTCTCAGAGCACTGCAGCCATAAATCACACTTCATGATGACTATGCAAAGATTTGTCTTGATAAGGTTGACTGTGTTGGGTTGGTAAGGTTGAAGAGCATGTTTTGACTTTTGCAGCTGTCAGATGGTATTATATCCCCATACAGGAATGATGGAAGTCCAACTGAGGGTCATACAACTCTTTTGACCATAACACAAGCAGACACTCCATTTTTAAAAAAAGTTTATTTTAAGGTTTTAGTAGTGAAGATCCTCAAAAATTTGGTTTTGCAGGAGGTTTTCTCAGCTATTTACCTTTTTTATACGTTTCAAAACAAAAAGAAAGCGTTTTTGTTTTTAAGCTTCAGGTACTGGAAAATTTTTAGATTTTTGAGGTAATTATGGTAATTAGGTTTTCTTATCTTACCCTGGTTCTGAAAATGCCATTGCATACATTAAAATTTGAACACACAAGTACTCAATATGTGATCAGAAAGCTCATGACCTTGATTATATGTTTGTTTGCAGATATTTAAAAATGAGTTACAGAAATTTAAAAAACCTGTTCATCTGAAATGAAAACAATATTTTCTGGCACGATTTTGCAATTGTATATAAACCAAACATTCACCACGTCAGCCATTACCCAAAAGCTTAGGCACAGAAACCTGAACAGAAATGCTGTGGATAAAACAGATAAAGCATCTTTCTACTCATTGTTCCTCAGTGAGACCAACTATTTCAGACAGGTTGAACAGATTCAATTATTCAGAGAAATAATTAATATTTATTTATATACTTACGATGTGATTCCTGAAAACCGGCCAATACAGATGACAGTGTATTTGGTGACCAAGCAGTGCTGAACTGCGAATTTTCATAGCAAAAATCAAAACAGAGACCCGGTAAAAATACTTATAAATAGTATACACAATTTCCAAACTATTCTGGGACTGGCAAAAATATACTTCTTTTTGTGCACATATCCAAAAGTAGTTAAGGTATTGTGCTTTACTTCTAAGAGAGCTCCTGCACATCTAAAATTGGACAAAAGTTTGTTTCAGAGCTGGGTCAAGCTTTAGTGACAGAGTGGGCAGTAACATCTGGGAACTCAACAGCAAAGGTGTTTCCATATCAAGCAGAAAATTACTCTGATTGCATATTGAGATTGTATTAAAAGGGGTGTAGCAGAGCAGGTAAGGACAGAGGAGGAAAAGAAAGACAGGTGAAGTCAAAAAGAGAGAGGAAACCATCAGCACAATTTACATGGACTTGAAGGCAGCTTATATACAACACAAAGTGGACAAAAAGCTAATCTCCAAGGTCAGGAAGTACAGTGAAAAGGATGAGGTATTTGCACAGACACAAAAAATAGGCTTAAACATCAAACACAGGGTAATTCTGAACTTCAAAAAGCCGAATGCAACTAATGGACCTCTGCAAAGGATAATCATTAAGGCTGAGTCTGTTCAGTTTTATACCTAGGAGAGGTAATGCAGCTTGGAGACAAAATAGAGCCAGAGTGAGAGACCAGAGTTATCAAGTGAAATTTGACTTGGGCTGGAAACTGTGGTTTAGAGCAGAGCTGAGACTATTAGTGACAGAAATGAAATACATGCATCCAGCAGATGTGCGATAGAAAACACTAATAAAGAGAAGGGTCTCAATGAAGTAATCTAGAATAGAAATTTTGTTTATTAGATTCTAAAGTGAAATAACTGAGAAAATTACCATAAATATAAGTTAGAATAATATTTGCCAGAAGACAAATATTACTGAATATTCAAGCAAATCTTTGAATGCATGTTAGAAATATATTTATGTAAATATATCTGCACTAGTAAAGCACTCCAACTATAAAGGTATCTATCAGCCAGCCCAAAATTTAAGAGACTTAAGCAGCTTTCATTTCCTTGTTAACAAGATAGTTTGTATGTGGTACTGAATACATTCAAGACAGATGTAAGGGAAAAAAAAGAAAATGTGGTAACTTTTTCCTGTACAAACACATTAGGTTGCCATTAGAATATATGAACTAATCAAATAGATAAACTCACAGGATTTTTTTTTTTTTGCCTTTTAAGTTATTCCCCATCCAAATTTTCTTGTTCTATATTTAATGAAACAGTTATAAACCCAAAATCTTTCACAAATTTTCAAAATCTGAAAATGAACGTATACTATCCATGTCTTATCTTTCAGATAATTTGCAAAACCAGGATATTTTGGTGCTGAAGTTAAAACGTCTTAAGCAATGTGTTTTATTAATCTGAATTTATACACACAAATGTAACATATGTAATTCACATTATGTAATTCCTGCGTGAGATAATATAAATTTTCTTATCCTGGAAGCTTCTAAATCATGATGAAATTTTCTGTGCTGGAAACTGCTCTTGGCTAAAATTTTTTCTTTTCAAATTCATAAGCTGAAAATTGTTTCACTCTTTGACCTGTGAGCCAAGTTCCCCAAAGCTTGATGAAAATTCAAATAGCTGAGTTATAAATATCTCTGAAACTAGGTTTATAATGGAAAAACAACAAGATCCTTCACTAGAGCAGTGCTCATGGGGGCTGTTAGGGCAGTTTACAGAGCAATGAGTGCCAAGCTATAAGTTAATGAGGAGAAGCAATTGACTAATAAAGCACCCCTAAACAAGAAGAGAACACTTAAAAATACAGGGGCTGAAAATCCATATTGGGGTTTCCATTGACTGTGTCTCGGTGTGCAGCTTCTTTGTTTCTCATTCTGCTTCAGGAAACCATTGCTTTGGCTTCCTATATTTCTTGTGCTGAATTCAGTAACCACACTTTTGAAAAGCTGAGGAAGGGGCGTGTGTGAAACCTATAGATAGAAGCCAGTTGTCAAAAAACAATTTACTATTCTCATCAGTCTCAGCCTTCCCCCTTTTCTCCTTATTACATGGCTAGGAATGCACCATAGGATGACACCAAGATAAAATTAGAAATGGCTCCATTTGACTTTGGTGCCTTTTCACATCAATTTTCTCCTGTGAGTTTTATTGTTAAGTTAAAACACAGCAGAGAGTTCTGGTGTCTATGCCAGACAATCTGGCCTTGAGAAAAGAGTGCACAGAGACACGGTGTCATTAATGTTAGGATATAGGGGCAAAGTGGACAAGGGAGACAAGTGCCATTATTCCAGTCATACAAATGTACCACTAAGTAAATTTAATGCATGTCGTTATACAGTCAGTACTCACTGTGGGAGAGATAACAGGAATACTCTTCTCAGCTGAGATGATTGGTGACAGCTCAGAGTGATCAGGTTTTTCTTTTCCAGCCAGAAGTGATTGCACTCCATTTTGGAAAAGGTATATAAAAGATTGAGTGAAACTCACCAGTAAATAATGGAGCTGAAGGTGGATGTGTGCACCTTTGAACTCACCTTGATTATTTTACCCTGGGACATAAGTGATGCAGGAAGTGCTAAATTCATCCCATGTATTGAGACATACACATGGAGAACAAAGAAGATGACAAAGTATCCCCCCGAATAACTTCTTTTTTCCATCCTTGTTGGCTGTGTGTATGCTCCTCACTGAGCTGCATACATATACTTCTTAGCAAGAGTACTAAAGAGATAATTTGGACAAGATGCATGCTTCATAAAAAGATACATATAGCTTTCATGTGTCTGGCTTAAATTAGTGAGTGGTTTCAGAATATGAAATAATTCATTGTGTACAACTTCAACCCCTCCCAATTACTACTATTTGAGATGTAGATGACCCTTCTTAAAAGTAGACCTCCGTTTGGGATCCTCCGTCCTGTGCTTTCTACCTGTCACCTTTGCTTGTGGGATTCCTGCCAATTTGGTTCTGTGTCTCCACATCACCTTCTGTGACAGTGGCCTGTAATAAAGGACAGGTAAAGGTAAATTGAGGATGTCCACGTTGTTCCACAGTTTTGCTCTACAGCAAAAACACAAGTCTTCAGAGTGCCGGAGCTGAAATCCCCTTTGACAAAATGGGATTGTGCTGCAATTTGTTTACTCCAGTCTAAGCCAAGACATGGTTTGTTATGGCCTCTTTCCCTGTGAGCAGGGAATGAAAAGTGAAGATAGAGAAATAAAGCAATATATATTTCTCAGTTTTGATTGATGAGATCCCACATTGCCCTGGAGGGCTTTTGCAGATGGAGGTTGTCCCATCACTGCAACATCTCCCTGTCTCAGCACTGCTGTCACCAGGCATGCCCATACAGCAGCAGACAGGATACCTTGCATGCCTGCTGCCAGCTGGGAGCTGGCTTTGTCATGTCTCCAGTGGCAAAGATGGTGACACACTACTGATACATAAAGTGCTGTACTGGATCCAGCAGGCAGAACTCCTTGAGATAAGCAGTTTGACTGAATTCCAGCATCACTTTTACACTGCTGTGTCTATCTGAAGTCTGAAAGACCAAGATGCAAAAGCCTTAGATGTCATTACAGATTCTTTTGATTTTTAATCCTACAATTATTTGTATAATGGTGAGGAGAGAGAAGAATGATCCTTCAGCATGTGTGCTGAGCTCTTCAGACACAGTGTGTTCATAGGCTTGCTCTATATACTTCATATGCTGCATAATTGCAGTGGAGGAAAAAAAAAAAGAAAATTACACATTTAAACTAAATTAAATTCAGAACCTTTAATATGCCAGGTCACAGAAGGCATGTACACATTTAAATAGGACTGCTGCTTTGGAAACCAAGTAGTTCTGAAGTACATCTACATGTTGGCTCTTGACTCCACGCAGCTCCATTAGGTAACGTTTTAAAAATAAAGCCACTTAATGATGAATGTTCATAAATGAAAAATGCATATTCCCCATAAAATGCTTGTCAAACAGCAGTGTCCATCTATTTTTAGCACACACACACAAAAAATCACATTAATCCATATTGTTGTGGAAGTCCTGATCTGCCCTTGAGAGTCCTTCCTAGAATTTTAAATAATGAGTCTTGCAAGGCAACCTTCTTTTTTTAAATAAGTTTCTAATGTTTTAATATGTAGCTAAAAGGTAGAGGACCAACAAATGCAGACTATCTTGGATTTGGGGTGCTTTTATAATAGCAAAGAATTTCTTCACCTGGAGCATTGTGACTAACCGTTAGGAGTTCTTAATTCCCTTAAGGAAATTTAAGTGTTGGATTGACAGAGATGTGCCTATTACAGAGCCAAAATTTCTACAGTGACAGACCAGGCAGAAGGATTCTCAGTAAGGGACCACAGTTATTAAATACACTGTCACAGAAAATTAGGCCAAAAGCAGATCACACTTAAAGAGACTGCACAGCAAGGCACACCCTTTTAAATTAGACTGTCCTCCTGCACTACACAGAGTTTGTTCTGTGCTGGAGTTTAATTTAATTCAACACCACTCTTGCTGTAGTCAACCTTTTGGCTTCCACCATCTTTTCTCCCATGTTTTGCATCTTATGGAGACTATTTTTAAAGTTAATTAGCTTATCCAAAATAAAGCAGAAAAAGATGCAAATCCAAAACTATCATTTAAAAGCACTATCATGTGAAATAAACTGCACAGCATTAGTTAATTTTCTTCTTTAGTTATTCCTTTTCTAAGAAAAATTAAATTATTCACTTGAAAATTATTTGAATTCTTTATGTAAATAAGTCCCTTAAAATACTTTCCCCCGCTTAAAATTAAGTAGCAAATATGGGAATGAAATATTAGATAATGAGAAAGTAGGCAACTTGAGGATAGTGGAAACGCGAATCCTAAGGGAAATGATTTTACAAATAACAAATCTTGACTAACAAACCTACTGTCAGAATTTCACCTGGCCACAACCCTGTAAGCTGCTTGCTCCACAGGAACATCCTTTGTGCTCATTAAATATAAAGTAAATCTTCCAGATAAGTAAGTCTGATTACTTAAGGAACATCTTGAGAAAAGCTGGGAATACTATGATACATGATTTGCTTAACAGGACCTAGCAAAACATAAGGAAAATATAGAGCATTATGGATTATTATCCATTCAGCACTCCAGTAGCACTTACACACTTCAGCCAGTGCTGCTGACCTCTGTGCCAGGAGCTGCACAGCCAACCCAAACCACCTGTCTTTTGTAACCAGAGACTTAGAATACCAACTAACAAATTAGGGCTAGACCAGGAGAGAAAAATTTAGATGAAGTCCTGACTAACTGCAGCCCAAAAGGAAAGCAGTGTATCCCAAACCTCAGCAAAGGGCTAACTTGCTGAATGTGCCATCATTGGAATTCTGGTTTTATATTTCTACCTTTGCTATGGGTGTAATACAAAAAAAAACCTTGCTGAAAAGTAGACTTCCTGCCACTTGTGTGGCAAACATGAAAGCAGCAGACTTAGGCCAGGCCTCCCATATCTAAGCAGAAGAAAAATCCTCTAGGAAGGTTTTCAGGGTCAAGAGGAACAACAAAGAAAACTCTTCCAGAATACCATAATGAACCTCTATTTTCAGTTTCAGAATCACCAAGTTGCCTCCTATAGCCAGCGTAACTTGTCAGCATCTGACAACATTCTTAAGAAAGCTGGACAAGAATAATCAGATTGGAACTACTGTGAAATAAAAGCAACATTTTGAAAACTTTAGACAATAAAGAGTTGACTGTGGTTTGTCATGGAACATGTATCAAGCCAGGCTCTACACAGACCTGTCCAGTATCTGACACTGAAAAATGTTTTCACCTGTAGCTTGTGTAGCAAAATACATTCTGGAACTTTCAGACAGCACAAAAGGGAGTAAATACTCCAGTGCATAGGATTAGGAATTAAATGGTTTTGTCAAATTATTTAAATGATGTGAAGTAGGTAAGAAATATTTTAATGGAGATGAATTGTAAGTATTCCACTTAAATAAACATATTCAACTGCATTCATACATAATTGAAGCATTGGGGCAACTCTGTGCAACTTTTGTGCCCAAGACTTATTTACTGCAGTTTTTCTGTATTTTGAATACATCAAGTGCTGCTAGGCTGCTTTAGATCAACTTTTATTTTTTTTTTTTTAACTTGGGATTATTTTTGGAAGGCTGAAAAATGTCCAGGGAATATAGTTCACTTGCATTCCCAGGCAGGCTCTTCGTATACATTTATTGATCGGTTTAAAAAACACAAAGACAACAAGAACAAAACACTTCTGTATCTTGTCAACTCCACCTGGCATTTACAGAGAAAAGTCCAGATGTGCTTGGAAATATCTGGCCAAGTGACAAGCTTTTGCATCTTATTTAAGCTGCAAAAATGCAAGATTCTCCAAATGCTTAAGATTTTTTGTTGATTTTTTCTGGCAAATATCTGTTCTACTATTCTTGTTTCAAAGCATCAAATGGTTCACCCTAGGAAAAGGATAGATTGACTAAAAACGTTCTCCAATTTTGGCTAAGGCACCATTTTAGATCAAAATTTTGATGAGAAAGGACGCAAGATGTGAAGGTACTCCAGGTAGAAAATCTGACAAATCACTCAGCACCACCAGCTTAGTTAGTTGTGGAATTAAATGATGGTGGCTGTATCCTAACAATGTCAGCTGAATTTTATTTACACCCACAAGTTACAAAGTCAAAATAGCCCGCTGGAAAAGGAACTGAGCACTGGACTCTGAGCTGCAAGCTGCAACATGAGCACTTGATGAGCTCCCTATGCAGGGCAAAGCAACAGAGGCCGCTCAGGACAGCAGTTTCAGAATTTTAAAGCTCAATGGGTAAATATTCTGCTTATTCAGGGCCTGCTAACACAGAGATAATTGCCAGTAGCTGGAATGAGCTGAGGAGTTACAGTAGATAATTCTATGTGCTATACAAATATATGTGTTCTTCTATTATTCATACCATGACATTTGTTGGTTGTCTCGGGAGTACCAAGTGAGGCTCCTATGGTTCATGAATTACTTGAATTATGCATGGTTATGGGTAGGCATTCACCATGTACAAACTGGGTTTGAATCATGCATTTCCTGGGGGCAGTATTTCTCATGGTAACTAGCAAACTTTTAAGGTCTTTTGGAGCCCGCTGCGCCTTAGTAATTCCTGCTTGTGGCTGTGATCCTGGCACATTGATCTGGTAAAGGTGGGAGATAATGAATGTCTGCATGCTGGGAGATGGGAATCAGCATTTGTATTTATTCACATTCAAGAGGCTATCTCCCTCACCTGGAATTTAAATGATGACATCAAACTGCTGAACAGCGATCTGCTGTCCGATTGTCACTATAAATAGCAGTCTACAAGAGGGAGGTGGCAGTAGATCATATTTTTTACATTTGGAAGTGTGCAGTTGTTTCCCTGCTAACAATCCTGCCTTGGGCAGGTAACTTATATTCTCAGCCTTAGGCTTTTGTTTCTAGGTACCTCTTTACTATATTTTCAGTTGTTCATTTTTCTGAACAATACTGCCCATCTTACAGGAAAATATACATGAAAACCCATTAATACACAATTTGCTGCATAAATACATGAGAATGGCTTTACCAAAGGACATGCTTTTTCTAAAAACACTAAGAAAGACCTTTTGTTTACCTTAGTAAGAACCCCATTTTTGTCCCAGAATCCATCTTTATAAAAGTACAAGCTGAAAGGAAACTCAATTGTTGCACTGTCTGTTGCTGTGCAGGGAATATTTCACATCACAGAACTACCTAATTTTAAATTTTTAATAAGAGTGCTCATAAAATCATGACACAGACAGACTGTTCAAGCTTTGCTGCATTAAATAAAGATTCTTTTTCTTCCTGGCTTAGGCAGCAGAGTAGCCCCACCAGGAGCCTCAACAAGTGTGAGAATGGAACAGGCTGGTCGTGGGTGGGGCTGCCAGGCTTCCATAGAGGAGCCAGCCCTCTGGCAGGGATCCCCAGTGGCCCCTCTGCTAAGGCTTTGTAACCCCTGTGCTAAGACTAAATATTCATGTTCAACAGAAACAAATAGGGCCAGCAATCTTCATTGTCCTGGAGAAGTACAGATCTGTATAATCACATAATTTCATTTGTAAAAATATTCACATGGGATGGCTTCTCTGTTTTTTCTGTGCTAGATAATGTGAGCACCCTAACACTGTGAACTGATTAACCACCCATGTCCCCAGTATTCATAAGCTTTTTCTAAAGCTCACTGAGTTGAAGACATTCTGTGAACTAACTACATGGCATTCTCTGCCCTCCTCCCAAAATTTACTGCAAATAAACATGCTATCAGAGAAGGTGGGGATCAGTAAAATACATCAGATCTTCCTCCCTTTATCCCTGCTAAGAGAGAATTGCTTATTACATCTTGTTTTGTAGTTTTTTTGTCCAAGTGCAGCCTAAAATTTTAAAACACTTATGCCTTCAGCATTGGAAAATTTGCTGAATAAACTGTTCCCCATTACTCTTGTTATCACCACGCCCAACAGTATCTCTTGGGCTCATGTGCCCACTTAGTCCTTACTTACCCAACTCCTGATGTGTGCAGTGAGAGGACAGGAAGGAAGATTTTTTTCCTAACCATCATTAGGATTTTTTATCCTGTTGGCTCTTAGAACACACAAGTGTTTCAAAAATATTTTGTTAATTTTTCTCTGGCAAGATATATAAAGCACGTAATGATAAAGAAAAGTACTGTGACTTGTTGGCAATAGGTGCAAAATTCCTCTATTTGATAGTCACTGTGATAAAAGGAAAAGTGCTCTCTCTTGTAAAACAGTTCTCTAGGCTGAGTAAAAGCACATAACTATTGAGGCCACCTCAGAAAAAAAAAAGTGGAAGCTCAGCTTTCTGCATGTTAGATTTGCAGGTTCTGAATTTTATGACCATCATCATCTTTGGAAGCATTTTGAACAGTCTGCCTTTGTATTTGCAATTCTTGGTTCCAATAATTGCACAATCTTTATCCTTTGCATTTCTTTCATTGGTTCTATCTATCTGGAAAGAACACCAAGTATTTCAGAGCCAATATCTTTGTGCATTGAATCTGTGTTCCCTAATTTTCTTTAAGTTCTTAAAATTTCACTAGTTTAATGACGTTACAAGAAGCTGTTTGTCCATCACAGGACATTTCGAACAACTAGTTTTTCAAAACTTTCTTTTCATTTGTATTACTTACTCCTAAATTTTTATGGGTCTCATGTATTTACTTTGAAAAAGTATCCCTGGAACAGAAATGTTCAGCAATAAATAATACAAGTAATTGTGTATTTTACTGGAAGGTGCTTCTGTGTTTTGTTACTAAGAATTTTTTTTTTTTAATGATTTCAAAACTGTGTTTCATTTTATCTTTTTTTCCTAGTTTTTATGACTTTTAATAATGAGGAAAGAAGTTGATAGCTGCACTACTTCCAAGTGTATCAGAGGTCTTTTCCAAATTCACTGTAAGACGATAAAAACTTAATTGCAAAACATATTTCAAATTATAGAGAAAATTGTAGATGTAAGACATAGAGGTATTCATAGTAAGACTTCCAAAAAAGAGCAAGGCCTAAGAAGAAGTGAGAATCCAACATCTCTGCTTCTTAAAGGCCTTACCCAGCTGACTTTCACTTCTACCTGCAAGTTGGAGAGATTTTGAGTAGGAAAATAAGAAAGATGCCTTCCAAAAGTAAAATTTAAATGCTTCTCTATTACATTTAGCAGCAAATCACATTAATTCTTATACTATTCATTTTGATAATGATATTAGTCAAGCTGTTCCCTGGATACTCCTGTAGCTGTAATACGTAATTCTGTGGATGCTCCACTCCAATTTAGCAAGAATTAATGTTCACTTATTGCAAAGTGTTACAGGAAAAATATATTTGTGGACTTTACACAGGATCATATCCTTGCACTGTGGAAGAGGCAGAGCAGATAAAGTAGGAGCTGGAATAGAATTCAGGTGTAAATGAGTAAATGCTGTTGTGTGTAGAGTGCACTTAATAATCTCACTGTGTAAAAACTCAAGGCACTCAGAGCTGTTATATTTTCAATGGCTTAATCAAGAAAATGTTGAGAGACTGGCATTGCGGTTGGGATTAATGGAGTCCCTCAATGTCCTCATTAAATTTAATAAACCCGTGTAACAGGAGCAATAATAACATTTCACATACATATTGCATTGCTCCCTTTATGAAGGATCTCCAAGCCTGTTGTGAGCATTCATGAACTGAGCATCACTGTCCATCTCTGTGGAGGAGCTCTCCTCTCCCTGCTGCAGAAAATACCTTCTCCTGGGAGACTCTGGGGAGAAGCTCCTGCAGGTGCACACCTGGCTCCAGGCAGAAGTGTGTGTGTCCCTGCTGCCTGCAGCTCCACTGGCCACATGGTGAGCTTTACTTTTGTGTTCAGAATCCTTGAGACATTTTATTCAGTCATTTCCTAAGGTCTTTGTGCCATGAATCAGGCAGGCCTCTTTGCTACCATTCTGTTTATAGTCTCAAAAATTAGCAACAGCACTAGTCTACACCTTGTAAGTTTATGCTCATCCAAGTTATCAGTGGTACTTTTATTCTGATATTTATTTCATATTTTAACAGTACTGTGGTCACATTTATGCTGCTTAAACCCTCCTTTGCTTCACTGGTACAGTTTTCTGGAGAAATAATACAACCAAGAGTCCTGGAACACCCATTTTAGAAAAAGGCTACTTATTTTTGTTTGACTTTCAGTGACCTGAACAGCTCCCTGCCCTGGGGCCTGTCTCATCAGAGCAGCCAGTTAGACAGTTTTTCACAGTTTCTTCAGCTGTTTGGAAGCAATAGCAATTGTTACTCCTGCATGAAACCCAAATCATCCACAGGCCCAGGATTTTACTTTTTCTGGTGGCTACTGGCCACTTAGTTTTTCAAATATAATTCAGTTTCTCAGCTACTACTGTGTTACTTTTAAATTCCCTCTTCATTTGTTAGGAGTCCAGCTCACTTCTGCTTTATTCATTTTTGTCTAAAATCTGGATGGTGTTGAGCTGTTCCCATTTCCAATCACTTGGGAAAAGAGAATGATTGGGCACTTCTTTTCAACAGAAGGCTTTGCATGGCCAGAGAACTGCAGATCTGGTGGGAGCTAATTAATGGTTTTCTCTCTGCTCACTGTGCATGGTCTTTTGCTTGCTGCTGAAAAAGTTGTTGGAAATGAATAGTAGGAAGAGGATTTAAAGAGTTTCCTTTTTCTCCCTGAAGCTGTAGAGTTTTGCTTTGCTTTGGGTGGTGAGGACTAGAGTTATGCCCAAGCCCTTACTTAGAAGAAAGAAAGTCCAACTAAGTTTAATGTTAAAGGAGATGGGTTTTCTTCTCAGCTGCTATGGACAAAAATGTGTAATGAAACCCACCTTGATGTGCAACACTCTTCCCAGCAATGTCATATCTCTCCTTTCTTTCTTTGCTGATATGAATCCATCCTGCTCCTTTTCTACCCCCAGCTTACCATTTGGTGTTGACTTGACTCTTAATTCTTGCTTGATACATTCTGTCTTTCAGACTACCCCTCAAATGCACATGTTCCTTACCCCTAACCTCACACAAACACGTGTTTTACTATCAATTAGCTTTGCCTCCGAGCTCCACTCTTCACAATTCAGTAAACAGAGATTTTTGTCTCCCGACAAAGGAGACAGGAAAGGCTGGAAAGCTGGAAGGTGCATCTCCAAGCTTTGCTCCCAGGTGAAATACATGTCCTCTGCAAAGTTCTTTGAGATCATTGCTTAAAGGAGCTGTGCAAGTACAGGGGACAGTTAAATATATTGCATTTATAATCAGGCCATGAAAGAGAAACCCTTCAACCACAGCTATATTGTTCCAGGCACTGCAGTCTGTGGATGTCTTCCTTTGAATTTTACTCCATGCCAACCAGCAGTAATAGGTTCTCACTGTATCCAAAACTCCTGCAGTCTTTTTCAGCCTGCACTGGACATCAGCCCATCAACCATTCCAGAAAAAAACATGTATTTCTCTCTGGATTTATTTCTTCCTTCTTTTTCATCCCAGTGTGCAAGTAATTAAGTATTGAATCCTTAATAAGCCAATGTAGACCAGCCCACATGACTATTTTTCTCTTAATCAATTTATTCAGCTCACATTGAAGGTTTTATCGTATTTACAGTATCACAGTGATTTGTGTGGGAGTAATAAAAGATAAGGAGTAATTTTAGGGAAAGAAAATCCAGTTGTAGGGTTTTGCTGGTTTTGTTGAGCTTCAGTGTGTGTGGGTTCATTTCACCATTTGGAAGGAGAAATTTTGAGTTTCAGTCAGCAGAGTTCAGTTTCAGCATGGGAGGAACAGAAATGCATAATTAAACAAGCTGCAAAAAAATTTGGAAAATGTAATCAGACTCCTGCAAGCTGTCTTTTTCCAGAAGCCTTTTTTTCTGTTTTATTTCTCTTCTCCAAGTCTTGGAGACGGACTTCACCCTGCCTTGTTATCACATCAAAGTTAATTTATTATCACAAGAGAAAAAAAAAATCACACGTCTCAGGGGCCCTCTCAGGTCAGATAGGCACTGTGCAGCTTGGATATTTATGCAAGGTGACTCTTAAATACCTCTAATACTATGTCTTGAGGTTCCCACAGGTGTGCACACTATTGGGTCTCCACATTTCCTGGGCCCTGTGTCCCTTGTTGTATGTCATGGTGAACACCTTTGGACCCAGCTCTACTTGAGATTTGACTGTGACTCAAACTAGTAACTTCCTTGGCCTGCAGAGAAAAAGAATGACAATGCTTTCCCTAATTAACTAGTTATTTTTTTCTATTTTTAGGATTTATTGATATAACTAGAGCTTTAAAAGGTCAGCTAAAATTTGTGCATTGAATCTCTCCCCAAATTCCCCAAACCCTGCTTTTGCCCCTGATTCTTCTATTTCTTCTCCAGAAGTTATATGACTCAGAGATGAGCATGTTGTACATAATATTATCCCAAAACATGACTGTTATATTCTAATCCTGCCACAAAACAATTTCTGTACAAAGAAATTGTACACGCTTCTTGTGCAGAAACAGCAGAGGGGTGGTAGAGTCAACCAGCACACACAGTACACTTAAAACTGTCTTTTGTGTGTAAATTGCAGGGCACGAAAGTGTTAATTTGAGACTGGCTCAGGAGCAAAGCATGAGTTCCTAAGACTTCCACATTAAGAAGCTTGATTTCTGCTATATCTGCCACATGCGACCTGCAACACATGCTTTGTTTCATTCCCAAAGGGAAAATTCTCCTCTAACAGATTCAAGAGCAAAATGCTTTCCTTACAGGCACTTTCCCTCTAATTCCAGCCTCCTTTCTTCAGTGATACACACATAATTCAGGTTCCAGAAAGACTGGCTGCACTAACAGCAGTGTTAATGCACACACACTTGTGCCTGAAAGTTTTCAGTTCATTTACCAATTTCAGATTTTTTAACTCTTCATCTAATTATTGAACTTTTGGGGAAGGTAGAATGGGTCGATTCCAGCAAATAACACAGAGGAAAGCTGTTTTCCAGTGTTTGCAAGGGTTGAAATTGGATACAAATACAGTCATTATAGACTGAGTCAAATCTTGCAAATGCAAAAACATCTGAATTTGCTTCTTTCAGGGTGGAACCTATAAAATTGCATGGCCTGTCATTACAAAGTTCTTGGTTTTAACATAATGTATGTATCCCACAGTAGTTCCATTGGACAATGATTAATGTTGGTTCCCCTTTTAGGAACAAAGCTCCCTCAAACCAGAGTTTGTCCAGAATCCTCCCGAGGTGGAGGTTGCCCTTGCTCTTTCTGGGAGACGAGGGCAGAAGTGCCAGAAGAGCAGCCATGCCATCTCATTTTCCATTTTACCAGCTATCTGAGTTGCATCAACATAGCTTGTCAATGCTGTCACTCATC
This sequence comes from Acrocephalus scirpaceus scirpaceus, assembly GCA_910950805.1. Lineage (NCBI taxonomy): Eukaryota > Metazoa > Chordata > Aves > Passeriformes > Sylviidae > Acrocephalus > Acrocephalus scirpaceus. Next base: position 58,339,313 of record OU383778.1, on the reverse strand, counting down.
AGGCATGTTCTCCTCTTAATGAGTGCTGTACCATCTTAGCAGATTTCAAAGCTCTATTTTTGATGATGTCAGGTTCAAAGGGAGGTCTGAGCTGCTTGAAGACAGAGATGTCTATAAATGGCATCTGTTTCTCTGTGGCTGCCTATACCTTCCCATATAAACGTCGAATAAATCTTCTTATGACAAAGTTCTTTTGCAACTTTTTTCCCACACTCTTCTTCGTACATCTTGAAGCCACATCTTTATCTAACACTGAGAGCTTTAGAATGACAAAAAAGTCAAGAAAAAGTAAAGGGGGAGCATGAAACTGAGGAGTAGAGGTTTCTGAACTGCTGGAAACAAATTGGTCAGAAAAGAAAGCAAGCTCTCAGTAGGGTTAAAGTAAGGGAGAAAGAAAGAAGGGTTGGGGAGGACACCAGTTCTGGTAAGCTAAGATTTTTTATTGGGGAGGTGCTGTTCTTCACTAAAAATTAAGCCCACCTTGTCTTTAATGACCTAATTATTCTTCTTAGCAGTTGTAGCGCTCCAGCCCAGCCCTGAGTCTGTGTTGACTGCAGTTTGCTGCTCACTCTCTGGGCTTGTTTGCTGCAGCCCCAGGCTTTACACTTTGTTGATGTGCTGATGAGCCCTTTGACTGTCCTGCTCTCATCACAGATGCTCAGACAGCAGCTGATCTGCACAAAAGGGAGCTGAGAGGTGTAGGGAGCTGCAATAGAATGTGCTGGGGACTCTCTCTAATGCACTGGGTGAATGGAGCCCTGCAGGGTGCAGATATTTACCACAGTGGGGCTGAGTCGCCAACAGAGCCTTCTGAAATCCATAGTTTTAACCTGAAGAGCAGAGTATGCAGAAAGCAAATTATAAGTCTTAATGAAAGGCTGCTTTGAGTATGGATTATACATTGGTAGCAATATGCCACTGTTTATAGCACATCATTAGCCTGCAAGAGCTGTAGTGCTTGAACTTTTTGTGTTTGTTTCAAAAGTGCCACAGTACAACATTTTAGTCTTTCTGCTGCAGTAACCACTGGTTGTTACAAATCCCTTCATGAATGTATTATGGAAAACTGGGGCAGAGTTCTTCACTAGCTAGCCAAGTGCATGCCTGCTGGGGCTTTGTACTAGAAAACAGTGAATAATGTTTTTAAAGCCAGAGTAGAAACCCATTTTACACACATAAGCATATTGCACAAGACTAATATTCATTGAAGTTCCCTGCTGCAATGTGAAATTTATGTCAGTTTGCAATGCAGAACTTATTTTTCAGGTGTTCCTTTAAGTGGGTTCAATATATCATTTCACCTGTTAGTGTCCTCAAAATAACTTACCTCTGTAAGTCTATTATTTTATTGAGTATTCATGTAAAAAGGTCTCACTGTACTTTTCTCTATGATCTGGTGCACAGAAAGTGCCTCTAAGGAGAGGCAGCACGTGTTTAATTCTGCTCTGCTTTACTTTTTGGGATTACTGCAGGCAGAAAATCTCCCTGTTTGACATCCTCTGACACCCTACGTGGCTGTTAGTTACACCATCTTTAGCAACACACTACTCACATGGGGACCACTTTAAAGGGATTAAGATCTTTGCTTTTTTAGCACAGCAAAACCAGTGAGACCTGATGGGTTTGAGGGGGCATCCCTGGAGCTGAGAGCCAATCCATCTACCAAGTCCTGACACCTCTACGGAGACATGATGGATAAGCTTGTGCCTCTACCTTTTGCTTCATTAAGGAGACAGGAGGTATTAATGACAGCAATTATGTATTCTCAATTAATTTAATGCATGACAATCTAAGAGACCATAAGTAATTATATTATCTGAGGAGTTCGTTAATTTTACTCGGTACTTAAGGATGTAAGGTACCGTGTAGAAAACTATCAAATGATAAGCAATGAAATGCCCTATTGTTAAATAGCAGCTCAGTGAAAACCTTTTCATAACAAGGAGGAAAAAAAAACATGTAGGCAGCTGAAAGATAAAAAAAAGCAAGGAATTTGGTGTTTTGTGGTTTTTACATTCTTGGGCCAATCTAAAACTGAGTTGAGTGCAGATGCCTTGCTAGCAACACTCACAGGGGATGTTGTTGCTCTTCCTTTTCACCACTCCATGTGGTTTTTCTCCCGCTGTCCAGCTAAGAAAAGAAAGTAAATGGCAACATATTTTGTTTTAAGAGAAAGGAACATATAAATGAGAGCTCAGGCATTTTCTTGTGGAAAAGTAAAGGCAGCAAAGCAAAGGGAATTGAAAAGTAGGAGGAAGAAAGAAGAGTAAGGGAAAAGGATTCATATTTAACAAAGGAAGGGGGAGCAAAACTAAGAAGTTTGGAAACAAGCAACCCCAGAACAGCCTAGCTATCAATATTTAAACAACTAACCAAATTATTTTATCATCTTATGTGTGAATCTTGCAAATAGTTACCTATTTGCATTACACATAACTATTCCTCCCTTTCATAGGAAACAATGACTGAAAACCCTGAGGAATGATGCAGGTTTCATATTTTAAGCCTATTCTTGGCACTAAATAAACAAGCTAAATGATTAAAGGGCTGCATGTAGACAAGCAACTACAGTTGGGGCTACAGGCAAAGAAGAAATTGAGCATCACTCCATTACCTTTGAAATTGTAACACAGGATCCAACTCTTTCCCTCCACCTTTTTCTAAAACCACATCTCCATACCCACAGTGATAAGCAAAATGAACAGCAAGAAACTTAAAAAGAAATCTGTGCTGCCCAGCTAGAATGGGCAGTTAGGATCAGTAGTGTATAGTAGAAACTATTTTCTTTGTTGAAGTGTAAGTTGGATAAACACAATTTAAGGCAAAAGGGTCAAAAGCAATGTAATGAAAACCAGTATAAGTTTTTCCAACCACTGGAGCATCATCCCTGTGTCAGATTCTGGAGCACCACTCCACTAGCTGCAGAAAGGACAAGAATCCCCTACAGTTTTGAGATGGAGCAGGTATTTTATAGAGCATGGGAGCCTAAGTCAGCTGGACTTGCTTATCTCTATGGAGATCTCTCTGGAACCTGATCTAGCCTTTTGGGTATCCTAAACACTTATCCGTGTTTTGAATCAAACTGAAACCATCCTGCCTCGCTGAAGTCACCATCATATTAAAATAGTACAGCAAACAATGCTATATTTTATTTGTTTAGAGAAAATTACCAGAATATAAAAAGTTATATTGTCAATGGTAATTAGGTCTGGAGCTGCAAATTGCATTTCAACAACAACATATATACCAAGTCAGTGAATAATACCCAGTGAGCAATTTAACACAATCAAACCTCCAGACATAACGCCACCACCACATCTTCCCAAGAATCACATGGAAAATGATTGTCCATCATCTAGACAACACTTTGCTACTTTGAAATTTCTATTTCAGCTGCTGGAGATTGCTCCTGGTGGCCAGAATTTACTGTTGGCTGGTCTACAGGGGGTTATTTTTTAAAGAAGGCAGTTATAAATGAGAAGATGAAATGTATGTACACTATTCTGAAATAATCTTTTAAATTTTCTGTGAACAGGTTTAGTTGCGCTTGTTAATTTGGTTTTTATAAAGAATATTTTTGTCTTTTGTTTTGTTTTATTTCCCTTAGGAAAACGCCACTTTTTTGCTTTTCCCTAATGAATTCTGGATCAGTTAGAATCACTTTTTAAGCCAAACCACTGAGTTTGCAAAACTCTCCTTACTTTATCAATGCAGGCCTCATGGACATATGAATATCATATTTTACAATTAAAGATGTGGAACTTTGCTTCTGCCACTACAATGACTGCTTTACAATTTTGATAATTGCAGGAAATGAGGAGGAACAGCAAAGAAAGAACAACCAACAAACAACTTGGAAAAGGGGGAAGAGGAGAGATTTAGAAATAGAGACATTGTTTGCCTGACAGGCTAGGGCTACATGGAAAATTTAGGGTTTAGATGAAAAATCTGGACCCCAGAAGAAGGTGCAACACAGCTCCTGAGACATTTCAGTTCTGAATTAATTGGAAAGCTGCATGAGTTCCTTCAGGGGCACACAGTATAGCTCTCCACTGTTTAAAATCCATGGTATCGAAGTGCAGTAAGACACTTTAGTAGAAAAGTGGAGGCAAATGCCAATAACTTTTGCAAACCCCCACAATTTTGCTGCTGACCATAAGCAGATATGCAGGGCTCTCCTTCCATCCCTCTTGGTACAGGCAGATTTGAGTCAGGATTGCAGAGAAAGCTGGTTGCTGATTAACCCATTTGACCCGTCACCTAAGAGACTTGTGATATAAAATATGACTTGAGCTTTTCAAACAAATAACTGTAATTTCCATTTAATTGATTTTTGACCTTGCACTGCAATTATTCAGTCTTAATTTATCTCAGGATAGAAGAACAGCAATTGCATGTAAACTGAAGGATGCTGTAAAAAGTTGTGTGCATAGGAGAAAGACTGCAGTTATTAAGTGCATTTGCACAGTAGACAGATGAATACTGTTGCCTTTTTCTACAATAAAATTATCAGAATCAACTAAATTCACAAAGAATTCTTGGAGAAATACATGGAATTCGATGTTGCACAAAGTATAAAAATCCTCATTTGAAAGCAATTCTATTTCTCTGGGTTTAGGACTGTTTTTTATTATTTATTAGAAGACCTAGGAATGTGTTTGGAATTTTACAGAGCAATGAGCAGTAACAGGTCTTGGCCCCAAGCAGAATAGAACCCAGGAGAATGAAGAAAACAGTAATGCATGGGAGTCCAAATTTTGTTCTTCACCCAAAGCCGCAAGAACAAGGTAGTTTAAATTCTATATTTGATATCCAAACCCTGATTCTGGGAAAAAAACTTTCTGTTGACCAATCATCATCATCATCAACATCTGAATTGTCTTACTGATCTGAATATATCCCTATTATGCTGGTTATGAGGTATATTAATTTCAACTTCTACCACTGTTTTTTCTATCCAGGGCATAATAGTCTATGTTGCAGTGTTACATAAGAAAGATTTCTTTTCTGCTGTTGAACCCAAACTATTGCAAAATGCAGAGAACTACCATTTTCTTAATTAGGGTATAGAGGGATTTTGTCTTCAGCAGAATAAATAGGAGAAGAAAGGGGAGGAGATAGACAGTGACAGTCTTGAGTTCCTGTTCCTCCAAGTACAGAAGAGAAATCAGTGCTACTTAAGAAGAACATTATTTACCTATTGAACAAGGTGTTAGTCACTCCTCTAGACTGTGAGCCATCCTGACTTTATGTCACATGTGACATGTTAGGTCTCACTGCAGGAACATTTTTTTCCAAACATTTCTTCAATGGAAGAACTTGGAAAAAAATAGGAAGTTTCATTTCAAAAAGGTGAAAAATTGCTGAATTCAACTACATTAATCATGGTCCCAACTTGAACAAAACATTTTAAATTAACTGATAAAAGTGATGTCCTTGAAATCAGCTGTCGGTCACAAGCCCATAATCTCTTTGCAGTAGGATTGAATTTGGGGAATGGAAATTACAGGTGTAGTTCAGAACTGACCTTGATGCTCAGGCACTGCCAGCATCCCAGTTTTAGATTTACTGCCACTATGCCAACCCTCATAGTGTGTGTACTGGTGAGGAGAAGGGCTGTGTGCAAGGCCCTTCATTTGGCCTACCCCTTCCAGCTCCTCTCAGGGGGTTGTCTGCACAAAAGCTTGCCACACCTCATATTACTACTGCAAGTGGTGGCAGAATATAAAAAGAGCTCTTCCAATTTGTTTCCTGTAGGTAACAAGGAGGCCAGGGTCAATTTTACCCACACTGGCCAATAACACAGAGTTTAATTGCAGCCTTTCTGCCTGCATATTGGATCTAGTTCCCTGATCTTCTGCTCATAACTTCACAGTTGAAGTACCTTGGTTTGGGGTTAGAAAGTTCCTGACACTGTATTAAGCATGAATTGTCCCAGTAATGACAGCAAGGGAAGGCAGGAACATCCAAGTGAGTTGAAGTGGAAACATGAGCTTGTGAGAGCTATTAATGCCACCTGCATTGGCGGCAGCCTGCCTGAAAGAAGCTTTCCTTAAGTGGTCCATAAACATGACAGTGGTTGAACACTTGACATTTACAGCTCCCTCTACGTTTATATCCAAGGAGATAAGTACAGGAGGTTTGTGTTTGTGGTGAGGGAACTGCTTCAAGGAAATTAAAGTCTGAGGGTGAAGCAAACTTGGAGAATGTAGGTAACATCTCATTGGAAATGCTGTTTTCTGTAGAGTAAGAAATTCCAACAAACCCAGGCATAAATACAGTTCAGATGTTCAGAGCACAAATTCTGAGGGAAGAGGGATTAGAGAACAAAGCTGAGTTGCAGTGTCTCACAACTTTTGCAACTTTCTGAAGAATCAGCTCATCTATCTCTTCAAGTATTTAAAAAATGCATCCTGCTTACAATGATGTATAGAGCAGAAATAAAAGGTCTCTACAGAATTTTTTATTTTTTTTTAGCACAGAGAAATATATAAGGTGCTAAATATTTCAGGGCAAGTCAGGAAGATCAATGAATGGATTTATAACAAACATCCATCTAGGAAATCATTCATCAGTGATACATGGGGATGTAATTGCAACTAAGTAGGACAGCCAGCTCAAAACCAGGACATGCAGTGGACAAAATTAAGTCACAGAATATCAGTCGTGGATGTAGAAGAGAAATGAAGGTTGCCAAGAGATGGCAAATGGATGTGATCACAGCATTTACCTGGACAAGATATATGAGCAAAGTACAAGGCAGAGAAAAATGGCAGTGGCTCTCCTACTCCATCAGTTGCCTTGTATCAGCAGCTGCTCCCATTAATATGTTGCTAACTATGTTATCCATAATCAAAGTTTTATATTTCCAGTTGATTTGCAATATCAGACAGAACTTCTGTGTAAAAAAGAAATGTGCTCTCATTAGCACCATTGAGAATATGTTGTGGCAGAGCTTTGCAAAGAGAATTGCTGCTGGGCTTCTAGTATAGCTGCTATTGCTGTAGCATAACAGTGAACTAATGAATTAATTCCTGTTTTGAAATATTCTCCATGGGATCACTCATAAAACACAGGCCTTGTTTGCACAAGGAACAGAAGTAGGTAACAATCATCTGCCATGAATCTCTACATACTTCACAAAACTACAAATACACTCTTCTCTCTGTGCTGTTTTCACTAGGTGAATAATCATACTCAGCTGGTATAAGCCCGAGTATGATTACTTAGAAATTTACAGAGAAAAGGAGAGAAAGAAGAGGCAACTTTATGGAATGACAAATGGGCTTCAGTGGCTCAAAGTGTCAGGGTTTTTTCCAATTATGTCAGCTGATTAAATCAGGTGTGTTATCTTTGTGGACAAAGCTTGGCTGTTGTGTCTAGCTGTGAGGAATAAAGAAAGAAACCAAGAGTTCTCATTTGGACACTATTACCTGTGTATATGCATATATTATGCACTGTATCCCATCCTCAGAGCTGCAATCTGTCTGGTCCCAGTTGTGCTGGCTGGGAAGGTAGTCCAGATCCAGATGCAGCCACCAAAAGACAAATCCCATGGTCTCATTAACATGCTCAAGCACAGGAGGCATCCACATAACTCAATTCCATTGTTTGTTCCCTTCAAAGAGGCGAAGGTAAAGCAACCTGTAGTTAAGGAATGCCTGGGGAATACAAGTGTAAAAGAGAGCTTGGTGAAGAAATTCTATGAATAAGTGTTCTCCTGAGCCAATGCTGCTGTTCAGGGCTTGGAGGTAATGACTGAGTGCAAGTGAACAGGTAGGAAACACAACTGTGGGTAGAGTCTGGAGGTAAACATGCCTGACTGCTCACCTGATTGTGATGTGAGGTGACTGAGTGACTGATCCAGTATGGCTGAGCATGAATAAAAGGGCATACTGATTTAATATGACTGCAAGGATAAAAGATCATGTGTGTGAATGATTATCTCACTGACTGTCCAAGTAGAAGATGAGGTGAAACGACAAGAGCAAATGAAGGAAAATGGGAACATCTGAAATTCAGAAAACACTGACAAAATGAGTTGCAGATGGTCCATTGCTGATAATCAATGGAAAATCCATTTTGCCAATTGACTTATGTGTAGGATGGAAGCGTAGAGTTGAGTGCATGAATTTTCCAAGCTGTGCTAATCCCCAAGAGCCAACAAGTTAAACTGGGACATGAGGAGTAATTGTAAAGAGTTTTCTTACTATTAACTTATTTTTGAGAGGACTTTCTTAAATAGATGCTCTCCTGACTTCTCTAAAATGACTTTATAAATACTTATCCTGGACATAGGCAAAGGGCCATCTCTTCCAGACATCTTTGCAGAACGTCTGGTTAGTATAACAGGAACACTTTTTGAAAGGGAGTGGGAATAGGACCCTTCTTTCTGCTAGGAATCTACTAGATTTATAAGCTTATTGATTCATTAATATATATTTTGTTTCAATTTATCTAAGTAATGTAAGTGACCTTATTCTTTTTTGCTCTTTTTTGGACAGTCTCTTGTGCGCGTGGGCAGAGGATATTAAATATGGTTATAAAATACCACTTCATGCATTTTCATCAACAATTTTGTACTCTGTTGCATGAGAAGAACTCCAGCACAAGGCATAGCAGTGACAAATAAATCCTCTAACAGAGCTGTCTACCTGAGTAAAGTGCAAAGTATGGTTCACAAGATGACTTGCCTACCCAACAGATTTAACAAGACCAGAATAGCTGAAGTACCACAACTCTCAGCATGCAGTTACTCCGAATAACATTCATGCTCTGTGTGTGAATGTAATGGCATAATTACCTTAAGACTGATCTATCCTCCCTCCATAGGTTTTACAGCATTACAGCTTCAACAAAATAAGTACACAAACGTGTGCATGTGTGTGTCTGTCTTCCCACCTCACTATAAAAAACAGAATTAGTAAGAAAATAACTGAGATATTCTTGCTCTTTGTTATTTGTAGGACTCTTAAATAGACTTTTTTGTCTGCAGATTCTTTAATCTGCAAGGTGGTAGGAAACAAGTTTAAAACCTTCTAATAGTTATTTTAATCTAGTTTTGTCTTGCAGCAGCAGCTTTCAACATTGCGCAAAATATGAACTGCTTCAGGGTATTAACATATACTATACCATCTTCTTAGGTCTGAAACACCAAAAATCAACTTTTCTTATTAGGATTACATTTAAATGCGATTAGCATGTTCAGAAGTAACAGAAATACAGATATTCATATATATACCGTAAACCATCTACTTCTTTTCCAGCTGAAAGGGAGATGGGAGTAGGCTACAAACATAATTTACTTTGCATTTCAAATGGTTGCTTTGCTGAAGATCCAAAGGGATGGAAGAAAATCCTGCCTGACACAAGACAATGGCATGTTCTCTAAATGAAAAATAGCAAGAGCAGTGGAAGTTGCATACACAAAACCTTCTGTTCCTGTCATAAATTGATAATCATGCCATTTCGGGTGGGAAGGTTATCTTTATCTCTGGGGTATAAACAGTGTTTTTCTACTGATGAAGTGATTATGAAATTTGGAAAGATAAGCAATCATAAATCTAAAATTATAATAATGTTTGTGATATTAGACAAGAGGCAGCTACTCTCTGAGTAGCTTAGTGGACTTGTTACAAATGTTAGAAATAGCAGCAAGAAAAATGGCACAGGAATACATTCACTTTATATAGCTCTTTCCCCTTTTGCTAGCTTTCACATAATGCAGCAGCATAAACTAATAACACAAAAAGACCTAATCCTCTCATCTTCAGACTGTAGGAAAAATGGAAATGTGTATTTCCAGTATATTTCTGCAACATCATAAATGTCCCAGTGGTGTGGCCCCTCTCTTCTTCAGAGAAGGCATCCATGAAGAGTGATGCCTTGTCTCTTTACCAGGCCAAGGACTAAAATCTACACACTTTGTCTGTTTGCTCCTGCAAGCTGCAGATCTTCACTAAGCAGTATTTAGGGTGCACAAGTTTACCCTGTATTTGAGTCTGGAAAAAGACACAATTTTGGGGGTCATATAGCAGCATAATACATACACGCGTCTCTGTCCATCTTCCTTTTCAACTCAAGAACATTTTATTTGTATTTTAATTATTGTCCCTTCTCACAAAATTGCAGAAAGAGCATTTTCTCACCTCTGTGCAAGGAGCGTTTTCCAAAAACATGCCAACCAGGCATTTGTTTCTGACCAAGCCTCTGAGAAACTTGGGCTTAGTCCTGGACTGCTGCATACTTAATTTCATGAGGAGTTTGAAAGAAGCTGGGCTGCAGAGCTCTGAGTTAAATTCGTGTTGTGTCCATCCCAAAGGCTGAGCAACCTGCAAGTAAAGCTCTCACTGTCTGCTGCAAACAGGGTTGCCTGGTCACGGTGAGAACCATGGAATTGCTCTCCAGTCCAGCAGGAACAATCATCCACCACTCCACCAGCCTCTGGAGTCAGGCCAGCCTCATTTCATCCTCAGCATCCTGGGCTGTCCTTGTCACCTTTTCCTGAGCCCAGACACTGAGGGACAGCCTCCAAATCTCCTTTCTAAAGCTGTGTAAAGCATTGTGGTTTAGCCCTAGTGCTTCACCTGGCTTCTGAGAAACCTGTCTCTGCTCTACTACAGCCCCAAAAATTGAAGTCAAATGGTGCCTTAACCATGTCCACTCTAAATAACTTGCAGAGACCTCTAAGAGCTATGCATAAAAACAATCTAGGAAGTCACTTAGACAAGATAAAGTGTATCAGTTGATTTATCTTTGTCATTAAAAGTCATTTTTTAATTTATTCTGCAGTAGGGGACAGGTAGAGGCATTTCTCCTCCAATCTTATGACTTCTGTCCCTTCAGTGAGTACGTTGCATTTGCAGCAGTTCCAGACTAATCTCATGCTGGTGGGGACACAGAGATGGATTGAGGTGGGGGCAAGGGGTGAGAGGGGTAAAGAAGAATAAAAATGTTTTCATTCATAATTATGTCATTTGGCCCAGTTTGAAAACTGACATCAACTCTATTATTGACAAGGACTCCTTTAGGAATAGAAATTATTTTGCTGTCACGTTTGTGGGTCAGTGAAGGAGACAGAAATACAAGAGCAATAAAATGCAAGGGGCCTTGTGATTTCATTATTAGGTTTTATATTATGATTGCAGCAAGTTCCTGTTTAATGGCCAGATTTTCCTTCCATTTAAGTTAATGGGTCTTTTCTGCTGATTTCAGTGTTATAGAGTCTCAACTTGCTCTTCACTTATTTGATGATTTTAGATTTTATTTAATGTCTGTCAGTTGGTGTTTCAGCAAGTCCTTGGTGATCCATCAAAAAGACCTATAGGATTTTACCATTTTGTCAGCTATTTTATTACCTTCCTTTATTTTAAAATATCCAAGTTCACAAATAATAATTTTCTCTCCGTGTCTGTTGACAGTGGGGACACACACAACAAATTTAAAATAAAAAACAGTGATTGTGTAGCTCTGTTAAAGCTCAGTCTGGGGAGAGAGCAATTATGTCACCTTATCCAGGACATTTCCTTTTGTCTCTTGTTCTCCTTGATGATCTTACAGGGAAAATAATTTATGGAACATTAAGAGTCAAAACAAGCCCTCAGAGATGCAGAGGAGGACTGGGACTTGCAATTAGACAGCACATTATGTGAGTGTAACTAATCACAGAGGTAGCTTTCCTTCACCAGCAACAGGACATGACCAGAATTGTTGAGATTGTGAGTCCAACACCTTAAATCCTGAAAACATCTGTTCTGACTAACAGTACCAGCATTGTGGATAGTCAGTGGCCTGTCAGATGCTGCTAGTTTAAGAGAAGGTAGATTTTTCATCCTACCACTACAGGGTGTGTTGTCTTTTCTTTGGATGTTAGCAACAGCTGCAAAGGGCCCATGAAATCAGCTTTGGGACGTCCTTGTATTTGAGAACTGCAAATTCAGAAAGGATTTCTGCATTTCAGATTAAGTTTTGTAAAAGTTGCTAATTATAAATTATGTTGAAAGAGCATTCAGTTTCCTCATTGATGTGACTTAATGATGCTTTGTCAAAAATGAGACTTTTTGAAGGTTTCTCAGTATCTGTGGAAGTCCTGTGACAGAGATGGCACTCAGTGTTACTTTCCTGAGAAATCATACTTATTTGGTTTTTGTTAATAGCTATTTCTGGACTGTGAAGTTAGAAGGAGACATAGATTGAGGACCATGTCCAGGCTGAAACCCACCTGAGCCTGGTTTAGATTATGAGGTTTAGAAGAAAAAGTGCAGAACTGAAGAGCTCAGTTTGGTATATTTTTACTGCTGTTTTAATGAATGACATCAAATAACTCACTGAAACTTTTTGTTCTTTTCCATACTGGGATAATACAAGTTTTAGTTTCAGCTAACTAACTCATATAAATAATGCAATATAAAAAACCCCAAACCCTTTAGCCAATATTTTGTCTTGAAAACAGATTGCCCAAGTAAGCTCTGGATGCCCCATCCCTGGCAGTGTTCAAGGCCAGCCTTGATGAGGCTTTGAGCAACCTGGTCTGGTGGAAGGGGTCCCTGCTCATGGCTGGGAGGTTGGAACAAGATGATTTTTAAGGTCTCTGGCAACTCAAACCATTCTATGGTTCTCTAATTCCCTGATTCAATGGTTAAGCAAAACAGAGTAGAGGTTGCAGGACTAGAACATATAAAATCACATATGGGGTAGCCTAGACTTTTAGCTGAGAGAAGCTGCAGGAAAGGAATACACTGCCCTAGTGACCTTCTGGGGCTTTTGCTGGAAGCTGTCATGGGACAGACTGTTCACAGATTTCCCTGGAAAAAACCAGTCTGAAATAAAAGCAGTCTGAAGTGAAAACAGTAGCAAAAACAAAACAAACAAACAAAAAGCCCAGAAAAACTGTGGGCATCACATCTAGGATGCCTGCATGAAGGTGAATGAGGAGTTTCTCAATTTTTTTGAAGCTTGAAACCGTAATTTGAGCTGAACTGTGTTATTTGAGGATTAATAAATACTCTTTAGTGCCATTTTTGAAGTAGGTTATTGAAACTTTTCTCCACACCTTCTGGGTCTGGTAGAGTAGTCACTTAGATAAGATGGGTGGTACCTGTAGCTGCACTTCACTTGGGGAATAATTAGTAACATTCAGCTTCCAAAAACTGAAGTCACCACTTCCACCCCTGCCAAGAGCCAGGGGCCAGGCAGGGAATCTGGAGAAACTGCCTCCCAGGGAAAACACTGCTGGTGAGCAGGAAACTTCATCAAAGGGAAATATTCCCCTTGGGAACATCTGCAGACTGCAGCTCTCTGGGCTACTCAGGGTGACCTTCAACCATTTGTGTGGTGCGGGGAGATCCCACTAGTGATGCAAGATTTATTCAGCAATTTTTCTTGTTACCATAATTGTCTTCCTCAGCAAAGGGCCCTGCATCCACTCCCCTCACACCCCTGTAATACCTGGTTTGGGGTTTGATGTACCTCCAAGCACAACTTCTAGTGGAAGGTGTCCCTGCCCCTGGCAGGGGGTTGGAACTAGATGATTTTTAACATCCCTTCCAACCCAACCCAAGCCACTCTATGATTCTGTGACCCTCAGCCTGGCCACCCCAGTGTCACCTGGGCTGGGACCTGTCACTCTTCACTGGGGAAAAATCCCAAACTGCTCTGGAGGGCAGACAGCTTCTTACGTAACAGGCACTGTGGGGACAGGTGAGGTGACTTCCTCCACGCTGTGTTATCACTGTGATAAAGCCTAATGCCAGCTGACACTGCTCTGCCAAGGTTAAAGTGATTTGTGGGGCTCCAATGTCTTTTCTATCCACAGTGTTTTTAAAATAAAACAAAACCACATAACTTTTCATCTACTGCCAGCGAGGAGTGTTTCATCTCAAGGCTACTTTACTTGGTAGGCACATATATCCTCTGTGCTTATCTCAGCCACAAGATCTTAGCTTAAATAGAAGAGCCATAAAAATGATTTCTGAACATAACAAGACTCTGAAATTGGGATGTATTTTGGGAAGGAAACACTCTGTTTATCTCAGGTCTATGAAATATACAGCAGACCATGCAGTTAGAGGCAGTGATCAGCCAGCACAGGATGGGGTCCTGCTCTGAAGCAACTCTGCTCTGGTCAGCTGTGGCTCTGAGGCTGAAAGCAGCTTCACAATCTACATTGGGCAGGTCTAACTGTAAAACTAGAAGTAAATAATACATAGCATCTCTCCCTGGGGATGTGTGCTACGTACACATAACAACACTTCCAGCTGAGAAAGCCATTCCCAGTGTGCATCTTTAATGGAAAGAAACTAGCACTTAATACAAATACTTCAGGAACACGCACCCCCCATCCTGCTTAATCTTAGCAAGGCTTCTTTTTCCTGTTTTAAATTCAGAGCTTCAGTTCCCTTGATCCAAGAGGTTAAATACTTCAAATCACATCAGTGCCCTAAGATTGTGAAGGGCCAGCTCAATGATGATGACTGCAAGTCGAAACATTAAGAATGCAAATTATCAGCCAAGTGACAACTGTTAAGCTGTATTAAAAAGTATGTTGCTTCTGCTTAACAGACACACAGATAGAAATGATGCTACTGTGAAATTTTTGGGGGTAACACAGTTCAAAGTACAGAGAAAGCATTTGTTCTCTTGTCTGTTCAATTGCTGTTTTGAAAACAGGCAACAGTATCACCTCAAGAAATCTGCAGCTGAGAACTGTCACCAGGCAATGTCCTTACTAATAAATACAGGATGTATATAATAATAAAAACTAATAAAAGAGCTGTTTGTATCATTAAAAAATCACCTTATTAGACCAGTTTCATACTTTCTGAGTTATAGGTGGCACTAGAAGTCACTTAAGGTCAAAAGCCTCTGGCTGATGGCTGCTTGCTAATACCACGTAAAATCCAAAAGCTGATAGAGCCTGTCCAAATGGCTCTGTGTATCACACCAATTTCATATTTTCCTTCTATGAGAATACAATCTTAAACTGTATAGAAATTTATTTGCTTTAAATGTGCATAAGAGATTTCTTTGCAAAGTCAACAGCCAGCATGCAAGGCAGAGAACTTTGCACATGTCCCTTTGCTTGTTTCTCAGCGGTGCACATTCTGCTTTTAAGCTTCCAGCCACAAATGTGGAAAACCAACAGTGGCCTCAAAAAAAATTCAAGGAAAATGTACCAGCAAAAAATATGTGCACCTCCTCCTCCTCCTGTCTCTGCAATTTATTGCTGCTGGAGGTCAGAAAGTTAAATACTATCTCTAGGGTTTGTTTTTTTTAAATAGCTGGATGATTTTACGACAGTGCTCAGATCCCACTCTGGCATGGCACAGCTCACAGTGTGAGTTATATTTTGGCTGTCTCATGGCATTTCACCTTTGACTCCACTAAAAGCAGGATTAGACCTCATCTTCCTCTGAGTAATGAGGGTAATATTGTGGCTCCACCAGAATGTCTATCCTGATCGTGAAGCACCTCTCAACCAATCTGCCATGGTAAATCCCATATCCCACCTCCATCAGTGCCCTTTTTTAGCAGTGCAAAAGCTGATGAAGGCACCAGTGCCAGGCAGAAACTGAAACCAGTGATGTTACTCACATCATATTTCTGACACTTTCATGGCCTGGGAGTATCTCATTTGTCGATAGACATCATAACTGTGGGCAGTTTGTAATCAGAAGCCCATCCAAATATAAATACAGTAAGAGTAGCTAAGTTCATAGAAAAATTGATTTGTAATGCACAGATCTAGGTACTCATCTTGCAGCAAGGAAATCAGACACAGCACCACCGAGCCAACCAGAAAAGTTTTGCTAATGCCCAGGACTTTAAAAGTAGTTTCTGAAAATCATAAGAGAATGCTTTGCACTCTGGTATTCAAATTAGTCATACACAGCTACTCTGCATACTGCTATGCTATATATTTGGCAACTTACATTCAAGCCTGCATTCCTAATAAGATGATTCTTCCGTGAATTATTCTCAAATGCACAAACCAGTTTGTAACATTTGTATGTTTTCTCTCTGGTTACCATCATGCTGCTTGTAAAGGGTCTTCCAGACAGAAATGGCTCAGAGATCTGGTGCAGTCCATTAATTTTTGAGACACTTCCTTTGGAATTGGTCCATACAGAAATGCCATAATCCAAAAAATATCTTCACTTTTTTGGCCCTTAGAATTTTGTAGATATTTTTCCTTTGGCATTTTGAAGACCAGGTTCTGTGTGATAAAACACAATATAGCTCTTTTGGAAAAGGATCTGGAATTCATCTGTGTAGAGAGTGAGTGTATACATGTAGAAGATAGTGTTTGTAAAATGATTATCCTCCTTCTTGATTTAATAAAGTTTTATAGAACTCCAAATTCAAGTTAATGAGGCTCTGAAATAACCGGTTCTATTTATCACATAAAGTAACAGCTAATCACAGTCTATTTTATTTGCTGCTTTTCATTTGCTGCACCTCAAAGTACTTCATAAAGGGGGTAAATATCATTTTCACTAATTTATGAAAGGTATAACTGACAGACAGAGAAGTACGACCAACCACCTTCCAAGTTTTCATGAAGCTTTTATAAACTTTCCAAAACAGATCCCACACAAATAGCAGCTAAGCATTGGCATCCAACAGAGCTCAGTCAGAGGATGGCGGATCTGGATCTGTATCTGGAACAGTATCATGCAACCATCTCAAATATCTGAAGTTGTTATTGAAGCATGATATGTGACACGGATTTGCTGTACTGAATTACCCACAGAGGAAGAGAAAGAGAGAGACCTCTGCTATTATAAAAGGTATTTCCCTATGCTTATCCAGAGCAGGACACTGAGGCAGGCAGGCTATTGTGCTGTGAGAAATGCATCTGCAGCCAACTGTGCCTGCTGAATGCTATGAGAGTGCAGAAGAACAGCTCTAGCCTACAGAGGCTGCAATGACCCTTTTGGAATTCTAAGTAGCTTGTTTGGGTAATAGCAAATGTGAAATTAGAAGTTCCTCTGAGGATTCATCATCTTCCTTCTTAGTGAACTGAAGCTCTACCCAACGACGCAAGTGTTTATAGGAATGCACTGTTGCACAACTCCTGACTTTCAGGTGGTTGTGACTTTGTATTTTACACAGCCATAATTTGGAGGAAGGCTGATAGGATTAAGGAAAAGTATTTTCTATCTCTAGCCAATAATTCAGCATGAAAACAATGTAATAATGTTTTTCCTGAAACAAAATATATATTGGAATGATATCACCACTGTTTCCTGCAGCAAAAACATTATGATGAACTTTTCTTACATTTGCTATACAGAAATCCTAATTTAAATACTTCTATTAAATTTCAGTTGGTTAATACAGAAGTCTTTCACATTGCTATGCAACAATTTTAAATTCTGTGCCTGAAAAACTGTATTTATCACATCCTCCAGGTATATAGTATATGATAAACTGTTTACACTGCCCCAAAGAGCTTTTCCAGTGTACCTTCACCCTGATCAGGGATTTACTTATTATTCCGGTTTTAGGCTTTTCTTAATGAGAAACAAGAAACTGTGCCAAATTTGCGTAGCAGTCTCCTCATCAGTAAGAGCACTGTAAGAATTAAGGCTCTGTCATTTTTCAGTTGCAGCAAATAATATAATTTCTGAAGAAAATCAAAACTGGGTTTCATTCCCAGGTTGGATTTTCGGCATGGTCACAGGCCAGCACCGCGGTCTGGCAGGAGAAAGCTGCCAGGTTGACTTTTGAACCTAAATTCCTTCAACGTGGTTATGAATAGAAGTGCAGCCCTAGAGTGGAAAAGAGGGCCCTGAAAAACACACATATGAAAGAGTAATTGTTGCTTTTGCTGTGAGGAACATTGGCTTGGAAAAGGCATCCTGCGTCATTGTGTCCAATCCCCTGCTGTCTTGGGCAACCACAACATATAATCCTTTTCATAAATTTATCAAGTTCCATCTCAAACCCAGTTAGGCTTCTTGCCCCAATGAGAAGGCTGTTCCCAAGCCTCACTGTGCTGAGGGTTAGAAATATTCTTCTGATTTCCAGCTTACATTTATTCATGGCCAATTCAGACCCATTTGTTCTTGTGCCAACATTGTTCTGGAGCTTAAATAGCTTCTCTCCCTCTCTTGTGTTTACCACCCCCAATGAACTTACAGAGAGCAGGCTGTCCCTTTGGCCTCTCGCTGTCATGCCACCCTGTTTGTACATAAGCTGCAGTCCCCCCAAACAATGGATGAGCTATTGTTTTAAGAAGGTTAGCTGGAAATAAAAGCAGCACGCTGCCTTGCTGTCTGGGGTAGACAAAATCCGTCACTGGGGTGTCGGGCGATCAGCAGAGCCCTCTGGAACTAAGAGCATCCCAGGGTAAACACAGAAGCATGAAGTCATAATAGACCAGTCATAATAGGGCCAGTTTAACACATTTGCCCAATTATCCCTTACTACTTCTGAGTCTGAAAGAGCAACAACTGTTAACTGCAAAACAGACCTACTGGTCCAGAGCGACTAGGCAGGGAAAAATTAGCATCAGCAACTGGGCTAAACTCTTATTTTTAGCAATGTCAGTGTGCCTGTGGGAGGAGGAAAACTCATCCATGCTTTTAGGCGTAATGGGAGTAACTGGCCTGAGAGCCTGTGGTGTGTCCGAGCCAAACCTTTCCCTCACAAAGGCTCCTCTGTGAGTGGCTGACTTAGCTTGCTTGCAGCTGTTAGCTTCCAGGAGGCAGGTTCTGAGATTTTCTTGACAGCCTCCAATTTCAACATTGAAAGACTAACCATATTTCTTAACATATGCCAGAGCAATTTGAAAAAGGTTCTGGCCCCCCTTGTGTTTCTTGCTTGTGTGGTTTTTTTCACTGCTTTCATGATTAGGGTAGGAATTTCCAGACTATCACAACGGAAGTGGCATTTTCTCAATGAGAAAGATTCAAATGATGGCCATGGAAAGGTTGCAGTTTAATTTAAATGTCTCCATTCACGTGTTTTTATGTAATCTATATATCATATCATACCATATTATAAATTTATATTCTTTTATGTAGAGGTTTTGATAAGAGATTTAGGAATGGTAGGCCTCATAGCTTGAGGACTGATGGCCTTATAATTCATGCCAGCATGACTACGCTTGCTATTACATATATCACTGTGTAGCTCTCTTTCAGTTTCACTAAAATATCAGTCTTTTAGGCAAACCACACTGTTAAGGGCACTTTCTGCTTTCCAATATACTCATAAAGGTCAGAAAATTCGTCCATATTTTATTTTTCAAAATTATCCATGAGTTAGGTACTGATTCTTACATGCTGCTCTGGGGGAAAGAGAAAAAAAGGAGGAAAAAAAGAAAAGCAAAAAGAAAGCCTTAGACTCTCAAAATTTCTAAAGAAGCAGAGCCAAACCTGAAAAGAAAAAGGAAGGGTCAAACACAGATTCACAAAAAAGTGGCACAAAAATGAAGTTACACTGCAGGACATTCTTGCTTTAACACTTTTTAAAAAGAATTTTATCCCATTACAGAAATCTTGTTCTTGATTTCATATGCAAAAATGAAGGGCTTCTAGCATGTAATTTCCTGTAAATCCATAGTTGGCACATCACACATAACAATACCGGGGTGAAAAGGAGGAGCTGGCTCCTGGGGATAACATGGATCCATAACATTGTTTCCCTGAGCACAAGTGCAGCTGAAGAGCATTTGCAGAGCCTGGGTGGGGTGCACTATTCTGCAGCAGTGTCAGCAGTGCCATGGAAAGCCCTCTCCACAGCCACCCTCACCCATGTCCAGGGCACCCAGCAGTAGCTGAACCTCTGTGGGTGGATCTGGAAGAACAGAGGAAATGTTTTCTCAAGTTGCTACTATCACCTGCTCATGTTTTGGAGGAAAATTGGTCTGTGTGGCTCCTCTTTATCAAGATAGCTTTTTGGCATGGGCATCATGTCTGCCACCGAGGCTAACACCAAAAGGAAGGGCCCTGCTCTTGATGTGAGCACATCAGTAAGGGGAGGATGGACCTGAGTCCACTCCCAGCCAGCTCCTGATATTTCATCATTTTGGTTGAAACAGATTTGGTGTTGTCCTTGACATGCAATCAGATTCAGCTTCTGCTCATGTATGTCTCAGCAAGACAGATTTGGCAGTGGGAGCTGGTGTTGGGCTTCTCAATAAAATTAAGCAGTCTGGGTGCAATGGATGAGACTATTCCCTTGAATCATCTCACTGTGAGTCTAACTTCCTTTCACTGTGGGTGGGAAGAAGGTCAGTGGTTTGTCAGGGTGCCTTGGGCCAGGAAGAACATTAGGAGAGATAGCAGGGATTTATCCACTCTGCTGGAAATTAGTCCCTCAGTGATCAATGCTGATTTGCTGCTTCTCTGGACAGTCTTTCCTGGTTTCATGGATTAGATGCTGGTAGTGTGGGGAATAACAATAAAACCATTCGCTAGCTGCATCTGGTACAGGGAAAGCTTTCCAAAGATTATTAGTTTAAGCATCCTAGAGAGACATAATAAAAGGGGAATCATTATTATAGTGTGTGTGTTTTAGGATATCCATTACTGCAGTGTCTTGGCATCATTACATAATCTAAAATAATATAAACAATTATCCTTCAGGATAAAGGAGACTTTGAAGGTGCTGAATTACAGGTTGCTGACTATATGTTTGTTAGGATAGAAGCACCCTGACATTTGGAGCTGAGTGAAATGAAAGCTCCAGAGGTGAATTCTGGGCAGGAATAGGAAAGTTGCAAGAGTTGGTTTCAGCCTTAACCACAGCAGAACGACTTCCACACCTCAGAGCTTGCCACTGGTGTCACCACAGTGCTGCAGAGCTCAGATTCAGCCTGTTTGTCTGCAGCTTTGCATCATTCTGCAGTGAAGAGAAGTGCAGAAGAGCAGAGTGGGCTTTTATCCGCAGTGGATGCAATTTTACTGCATAGCCACCCCATCAAGCCTGGATCTGCAGATCCAATTAGACACAAAGTTCAAATGAAGAATCCTAAAGTTGTTATTACGTTTCAAAATCTCAAACTGGAAAATTTCTTCCACAAACTACTTGAATGCTTTAGGACTCAGTGTTTCTGACCCTTGTAGCAGGTCTGAGATAGCAGCAGTGAAGTTCAAAAGGAAACCACCAAGATCAGTGAGGCATCCAACCTTAAGTTATAATTAATTATTTTAATCCATGGTAATTGCTTCATGGATATGCATGTGGATGACTTGGGTCTGCACCCAGGGGCTTTTTCTCTCATACCTTTTCCTTCTGTGCCAGTGACTTGCCATATGACTTGCATAATGCTGTAGGTATTGGAAACTGTAGGAACTCAGAAGTAAGGAAATGCTCTTTCTGAGCCTCAGGTACAGATTTAGTTGTCTAACTTTGTAAATGTCAGCTTTCACTCACTTGCCTCAGAAAAGACTTGGAAAAGCCAGTCAATTCAAGCCAGTAATATGCCTAACAGACACTGCATAAAAAGTGTTACTTACATGCAAAGTATTAGTGATTATGTATTATTTTGTCTATATTAAAACATATCAACACTGAACATATTGTCGTAGCTACTGGAGGACGTGAGAAGGCTACACAGGCGACTTGTCTTTATAAAATACCATGTGTTTGGCATGAAAGTTAACTGAGGCAAACATTCTGTTTCAGTAGATGTCACACAACCACCAGTGTGTGGAGATGACCCTCTCCCACACTAACACAGCCTTGAAGGACTGGCATTATGGGAAAGGATCCCAGTTTCAAAATGCCTGGACAACTTTCATCTCCCTTGCATGCTGCAAGCTCCTCTTGAAGTCAGTAGGTGGCTGGTCCTAAAAGAAAAGCTGTGTTGGGAGCTGTGTTTTTCTTAGATAAAAGTTGCATAGAGAACTCACTCTCTCTGTGCCTTCCTCTGCTTTTCCCAAGTATCAGCAGCAGTAGCTATTTGTATTGGCCACACCATTATTTTAAACAGAAGGGACTGACTTGCACGCAGCCCACACACAATCAGAATCACCATGTAGCATAAAGCTGATGTCACCTCTTGCTGCTACTCACATAATGGATTTTGTTCTCAGTCTGTGCACCAGTACAATTTTTTTTTTTGGCTAGGCAAAATCATTCCAAAAGAAAGAAATTACTGAATCAAAACAGTCTGAAGGACTACCAAAATTCAAATTGAAGTGAAAAATGCTAAGATGTTCACATGAATGTTCTTCTTAAAAGACTATCGGTTTGATTTTAACAATTCATTTTTCTTCTCAACCTGTGGAACATCTCTTTCCAAGAGCTAAATGTACATAATTCCAGGCTCTTTTGCTTTTTCCCAAAAACAATCACTTTGTCACCAAGACACATATGAGAAATTTATGCCTGTCTCTGCTTGGCATCACTGCCACCTCATGGATTAATGAATTCTGTGTCCTCTAATTCCCCCACATTATGCACCTCTGTTTTGTATGAGTAGCCAAATGTATCAAGATTCATTTTAATGAATGTGAGTCATTCCCCTTATTCAGAAAGCAGGGCTGTTACATTGTAAGCAAGCACACCATTAGCTGTGCTAAAAATAAACAGGCATTACCTGCAGGAAAGCCTATATAGTAAAAGTACACACTGCTAAGTACATAAAAAAAAAAAAAAAAAGAAAAGACAGAGGCAGCCCGGAATGGTGTTTGTTTGCTGTAGAAGAAGGAAACAGGATGGATTGCATAGAGAGTCTGCTGTACATTTCCTCCAACAGGTCTGAAAGAAGAGTAGGACCTGAAGATTGCTTTACCATGACATTTAAATTCAAAACACTCAATGTCAACACACATTTTGTTGACGCTTTACTATGCTTAAGGTGATTTAATTGCTAGTGCTGAAAGAAAACTAAATGGATGGCTTCTTTTAACACCAGTTTTCTTCTGTGTCTTGGTTGGTGTAGAGCAAGTATTTCCTGTGTGGTTTGATGGAGATTTCAAGGTTTGGAGAATCAAATATTTCAAGGTCAGCCCAATGTTGGTTAAACAGAAAGCATGCATGACTTCGCCATGTGGTATTTCTGTTCCATCATTTTCATGACTTTTAGTGTGGTTCAATGGGAAAGGCTCTGGTTGAGTCTCAGAAAACCAAACTCATAAATCAGTAAGTCAATCAACAAGTCTGGGGAACAATATGTTCTTCTATTTTAATTTCTTTGTGGGAAATGTGTAAATAGATACTGGCAATGAAGCTGGAATATAATGGGTACTTACAAATTAAGGCAACCGATGATTTATCTTCTCTACGTGCCATGTAAAAAGAGGTTATGCTTTCTGATGTGTTACAATACTATTTTTAAAATAATGAAACATCTTTAGTTTTTAAGAATGAGAATTACTGTCTCCTGACCAGTTTCCAGAAGTGTGGGAAGTCAGCCTGCCGAGATGAAAATTTAAAGACTCTCAGCAGAACGTTTCTCCGTGGCTATAGTCTACCAGAGACCTTCCAGCATCACCTGCTGCAGCACCCAGCGGCACAGCAGCCTGACCTGGGCAGGTGTGGCATCATTTAGTGCAGGTTCAGCCTGTCCCCTCACCTCCCTCGGTGTGGCACCTCTGTGTGTCTTTGCCCAGCTGTTTCCCACTGTAAAAGCAAAGGATGAACAAGAGGCTTGCTGGTTTCTCAGCAGCCTCTGGACATTAATTGGTTAATGTTTGTATAGGACCAATAAAGATGGTCATAAACAAGAAAATGCAAAACATTTAGCAAAAAAAAAAAAAAAAGGAGGAAAAGCTTTAAAATCACTTTGTGCCTGTGCCTTTGCTAACAAGGTTTTAATGTTTGAACGACTAAAGTGCTCTCTGTACAATTGATCCCAAACAGCTAATTTAAGCCCCCTCACTGAAGTCCTTCTAAACAAACCAAACAATATGTATTATATGCTGAAAATTTATTATGGAAAGAAACAGAAGTCATTTATAAAGT
Source organism: Acrocephalus scirpaceus scirpaceus (assembly GCA_910950805.1). Lineage (NCBI taxonomy): Eukaryota > Metazoa > Chordata > Aves > Passeriformes > Sylviidae > Acrocephalus > Acrocephalus scirpaceus. The sequence goes on along the minus strand of OU383778.1, from coordinate 58,315,394 downwards.
TACATCATCTATTCTGGGAAAATAATGCAGAACTTATGATTTAGGAAGCCAAACACAAACCCTACATCAAAGAGTCAAATAAATGTTTACTGCAAACAGCTGACAAATGGCAGTACGTAGCTCAGAAATGTCCACAAAAAAGCTCGCCAACCTATTTTAAATAATTTTATTACTTTCTTGCTGTTGTTAGAAAGGGCCATATTTCTGGATGACTTACAAATGGAAGGAAAAAAATTAGCATTTGAGAAACCAATGGTTTGCAAACAGTAGTCTGTCCTGCCCTAAAGACCTGACTTCTGAGGTGCATTTGGGCAGGGAAACCATAAAGTGGCCTTTTCAAAAGCTTCTAAATACCTAAATGAGGTACCTATGAATTTTTAAAATCTCATTTCTGTCTGTCAACATTTTGGCATGTTTAAACATCTTTAAAAGCTGACCCCATGTTTCTGTAGCATGAAAGGCATTATCTGAAGGCTCCTCTTCATCGCAAGAGGCAGCTGCAATTACTGTACCACTGTCATGTTCCTCAGATGAGGCCAACAAGAGCAAGCCAAGAAGACCAAGCAGAGAGCAACACAGAGTGGGTTGTGCTATTTCAGGCTGCTCCTGCCTTTATCACAAGCAAAGCTGTAGCTTGAGCCATTCCATATTCAACCTGTCCTCCAAATCTACAAACTATCTTAACATTAAGCATGCCCTAAACAGAGCAGGGATCTGGAGAGCAGTGACAAGACAGCATCTCAGATTGGAGTAAAGAAGATTCAAGAGGCAAATATTAATCAGAGAACCTTCAGGCATGACGTAGTGTTTGAGTTGCAATCTAAAACATGGAGCCCATCCTTCTACTTTCATAAATATATATGGTATTTCTAAAAACACAATTCCTAATGAAGCCAGATGAAGAACAGGCTCTGAGTGCAGTCACAGATGTAAAGACTGAATATTGGATTTTTGAAAATGAAAGATGTTTTCTCCTTTAGAAAAATATGGGGGCCAAATCTGTTGATATTTTTTCAATATCACTCTGTCCTATTCTAAGGTGCAGCAGATAAATCTTTATCTGAAAATAAAGTTGCAGAACAACAAATATAAGAGTAGTTTAAAAGCTGACCACCTGTACCTGTAAAATAGACAACAGCAAAGTTTTTTAGAGTGGGATCTCATGCTTTCACCCACTGGTGAAAGAGATGTTCTCTAGAGAATAAAATGGTTATCAGCTTTCCTTAGGAATTAAGTGATCATTTCAAACTCAAAAGGAAGGTAAAGGAAGACAAAATGGAAGACAATACAAACAAATTAAATACCATAGATGTCACATTGCAGAAAAATCTGGCTGGCTCTGGATCTTGCTGATGATAATACAGAAAATGAAAACAATAATTAAAACCAAGCATCTTTAATGAGTTTATTGATTTTTCTTAACTTGTGAGTTTTCCAGGTATTTTTCTGAAATATATCTACTATGTGCAATGCTATTAGGTTTGTAAGAAACTTTATATACAAATATATATCTTGTACATGAAGAGTTTTGTAGATACAAGCTTTAAAAAACCACAGAGCACCCAGCACACTGGAACTTTTAATATCATCTAAATAAGTGGTTTTTCTGGACAAAATGGTCCATTCTCTGTCTCTATTGCAATGACTTAATACTAAAATCTCAGGAAAAATTGGAGCTGGTCCATTCTCTGTCTCTATTGCAATGACTTAATACTAAAATCTCAGGAAAAATTGGAGCACCTGAATTAAAGGTTGAACTTCCCAACCTATATTTGCAGTACTCTGGGAAACACTCCTTCTATTTAATTAATTTGCTGAGATATCCCTGTATTACAAACACAGCATCAGATGCAAAACCAGATGATGGAGATTATGTCAGAAAACATCTGAATTATCACCATCACAGCACTTGGTCAGCTACCCAGTCACACTTTCCAGAGCCATGGAGGCTGGCTTCAGGCTTGTAAAAGCAGCCAGCTGCACAAGGTGTCTCCTTGCACTGAAATTACTTTCTGGCTGCTTTGTCAACAACGTGGCTTCCCCTAGGCAAGTGTTGCTTGCCCTTGAAAGAGTTGCAAGACTTGTTCTGCACCATAAATATGATCGACGGGTAGTGGCACAGATTTACTGCACCTCAGCCCTGCTCTAATCTCTTCCTACAATATCATCAATGCCCTCCCTTGCAAAAAAATTTCCTAGCACAACAGCGTGAGGCTGGGAATGATTCCATTTGCTCTCCTGCCACTGAGTTGGTGGTTCCTGGCTCTTCCCCGAGGATGGAAACTCAGGAATACATACAGCAGGTGTGAGGGGCGTGGGGCTCTCCACAGGAGATAATCAGGAAGGATTCCCGAGCCTCCCCAGCTGCCACTGTGACTTTGTCAAGGCCTTGGGACAACACGGTGACATTGTAGAGGTCACAGCTTTATGATGATGCCTTAGGAAGGCTGACCTGAAACAGAGACTGGACAGAGCTAGAGAATAAAGTAGGGATTTACTGAAAGGCCTCCAGGAGCCACCTTGGGCAGGACAGGGCCTGACCAGGCCTACACCCAGGGTGGACCAGGAATGGTCACAAAATGGGTGACCAGTCATGAGTCACATGACTTACATTTTTATAAGTTTTGGTCCATTTGCATATTGAGGTTCAATTGTCCAATTACAGCTTCAGGCTGTGAGGTCTCATCCTTCTTGTTCCTCCCTTCAGCCACCGTTGTTTGTGCTTTTGGGCCTGAAAGTTGTCCCTGGTCCTCAGCAGGAAAAGGATTTGTTTTGTCTGCCTGCTCAGTGAAGAAAGCTGACTGGCACTTAATACTGGACTTAGAACTACACACCTAAGCAGCACAGAATCTGAAAAACATGAAAGCTAAAACTTAAAGCATCAGTGAGAGGAAGAACCATTCCACATAGAAATCAAACGGCAGTTGTGCAATTGCGTGACACCGGTGGGAGGTTTGGAAGGTAGAAAAAGAATCACAGAGTTCTGATTGCCTCGTGCTTCCTGGATTAACTTAGCTACTGCCGTTTCCTGCTCTAAACCTCCTCTTTGCCAGTGCACTCCTTGCTCCTCATTTGCAGTAGGAGCTGTTGTGCTGTCTGGAACCAATTAGCATAAAAGTGCTATTTTTATTAATGTAGTTTCCTTGTTGCAGCTTCTGCTGTGATTGAAGGCTTTCAAAGGTCAGCCCGAGCATATCAACAGGAGGGTGTATCAGGCAATGTAGAAATGCACTGACAAGCCCTTTAACAACTGCTCTTTAAGCTGGGCAGACAGTGAAAGAAATCCAGTATGAAACAGCTTGGAACAGAATATGATCAGGATGATGAAGCCTATAATAGCCAACCAAATTCCAGCTGCCTAAACAGAAATCAAACCTCAATGATTTCCACATTTAAAGCCAGTGTGTTGGATTAAATTACAAACTTTTACAGATGAACCCTTTTTCTACATTTTTTTAAATTTCTCATACTTGGCCAGAGTGTTTTTGGATTCTACATGAAACTAATTTCATTGGCTACTTACTAACAAAATTAAACAAGTTTTGGTGGCCTTTTTCATAGATTTATTTCCTCATATCTATGGAGCCCTAATCCTTTTACAAGTTTTCCCTGATGAGGAGAACTGACCTGTTTGGTCAGAAATCAAACCATGACCTCTGATACTGAAAGACTTTCCTTTTGGATAGTCTCTGTGACTTAAGCTCCACTGCAAGCAAACTAAGCAATATCCAAAGGTATTTGCTAAGGGCTTCTTAATATAAGAAGCCCACCTGTCTCATGAATAGTACACAAAGTTCATCCTGATGTCTGTACTGAAGTGAGACAGGAGTACCCAAAGGAAAACGAGTAAACAAAATAAAAGTTGATTTCTTTTATGAAAACACAATGAAGTATTTCTAGATTTAAACTATTCATCTGGACTATTCATTAATGCTCTGACTTGTTGATCTTAAAGGTAATTTCTCACCTGTTCAATTCTATGATCTTTCTGCAGTAAATCAAAACATATGTTGAAATTTTCCTAGAAAAATATGCAAGACTAATGAAGTCTAGCAGGATGAGCCGTAACCACACTTCTGTGTTTGGCAGCCCTGTGTTTGAGTTTACCTGGTCAGTAGGTGGGACAGGAGCAGTTCTGAAAAGGGATATGCAGAAACACAAACATGTAAAACCTTGACAAACCTAAAATAATCCTTCAGCAGACTATGTGGTATCTATCCTAAAGTGAAGTGCAGTGTAAATTCACTTCTGTTTTTTATTATCTTATATATGTAATGCCATTTATTATACAGGACAATTCTAATAGATTGGTAAAAGAAAGAAGAAAGTCTTCCAGAAATATTTAGCTGTCAGCTGCTGTTTCTATTTTTCAGTACTTAGACCTTGTTGGAACTGAAGCCTCTTTAATTTATTTCAGATTACATCCTGAAAACAACTATCAAATCTCAAAAAGTGCCAAGATCCTGACTGGTCACCTTATACTGTTTTCAAGTCTGATTTTGACTGACATGTATAAAACCACTTCAATTTTTTCACATTTTTTAATTTATTTTCTATAAAATTTTGTGGGTGTATTTAACCATCACTTCAGGCTGTTAGCTGTGATTCCAATTTTTTGGTATAATTAGCAATGAATTGACCAATCTAATCATAAACAATTTCCTTGCTACATCCTATATCTTAGTAGGAATATTAATAATTATTACAAAAATCATAGTAACACAATTTTCAGATAAATGTCTAATTTTTGAATTATTATTTTGTTAAACCCTGCTCTTCTGATTGACCATTAGTTGAAAACTAATGGCCTTGAAGCTGTAGCTATACATTCGATCTTAATTAACATCTGATCTCACTAGTAAGAATGATTTTTATTGACAATATCTGAATCACAAAATCAATTTCTCTCTCTTAGGTAAAGAGTTCATTTAAGTAAAGTCAGCATTTAATAAAGGAGAAGCATGAACACGTTATATAGAAGATTTTTTTTTCATTACTTTGAACAGCACATCTCTATCTGTACAATTCCATGTGGCTAAAAAAACCCAAACAACCAGCATTGCATTAAAAGGGTCATATTTGTGATTGCTTCACTTCATCATTTGAAAAGTTGTATATATCAACAGAAATTAGCATGAAGAACAAGCACAGATATAAATCACCAAATGAAGGCATTTCTCTGAATATAACAGAGTGATGAGGGACCAGCATACCGTGGTTGTCTAATTGCTTAATTTATGTGGACATCGGTGTTCACAAAAAAACATTGGTTTTGTGCTGGAAATATCACTGTGAGTAAAACTGAAATTACATGAAAGTGGCTGAATGTATATTCTGGAATCAGCTGACAAATCAAACCTTGCCAGTAAGAGGTTTTTAAACTTATTCAAGCACACAAAAGAAAGAGTAGCCCAGAAAAAGTAAGGAAAAGAGAGGACAGAGCCCAAATGAACCACACCCTGCAAGATTTTGATTACAAACAAAATGCCACTGCAGATTATTGCAACTGGTTTCAGTACAGGAGCAGCTGCAGTTCTCCATAAAGCAGCCGCATTGCCTGTCTGGGATAAGCCACTGATTTCCCAAGCCATCCCAACATATTTCCCCTCACGGTGCTCCCTGGGCTCACTGTGCTCCACCTCACCAGCCCCTCGCCCCAGACAGAGCTTCATCTAAAGACTGTCATATGGGCAAAGGTACTACTGGAAGTGAGGAATTCTTTATCCCTCTGTGGAAAACCTACAAGGAGAAAAGGTAATTTACACTCTTTTTTTTTTTTTTTTTTCCAAGGCAAAAAGTAGAAATTTATTAATAATAAAACTTACATGACTTGTATCTGCTGCTTATCTTTAAATCAGCTGCAATGGCATGGTGATGCCATTGGCATCCATAAAATTTGGTGATCACTGGAAATGTCACTGGAAGAAAGTGGTGTTTCAGAACATGCAGAGCATTTCCAGGTTGGGATCTAGATACTACAGCCAATATCCCTGATAAGCAATGAGAAATGTGACCAGAGAAATTACAGCCTAGAAATCTGAGATCCTGCAATATAACTGATTAGACCATCCTGAGCTGCTTTAGAGAGCACTGCCTAAATTTCTTCTGGCTCTGGCTTGCATCCTATTGATCTGTCCTGACAATTTTTGGTCCCTTTTGTTCATCCTCAGGTGGGGATACCACCACGCCTTGAAGTCCTTCAAAATAGAAAGTCTGTCCCTACCTCCAGCTTTTTCTTGCAGCTTCTTCATTCCTCCAAGGGTAGCTCCTGCGGGTTTGCAGCTGGCAGACAGTACTCCAGCTCTTTTTTTTTTTTTTTTAACAGAGCTGCTACATGCAAGTGCCCTCCCCAGGTACTGTGAGTTCAGCAGCAGTAGTCTGGCATTCATGGGCAGCACTGCCAAGCACCCCATTCCTGCCTCTCCATGGAAAAGAAGTCCCAGACGCAGTGCAGGTAAGGTAAGAGCATGCAGGCACTGGATATGGCTGCATTATTTTCATACCTCCTGTGCTCCTAAGCAAGGCCCCTGTACTTCCTTATTTGCCTTTAGACCAGACTGCAGTGTGAGTGCAAAACAAAACTCTTCTAAGCATGTGATGTTATTTAAGTGTTGATTTTCCAGTTCTAGGAATATCCATCAAGGAAAAAACCACTATCACTAAATAAAGAAAGCAAACAAGCATGAGGCAGAGGATTATTATATGAAGACATGAGTAATACACAGAGAGATACTGCCTAATGACAGAATAAGGTTACAGAGTGGCTACCTGTGAGTAAGAGCACATAGAAGAAATAACTTTTTCACTCAGGAATTCTGGCAGTGTAGTTTGTTACTTGCATGTTCTGCCATGAATGGAATACACACAGAATTATTTTTAGTAGCACTTGGCTTAATAATAGTGGTATGCAGAGATTTGGTGCATAACATTTTATGATAAGTTGCCATATAATTTGAAAGTAATGTGATGCCTTCTGCTTCTTGTGCAATGAGCCTGCTCAGGCTTTGAGAACAGTTGGGAAAATTGTTTCTGCACACAATATTTTGCTATCTGTCTCCTACAGCTTCTGAAATCAACATGCAACATCATCTTAGTTGCAGGGCTGACCATAGTAAAAGATATCTTATTTTTGTTATAATCTTTTAGGCGTCCCAGACCTCAGTGGATAACAACAACAGAGCCTTTGTGGATAGTTTTAGGCACTGGCCCCAGAATCGCAATTAACTCAGAAAGACTGCAGAGAAAGGGAGGAAGATGAAGGCACACCAAGGAAATAAGATGTGGTTTTGAATCCTACATCTCACATCACAGCACAAGTCCCCTGGACGCATTTTTGTTCACCCTAAAATCTCCAGTGAGATTCCCTCTAAATTCCCTCTAAGATGACCCTTGCCAGCTGAGAACTGTTGCCACAGTTCCCTCCAAATACTATTATTTCACATACAAGTGATTAAGGGAAGCATAAGGTACTTTATTGCCTCAAAGACTAGGATGGTCCCATTTAAAGTACGTGGAAAGCCTTCCCGTGCCTTCGTTCACATCCAGTCTGATCCCAGGGGAGCTCTCTCTCCTTCTGCTGTTGCTTCTAGTGACTCTTGCTTCTTATTGCTACTGTGCCTTCAGTAGGGAAGAATAAGTGAACATTTCCCATCCCTTTATCAGTCACAAAATGAAAGGCAAAAGCAGAATCTGTGAAATGCACTTCCAGGAGAACTTGGGGAAAACATGACCATTGAAACTGCACTTAATACCCCGTATCATAATGTCACGTGCTTGCACTACAAGCAGCAAAGGAAGGGATGCCTGAATGATTTCAGGAAGAGATCTCCCCATAAGTCATTGCCAGAAAAATGGGAGGCAGTTGGAATTCAGTTCCTGTTATTTAAACTTAGCACTATAAGACCAGTAAGCAAAAAGCAGAAGCTGATCTGCTGCACTGAGATGTGCTACACTGCTTAAATACCATTTGCCACACAGCATTTACGTCTAAACTGCTTGATACATGCACCAGCCCAAATTACCTGGGTCCCAGTCCTTGCCCAGCCAACCTGTCACAGTTTCTCCACATCTCCTGTGGCTGATTTTCCTCCCCCAATAAACAAGGGACTGAGGAAGGGAGTAGTGTGTATATCCAAACCTGATCCTGCAAAATGAGGGTGGCGTGGGGATACATGACTTGATCTGTGATCTCGGAAGTACTTCCAGGTGCTGCATACTAAACATGCCCAAAGACTGCTCTGGCAGAAAGCCTAGATCTCGTGGTATGGAAGAACTGTAATAAGCTATTGACGATGCATATATGGAGATTGCATATACAAGATTTTCTAAAACTTCTTTAACTCAGCTTCTTCCAGAGCATTGGACACCCCATATGTTTTTTCTTAATTGTTCCCTCAAAACAAATCATTGTTAAATCCATACATATTTTGTATGCATCTTCATAGGGGAGAAGTAGAACAAGCCCATACACAGCATTTTCAGGTTGAAAGCATCTAACAAGCATCAACTAATTATGCTATTTAGAGTAAAAAGAAGAGGGACTCATCTGCATAGCTATAGACAAGCTAGTTACCCTTGTCTCCCTCTCAGTCAAATGGCATCTAGGCAATATAGACAAGAGTCTGGGGCACTGCTCATCTTGTCCTAAAGCAGTTACCTAAAGTAGATCAGATGTGTGTGACCTAAAAATGACCTTTTTCTCTCTACTGCCTCTAAGGTGAGTCTGCTCTGGCTGCCTTAATTGTGGAACAATTTAGATATCCAAGCTGGACTGGGAATAACTTCATGTCCTATATCAATTATATTCAGCTCAATTATATCCAGCTAAAAAAGCAACCGTTTCAATAATTTAAATTGCCTGAAGAAGGAATAAGAAATTTCACATGTACAGTGGAATACATCTAAGTAAGTATTTGTAAAAAATATGTTTCTCCTGTTAAATTCAGCAAATGGTTTGGATATCTGTTGTTCTTACTGTGATTTTTACTTTCTAAAAGGTTTGTTTACTCAACACTGCAGGGATTTTGTTTCATGTTGCAAATGATAACTCCAGTTTCTTCAGTCCAAAATGCTGATAACATTAGCTATTTTAACTGCCCATGAAAGGCAATTTGCTTGACAGCAATCTGGTGGTCAAAACTGATCATCCCTATATACTTTCAAATCATATCATCATCATCCGCATTTTTCCATGCCATTTAAATATCCTGCCTATCTGCTTCTTCTGCAAGAAATCGTGTTCATTTGTTAGGAAGAAAAAAAGCCTTACAAAGAGAAGAAGCAGCTGACATGTAAGTTAGTCATACTTCCTTGTGGCTTGCCTCCTGAAGACATACATGGCCAATCTGTTCATAAAATCCCCAGGCACACTGTTAATAGTAAGGGACACAAAGGCTGCTAAACTCTTGGCCAAACTTCTTGGAGTTTTCAGGTAACAAATACAATAAGCTAAATAGTAATGGCTCAGCAATAAGGAAGAAGCAAGAAGGACCAAGAAGAGAAAGGCAGTGCCACGTAACAGTTTGGTAGCAGAAGATCCAAGGAAGCCTCTTTGAGCTAGGGCTCCAGCCAATGCCACAGTGAGCAGCACCATTAGCCATATGGAAGCCTAAGATTTGGAAGGATGGTTCCAAGTACAATCCCACCCCCTCATCTCCTGGCTCCTAAGGGAAAAGGGCAGCAAAGCATCTCAATTTTGAATCTTACCCCGTTTTAAGAATACATCTTTTTTATTTTTTTCAGTCTTTGTGTATGAGTACAGCATTCCCACAGTGAGCCCTCTGCTCCCCAGGAGGTGGAAGAAAGAGTGACTATGACTCAGGATGGTGACTCTGCCTTGGCGCTGGTGGAGGCTCCACAGCAAAGCTCAGAGGTGATCCATGGCCCTTTAATACAATTTAGGGCAAAGACCAGATGTCTTAAACTACAAGGAGAAGGAGTCATATGAAGTAGCAATGAGCCACTTTGTTGAGCAAGAACAATGAAGTCTCTATACTGAAAGCATTGAGAGCCCTAAGTCTTCCAGTTCCAGGCTATCACAAAATCCCTCCACGAGGAGACAATTAGCTTAGCTCAGTGTGTTGTTATTGTTTACAGACAGCCATAGATAGACAGATACATAAACAGTGCAGCAAACGTTTTCTCTCACACAATGTATTTGTCCTTACATGGCAGCTTACTTCCATGCTTTTTTCTAATAGGGTTGCAAATGAGGGGGAAAAAAATAAATAGTGTGATCTTCAAGGAGAAACAAGTTTGGCAGCAAGAAGAAAAGGAGATGAGTAATACTTCTGTTTCTACTTTTCAGAAGGGTTTATTTGGAAGCTCTCTTGTGCCTAAAGTGTTGACTCACCCATGACACTTTTCAGCATCTACATTTACCCTGAAGCAGAGCAATGCTCCTCTAAATGGAGGAGTAAAACAGGGTTGCACTGGGGAGCAGTGAGGGGTTCGTATAGTTTGTACGTGAGAGTGTATTTGAGGAGCTATTTAGAAAATCTGATCGTTTTACAGGTTACACAAAAAAAGGAAAAGAGAAAGTTTGCTTTCAACTGTCAGCCTGGCAAACTGAATTCAAAATATGAAAGGCAAAATGGGTTTACTCTTCTTTACATGATTGCTGGTACCAAGGTGCCTGAGAGACAGATTGTCCTAGGAGGAATTGGCCTCCTAACCTCAGCTTCTTGGTCTGTATTTCTCGTCAGGGTTAGTAAGTTTAAAGATCAGTAAAACTCTTTTTGTGGCCAAGGTCATCAGATGTAACTCTGAATGCAGCAAAACTGGAGGAGAACTTGCTATCCTGGCTAGTGCCTTTTCAAAGCAGAGCTACACCTTTCAGAGTCCCTTTTCCTACTCACATGAAAAGACTTTTGCCTCCTCCCACTCCAGTTCTGTGTAATAAAACTGAGTCCTCTCTTGTGGACTGAAAGTAAAATCCCACTTTCCTATGGGACAAAGTGCTTAGAAGAGTCCAGAAAACAGAAAGCCATTTCTAGGAACTGCTCTGAAGATTTACTTTCAATTATTTTAGTATACCACGCATAATTTTTCTTTCACTGTTATTTGTGCTTAGTAATAGTTTGTTGCTCACTGCAATTAATATTGTTTGCATTTAATTCACTGAAGTGAGTTGAATGCTGAAATGTTTTCAAGTGTTTCAAGTAAAATAGAAACTGACAACTGAGATTAGAAGTTATTCTCAACAAGAGAAACTCAAAGCGTAATCTTGTGACTACAAGAGCATATGAGTAATTTGACAGAGTATTTGGAAATATTTTGAAAGATCTGAGTATTTTGGAAGTTTTCTTGAACATAAAACATGATAGTGGAAATGTATTTAAATAATGTAAAATCAGAAACATGAAACTTGCGTTTCTGTTTTAATTGTCCTATCAAGATTCAAAACCATTATGACTTCAGTGACCAATAACAAAGCACAAACAATGAGTAATCAAAGCAATCCTATTGTGACTAGCAAGAGGTCAGAGACCAAGTAAAAAATTACAATATCTGCAGAAAACAAAAATAGTTCTGATAACAATTTTCCAGCCAAAAAGGGAGCCAAAATAGCAAAGCATGAGATGAAAAATTAATATCTAGATGAGATCAATGTCAAGCAACATACAGGGAGATGAAAGAATGGGAGAACAAGAACTCCAGGTTCAGGCTTCCAGGATCATGTAGGCAATAGCTACAGCTATGGCATGTCTGCTGGATCTTACAACAGTTCAAATGATCTAGACTGAGTTAATAACATTCTAGACAGCACAAATATTAATTTGTTTTCCAAATTATCTGAAAGTATCCAACCTCCTAGACAGAACTATTACCATATTTTATAATTCATTCTGACTACAGAATTACAATTAATTCACAAAATGCAGATGTAAAGGTGGTGAAATACACATATAAAGGTCTATAGATATATGAAAGGCATTCAGAAAAGAAAATACATTCATGCAGTACAACTAACCACTAGCAATAAAAGTCTCCCAGGGGGTGTCTGGAAATCTCCTCTTTACTGGAAGTCTAAAATAAGAGGACAGAGAGCAGGAGTGAGTTACCTTTTCTTCATGCCCTTTCCCAAAACACCTGCCAGTGGCCACACGGACCCAGGGATGAGCAGGCATGAGGTGACACATCCTCTTCAGGTTCAGCCTCAACTCTGAATGACTTCACATGGCACAGTGCAAAATGCTCTGGACCCCAGCATGACAAAGTCCTCAGCACCAAATATTTCAAGCTGTTTCTAGAGAAGTATCCAAAATCCTGTGGGGTTGATTTTTCAGTATGCAACTACACTGTAGATCATAATGTCTCTGAACTCACAATACAGCATTGCTAACCTGCATGAGATCAACTGTGCTTTTTGGGAGCAGCTCACACTGTGCTGCAAGAGCTGGTTTGTATTTAGAGGTGAAATTATTGTTAGGTAAAATACATGTTTTCTTCCAATTTCATTTCCCATGACCACACTGGTCCTCCAGTGAAGATGTTGGTGAATAGAAGACAGACTGATACCCAGGCAAATGAGTCCAGTCAGGCAGCTGAAGACAGATTAAATAATAAAATTATATCTACTTAAATCAGCCTCTCCCCACCAAATTGAACAGCACACCTCAGTTTTGACAGGAAGAGTGAATGTCACTCATGCACAAGAGATAATACCATGTATTACAGTACCCTCTAGTGACTCCTGCCACAGCTGGGTTTCAGCTAGCATTCAGCACATCCCAGGATGGATCCCATCATGGCAAAAGTGCAAGCCCCAGGGTGCTCCAAGGGTGCCCTTGAAGGTAGGGAAACCAGTCTCTAGCTTTCTTTCTTGGGAAGAGTAACACTGAGTGTTGAGTGTTCATTCATTTCTTGTTTGCCCTAGGGTTTGACTTTCTTAATTCCAAATACCCAGCTTTTAAAACCTATGTGAGCTAGCAGCTAGACACTCACTATTCTTTGATCTCACAGTATGAGCTTCCTACACAGCAGGAAGCCGATATTTTTTCATGTCAAAATCCAGTCATATCTCAGAAGGAAACAAAAATAAGCTTTTTCTTCTCTGCCCCAGTTTTCATCACAAAACCTTTGGCCCCTGTTGCTTTCATAAGATCTTTCCTCTCTGTCTGACACATGAACTGTGGGAAATCTTTCCCAAGTGCGATTAAGCCCTTCCCATCAACCCATTCCAAAAGCTGCTTTGGATTCAGTGTCCCTCTATTCAAACACTCCCTTCCCCTCCCGTGGGCTTTAACTCAGGAGCTGGCAAAAAATATTAATATCACCTGAATGGCCTGGCCTTGAAAGGTCATCTTCAAAGGTATTGTAACTCCCTTCTTGACTGGTGTTCTATACAGCAGACTGGAAAGAAAAGGAAACTTCAGCTTTGTGCCAGATTTCCTTACTTTTAAACCGCATTTCTTTGTTATTCCAGTTTCTTGAAAATAGTCAAAGAAATTGTCTGACTTAGATCACAGGTAACACAAAGAGATTGGTATTAGCAAAGTGAAAGGGTCTAATATCTGTAGGGTTCCATGTGTGCTATATATTTTCAATAGTTGCAAACTCCACCTGTAATGAGATCTAACTGCTTTTCTCTTCAAAGTTACAGACCTAAGGCTTTGAAACAGTTGCCTTTTAGCTAATGGACCATAAAGCCAGTCACAGTTTAGGCAAGAATGTTTTGAGAGTGAAGAAGAGATTTTGGGAGAGAGTTTCAGGCTTTCTTCAGAAACTTTACATCTCATGGCTGAACAGTTGTTCCTGCAGGCATAGCTGGAAAAATGTGCCGAGCAGGCTGTCGGAGAGGCATAAATGCTTCTTGAATGGATTTATGGCTGGATACCTGAGCAGTCAGCACAACATGATGTGGTATTGAGTTATTTTAATCCTTTAGTCTGTCCATTTATGCCTTTGGTCCCATTCCCAGAATGGCTGAGTCACCTTTATGAACTTATGGCAGAGAAAGGCAGTGGCTGGGAAGGGAGCAGGATGCCAGGGTTTGAGCCCTTGAGCTGAGACTGCCAGTGTTACATCCCCAACATTCCCAGAACTACCAGGGAAAACTGTGCCTGGTCTGCTTTATTTAACACAGGAAGCCACTCCACAAATAGCTCCACACACCACTGTCCAGGGCTTGGATACAGCACCTCCAAATTCTCCAAGTCCCCAGATATTAGCTGGGATATCAGAAGCTTCTCTGAATTTGGTCTTGAGGATGAGCAGACAGCAACATGACAGGCAGCTCTCACGACTCAAATTTGATTCTAGGCAAATTGAGTAGTCAAATAATTCACTGTAATTCACCCTAGCATTTCCAAACACCACGCACTCCTGATTCCCTGGCAAGCTACATCATGTAGGATACGATATATTTTTTCAGCAGATTCAAACTGCCAAAAATTCGATATTATTTCTCAAACAGGAAATAAATTAATGAAGGATATGAGAGGTAAATGAAAACCTGTCACAGAATGAAAACATAGTTCAAAAGCTCTTAATAAATTAAAAGTTACAAAAAGCAATTTACAGAGTGTTTTATGTATGTCACTACGATGAGGTTTTATTGGTGTGATATCATAATTTGGCTGTCTCTGATCCCTTTCTTGGCAGCAATAGCTCCAAAGACATTATGTGCTGATCATGCCAGCTCAGAAAGCTGAATGCCAGAGGTCTGCTTTATTTGGGCAGTAATCAAGAGGACTTGTAGGTTTACCTAAGAACTTCCACATCAATTCTCATAGTACCAGATCTTGAAGAATTCCTTGTTTGACTTTAGTAATTGATTTTGTGCAAAGAAACTTAGTAAAGTTGTCAGGATTTTTTTCTGCCTGAATTGCGTTTTCTGTTGTTTTCCAAATTTCTCATGAAATTATCTATGTTTACAAATATGTTCAGATTTTACTTTGAACATTCTCCACTCCTCCTGCCCCTAAAGATAAATGAATTCCCAAACATATTTGTACTTGCAAATTCATAGATTTATACACTTCATGCCACTTTAATCCCTATTAAACTAATTTGGAGTCATGTCAGGCCAGCTATCCACAGTAAAATGGATTAGATAAGCCAGTTGATCAGATATGGAAAGGACTTCAGGCAGTTTTTCTGTCTAGCCTCCATGAATTTAGAGTACTAGTTTCATACAAATAATTTTGTTCTCTTTAATTCCTTTGTGATTAAGCTAATTCACAAATAACATTGGTTCTTAGAGAATCATTAGTGTAAAGCAGAGCAGACAAGGCTTTTAATTAGGGCTTTTCATACCTACTCTATCCATTTGGTAATAAAATTACTTCTGCATTAATTGGTTAGTTATTTTAATTTACACAGCAATAAGTGCTGATATACACTGGCCACAAACATCTTTGCTAAATAATTTTTGAAGTACAACTGATATTTATTTCCTGGACAAGTGGAAGATGTTTTGTTTAAAAGCTTTCTGACGTATGAGCTCTAGTTTGACAGTCATTCTCACTGTAACAAAATAGACTTCCAAGTGAATTTTAAGGAACCTAACATGAATTTCAACTTCATTTTTATTTCTACCACAGATATGTTAAAGTCTTTGTTGTAAAAAGAGGGTCTTCAGTTGCAAGTGACTGTTTATCTACCAAAACCTAAGTTCTGTGTTCTTGATTTTATTTACAGTTCTGTTAATTTGTAACACAAAATACTTCAGCTTACTAAAGTGACTAGTCATTTTAAATGGTTTTTGGGAAATCAAGTTCTCATGCATTTTTAAAATAGAACAAATCCACATTCATCAGGCCGTGCTTTGGACCAAGAGGAGAAGAGCTGACTGAAAGTGAAAATAAAAATGCAATGTCCCAATACAAGTTCAGACCAAGGGGTTTGATACTCAAAAAAGACCAATTTTGAGCTTAGGCTTGTAGTGCATGTTAATCAAGTTTATCACATTTGATCATACCTGTTAATATTAGCAGTAATTTCTGAATGCTTGTCCTGCTTGTCCTGCAACAGGGAAGCACAAGTAACTAAGGAAATACAAGGATTAGTGAAATAATCTACAGTGGTATCTCCCATCCCACAGTAAAGCCATAGTGGTTGACATTTCGGGGAGAAGAATGGCAATTACTACTGAACAATTCTGTTTCCTCAGCATCAATCATTTATAAATTCCCGAAGCCAGATATGTGTTTCCAGTTGAATTTACTTAATTTGTTGCTCAAAAAGAGGCCAGAAGACAAAAAATGCTTTTCTCCCCCTCCCAACCCAAAACAACCTCATTGAGGCATTTATTTTTACAAGTTACAGCACTCTGACACAGAAGAATCATTAAGTGAATGTCACCCATTCTGCTCATTGAATGAGGCCAACATCCTCTGGGAAGAAAAAGCGAAAATAACATGCAATCATGTGGTCACAGGCTGCATATTTGGGACATTTTGCAACTCTGGAATATTGCATTTTTTTTGAAGAGTTACCAGTCCCTAAAGACCCATTCTAGCACACTGTGTTTGTTACTCTGCTTTGTCCACCCTTTTCTTTTCCCACACCTTTTGCCTGTCATAGCTGTTGCTTTACATCTGCCATGGGGCTGAAACCCTTTGGGGCAGGAAATATGTCTATGGAAAAGTCTGGATATGGACAACCAGCATACAAACAGTATCACAGCAGGTGGGACAAGGCCAACCTAAGTCACCCTTTTAAGCCATAAACCAGCATCTCAACCAAGAGGAATCCATTGCATTTGGGAAGACTATATTGGGCATATACCAAGCATAGAATATGCCGGGAATCTGCTGCTGTCAAGGTGAGCTCTGCACTGAGCCTTCAGGAAAGTTCTAACCCAAACAATGATAATCAACAGAGATAGTGACAAATGGAGAGGAAGTGGGGAAGAATAGTGACATTTGGTGCTGAACCATATGTGCGTGGTTTGAAAGACATGACTGAATTGTTTTTGGTGCTCTATTATTCTGACATTTAGAATGAGGCAAGTTTCCATTTCCATTAATGTACTGCCAACTCAAAGGGGAACTGTCGCAAATTTGAGACTAAAGAAAGCTGTTCCTCAAACTTCTCTTGAGCATAATCAATGCCCTCACTAAGCAACAGAGTAGTCTCACAGTGTAGACTCCAAATAATTATTATGCTTTCTGCTTCTTTTATACCTTGTTATACCTTGTATACCTTCCATATTACATGGAATAAGCTGCCTTTGACAAAAGACCATGAATTTATACATAAATGGAGAGCAACCAATGAAAAGGGAGGCGGTTGACCAAATTTTTCTGCTTAACCTGGCACTGAGAAAGTGATCTGGCCTTAGGTGGAGGATGTTCAGGTGAAAGAATCCAAAAGTTAGGAGGAAAAGTACAATGATCATCAGTTTCCTTTGCAACTTTTTAAAGTAGCTGCCTATCTTTACTGAAGAAATAAAAAATAAAGAGGGAGAAGGAGAAGAGAGAGAGAGGGCTCAAGGTAAAGCTAGGTAATCCAGGATCTGGTGAGGAGGCTCTGGACTCGTACGTTTGCCCCTCTTTGAAACAGCTCTTGGAAGCAGCTGTTCAGCAGCTTTACAAATAGCTTGAATTCAAAGGACTCTCCTGACCTTGTGTGATGACAGTTGAGCACAATGCCAGTGACATCACTTAGAGATCAAAACTGAAGGGATGATTTTTCTCAAAATCATCCATTCACGTTTTATTTCCTAATGAACATTTCTCTCATGTGACTACTTAATCTCTGAAACTTTGGTGGTAGTGGCTCAATTTCATTCTCCCTAGGAGGCAGTGACTGTTCTTAAGTACAGAAGAAAAATCAGACTATCTGTCAGCTCATTGTCTTACTGATTGCATGTAAAATTATTATTATTATTTGTTTGGCAGGGGATTGGGTTGGTTTGGTTTTTTTTTTTGTTTAATCTGGCAGGAGTTTGAGAAAGTCTCCAGGTAATGAACTCCAGTGTTATGTAGCAGAATTGAAGCTCAGAGTTTGCCATTTCACCTAGGAATAGCAGAAGAGCAAACGCACCAAGCTCTGTGCCCTGTTATCACCAATAACGAGTGCTAAATCAGAACTTCAGGCTGATCCTGCTTCCCAGATCCTCTTGCCACTCATTCCTGTAACTGTCCCTCAGCCCCTCACAAATTCATTTCCTTCCTTACTTCACAAATTCACTCATGACCGTACATGACCTTAGTGCTATCCTGTGCATTTTTCTTTTGATTTAGTACCAAACTCCTCAGTTTTTTATCAATTTGAATCTTTCAGACCTTGTTGTGGTATTTCTCGATTTTGCTGGTATAAAAGAAGATAAGGAAATATAAAGGAGTGAACACACTATGTATATACCTTGATTTTATATAAACAGTTTTATTGCCAGAAAAGGTGCAGGACTGGCATCTGAAATTCTTCATTCACCCACAGAACAAATGATATAAAAATTAATTCCCTGCAATAATGAAGTGCAAAATCCCACTAAACACTTCTCCGTTTGGCCTCAATTATTGGACCAAATGGAGGAAACAGATCATACCATGAATGAGAGCTAAGAATAACCAGTAGAAATGTCAAGAGGCTCAGTCTGAGTATAAATCACATCATTTACCTTACAAGGAATCATAGAGCCGCAGAATGGCTTGGGTTGGAGGGGACCTAAAAAATCATCTCATTCCATCCCCCCTGCCATGGACAGGCACACTTTTCACTAGACCAGCCTGCTCAAAGCCCTATCCTTGGATACCGCCAGAGATGGGGCATTCACAGCCTCCCTGAGCAACCTATTCAAATATCTCACCACCCTCACAGTAAAGAATTCCTTCCTAATATCTGATCTAAACTCATCCTCTTTCAGTGTGAAGCCATTCCCCCTCTCCCTGTCACTCCATGCTCTTGTAAAAGGGCCCTCTCCAACTCTCTTGCAGCCCCCTTTAGGTGTTGGAAGGTGCTCTCAGGTCTCTCCAGATCCTTCTCTTCTCCAGGATGAACAACCCCGACTTTCTCAGCCCATCAGAACATAAGCACAGTTCCTCAAAATGCTGGAGGTTTGTAAACTGAGCGTTGAATTTCAATCTCTTCAGATACTGGGTAAAGCGCAGATTAGGACAAAAGAAAAAACCTCATGTGAGAGGAGGGAATTAACAAAAGTAGAAAAAAGAATTAGCAGAGAAATGAACAAATACAAACAATCCCCCCTTATCCTGTCACTCTATCTGCAAGGACCACTGAAAAAAAATAATACCTCACATAGTCATGTCTTCTGTGGAAATAAGCTGCAACTTCTATGCCATTTGACATAAGAAGTCACAAAAGCATCCTCTGGAGCAGTTTCCCGTAGTTATCATTCTGCTCTGCATTTCACTTGCTGCCATTTGGTCCACAGAAACCACCCACTGAACATGTGCCTTTGAAGTGCACTACCACCTCCTAAGTAGCATGAGTGACTTCTTGGGTCTCTCTCAAGGTCTCTCTCAATTTGCCATAGACAGCTTTTGAAATCTTGGAGTTGTGAGTTGTTTTTTTTTTGTTTTTTTTGTTTTTTTGGGGTTTTTTTGTGGGTTTTTTTTTGTTGGTTTTTTGTGTGTGTGTGTGTGTGTGGGTTTTTTTGGTTGTGGTTTTTTTTTTTCCTGTGGGATTGCTGCAACATCTTATGTTCAAACTAGCAGCCTTGGGGGAGGGAAAAACTGCTGGCTTAGGTTAACATGGCAAGATCAGACCAAGAGTGAACATGATGATCATGGACAAATGTTCAGAATATTGATAACTTCTATTCAATCCATTGCACAGCTGCAGACGCTGACTACCCCAGATTTTCTTTAAAAGTGATGGGGTTTTTTCACGTGTTTAATAAATTATGTACAAAACACCGAAAAATTATGCAGATGTACTGCTTACTGCATCTCACAGTCCAATCTTTGACTCTCTGGAAAGTTTTCTCAGTCCTCTAAGAACAGTCATTTCTTTGCATGGAGGTTACTGTATTGTATATTCAGTATTTTTATTAGCATCCCAATCATTTTTCTTCCATCTGGCTGCCAGTTCTTATTGTATTATTTGATAAACGTCTCATAAATCCTTTACATTTTGTTAATGTTCCCTTTCATGAAACAATGGCTGCATGAAAACATTTGTTGCTGAGTTTAGAGCTATAAAGATAAGAAATTTCACATGCAAAATAATTACAGGCATGTACTTCTGCCATTCTCAGGAGCATAGCTGCTAAATGTTTCTTTACTGGATTATAGTGGAAGTTGTTTTTTGTTTATTTCAAGGAAAGCCCTTTCTGGCCATGCTTGCTGTCTGGGTTATCATTTGAGAGAGACTTTGTGGACACTCTAACTTCAATATAATTTGGATGAATTCATGGCACTGAATATTCATGCAGCGTATGATACAGACACTGAACCCAATTTAGTAAATGAATACTTGTAATTTCACCAAAGCCCCTCTGAGAGATTATTATGCAGATTTATGAAGGAATATTGCTGAAGCAATTCTTGGCTGTGTTTTCAGTCACTGAGGACTTAAAGTATGTAAACCTAAAATAATTTCAGACTTATTTACTGTCATTGCTTTCATCTTCTGAACCCTTCTGACATTATTTCTCTCACTGGTTTGTATCCAGATTCCCCTCTGCTATCCTTGCCCTTGAGCAAAGAACCAGTGTCAGAGCACCTATGAGCACTGCCAAGTTACTCCTAACAATATCCTTGCTGCCATAATGCCAGCTATCTGCTCTAATCCTGCTGCTGCAAAATTGCATTGCAGGCACAGGGATGTCTGGACACGGTCGTGTGGGCAGTATCACCCACCTGAAAACACAGACACCAACACACAGCCACACTGTGAGCAAACTATCATAGGATGAAGATTACCTCACTCTTTTGGGACCACTGGTCTCATAAAAGGAGGAATAATCAGGCTGAGGAATGATGGAGATACTTGACTCAACATCATAGTACAGTTCTTTAAAATTCAACAAGTGTAGCATAGGTAGTTCTCCACATTACTGATTTTATGGGCAGTATCTTTTTTAGTGCCGCAGACCAAGCCTCCCATACCCACCGTTACACCTTCAGCTCCATCCCTCTGTCTCAGAAAAAAAGCTCATTGCCACTTGCTGAATGTCTCTTAAGAAATTTAGATCAGTGTCCCTCACTCTAGTCAAGGCTGCCTCTCCTGCTCCACTCCTTGAGGGGATCAGTCACCGCTGGACTCATGGGCACAGAGCCAGATCCCAAATCCTTATTCATATTGGTCATTTGTCCCTCATCAGCTGGAGTCCTACCTCACACGAGATGAAGTAACACATGGGTAAAGTCTTTGGAATGTGGCCCACAGGCTTCAGAAGGCTACAGCAACAGTTAAATTTTAGCATACTGTAAATACCACGGCTCTTCTCAGTTACATTTCTTGGTATACAGTGTAGTAGCATATGCTACATGGAAGTGAATCGTAAAGGCCAACTTCTGCTCTTGGATTCAGATCTCCCTGACTTCAGAGAGACTGAAAAGCAAGGGAGCCTGGTGACACCTGCAAGCAGCAAGTAACCATGGCAAAGTCTCCATGGGGGAGTGGAGGGAAAGATCAGCAAAGAATTCCTGAAGGGTTCTCGTGCTTCACATGGATTGTCACCCCGCAGCTCATTGCAGACACATTTTGTGTGGTGAATGTGCACATTGAACTCCTTCCACAAATTGACATGTATTGTAGTAAAGGCAAGTGAAGCTCACAGGCCAAAACCCAGGAAAATCTGCATGTCAGAGAGACAGCTATGAAAGAAGAGAACTGGAGATAGATGATGATGGGAAAAGTACCTATTTTTCTTTTTTTCTTTTTTTTTTTTTTTTTTTTACTAAATGATAGTTTATGAATTTATCTCAAGAGGTTTTCCTGTTTCATCCTTCTTATTTTTTTTCTTTGCATTTCTTTCTTTTTTCTTGGATTCTCTTTCTGTCTTCATTTCTTCATTCCCTGATTCTCTTTTTCTCCTTGCTCTTCTGTGCTTGATTGACTGTCAAGATAGATATGGGAAGAGAGAACTATATTTGAAAATGTCAAAGAGTAGCTGCAAAAAGACATATATTTGCACACTTTTCGTGAAACATGTTCAACTCTACACAGATAGAATCCAAGACAGTGAGGTACAGAAAAGTAATTAAAGAAATCCTCCTCCTTTCTATTCTGCAGTCACTAAACTACCACTGGCACAAGTGGAACAAGAGATTATTGAAATTTAAAGATGGGTCCAACCACTCAGCACTGTGTGAGGGAAAGTAAACAAATTCAAGCAATTTTTGGAGAGTGAGTCATGGCTGCACTTGAGTCAACTAGACCAATAAATTGCACGTGGCTTAAGGAAGATTTTCTCATTGTCAGAATATTCCACTTTTTGCTTCACCCCCTCAATAGTCCCAATAAGCACCACAAGGGTCGGAAGGTTTGAGAGGAGCTTTCCTTTACAGACTTTTAAACAGAATCAGTCAAACTCTATGAATGGCAAATAAGTGGTATTACATTTAACAACTAAATGCCAGGAAGTGACAATGTTGTTCTACAAAACATCAACCCAATCTTCTCTTGGGAGATCTTTCCAACACACATCTCAGATAAAAACCCATGGCTTGCAACCTCTGAAAGCAGAACTGGCTGTGCCTGACTCACAATCAGTTTGGCTTCAAGATAATTTTTAGGGGTGTTAAAAAGGAGTTTTAGGTGGTTCTCTCAGATGGTTCAGACACCATTTCCCAGCATTTGAAAAACTGGCCATGGTGGGCAGTGCTTGTTCAGAAGCATGTAAGCTATTTCAGTAGAGTGTGGATATATTTTATCTTATATTTTCCTTATTTTATATTTTATCTTCTATTTTATCTTATGTCTAGTATATCTTTATGGTCAATATTTTCACAAGGGGTGGTGAAACTATTGAAATATAGAAGTCCCAAGTAGTAATGGAAAGGTAGTATGGTATTCTTTTGTTTATAGCAAAGGTCATGCTTTTAGGGGTTCCAACCTCTAAACTTCGGGTACAACCTGTTTTCTTGCTGCTTTTCCAATGGACCATGGAAATTTTTGAAAATTTCTTCAGATCTTCTAGAAAATTTAATTTGATAAGGGCATTTCTGTAATGTATTCTTTTGAATAAAACACAGCAGTTTTGGGTCTAACAAGTAGTTTCTTTTAAAAACCCAGCCATTCTTTGATATTTAAAAACCAAGTCTCCAAGTCTGAGGCATCTGAAGCAAAATTTGTTACTATAGATTTTTTGGCAGTGTTTGTAATATACAAGTAATTCTCCTTTTGTTCAAATGACCAAAAAATTGGATGCAAGTACTGGACACAAAAGGTGCAGAGTCTTTTCCATGTTATATAATATCCTCTGAGATCTGCTTTAAGTTCTAGCTAAGGGTTTTAGAAACCCTTTCCTTCTGTTTGTACAAATTTTCTCTCATAAATAACATGCTTCTGAGTAGAAATGCACAAGGCTCTAGAACATGCAAGCCTGAGGCTTGCACCTCTTCATGAAAACTTTAGAGTGTAGAAAAATAAATCAGTTACGAAAGGATTTCTGAAAAGTGGAGAAAAGTGATGTGAGTACAGCTGCAGGAAATTCATTTTATAATCTGAATAGCTGCTTAAGATTTTTTAATAATAGCCACCTAGTTTTAATGGAGACATTTTCATATTGCTCATTCTGTATTCCTGAATACCCATCTGATACTTAGTTAGAAGCACTTGCAGTATCATTTAGATGAAGCAGAACTATTCATTTTCCTCCTTTTTCACCTCAACAAGATTTGCCTTTTTTGACTCTGAAAAGCCCATCCCCTCCTGCTTGTCAGTGCTCTCAAAACACTGTGGGAAGATATTCAGTAAATCCCAAACACACCTTACTGCCCTGCCAACGACATCCATCATCGGTCCCTCTCCAATATCAATCTTCCCCCGTCTCTGCTCACACTTGGTACCAGAAGGAGCTTGGAGAAGGTGACCTGCGTGACTCCTATCTTAAGTTATCTGCCGTGGTCTCCCAGAAGTGATTCATGATCATATCAAATCCATCTCCCCGGTGCTGTTTTGTCCTTAAGGCTTCAGCAATCGCAGAGACTGACTAGAGACTCCGATCAACCATCTGGTGTCTGCCAACTGGAGTGTCTAGTCAGGTTACACGGAATGCAGGGAGAAATGTGCTTCGTATCTGCATCTTCAATACGCTCCTCTCTCCCTGTGGGCCAAGCAGGATATTAAGCTGTTGAAACCCTGAAAGGTTGGGATGGCAGCAGAGGAAAAACCTTGGATTTAAGAAGGAAATTTAGAGTCAGCTTCAAAGCTTGTCTGCATGGAAGTGCTTGTAGAATGTGTGCACTAGCCCTGTACTGGCAAAAGATGGATTTATTAGGTGATGGGATGTTTTTCATCAGCTCCTTAAACAATTCTGGTTTTTTAATAATAATTTTCCTATTTATAAGTGATTGCAATGCTGCTAAGGAAGCTCATTTTTTACCTTAAACTCTGATTGTCCTCTAAATAAAAAATAAAAAAAGGAAACCTTAGAAATCTGAAAAACCCATTATATGCTTTTTGCCAAATATTTTTCAGAGCCTCAACCTGTGCTTTTGCATAGACTATTTCACTCCGAATATTTTGAGATGAGCCCTTCCCCTTAGATGCCTCGCTTTCATTTCTCCCCTCCCAAAGATACCACACAACTGGAAATACAAATGCTTTGAGCAGACCTGGTCTTACCACATTACTGAATCACGTGAAAAGTCTTATTAGTTATAAGCACTTAATAACAAACTTCTTATTCAACTGGTTTCCTTCTACCATGACAAGTTTTATCACAGCCTTGCACAATCACAGCAGCCCAAAGTGGTCATTTGGGGAATTACTTTCTAAAGGTGACAACACTGTCTGCCTTGGCACTATGTGCTTCTAGGCTGAGGGCACTGAGGGCATATACTCTGTAGGATCTTGGTGCCTCAGTGCCCCATCCTTGAACACCAGAAGCAGTCACTGTGTCCTTGAAGAGCAATTTTCATAACACCACTCAGCCCTGAGTTATGTGCATCAGCTGTTCATGGCCTGCTTTGACAGGTGATATCACCCACGGTCTTGAAACTGGGCAGGAAATTTCCATAACTTCCACTGATTTCAATAGGAACCATAAACTGGCATTAAATTCACTATTTTGTTTCTACAAACTAAGAAAGCAGAAACAGGGCAGTTTTGAAATTTCATCCAACACCTGACAACCCTTCCAAGTCACAGAGTTGTTGCGCGTGTGAGTCTGTGGCCTGAGGTTTCGTCTAAAAAACGTGCTTTCCCTCAGAAGCTGGATTTTTAGACAATTACCTGACCAGTCTTATTCATGTTTAAGACCACAGATAAAGTGTAGGTTCCTCTTTATATCTGTTCTTCAACAAAGTTTTGTCCTTTGCATTCCCCAAATAAGGAATATCTCTGCCTGTCAAAGGAATTTAGTCCAGTGAAGGCTCAAATGGAACCAGAATAAACAATTTCTCATAGAAATATGAAGGGAAAACAGAACAGTTTGCTGTTCCATGTGATTCCATATAAATTCTCCTTTAGGACATCCAGAGGCTTGAGTTTGGGATTGATCTTTATTTTGCTTTCTCATTTTGCCTGTTCCTTTTATGGAAAAATGCCTACAGTGAAGTCTAGATAGGAAAAAAGAAAAGAACTATGAATTTCAGCCAAGCACAGAAAATCATAAGAAATCAAGTCCTTAATTTCTGAAAGCCAACTCCTCAAAACCAGCATGTTGAGATCAGTTGATCAGACCTCTTAATTTGCTCAGTTTTAGCCAGGGCTGCCCATGTGTTACACACTTCCAGAGCACAGCTTTGTCTAAAAGCACAGCCCCCAAACAACTACAATGGAACAATAATAAATCCTGGGGAGGCAGTTCAGACTATATTTACTATATACCATCTGCACCAAGCCCAGAGAGACATTATGTTCCACATTCCCTGTCTGTGCTACGGAGAGCTTTTCTGATGTGTAAACCATCATTTATCTTGTCTTTGATTCCCTTCATGTGACCTTTTTCAGAGCATGGCAGTATAACATCCTCGCTATGGCAGGCTCTGAGACCATTTGAGGACAGGCCTCATAAAGCCTGCCTTTAACATTAATCGATCACTTTATTATGGAAGTAAATCAAAGCAGTTAAACTCAGGTCTTCGGAGAGTTGAAGGTCAAACAGGGAAAAACAAACTTTATCCTGGGAAGAACACAGAAAAATTCTGTCAGCCCCATCCCTTTGTTCTTTGCCTTAGAGGCATGACAAAAGCACGTACTACACACACCAGTTAGGCAAGCACGAAAGCGGATATATATTAATATACACAAAGTGTTTGGCTGCTTCTCACTGCCTCTTCATCTCTTTATGCCAAGCAGTTTTGCAAAGCCCCTCTTTCATGTCCTGGAAAGCAGAGGCTGAAGAGAGGGGATGGTCAAGAGGTGAATACAGACGCACTTGCCTTCCTGACAGCTCAGCTGGAGAGGGAGAGGAAAGAAGGAGAGGGATGGTGCAGAGGAAGGCTCTAACAGATCTGGTCTTTTTATTGATCCAGATCTGGTCTTTATTCATCCTTGCCCCACGCTGTACCTTCACTGCTACATTCTGAGGGATGCAGAAGGACCTCCACACCTGTGAGCGCATGGGCTGCAGGAGCACGGGTGCAGCTGTAGGTGAGGGTGAACACATCAATACTTCCAGGGAGAGAACTCAGACTGAAGAAGTTTTATGAATACGAAAATCTGCAACTTCAGTCCTCCTTCACTCTGCAAGGCTGAATAAACTGAAAACCAACATCGCTTCTTCCCACGCTCCGGCTAGCCCGGAGGGACATTGCTCTCTGCCACAGCCTCTGTTGTACCCCAGACATGAGTGGCCACTCTGTGTCTTGGACTAAAACTGTGAAGCTTGGAAAAGCACCCCAAGACTGAGTGACAGGGCTTTGTGAGGAGGAGGAGAGCCAAGCAGAAGCTGCCGGTTCACTGCATACCCAGCTCAGGGTGACGCTAATGCCGAGGACTTGCTCCTTCCCAGCAGCCACAGTGCCTGAGGGGCTGCCCACGTCCCCCAGTCTGCAGGGGGCACCAGCACTGCTTGGCAAGCTCATCTGGAACTCTGGAAAGCTGCCCCTTCCCAGGCTGGCAGCTGGACAGGGGTGCAAGGGCAGTTTCAGAGGTTAGGATGTCCCGTGAGTGTGGCAGAGAGCTGCCAGCCAAAGGGCACACAAGCAGACCTCAACAGCACCTTGGACCAGCCTCTAATTTCTGTGCCTCAATTTTCCCTTACTGAAACAAGACATATCAATTTTTTTTTTCCTGTTTAACCTGTTTCATTTATGTTGTTTTTTTTAAAGAAAAAAGTCAGGACTTACTTTGCCTTTAGCCTTGCATTCTTCAAGCCCTGTGATCGGCTGTTGAAGTGTTCCCTTGACCTGTTTTGCTTTTTGAGTTACCTTGGATTTTTCAAGGCTCTACACACATATGGGCACACCCAAATGACACAGGAGGGTGTTGGTCAGTAATGAGCTTTCTAGTCAAGGGAAGCTGCCAGTTTAATTTATTTCTTTCTAAGACACAGCCATTTTTTAAACACAGAAATTTGCTGACATAGTCAGCAATTAAGGGTGCAAGGACTGATCAACTCTTACTGTTTTTGTTGTGGTGAAAAGTGTGCTGGTCACTTTAAAGAGCACATGTGAAGACATTGTCCCTGTCCTGAAGTTTCACTGGAGGGCAAAGCATCACTGGAAGAAGGCAGGGTTAGGAGAGGCAAAGGTTACAAAAGGAGATGATGCCACTGATCAGCTATGGCATGCTCTTATCCTGGCATCTCCATCAGAAACATAATAAATAAGTTTATTTAAATGAGATTAAGGCAGTGGTTGACTCACAGGCAAGGTAACCACTCAGGAAAAATATGCATGTGAAGGAAATAATTCCCAGCCCCTGGAAGTAGGGCACAAGTGTTTATGTGCGAAATGACAAATAGACCACTGTAAGCAAAGCTGTGAGTGGAGTAGGAAACATGGCTGAATTTATGATAGATCACAGACAGAAAAGCAGGCAAAGAAGAGTCCCACAGAATATATGTATCTATTGTATCTATTAATGGAAGGCTGAGGAAGGAAGAGCACTGTCAGTTTGAAATATAGTACTTTTCCGGGAGGTATGTTTTCCTATTTTTAAGTGATTTTATCTCTTTTTCTTTTATGCAGTGAATCATCTGAAATGAACAGGGAAAGCTGACTGCACTATTAATTAGAGGAAAATTGAAATGTAAAGTGCTATCAAGTACACAGCACTAAAAACCTAGAATAAGCATACATATTTCCACATTTCTGTCAATTACAGTAGTATTAAGAGTATTACCAGGGGAAAAGGAAATCACAAAAAACATGTTTCAGTATCACAGTGACCCTTTTAGGCCTGAAGTTCTGGTAAAAGAAGTTCACTCAAAGATAGCATAATGCTGCCAGTGAATGAAAAAAGGTCATTTTTCTGAAGAACTCTCTGAAATTTAGCCAGGTTGATTGAAGAGCACATTGTGGGTCACCAGGTTCAAGAGCAAGACTATGTAAGCAGTCCCAGAGTGAGCAGCAGCTATTACTCTAACCACAGACAAAATGGACAACTGAGGCTGCCCTAGAAATTACCAGCTCTTAGTTATCCTCATTTCTGATGGGAAGCATCCACAGCATCAGAGACGGGATCCTATCCTAAAATGAACATGGGAAATACAGTGTCCTTTTGAAATAAATCAAAGGTCCACCTCCAAATATTACAGCTGACCCCTCTGCTGGGATAAGCCCAAGAAGACACTTTGGGTCCAAATCCTCCCTCACTTCTAGCAGGAACATCAATCTGAATTTGAATGCTGTGGCTGAGCCCCATATCTCTTAAAACGTTTTCTAGTTTGGTTTGACTGGCATCCAAATCCCAAATGATCTGAACTTCCAATTAAGTTCTAAATATTTATAGCAGGACTTCCTGAAAAATCCTGGTGCTTTCTGATTCTTAGTAAGTCAAGGAAATGGACGACTGAATATTTCAATGTTTCCATCCCACTGAAAACTCTAAATCCATGAGTCCAGGTAAAAGACAAAAAATATGGATGACTTTGTCTGAACAGCCTCAAATCTCAACAAAAGTTTCTGTTGGTTTTTTCTTTGAGCGTTTGAGTATAAACTTAACTTATTTCCTCCCAACAGACTTGTATGCTATGGTAACAGGCAGTCAGTGTTGGAGCGCTTCCCTCTGTATTCACATGTGCATGTAAATAATTCCAATAATTTCCCTGGACACAAATTCCAGCTAATGGTTTGTTTCTAACTGTAATGTTTGTGCACACTCCCTCCCCAACCTGCCATTCCAGTGATATAAGATTTTTTTTTTATTTATTTTATCTTCCAACCGGACAATGAAAATAGATTCCCAGGTTAAAAAAAAAAAAAGGCCCAACTTTTTTCATCGGGATTCCCATCTGAAACAGTCCTCTCTACCTGAAAAGTTATAAGTATGCATCTATCTGTCTGAGCTAAAAGCTACTCAGCATTCACTGTGTAGCTTGTTCCAGACGGGGCTGTTCTACAAAGACAGAGTTATTTTGTCTAAGCACTCACAGTCCTGACTCCTCCGATTTCAGGGTCCCCCAGACTGCTGGAGGCCAAAGCCTGAACTTACTGGTGAAGCTTTTAAAAGATAATTTACCCTGTATTTACATTTAGGTGTTCAGCCTAACTCCTAGCTACTACTCCTAAGAGTATTTGCAATCATTTTATAGCTGGTGAGTGACAAAACATCGTCTTTTATACTGCTCTTTTACATTTGCTAAAATGTGTCTGAGTTACTGGATGAAGCTTAATGAGAAGAATTCGTTTACTTTACGTTATAGCTTCTTATAAAAGATTTACTGAAGTGTTACCATTCTAGACAGGAAAACTAAGCTTAAATGTCAGCTTTGAGATTGGCAGTCCAAAATGACAATGCTTGCAAATGGACTGCTTGTACACCTATGTCCTATAGCTCCACTGGAATAAAATATGGTCAGGAGGGCTATTTTCATGACATACTGCATTCATAATCAATTTTTATATAATCAGTACTCCTGCTCAAAAAAAATAGAACCTTTCAGAAAAGTTAAAACACCATTGTTTAATGAAAAAAAATATAATAACTAGCTTGGCAAATGTTGTATGTGAAATTTCAACAGAAACCATAAATTATATTAAATGCCCAATAAAAATGTTCAATCAAAAGCTCATTTTAAGATACATTGTTAATGAACTGTATGAAATGATGCTTAATCAAAACCCGACACCTTGCAGGGGAGAGAGATTCCACAGGACCTCAGGAGCACAATTGTTCTGAACAAAAGATAACAATAGAACAGGGTAATTAATAGTCTGCACTCCTGTGGTGTTCTCCAGGGAATTCCAATTTCTAAATGAGCTCCATTGTTTTTCAAGAAAGCAGAAATTATGCTGTATGATACTGTTAATGCCTTGAACTTGATCAAACATTAAGACATCATTTGTCAGACAGGATTTAGTTGCTCCAGAGTATTGATCATTCCCCTGTTTAAAGTTATTGAGTGAAAAGGAGAAAAGACATTTCTTGTAAAAGCTCATTTTGCAAAAGCATCGCCGTGTCCTTATCTTTTCTGTCTGCAATTTTGTAATTCTCAAATTGCATGAAACTAGTTAAAGAAAACCTCTAAGAAGAGTTCTTCATCACAGTGGTACTAATAAGAAATTTGGTGTGGTTATACTGATATGCACAACAGATTTTCATACTTGGTTCCTTTTCAATTGGCACCCTATAATGAGTATGTCATAGTCATCATATATAAATTTCTAAATTTTCCTAGCCAAAGATAGAATACGCTACTCTTCCTAGCAGAGCAGAAGAGGGGGGTAAAGTACTACAAGGACAGAATACTGAAATACTCAAGTCATCCTAATTATTGGCAGCACTACAGTTGTAGTTTCAAATTCCTTTCTGTGCGTATTTTTCCTCCTCTTAAATTTTCATTCCTTGGAGCAACTTGGAAACATTAATTTTCGACAAATGCAATTTTTCAAAACAGTCATAAAGCTGCTATCATTATTAATCACGATATTCATGCTAGTACCAACATGGATTTACTGAGGAGCAGAGGAAGATACAGCCCCCTCCCCTTCTCTCCACTACAGCCTCCCACTCGGAGCGGTGTTCCTGCTTGCTCAGCCTGCAAGTCTTGGGACTAGAAAGAGCACAAACATACTATCACCAACAACACCTGAGAAATGTTAATGCCTTCAAAATCA
Organism: Acrocephalus scirpaceus scirpaceus; assembly: GCA_910950805.1. Lineage (NCBI taxonomy): Eukaryota > Metazoa > Chordata > Aves > Passeriformes > Sylviidae > Acrocephalus > Acrocephalus scirpaceus. The sequence goes on along the minus strand of OU383778.1, from coordinate 58,284,087 downwards.
TGTTTCTTAACAGGAAAGTCAAGTTTCCACACTGGACTTAAGCTCCCTGAGACCACCAGCAGGTTCCAAGGAGAAGCTGGGGTGTGAATTTGTAGCCCACTGGCAGTGCCACGGCTGCTCCTCGCACTGACACTTGTTTCCCCTTCCCCTGCGGACTGTCACTGACAAGAGACCAACCAACATGCCACAGATTCCTGTTTCTTTATCCCTGGCAGCGTTTCTGCATCCTTAAGCGCTTTGGAGAAGTTGTCCCACTCCCGTGTAAGTGGAGCAGCTCCATTCGGTGGGGTCGGAGGTGAGAAAGCCCCTGTGGAACATTCCTTCTTCTGGTGGTTTCCAAGTCTGCCACAGTGTTCAGAAAACACACGTTACAAAAATGGATTTATATTAAAGAGAGTTAGATGTGAGACGTTCCCACTATGAAAAGCCCCTTTTTAGTGCATTTTCTGCTGGACTGGAGACAGCTATACTGAGATGAGCAAACCAGGCTGAGCCTGAGGCTGGGAAAGGTATTGTGTGGCCGCACAGGATAACTTTCTCTGTGCCTTGGTACATGTGTCTCAGTACAGAGAAATAGCTCGGGTTATTAAGCCTGGAAAAGCTCTTTTGAATGTTGGTTTTTTTGACAGAGGCATTGCTGTGTCACTGGCACTTAACAGCTTCAGCAGTAGTGGTCTTGTTTTGGTGTCTCCAGTGCTGGGAGTGGCACCTTGGGCCCCTTTCTGCTGTTGGCTTGGCACAGAGGGAGGAGTTGCTTCTTCCACACGGCCCAAAACTCAGTCCCTGCAGGGAGAGGGGCTGGCTTGCTCCTCAGCTGCTGGGGTGTGCGTGTCAGCAGCTCTGCACTGCCACAAGGGCTGCTTCTGCTGGCCTTCGGGGTCTCTACTCCACAGGCAAGGGCAGGCAAACGAAGTAAAACTATGCGGAAATTCAGGAAAGACAGATTAAGTCAAGGAATTACTGTGCTCATCAATCTTTGTGTGTTTTCTAGAAGGAAAAGACACTTCTTTTTCTTTGCTTTTACTCCTTATAAATGAATGTATGTACACAGAGAACTGTGAAGAGATAAGATATGCAGCCAAGATAAGGTGCAAAAAAGCCCCTTGGAATGTGGGAAGGGATATCTCTCGTATCTCAAAGCTGTCCTTTAACACGACCACTTTTTGCTCTATCCAGATATCAGTTCCAGCTCTTTCCCTCAAATTTCTGCACAGTAAATATGATTCCATTTCTGTCTTTATCCCTTGAATATCTAATATAATTGCTGTTTGTATCACCTAATTCATAATTTAAATGGATTTTCAAATCTTTTTCTTTCCAGTAATGAATGGCACTATATTTTTTTCTTCTTTTTAATTTCAGGTATGATGCACTGTCTTTTCCCATTTTTAAACCTTTACTTATGATTTCTTTTTCATACCTTGCAGCATCTTATAAAATATAAAATAAAAAAATGTAATGAAACATTCAGAGGTTTCTTCTCCTTGTAGGTTTCAGGAGATGCAACATTGTGCTGAATTTCCAGCCTGCCTTTTATTGCTTCCAAGAAGGTGGGAAGAATAACAATAAACACCTACCTGCACTTGGAAGCTGACAAAGAGAACGTGCTCAAAGGTTCTCTCACCTCAATTTCAAATCACAACTGGATGCCTCTAAGGTAGGGATGAGGACATTATGATGTGTTGTCATTCTCTTTTGCATATGGAGGTTCCATAATCATTAATTTAAATATTTAAATCATAAAATCTTTATTCATTATTGAAGTAGACCAAAAGATGTTGTATTCTAACCAGAATGATTTGTTGCTGCCACCAAAATCCCCACTAGCCATGCTCATTTTTTTATTTTCTTTTAAGGAAAAATGTGGTTTATTGTCTGTGGTTGTCTGGGGCTCTGTGGTGATTTCGTAGCATATTTTCCCACCTGTCTTGTTCCACTCCCTTTTTCCTGCCCATCAAGATCTTCATTACAACATTCCTTCTCTTAGTCGTATGCATTTCTTCTAGGCTACATGAGCTGCTCATGTCCACCAGGAAACTAAACAAGACACTATCAGAAAACTCTGGTTCTGAGCAGTTCTACCCCTCTTCGTCAGGGTGGGTGTTTAGAACAAGTGTTACTGTGCAGACAAAACAGACCCTGGCAGGAAGCACACCTGTGTATGATGCTGGAAGTACCACCAGGGCACCATCTTCTGCAGGAGAGGTAGGTCTGAAAATGAAGGACTCTGGGAATACAGCACTTCCCTCTAAAAAGGAGAGGTTCTGGATGTTTGAAGAGTGATGCTCTAAAAGACTTCCAGATTCAAAAGTGAAAAGGGCAAATGGTTAATCTTTTTTGAAGTAAGGAAAGACATTTACATGTGTACATTGGCTGAAGAGGAGATAATAGCTGGTGACATACCATAACAGGCCTTTTAACCATGGTGTGTTATTAATAGGCTTAATACAGCTTGGAATGAAATGATCTCTAAGATTCCTTCCAACCCAAACCATTCTATGGTTGCATCTTGTCATCCCAGAGGTAATCCCAGGGTGCAAGAACAAAGGAGTCTGTAAGACTGCAACATTTGAGTGTCCCTACAAAATGCTTCAGGAGATAATGAAAGTTTCAAGGTCAGGTGTGTGCTTTTATTGATGTGTATGAAATACTGTTCACAGAAGACAAGTCCCTTGGAGGTTTATGAGTCAGTAATGAACTACATTGCATTCAAAATAAATGAAGGTTCAAACGCAACAGATTTAAATGTGCCGCTGTTAAAACACATAGAATTCCACTGAAAATCCAAGTCTAAATAGAAGACAATGTTTTTCAGAGTGTTTATGTAGATTAAATAAAAAACCAAATCTATCCCAAAAGCGAGCTGAAAATGAACCTGAAAACAAAGAGGAGGGGGAAGTATGTGAAAATACAAAACACAGATGAATGTCCAAAAAAGGACTGGCATGTGGGAAATGTGCAGATCTGAGAGTCAACACAGAAGACTCAGGGTCACAGAACAGAAGGAATGGTGCAGTGGACACACAATGCTGCATGAAATAGAAATAACAGAAATATGTAGCAGCACACAGTCACAAATGTTAGCAGCATAGAGTAATGGCACCAGGATAAATATTAGTTGATATTTAGTGCACATAATGTTATAATATCCATAAAGATATTTGAACAGGTAAAACTATTCAAGATTACCACAGTCATTGCCTAAAAACCAGCCCCATTTTGCAGTTTAATCATGAATATACAAGATGTGTGCATGCATTAAAGCAGATAAAATATTTACAATTCTAAATTGCAGATACAATGTCCCACTACTGCCTGCTTTCAAACCATGCCTGAATCCTAAATTGATCGTGTAGATATTAAGACTGGGAACTATCTGACTTCCAGTGCTACCAGCATTAAGCCAGAAGATGTAATGGAAGGATACAGAGAATCACTTCATAAAGCCCAGCAGTTTCTTGGGGAATACAAGATTAAAGTGAATCCTCCACTATGAGCACCAATGAAATATCCCTCTTGCACTAAGGCAGATAGGCCAGCAAGACTCTTTGAGACTAAATACATAAAAAAGGTCCATGCCAAAACCAGGAAAAGGCATTCATGGGAGAGCTGTAACTGCATCTAAGTCCTTAATCAAAAATATGTCTAAATGACGGCACCTGATTGTATATACATTTATATATGCAACTTAAGCTGTGCTAAATATTTCAGATGATGGATGTAAATACAGCTCTAGTTTATTGTTCTGTGTATTACACGCTCTTAAATCTTATTGCTTGTCTGCACTGAGTCTATAAATTTCCTTTGTCTGCAGTGCACTTTCCAGAGGACACCGTGTCTCAGACACTCAGCTGTGGAAAAGCCAGCTCTTTCTTCCCAAAGGTTCTTAGTAGCACACCTTCCCTCATCAGAGGAGAGCACCCTCAGCATCCCCATGTTCCCCCAAGACCATCAGCCACCAATTTCCTTTAGGATATTTTAACTAGGCCGAGCCCTTTAAAGCTCTTGGATTATTCACAAGCCCAGGCTGAGCCATACACTACAGCACTTGTTGGCATCACTAAATGAAAATCCAGCAGCAGGATTGTGCCCTGATGTAAGTGAAACCAGAAACCACAAATATAAACTTATTTTATGATAAAAGCACGGATAAATAGTGAACTCATTTACATAAAGTCTTGGGAATAAATGGGTCTAAGAAGACAGTAATTGATGCAAACAAATCACAAATTTTCAGGAAAACATGATGTGCAACAAAGAAGACATTTCAGCTGCACTTCCATCAGTAAAGTTACTCCTGAGTTTGACTAAAACCTTATTCAATTTGGCAAGGCAATCTCCAGTCTCCAGATAATAATCTTATGACTATGGAAATAGAGCAATGGAGGTACAGCAATGAAGAGAAATTCAGATTCAGGGGCGGATACGCCAACTGCTGGCACCTGAAGCACACTGTGTCCAGGCACAATCATACAGAGAAGCAACTTGAGGCAGGTGATGAATGCAGTATAACTAAGGGTTTCATTTAAGCCACATCATCAGTTACGTTCTTTTCTAAATATTTTATCGGAGTGTTAATCAAAACAAATTCTCTGAACATCTTATTTCCAGACAGGAATTCTTCCTCAAATCTGTGCTAGTTCAAAACAAGGCAGTGATGGATAATGAATTGAATGATACACACGAAAGACTGGTTAGTTCATGATCATTGAAATTTCATGTAGTCATTTTTATTGTATGTAAAATACGAAAGTAGTCCCAAAATATACTCTTCTTAATTGTATACAAATGCATTAATATCTTTGCCAGTCTTTATATATTACCTGAAAATACCAACATTAAACTGTCTACTGGGAATTTTCTTTGAACTGGGAATAAAAGAATATTTTACAAATTTAAATTAGTACCTTATTGTAATCTATGTACTTCAGACTACCTTTCATGAATCTTTATCTTCAGGTTAGATAAGATTTGCCTCTGAATTTTTCTGGTGCACTCCACAGAGAAACGGAAAGATTCAGGAAATATCTGTTACTATTTAGTATTGCTTGTACTCTGAAACCACCTTAAGGCTTGAATATATGAATATTTGCTCTGAAGTCGACATTAAATGTTCCTATTGAAAGTCAAAATGCAGTGCACTGAAATATTAGCAGAGCACTGTCTAAAACCCACCTCACTTCTAATTTCAAAGGGATTTTCTCTCTCGGGCAGGCACTGAGCTCCTGAAGCGATGATAATTTGGCCCCACCACGGAGGTGGGGAGAGCAGAGGTTGGAGGTAGATAGAGGTGCAGTATTTTGGGGAGTCACTAGATGGTGGTAATGCTGACACCCAGATACCACTGACAGCCCTGCTTAGCCACACAAGTGAAAATCTTCATCCCCTTCTGTGGGACCTCTCCTTTCAGAAGCAGCGTGTATTATTACTAAAACCTTCCTATAGTAATTTTTCTGACTATAAATTATTTCTTAGCTGTAGTTATTACCTCAGGCTAGATCTAAGTTTTGAAACCTTAGTCCAGACTCCCCAGCCTTTCTTCTGGAGCTCCAGCAGGCAGGGAGGTGCCAACTGCTCCCCCTTCAGGTCTTTGTATCCTTGGAGATAACAAATTCCCCCATAACTCTGCCATGGGTTAACCCCAGCTGGCAAATAAGCCACACACAGGAGCTCCCTTACTGCCCTTGGTGCTATAGGGGAGAGTATAGGAAGAGAAAAGGTGAGAAACCAGGTAGATTGAGATAAGGACAGTTTAAGAGGGAAAAGCCACACATATAAGCAAAGCAGAACAAGGAATTCATTCACCTCTTCCCAAGGACAGGCAGATGTGCAGCCATCTCCTGGAAAGATGGGTTTCATCACATGTAACAGTGACTTGGAAGAAAAACATCATCACTCCCAATATTCCCCCCTCTTCCCCCTCCTCCCAACTTTCTATGCAGAGCATGACTGCCCATGGTCAGGGATGTTCCTTTGATCGGTTGGGGTCGGCTGTCCTGCATGTGTCAGGGTGGCACAAGAGGCAGAAAAAGCAAAGACTTTTTGGGGTTGTAAACCCTGCTTAGCAATACAAAAATCACCTCTGTATAGTCACTACTGTTTCCAGCACAAGTCTGAAACACAGCCCATACTGGCTGAAAAGAATTAACTCTATCCCAGCCAAAACCTGTACAGACTCTCATCCAAAAGGTCTCCTGATTTTCAACCATTTGTGAGTCGAGACCGATGCGGGTCCAGAAGACAGTGATGGACATAGCTGTGCATGTGGGAGCTGCATGGTCTGCTCCAGAAGAGGCAACACGGGTTGCCAAAGGCCACCAGTTTAACCCTTGAACAGTGACAGAGGAGGAGGAGGTGGTATCTTTGATCAGCGAGGTGATGGAGAGCTGCAGCAATACAGGAACCTCCAGCAGGAGCTCGGAGTTGGTGCCTGGTTGCTGCCCCAGTAGCACAGGGGCCTGGGGAGATCCTCTCTGTGGTATATGCATGGCTGTGGTGCACATCCCTTGGTTTAGGCTAGCTCCACCTTATGCACAGATCCCATTACTGCAACGAGAAGGTACAAACGTCTGCCCCTGCCCTGCACTTTGCTGTGGGGATTCATTCTTTTATTGTCCAACTGCACCAAAAACTCTTGTGTTTGAAGCTGGTTATGTCTTTGTTGTTTCTGTTGGTCAGGACCGTCCTTCTGGACTGGTACAGAGAATGAAAAGAAAGGACTGTAATGTATTGATTTTTTTAAAACTTATTTATGATCTCTTTCAGCATACTATAATAAAAGTTCTGCATCAGAAGACCATGCTTTGCTTTTCATTCCTTTCACAACTCAAAGAACTTGCTGCACCTTTGCAATGAAGGCAGTGATCAGTCTTCCTGCTTCTGCTACAGCAGTTCCAAAGTAATTGGTTGGTTTAATCCTCCATCAACAGGCAGAGTATGAAATATGCTATGAGGAAACACTGTGTCTGGAAATGTATTTATAAATATGCTAAGTACATCCTCAGAATTTTTTTTTCTGAATTTTAGTATTGTTTCAAAAGCAGTTTCCTTCATTGTTTCTTAAGAAATGCACATGTTTACCTTGAATAACTCATTATGAACTTCTGCACAAAGACCTTCAGGAGTTTAAAAAGAAAAAAAGAAAAAATTTCAAAATAACCTCATCTCAGTAGACGGTTTTCCTGTAGCCAGTCTGGGTGCAGTGTGAGTGTTTTGCAGGTGCATTCTTGCTGACCTTGGATGTAGCAAATAGGTGTAAATGACATTCAGGCCCCTCTGCTGCTGTCATTATGGGTTCTTTGTTATACTGCAGGAGTCACATTAGCATTACACTGAGAGTACAGTATTGCAGGTGAAAGAGAAAACTGAACCTCATGGATATTACAGTATAACAGCTTTGGCTCAGGCTCCTGAGGCAGTGAGCCAAGCGCTAACAAAATGTAAGTCAAATTAAATACAAAAAACCGCCTACATTAACATTAAGGATTTGACTTGCACCCCTTAAGAAAAAGTGTTCTAAGTTAAGTCTGCTTCTGTCTGAGTTTGGAATTAAAGCAATACAGGCAACTTAAACTTTCATAAGATGGACAGTTGCTTGCTTGGTTTTGTGTTGTGTTTTGTTTTATTCCTGCTTTAGACAGTTTGTAAACAGCATATACTAGATTTTGGGTTTAAACCTTTATTTGTTTAATAATGATATTATTAGCTGGGAAAAATTAAGGGTCTGATCTGTGATTTTTGTAATCAAATTTAGTAAACCTTGAAGCAGAAGATGACAACTCAGGAATACACATGTTAAAAAAAAGGAAATTGCCGAATGCCTGAAAAGAAAATATGATTCCCAAGATAACCTTTTCACAGTGTTGTTCAACTTGCATTAATTTTTAGAATTGCATTAATCCGTTGTAGGTTCACATTTTTGCAGTAAGAAATATAATTTTCTAGTTGATAGAGTCTTGCTTAACCATATAATTAATTGGTAAACTTAAAAAAATTAGCTTGTGTTCTAAAAGCCAGGGAACGCAAATTGCTAAGTGTATACAAATACCCCTAAAAAAATGGAAGGACTAAGATGAGCAAAGAACACAGTGTCAGGCTTGTTGCAAAACTGAACTGTATGTCTGATCTGCCATTCCTTTTTAACCACAGTTACATGCACAGAGCACAAGTAATCTAGACAGCAAGCTTTGACTTGGAATATTAAAAAAAAGGGGCTGATAAAAAGTCCCTCATCTTCTTCAAAAGACAACGAAGAAAATACCAAAAGCTACATAATAGTCTTTTCTGGTGGTGGGGAAGGGGCAGGACAAAAACTCGTACTTCATCCACAGGCATGGCAGAACTAAACCAGGATGTAATCAGATTATAATTCTGAATGTGTTTTTTTTAAAAAATATTCTTAGTTCCTTTTTTTTATTAATTACCAGATCTTGTGAACCGTTATATTTCAGAGAAACGAGTCAGACAAGATGTTTGCTTATAATTAAAGTGATGAAGAAACATTGAAATAATGTCCCAATTCAATAAAACTTAATAAAAGTGAAAATAGAATACATGTGCTGACAACAAATAATGTGAACATGCTTGAAATACATCAGGCATGAGTCAAAAAGGACACTGAGAAACCTGCAGCCTACTGATAGCCTGAATGGCCCTGCACAGAGTGAAATGTCTACCTATCAACCTCTCCTATGGAAATTTATGTATATGAAGCCTATGGGAAATGTTCTTAGCTTAAATTGAAATTGTTACATCCATGGGGAGACAAAATTGCCCATGGGGCTTCTTTTGTTTATTTCTTATTAATTAAATTCTAAGTAGAAATTAAAATGGTTGGCATTTATTAAAAAAAAAAAAGATTGACATGAAGAGAGAGGTATTTAAAACCAAAATCAATTTCTTATTGATATTGAATAACATCATTCCTCATAACAGTGTATGTATCTTCAAACTGGTGAAATATTTCTGTTTCAATATTTTTACTGTTTAAAAATTTGCTTTTGCTGACTGTCACAAACTCTCAAAGGTGACAGAAAAAAATAGTTCTTTCTAACCAACACTCTGTTTCTCCAATTGATCTTTGATCTCTTTATTTTTTTTAAATTGGGACCAAGCAGCAGACAATAAAAGGAAAGTCAATAAACAGGTCAGCTTCTCTCCAGCCCTGTGGGCATTCCTACTTTTGTCTAAAGAAACCCTAAACCTCCAGTCATATGGCAAATGTCCTGGCAAAAAATAATGATGACAAGTTATATAAAAAGATTGAAGTGCTAAGAGAGTTTGAAAACAGTCTTAGTCCTTGCAATAAAAAAAATCAGATTGGTGACTGTAAAATGAAAAGGCAGCAGGTTTTTTCCATGTAGCATGCACCATGAGAGGCAGAACCAGGCACCTGAGCTTGAAGCCGTCCTGGGGCTACCTCGGGCTCATTGCCCATGGCCACATTCTCATGCAAGGGAGAATCCCTGGCAATCCATGGGGGTTTGTCCATTTTTATAAATGCCAGCTATTTAACCTCCAGGTGAGTCAGAGCACCCCTGCAGCGTGCTGTCCAAATACGCACTGAAGGTGAAGTTGCTCTGACATTTCACAATAAGACAAAAACCTCGATCTCCAGGGAAGTGGTGGAGCTCTTAGGTGAGCTCAGGTTTCCAGTTGGCTCAGGGGGTGACATGTCCTAGGGCATGTCTTAGATACTTTCCTGTGTTTGGTGTCCCTGTGCCACAGCGGCTGCTGTCCTTGTTCGTGCTGTTTGGCGTGGGACGAGTCCCTCCGCTGCGCGCTGAGTCACCGCATTCATCAGAGCTTTGCTGCCTCTTGTCTCCTCCCTGCAGGGAGGCAGGAAACACACTCGCTATCCTTGAAACTGGGATCCAAGATGTGAACAGGATGTTGAGCTACTCATCCTCTGAGCACCCCAATGCAGAAGTCTCCTGAGAGCATCAGCTGTGTGTGAAATTCCCTTTGCACCCACGTGCTTGCAGTGGGTGAGCACTGATGTCTTGCTGATGTCATTGCTCTGGAGCCAGATGAGATGCACTGCTTGGCTGAAGGAAGCCTCTTGGTTGCTAGCTGATTTGCAGGTAGCACTGGCCTACAAAAGCCCCAAACAAGCCTTCTCTGTGTTCATGTCCTCTTCTCTCCATCTATAAAGTCAAGGGCAATGAAATAGTTTAGGCACACAGTTAAGGAGAGCTTCTGGTCTTGAACAGGCTTTTTACTCTTTTACACAGGAATACTTTAATCATTTATCCAAAACAAGGAAGGGACAGACATTTCTGAAACTGAAATGGAGGTACCATCAGGAGTACAGTATACACAGATTCTTGCTCTGAATAGGTTGAGCAGGATGCAAGCTCACTCCAAAAGGCAAATTTCAGGGAGCTGGTGAGCAGTTGGGTTCAGGGTCCTTCTCAGACACCAAATGAGAGCTGCACGGGGGCGACTGGGGTAGAAATATGTGTCTTTGCACCAACAGAGTGACATCAGTGTGGAATCTCTCATTCTTCTGGCCTGCACAAAGGGTTCCCCAACCAATACATCCTTAATTAATGGAGAACCTCTGAGCAGCTTCATCTACAAGCTTTGGGCCAGCCCAGGAGGCCATTCAGCTGTGTCACATCTCCAGGCTTTCTCCCCACACAGCAGTTGCTCTTGTAGGTACAGCATGGCAAGCATAATCTGTTAAACTAACCATGAGGTCTTCTGAGTGACAATCAGGCTCTTTCCTCACTTTCTCTCAGCAGCAACAGCAGAGTCAACAATCCTGCCAAGAGGAGATGGGTGAGCTGCACGACTTCAAGTTGCTGCTGATAAATTATTAATTCTCCAAGAGGCTTCTAAGAGTTGAAAGTTGGAGGCTTGTAGCCTCCAAGCATCTAGGTATCATTTAAGAAGGACTTGTTCCTGATAGGGACAGTGGGAGAGACAAGACTATATGCAAAGTGCTGACCTGAGTACAAGTTGAGCATGTCTTGCTTTCCTGGAAAGTTCTGTATTTGCCAGAGTTGTGTGCAACCATATTAAAAAAAATGGGTCTTACAGACTTGGGTCAGAAATGATGCTAAACCAATCCTGGCATAATTCCCTTAACAGACTGCTGCATAATTGCATGTTTCCCCCTTAACAGTAACCGAGAAATCCCCCCAGGTGAACATCACAAGAAGCTGCTGCTGTGCAAGCTGCCCATCAAGGCAGACTGGCCCTCCTGGCTCAGGTTCAACAGCCTCCAGTCCTGTATTCATTGGCACTACGAGACAATAAGGTTTAGCAAAACAAGGCTGATGGCAGCAGCTCTGGTAATCCTGCCCTAACCTGTGCTAAAATGACACCGTGTGAAAATGCCAGCCCTTGCAGGCACAGGCCAGAGTGTTAGAGGTTTGATGCTCAGTGAACACTAGACTGTAGGAACTCAGAATAAAAATGGCTGGAAACCCCCCATTTTCATTGTAACTGAGAAGTAGGAGGGTCTTTGCTCATCATTTCCCACCTCAGCACCCCCAGTTTCAGGTTGTCTAAAGCCTTCATTAAGATTTGTTTTGAACAGCATGATGAGTCTGATGAATTAGAGAATTCATATTTCCCAATGAAGATTTCAGGGCAACTAGGTACACTAGGAATTAATTTGGTACATTTTTTGCGCCACATCCTGAATATTCCCACAGTTAGTCAGAAATTCAGTTCAAGCCCCCTGCAGAAGGTAGGGTTTTCTGATACATGGGAAGTCACCTTCATGTGTTGATGCACCATATAAGCTCACTCAGAAGAGCACAGTAGAACCTGTGTAACTCAAAGAGAAACAATAGAGTTAAGGCAGAAAATCCAGACTTGCCACTAATGTAAATGATGAACTCTTCACTGGAGCACTCTAAAACAAAGGCAGCTTAAAAATTCCAGATCAAAAAGCCACACCCAGCATTAGTTTTCATCCTCTAAACAATGAGCCGCTGTCATCTTCTCATCATACCCAAAGGAGAAGAGAGGAAAGGGGAGTTCTGGTTGCAGAGCAATTTGCTTACATTTGTTTGTATATCTCTAATCTGAAGATAGATGATATGTTGCTATACATCACCATATTAAATTCTTTACCTTTCAAGGTCCCCTGAAAATAGAAATGTCTGCTTACTGGTTTGTACAGATGCTGAACTAAACAGCGAGTATAAGGCTTTGTGAATTTAATGCAGAGGAGGCAGGTCCTAAAGGAAATGCTCAAAATGCATTTGGAGGGATGGTACAAACTAGCAGTACATGCTAAGGTTGCCATGCATAAATAGCATTTCTCTTAGAACATCCATGGCTTATAGCTGAATCAACATTCCAGTCATAATGATTGGTTTGACCAGGCCAAGTCAAGTGGTTCATTGACCTGTGGCTCAAGAACTGAGTATCAATAAAAACAAGAGCAGCAGTGACTGGGTGAAGAAATTCATGGTCTAGGGTTGTTTTATCACTCACCCTGATGATGGAATCACCCCTACAAAGGGTGTTTCCTGACTATCAGGACGAATTTAAAATCCTGTACACCTACAGACCAGCTGAAGGTTTGTTTGCAGCAGAGGTAGGAGAAAGGCTGTGTTTTTAACCCTGCTGAAAAATAACAGCAGATCTTCACTGCAGCCTCAGGTAGGCATTATGGGCTGCTGGTAAGGTGCAATATCCCAGCTCAGTCTCTTCTGCCATGCCCTTGCCTGGTTGTCAGCCACAACCAGGTTGTGTTAATAAAGCACATCTGAGCACATGCCTTCAAGCATGCCCTTACACAGCAGTGAGCAGCTGCATGCCATCACCTGGCCAGCAGAACAGGGCAGCTGGCAAATCAGCAGCTCCTTTAATGTACCTGTTGGCTGTGCACAGGCTCTCTGAGCATGGCAGGACTGGTCAGCTGGAGAGCTTCTGCACTGCACCAGCAGGTGCCCAGCAGAACCCGAGAAATGTCAGCTCTGCAGAGCCACCTGGCAGGACAAAATCGTTCAATTCTGGCAGAAGAGGAGTTTGGGATGAAGGCCTGACTGATGCTCTTAGTGCAAAGCTGAGCAGAGTCTAATGTCTTTATAAACCCTCTGCATGATCTGATGAAAGCTAGACTGTCAGCTCAGCACAGGAAAAATTCATCCATGTGCAGGAGTATTCTATGAGGTTGTGTGCCTTGGTGCCAGAATATGGCTTCAGTGAGACTCAGAGTCACACTGGCCTTTTCCAAACACTCTGCCCAGGGAGGAATTCCTTTCTAGATGGAAAAAAACTCTCCAGTAAGTAAAACCTCCTAGAAATAGCTTGCATGACTGATGTGTCACATGGTACATCATGTACTGTATTCCCCCCCAGGTAATCTGCCTGAACAAAGACTTGCTTTTGTCCTCAAGTTGTTTTGCCTCCTTGTATCTCTCATTCTTCATCAATGCCCTCCATGCTGGAGAGATGCCGTGAAGCTTAGCTATATTGTGCAACGTTGTCAAAGAAATTTATGGTCCAATATTTTGGTTTTTTGGAAGGCTGCTCCTCCCCTATCTGCTTTAGCAAAGAATTTACTCTGGTCAAGGTCATGTGAATTTCAGCAGTGGGGATACCTGACTGACAGGATACCACAGTGTGCCCCAGAAATGTATTGCCTTTCAAAATGCATGACAACAAGGTATTAAACCCATACTCAGACTGCAGTTTTTTAATTCCAGGTTTGGCTGCATTTGCACGCTATACAGACAGAAATTTGGTAGTTGCTTCAGAAAGAAAAAAAAAAAAGACAAAAATTGATAAGTTAGAATAAAAGCATGAATCCATATCAATCACTCACAAAGGTTTATACACAGATAGGTGTGTGGGAAAACTGGAAGAACTCAATCAAAACTGATGTGGAGAAGAAATGACTGGCTATATTGACAATGAGGGATAATAACTATAGAGATACATGGCAGGAAGACTTACAAAAGGGAGCCTCAGAACTAGTGACATAATTTGAATGAGAAATGTCTCAGGAAAACTTAAATGTCATTGCTGTTCAGGTTGTCAACAGTAATCTGTCATTTAGGTAAATGCTACATTATTTTATTACAAGCCTTTAATTACTGTTCTTGCATTCTAAATATGTTTTGTTAAGCTCAACGTTAAGGTGACCCATTATAATTTACAAAAGGCAAAATGGCAGCATAATAGCAGGCTAGACCAAATAATCCTCAGTACTGTGATGCATTCATGGAGCCCACCTTGGACAGCCACACGTCAGGTCTGTTGTTTGGTTTGTCTGCTCCTGTTTGTCACAACTCCCCACAGGTATGAGGTTCAGCTGCCCTCCATACATCAAGGGCACAATGGTGTGTTTCTAAAGACCGTGGAAAGCTGGCTAAAAAGCAGTGGCCACCACTTCCAGGAAGGACTCATGGCAGGGCCTGGCCCTCCAGAACTTAGATTTGATGGAACGATTGCAGTCAGGGCACTTTTCAAATGGAGCCTTCATGCGTCAGCAAGTACTCCTTAAGGAGAGGGTGCATCCCATAGCTTTCCAGCCCAGGCTTCCTTAAGGACATTAATTCATCAGTCTACCTCATAACTGACAGCTGAACTGTGAACTTTGAGGCTTTTTGCACTGTCTGTGAGATTGTGCTTCCAAACCCTCAGACAATGCAGTGGAAAAAAACTGGAAAATGCAGTTATACCTTAGTCCCATCACATGACTCGTCTGTTCTTGACCCCAAGTTCACATTCAACTTAACTAAGAAAATGAAACAGATATATAACAAGGGAAATGGGCCTGGGGGAGGGGAGTGATAATGGCCACATGCTGCAATACAGAGAAGAACTGGAGCAAAGTATTAACACGTGAAAATCACAATTCAAGGCAGAAATGAATCAGATGGGCTGCAAAGACTGCAATGCATCCAAGATACTTCCTGTGAGGTGGAGAAAAGAGGCCATCCAGGGATCTGTAGAAGGGACAGGTTTCAGCCCTGGGAAAAAAAAAAAAAAACCAAAAACATTCTGTTGAACAAGGAACACATATCACCCTCTGATCTAGTTTTCTTACTTTGCCATTTTTTTCTTGACCTGATGCAATTTTACAATGAGCTCTGCAACTTTGTGGCCAGTCTGTTGCTTGAAACAAACTGACTCATCAAATGATGCACTTTTACTGTTGTTTGCACTACTGTAACTGCCTTATCTACAGTACAATAGTTCACCGCACTACCTGAATAAATAAAAAACTAGCTACCAAGTCAAAGCTATAAGCTGTAAGTCAAAGCTACCAAAGACAGAAGGATATTTTCACTTTAGGGGTCCATAAGGGAGCTTGCATAGTGTCCTAAGTCCTTAATAGACTTGCTGTGTGTTTCCATCCAAAGTACAAAGGATTCAATCCTTGATGAATTGACATATGTGGAATATTGCATATGAGACTGCTTCTGTCTTTCAGAAGCTCAGAATTCAGACTGGAAAGAGGAAGGATGTCAGGGAGAAAATACCTGAATTTGGTCATAAAACTACTCTTGCACAGACCATACAGAGAGGACATGGCAAAGTGGAGAGAGGAACTGCAAAGAAAGAATGCAAAGAGTTGACACAAGCTGCTACAAAGAACATACTAAAGTCCCTCCAAAATTTATTCTCGAGTCTCTGTGTGGAGACTGTTTTTCAGTGACATCCCAAATACTGTACAAGACTGTTTGAGCATAATTCCTGCATGTAGCTCTGTCCTGCATATTTCAGGCTGTTTTGTTCAGTGCTAAGCACCAGGCAGGCATTTCAAGTATACATGAGCAGAAACAGGACTAAGTAGTTAATGGGAAGCATTTGTAATTGCCTAATGTCATCAAATATATCAGTATTTAAGAAAGCAAATTACAAATATAACTGACAGTCATGGATTTGTTCATGGTTGAACACAGCCCTGGAGTCTAAGATTAAATAGCCTTTGCCTGACATGATTCATCATCATGAACCTATGGATATAATGGCAACCAAGGAGTTTTTGGCCAAGGAGAGAATTCATAATATACGACAACTCAGTGGAGTTCTAGTTACTTTAAATGTCTTTTTTCTTTAAATATAGACCATCCATATGAATATCTACCCATTGTTCCATAAGGGTCAATTATCAGCCCTTTGCAATTATTCTTCCAGCCTGTGGGGCTCTGTGATGCTTTTTTTCCTCCCACATTTGGAGCACAGTTCTCAAGTATTCATTTAACAGAGAAACCCTTCTCAGTGAACAACCACACAATTTAATATCACATCCAGGGCTGAACTAGACACAAAAAAAAGCAGATTAACAAATGCAGGTTTTACACATAATGATGATAATGATCCATGTAAATGGGGCTTGTAACAGTCAATTACTTTGATCAGTAAGTTTTTTAGAAAATCAAAATCACTATTGATATAAAAAATAAACTAGAATCTCTTTGCTCTTGAGAGAAGTGACTGTTAAAGTCTCTAGCTCCTGAAAGCAGCAATACTATTTCTTGCTTGGAAAAATTTTGCTCCATGAAATGTAGCTACCCTCCATGCTATGTTTCTTCTTAATTTGCATAAAGGACCTCTCAGAAACACAAAATAGGCAAAGAAAAGTAGCAAAAATTACACTGGAGATGAAAAAAATAAAAATAAAAGGCATTTAAATTTCTAAAATATCTTAAAATTGAAACTAATCAGAGGTCACAAAAGTAAGTAATTTTCATTAACAGGAATGAAACCCAACTTGAGCTGACACCACTGAAAAACAGCAATAAAGAGGTTTTCACACGAGGTATACTAGAATATGATGTGTTAGGACATGTATGATAAAACAAGCCAGTTCTGAAAGTATGAAAGTATTACTGCAGTCTTCTCAGATGTTCATGCTGACTTTTGAAGGGGGTGTTTTCCCCCTCCCGAGGCAGCCTGAAAATATTGCTCTATCTAGTACAAATAGGCCATTATATACAAAGCAAAGATTAAACAAATCCAGCAGTGTTTGGTAGACTTGATCATTGCCTGCTTTTGTGTCCTTTGGAGGATTTATGCCATAAGCTCTCATTTTCCCAGCACTCCAGGAAATGTCTCCTCCATTTATGCACTGAGTTACTTTGGAGGAAACTTCTGTGTGAAAGCCTAAAGAATCAGCAAAACTCATTTTGATGCACTCTTGATGTGCAGTGGGCTCTGACAAAAGTTCTTGCAGCCATTTCAGCATGAAGAAAAAAATCATTCCCATGTCTGCTTTTTTTATTACATATTAAACCTCAGCTCCCAAAACTGTGATCAGGAATAGAAGCAATGACCAATTCTGCTACGTGTCTCTGATAGTAATGGAAAAACAGAAGCCACACATAGATGCATTTGGAAAGAAAGAAAAAATACAGAAATGTTCTTCTGAGTCATTTCAGTAAAATCATGCTTGCAATATTAAAAAAAAAAAAAAGATATTTAGATTCCATTGTACAGTCTGGAAAAATATTCACCGGGTGCTCACATTGAAATTCATGCTGACATGGCTGTTTAATTACTTACGGTGAATTAAAGGATCAAAGTCCTGAGGAACAGAAAATAAGTTCTCTTGTGCTTTAAAATTATGGATTTTACTAAAACATGCTGAAATATTCAACTTCATTCCCTTTGCAAGTCAACAAACAAGGCAGGGGCAAAAGCTCCCTCTCACAGGCATTTGTTCTTTAGTATGAAATTAGTTTTCATTTACCTTAATTTGTTCTGTTTGCTGAGAATTACTGGAGTTATTAAAGCTCAGACTTGAATTTTAAGATCAAATCACTTTCTCATTAATTTAGCAGTATAATAATCTCACACACCAGTGGCATCTTCCCTTACCAACATCTACGTATCTCCTGTTCATCACTGGAGTGGCAAGCTGCCTATATTGTCTGTGAATATATACATTTGTCTGTAGTCTGGGGAGTGGATGTGACATTCCTCGTGCCTGGGCCATCCCAATCCTTGGTCTCAACTTTTGAGTTAAGAAAGTAACTGGAGAAGTAAGTTATGTGTATAATACTTGCTTCCCAGACTCATTAATGGTAATATTAGAAGGATTTTTCAAAAGCAGTAGAATGCAGGCCATAGTCGTCTCCTGAAACTGGACATCCTGAAGTGAGAGGCATTTGAAAGTTTTGCTAACAAAAAAGCTCCTGCTAATGACCTTAGCTATTTTGTTTGCTTTAAATCATTTTTGATAAACCTTTTACTATCCCAAACAAGATATTGCCAGTCAAGAATGCTGACAGAGCTAGTCAATGACTCCTTATGAATCAAGAAAGATCACTTCCCACCTCAGAACAGGACACAGGAGCTGCTGGTGGCTTCCCACTTTAGCATAAGGGGAATAGGGAAGCCTTAGGCAAGTTTTGATTGCAAAAGACAGACTTTCAGATAACAGTTGGGATGGAAGCCCCACAAACAGACTCAGATAATTAATTCATAGGGTCCTTGAATACTGTGACCTAAAGCAAGTGCTGTTAGCACGTAGGCATCAACATCCAACCACTCACACATGGGGGGATGACAAAAGAGTTAAGATAAACTCCTGGACTCCCAGGAAAGAAAGAAAAACAAACCACGAGAGCATGATGGAAACATCACAGACAAGAAAGCATAAATCTGATGTCAAAATGAATGTGAACAAAACCAGCATCAAAAACAGTTAGTGTATGAAATCAAAGGACTTTACTATTCTGCTACACCGCTGGAGAAAACGGATGAATTTGCAATACCTGTGGGAACAGATAAGCATTAATGACAGCACGGGAAAGATGAAAGAGATTAACTAAGTATTCTGGCAATGTGTCCTCCTCACCTTGACCTACAGTGCAATGCAATACAACTCACTTTTTGCATAAAATACTTAACATGTCTCATAAAATTTTTATAGGGAGTGTCAGCCAAGGTAGAGGAAGACTATGGAGAAATGCAATCCCCTGAGCAAGTCATAAGTAGTTGAGATAAACATTTGTACAACTTCCTGTTCTCCCTTTTCTGTCTCCACCTCTTGTAAAATCTGCAGATTTTTCTTCTTGTATTCCACTCCTTTATGCCTGGTTTCACACTTTAATGTCACAAGCTAATGTGAGATGTCATGTATTATTTTAATTTACTTATCACAGAAATTTATTCATCTGGTTTCAGCTGAGTTGAGCTTACAGTGGAAAGAAAGTCAGATCCTCTGCACCTGGCAACCTCCCAATTTTGTGTGACCCTGGTAAATTCCATATTCTGACATATTCTCGAAATAAAGGGAGATTTATCCACTATTCTGCAACTGGAAATCTTACAAACAGCTTTCTTTGGTATCTCCTCTGTACTCAAGACCCAGAAAATAGACATACTTGGTTTCTCCTGTGGAGCAATCTAGCCTTCTACTTCTTAAAACTGGAAGGAGAAAGGGAGAAGTTGGAGTGTGAGGTTTTTTTGCCGAGAGGGTGCAGGTAAATAACAGGACACAGGTCAAACTGCCTCACCTCCCCAAGTCCTTGCAGTGAGACTGTGGAGGACACCACCAGGAGGAGCAGGAATCTGAAGCCATTCCAGCAGCAGGGTCATGTGGAATGAGCCACAGGAAGTTTTCATTTTTATAAGACCTAAGCTTGATTTTACAGTTGGGTTTAGATGCAGCAGCTGTGTGGGAAAGAAATAAAGGAGATAACAAAGTCTTGGGAGGCGCAGTGCATCCACAGTGCCAAGCCCATACTGTTACAGTGTCTCTAACTCTGATGTCAGTGGAGCTGTGCTTGCAGACATCAAGACTGACTTAGGCCCACTTACAGCTATCGAACATGTCAAGCTACACCTGGCAAAATGGGAAAATAAGGAGGAAAAAGTGACAGGAATGGTGATAGGTTACCATAAAATAAAAAAAAAAAGAGAAAATGTATAGCTGAGCAAAGAGCAAAAGCCAAAAATCCAGCAGTGTGTTGAAACAAGTAAGAAGGCAATGGGCCAGGGCAGGGGAGAGATGTCCCCATGGTCTGTGGAGTCAGGCTGCAGGGCTGCAGGGTGGCTGACCCCTGCTCTTGGGTCAGTACCAGTTGACAGAGTGACCGCAGCTGTGGGAGGTGTACCCAGGCAGAGGAACTCTTCTGCAGTGTTGGGAGGTCTTCCCCTGAAAAGAGAAGGGTGTTTTTCAACTGAAGCAGTTTTTAGTTTGGATGGAGCATCCCTGGGACAAGATCGCTCCCCATGCAGCTGTGGAGTTTGGGTTAGAATTTCCAGAAATAGGTCTTGTTAGAAAGGAACCAAAACAGCCCACACCATGGGCAGGGATTAACATCAACACAGCATGCTCCTCATCCTCCTGGCCCATCACCAGGATTGACAAGGGTTTGCCTGAAATCTTAGCCTTGACAGGTACCAGCCATCCCATCCTTCTGGAACAAGACCTCTCCAGCTGCTGGTCATCATCTTGGGATGTAGATGGCCTGTAATCCAGCAGTTAGCATTTCTAAAGCAGCTCCTTGTTAAATAAACTCTGGTGGCTGGAGGAAGAGGGAGAGAAAAGATTTGTATCTTTGCACTCCCTCCATCTAAACAGGGCTCTGCATCAAAAAATGCAGGAATCTAACCAGGAACCAAAGCTACTCCTCCATTTCAGGCATGCATATTTTGCTTATTCTACCTGCTTACCTTTCCTGTATCGAGTGGGGCAGGCTCTCTGAGTGAGACAGGATGTGTCCAAGAACCACAGAGTTAGGCTAGTTGTTTAATTCATTGGGTCCTCCAGTCATCTAAGAGCATGAACTGGGGGAACTGAGTCACAGCCAAATTTTTACGGTGGGTTTCAGAGCCCTGACTGTGGTGTTGTAAACAAGAACTGAGCACCATGTGGGATGAATACTGGAGTATTAAATGCACTCCTCCACTTAGGGCTCAGAGTCCTTTCAAGGATTGTGATCTGAAAAAAAAAACCACCTTTGCAATGTCTACTAGAAATATTAATGCTGCATAATTTTGAGACTTCATGACTTCTGTACTGTTTTATTGGAAAATTAAACCTCCTTTCAGCCACTAATGAGAATGAAGTATTTATATTTAATAAAGTTTAAGTGGTAGTGGAGAAAAGCTGTGTCTTAAATTGAGATTTCAGCTCCTAATTGGCCCTCTCAAACTGTATGAGACCATTTATATGCTGAAGGAAGTTGCTGCAGTACCTAGCCATCTGTATAACCCTCCCTCTCTATTTTGCTTATGTGAATTATAAGGGAGATTTACAGGAATCTGTGGTCTGCAGAATATCTTTGTTTAAAAAATAATTGCCGTGTATCAGCATGAGTTTTCCTTTGAAGATGCCCGAGCAGCCAGTGCAGATAAATATTCCAGACGGTACTTCCTTTTCCTCCTGACATTTTCCTGCTTGGGTGCATGAAATGGGACAGAGCAAGGCAGACCAGGAGGTATTTTGTGAGGCAGCAGAAATTAGCTAGCCAATTTGGTTATCAAACAGCTATTTTAAACCACAAGTGTTGAACATCTTATGACTTAACTTTTTGGTGATGAGATATATACAAAAAAAGTTTTACAAGGACAATGGTACAATGCTTTATGTGTCTGCTGGGAAAACAAATGGAAAGGTGAAGAAAAGGAGGCAACACCTTTGACTTAATGCAGAGGTTACTTTTATTTCTCACTTCATGTAGCCTCTGAGGACTTATTTAATCAATAACTGTATCCCATTTGATCACAATATTCCATCCTTTTTAATATGGGAGTAATAACAACTCACCATAAGGTGTCTGGAAAGGAAGAAGTTTGTTGAACAGGTCAGCCTTGAGTTCTGCTACACTTTCTGAGTATAGGTCTCCTTCCTAATGCTTCTCATTAAATGGCAATCATCTGACAAGGAACGGTATGTGCTTTGTATATCCCTGCTGGAAACAGTTACATTCTAATATCACACGGATATTTGTATATATACGTGTGTGTGTATGAATATGTATGTAAATAAATGTGTATAAGCATGTACAAGCTGTAAAACAACATGATTTCTCCTTTGCCTTCTGAATCCTGATATATTAAGCTTGTGGTGGGCTCGTTGGAGGTGAAGAGTTCTAGTGCAAATCTTCAAACAACCTTGTTTTCACTAAGCTGTCTTGTTTTCACAGTGGTCTGTTTGAAGTATCTCATTTTACTAAGAAATTGATTCAAAGATGGAAGGTCACATTGGTTTTTCTTTCTGACTTGCTAGTTACATGCTGCCCTACTGTAGTAACAAGGTAAAGGCCCTGGAATCAAATATAAGAGCAGAATGTTTTCTATTTGAGAGAAAATGAAGATTCTATTAGATTTGCTATACTGACTTGCAGGGCTTGCACACCAGAATTTTTGCCATGACATTTGATCCCATTTTATGTATTTGCCAGTGCTGCTCTGCAAAAGACATATTCAGCTTGAACACTAAAACACACTGATGGCTGCTGAAGGGTGGATTGATTTAGAGTCTCAAGACAGACTTCACATGATTCATAACTCCTGCAAAGCATGAAGGCTGTAGGTCTGTTAAGCCCATGCTAAATCACATACCAATAAGAGGTGATGAACACATTAAGGAGGTCAGATTTTCACTTTTTGGATACCCTTGAGCACATGGTACAAAAGTTTTTCACTTCCCCAGAAAAAAACTGGTAGTCAAGCTGTGATTTACCAAGGGAGTAACTTACAATTTTCACTCCCTGATTTGGAGTGCAAAATCATGAATTTGGGCCCAAAGAACAGTGCAGGCATATGTAAAAATACTTACAGCTAAATGATACTTATGTGTTGAGTTATTTGTCTTTATAATTTTTTGGTGGTTGCTAATGTTTTATGATACTAATAAGTAAAGATGCTAAATATTTTCTCCAACTGATCGTTATTTCCATTACAAAAATGTTCTAGAGAGCTAAAAGACAGATATGGGGTGGAATGCAAATACCTAAACACATCTGTTTATTGCTATTTTAATTGCCCAGCAAGATGCTTTATTGAATGGGTCACCCACAGGTCTTTTGTTACATCTGCCAGCTCTACATAGACCTGTCATGCACAGAGGGTGTAGAAAATGACATTAAATGTCTATGTAAGAGTCCTAAATAGTCCTCTGGATACCCTGAAAGGTTTTTTTTCTATAAGTATTTTTTTCTTTTTTTTTTAA
The DNA here is from genome assembly GCA_910950805.1 of Acrocephalus scirpaceus scirpaceus. NCBI lineage: Eukaryota > Metazoa > Chordata > Aves > Passeriformes > Sylviidae > Acrocephalus > Acrocephalus scirpaceus. The sequence continues at coordinate 58,260,986 of OU383778.1, read as the reverse complement.
AGCACCTATGCACATACTACCCAAAATTTGACAGAAGTAGATTACACCTAAAAACAAATCACAAAGTTTTGACACTTGACATTTTATTGCATGTCAAGCTTGCCCCATGACATTCCCACCTCCCCAGTGCAAAAAACATGATGGTGACGTAACTTGGATGAAAATTACCACACTATTTCAGTTCTTAAATAGAATAGCATAGTGAAAGCAAAATTTTGGCTAAGCAAAGTCCTTGAGTACATAATTAATCCCACTACAGAGAAACAGGACTGCTTGTGTGCTCCAAGATAAACATATTCTTAAATGCTACAATAAGCTGAAGCCAAAGAAAATAGGTATAGAACGGAGACAAGAAAGACATGTTCGTGGAAATGTAGAATAAGAGGAAAAACCAGTGCAAGAAGGTGAAAGCAAGACATTTCAATCAATCAACAGGAATAAGCATGGGGAAAGAACTTGAAACTATTTTCTGGGAAGGAAAATTTGAGAGGTTTTTAGCTAATTCTTGTTCAGGTGGAGAAAGTTCTCAGCAAACAAAAGGGAGCATTTGCTGAAGAGGCAATTTTCACTAAGCTTTATGAGATTTTCCTTTGAGATACTTCATCATATGAGTTACACTCACCCCATCAATGAGCTGCAATACCATAGGATCTGTGGAGCTCAAAAAAAGCAAGATGCCTCAAATCAGCTAAGAAACTGAGATGCCCTGCCAGGGGACCAAAAAGAAAAAAGAAAACAAACAAACAAACAAACAAAAAATCCCACCAAAAAACCCCAAAGGATAATTAGTGAGGCAAATCACAAATTTTATAATAAATACACTTGTGATTTGTGAGCTGTTATGTTCACTTCACAGAAAGGAAACTGTATGGATTTGTCAAGCAGCATTTCACAGGAAACGCTTCCTTCAGCTTATAGTTTCTGCTACTAATGTGGTTTGCTCTGGCTGTTGCAGTTGAGCCCACACGTTTCTCTGAGCAAAGGTAAACCCCTCTGTCTTGGTCCTTGTTTGTACTGCCAGGGAGCTGAATCATGCAAAGCTTGGGTGCACTCACATGTACTTCAGAGGTAAAGCTAAAATTCCAGTCTCTTTTTCCAGCTGACTTCCCCTCCAGCTGTTGCCTACCTGCCAGTAGTTCCTTGCCAGAGAACTCCTTTCAAGGCTGCTTTCTAATCCAGATGTGTTAAATTATGCCTTTGGCATTCACAAACTAGCAAGAGGACAGGTAGCAAAGCAAGAGATGGAATACTGTGTGGAGAAGAAAATTCAGATTAAAATGTGCCATATAGTCATGGTAGATCATTCAACCAGCTGGGCTAAATGTCAAAGTGACTGACACTTAACTCATGCAAAACTCCCACAGATTGGAATAAGAGTGATGCATAAATAGTGACTTCAGGATCAAGTCTGTTCTCGGAGCTACCGAACGCTTCACTTCTACTGCAGTCCTGGAATACACTCATCAGCATCCAAGAATCTGCCCCAAATCCTGGCTGTGTTTTGCAGAGCACCAAAGACTGTAAAATTCTCATTTTATCCCATCCCACTGAACAAAACCTTCAATTTGCTTTTCTTAAAAAAAAAGAATCATATGTGTGTTATTAATGGTTTTAAGGATAATTTAACCAGTAGAGAACAACAAATACACATCACCTGAGGTTTTGTGTAACGCAGAAAGAAAATATGCCACCGTTATGTTTCACCAAGGGGCTGAAATACTGTTGTCCAAAGGTTGACTACGTTATTTGTAGCCTTTTGTGTCTAAATCATCTTGTTTTCTTACTAAAAAACAGTTTAAGTAACACAAGAAACTTGTACAGGCTTTCATCCTGTACTACTTTCACTATAATTCCTGCAGAATCAAAATCTTCTGCACTGAAAAAAAGCCTCTGCTCTTAAAATAAATTATTTTAATAATTATGCACATAATGGACAATAAAGATGATTGAATATTTGAACATCACAGCTATGCAGTCCATATGAAGGCCATACATAGTTCTTTGTCTCATGCAACTAACCTTAACCTAATGCAACTCAAAAGGTCAGAACCTTTCCATACTGCTTCTAGGAGGACCCTCATGAAGTAGTCTTCAGTTCTGCAAAACTAGAAAAGACTTTTGCACATTTTTTTTTACTATTGCCAGAATTGCTTAAGCAATTGTTCAAAACAGAAACATCAATAAAATTAATAAAAATTATTAGTCCATTTAAAGATAAAAGGATAGGCACCGAGAGATTTCAACACTTTCTGAAGTGGATTCCATCACCTACAATACAAATCATTGTATTTTGCCATGGAATGGGAGAATATATGAAGATGGAAAAGGGAAAATTTTGATTTCCTCTATTGTCCCCGCTCAATGAGGCAAGTGTGTCTGTCGAGTTAGTTAGATGAAGTCTGTACCTACCCCAGAATAAACTGAACTTCCACATTTGGCTCAGACAGGAGGCAGAAGTTTTAGCAAAACCCTTTCTCCTTAGCCTGTGTGAGTGGTGGAGAGAGGCGAGTTTCTCTCATAAGCTGCAGAGTTACACAGTTACAGTGCCTTGCCAGCGCTACAGCGCGTTCATCACTGCTGGCTCCAGCAGAGCAGAACGCGGAGCTGCGTCCAACAGGCCGCTATAATTCCCTGCTCTGTTGGTTCAGCAAGGGAATGCATGTTCATTGGTGGAAAAGCAATCTAGTTTTGTCAGAAATATCTATAGTCTGCCTGTACCATTAGCACGTAACCCAGAGCTTTTAACAGTTTCACCTTTTTCTGTAATTTTTTTTGGATAACACTTCCCTTAATATGTAGTGTCAGCCAACTGTACATTTTTTTTAGAATCTCTAAGTATAAGCAGATGCATAGGTGCTCATATGAACCTAGGTTCTTACTTTCATAGTGAGGGGTGCAACCCTCAAAGGATTTTTGGCTGCTTTTCATAATTACTCCTTCCTTTGGCGCTCTTTGTAAACACTTTGACAGCAGCTCTCACTTCACACCTGGATGTTTCAGGAGCAGCAACCTGACAGCTCTCTCTGTCTTCAGCTGAATAAAAATGTATAGTCAGTTTTCATGACCTCGCAGAGAATTTCACGCAGAGCTGCCCAAAAGGAATTCATCAGTTTTTGAGTTTCACCCCAACTTACACTGCTTTAAAGTAATTTCACCTCTGATGCCCCTTGCAGGTTTCAGTCATATTCACAAACTTCAGCTTGCCCCAGTGCTGGTCTCCCAGCTCCACAGGAGTGCTGGCAGGCAGGAGAGCAGCCAGGCAGTGCTGATGGTGTCACAGTTTCAGGAGGGACCAAAGTCAGATGTGCATCTTCAGCACTGCCAGCCCTGGGCTTGGGCTCTGCTATAACTGCAGCATCCTTCTGTATAGGTACATTTGTTCCTTAGGAGAATGTTTTATGATTAACTCAAAATCAGAGAGTCAATAAATAAACATTTGAAGGTTGTATTGGTTTTGCATGGCCTGGTTTTTGGTACCAGAGTGGGAGGGCACAAAGAGATGGCTTCTGTGAGAAGCTGCCAGAAGCTTCCGCCATGTCCAGCCCTGATGACTCTGAAGATGGACATGCCTCTGGCCAAGGCTGGGCCAATTAGAGGTGGTGGTAACACCTCTGTGATAACTCATTTAAGAAGAATTCAAAACAAAGGTGGGGGCACAGCTTTAATTCCAGTCAGAGAAGAGGAGGTGGTGAGAACATATGAGGGAAACAACATGGAGACACCAAGGTCAGTGGAGAAGGAGGGCAGGAGGTGCAGATTCCTCTGCAGGCTGTGGTGAGACCATGGTGAAGCAGCTGTGCCCCTGCAGCCCATGGGTATCCACAGGGATGCAGAGATCCACCCACAGCCCCTAGGGATCCATGGGGAATACAGAGATCCACCGGCAGCCCATGGGATAGGTGCCCACACCAGAGCTGGTGGATGCCTGGAGGAGGCTGTGATCCAGTGGGAGACTGGGTGGAGAGAAAGGGCCCTTGACCTGCTGGAGCAGCCTGTCCTTGGAGGACTGCACCCTGTGGAAAAGTGACCCACACCACCGTGGTTTTGGGAGGACTGTGTGCCCGTGGGAGGGACTCACGTTGCAGCCATTTGCCGAGAGCTGTTGCTCGTGAGATGTACTCTCATTGGAGAAGTTCATGGAGCACTGTCTCCCATGGGAGGGATCCCACAGTGCAGCAGGGGAATGACTCCTCTCTCTGAGCAGTGAGGAAAGCCTCGGGTGATGAACTGACCCAAACCCCCACTCCCTGCCTCCTTGTGCCACTGGGTAGGAGGTAGAGCTGGGAAGGAGGGAGGGTGTGGGGAAGGTGTTTTTAAGGGCATGTTTTTTTTCAGCAATAAATTGACTTTATATCTCTAAGTTAAGCCAGTTTTGCTCTTGTTGTATTTAAAGAGCAGTCTCTCCTGCTCCTTGTCTCAACCCATGAGCCCTTTGTTAAATATTCTCTCCTCTGGCCAGCTGCAGAGGGGTGGGAGTGAGTGGCTTTGGTGAGTGCCTTGTGTCCAGCCAGCATCAACCCATGACAAAAGTGTATGTTGAAACCAAGAAAGAACCTACTATTGTATTAGTATCTGTTTGCTTCAAAACCTAGGAGATGAAATTTCATGCAAAGGAAAAAAGAGTTTGTTCTAATTTGAATAAACATTTTCTTTTATGTATCTTTCTTTAAGCAAATAACCATGGTTGCAGTCAACATGCGCAGCCCTCAGTTAAATTTTCAGAGGTTGGCTGAACATTTGTGGAGAAGTATTTGGTCTCCTGTCTGCACCAGAGAGCAGCTGATTAGCACAGTGCAACACGTTTTTCGTTAGCCACTGTGGCAGTGAGATCACTGGTGACGCTAAGTGTGAGGAAGAAAGAAGAGGTCTTGTGGTTGAGGTGCAGAAGCTGAGCACCTCAGTCCTATTCTTGGCCCCACTGCAGATTTCCTGCTGTCTGTAGGCATAATCTCTCTCTGCCTCCATTTCTTCCTCTCAGAAGCCTGCCTGTGTTTTTATCACTGCGGTTGAGGAAGACCTGCTCAGGCTAAGGCAAGCAAACACTCAGCAAATGCCTCAAGTTTGAAGTCCCTCCTTTATTTCAACAAGACCCTGGGAGGCAGAGTGCAAAACACTCTGCAAACCTCCTGGCCAGTGGAGGCTGGGGGCTGGATCTGCAGCCCAGGCTCCTCTGTGATGCAGAGGATGTGAATTCCACCCAGCTGATGACAGAAACCATGGTGTCAGGAAGATAAGGACGGTCAATATTTCACAGCTGGTTCTGCTCTCAAACAGCAATGAAAAGCTGCAGTCTTGAAAAGGTCACTGAGGCACAAATCTGACCAAGTAAATCAATTTATAGGTTGCTATTAAAATATGTTATATATTTAAAACTGAATGGTTTTAAGTGAAAAGAGTTTTTTCAGTGTGTTCTTGAACAGCCCCCAAAGCTGAGATGATGGTAAATGTAGAAGTACAATGCAATCCAAGGTCTGAAATTTAACTTGTACATCATGTTACCAAAAAGCCTAAAAATTTCATTTTTGCCTTTCCTATCCTTATGAATTTACATAAAAGATCACATAAAGAAGAAAACAAAGTGAAATATTTAATTGAAACATTGTTTTTAGAAAAAAATCTACTTGGAAATAAGAATGCAGTACAGAAAATCACAAGAGTAACCTGTTCTAATATTTTCTGTTGTTATCATGGTGATTTTACAACAAAAGGGATTCTGATATTGCACATAACCATTAAGTAAATATCCAGAGTTTTGGATCTATAGCTGAAATAACTTCTGAGTGTTGTTTGGTGATGAGTATCATTACTTCCCAGATCCTCAGTTGTCCTGAAATGACCTTGAAAAGAAGAATCACAAAAATACATTGTAGATTTTATGAGGTCAGTTTCAATTATATCCAGTCTGTTACTTCTAACACACTTTCCTCTGAGTGCTGTATTATTTGAAAACACTCTTTTGTATTTCCAGTGATATCCTCCAGTTTTTTAATAAAATTCCTTTGAAAATGCCTATTTATCAATAGCAGGCATAAGTCTGATTTTTGCCTTGGGAAACAGTGATATTCCTGGAAGAATTACTTTAGGTAGCTAGAAAGATTAAAAACATAATTTAGCCTTATACAAACATGAAGTATGACTATAAAAACTTGCCCTTCTAGATATATGATTTGTTCTTTGGTCAAAATTAAAACAAAGAATGGAAATACTTAGCTAAAAGGTGTACTTCTCATCTTCTCCTCACTCTTTATAGCAGAAATCCACTTATCTTGGCTTTCTATAGAAGGTACTTTACATCATCTAGAATTATGGCTGAGGCTGTATAAAGGTTGTGTCAGCATTTCCATTATAAAACCGTATTTTAGGGGGTTTACAACTCAGCCATAAAAACTCACTCCACACTGAAACTCAGCATGCAAAATCCCAACCTGGAATATTTCTTTATCATGATCATATTACTAAAAAAAAAAAAAAAAAAAAAAAAAAAAAATTAAAAAATATCCAGATGTGTTTGGATGTTTTTCAGTTTTCTAAATGACATGTGAGATGAGAAGAATTTCAGATGGGGTGAGGGACAGTGGCTGCCTGGTGAGGAAGTTGTACCTGATGTACCAAGATATACCTGGCCCCATAGTCTGCCACTGGAAGAGGAAAGGTGGCTACAGGTAAAAATGGCCTCAGAAAAGACAAATCTCATCCCACAAAAGAGAGGCACATAAATCCTGACAGGTTAAATGTTAAACCTCAGGAAGGCCTGTCAATTTCGTGAGGAGCAACTTATTAAAAGGACTCATTAAAGGAATAAAAGTTAATAATATAAAACCTTTTTCAAATGTTTCAGGAGCAGGAAGTCTGTCAGAAAGTCAGTGGGGTGAATCCCAGATCTGAGAGAAGAAAAGTTCTTGGTGACAATAAAACTCTCAGAAATGTTACATGAATTATTTTGATTTGAAACTCGTCTTTGTAGAGTCAGTCACGCAGGCTCCCAAACCAAAGCTGAACTCTGGGAGAAATGAATTGAAGGACCTGACTCCAACTGGATCTGTAGGAGAAGGCTTTTTTTTTTAATTTTGAGAAAGTGAAGAGTGTTCTATTAAGAAAAATGGTACTCATCCTGAAAAAGCTGAAGGGACAAATTCAACTAAATTGCAAACCATAGTGTGGAAATTATCACTTAAAGCAGCCTCTGTGTGTGCCAGCATCCCTACAAGACTGGAGATAGATTGACCTTTGTTTTGAGACACGATGGAGGATCTTATGGTCTACCTACCTATAAGTATTTTTTTTCTTAAAACTATATAATTATATCTAATGCTTTGTTCCTTTTATGGAAGCTCAGCTTCTGGCGACCTACATACTCCAGCTACACAAGATTAGAGATACCAATACAAAAAATAGATTTTTCTTTCCTACGTCTCCTTGCTAGAGCTTCCACCTAACATCTCCTAGACTGATTGTTTTCACCAGGAAGTGGCAAAAGAAGCCATTTGTCTGTGATAATATCCAGGTGATCAGTCTCACACGTTCCTGCTGCCTTTGCACCACTGAGCCCTGTAGTCTGGAGAGCATGGCCACCATGCTCATTGTTGCTGGGAAGGGAAAGCTCACGAATGTTACATCAAAAATCCACCACTGAGCAAAGAGACCCCTTCCATGACAATACTTCTGGCTCACAGGACTCTGTATCCACGTCTGCCTACGTTAAATGGGATAATTACATTAATTAACATCTTTAATCCTTTTGAAACAGATTCACATCAGAGGCTGACTGTGAATGTAGCCCTCAAGAGTGGGTTGAGATCACCCAGGGTTGCAGAGCTGTCTCAGCCACCTGGGATGCTTTTGAAGAGGACTGCTGTAGTAGCAGGGGAGCAGTGCTGTGCCATGGCCCCCCCCAGCCCCTGCAGGCAGTGCCTTTGACTTCCCAGGATGCTCCACCAGCCCCCTGCTCTGGCAGTGAGGAGATCTCCAGCCCTGCTACCATGTCCTTCTCCTAAGAGGTGATCATCTTGGAAAAGTCATTGGTCACAGAGGTAGACCATTCAAAATCCTGATGCCAGGTCACTGGTTGTAAAACTTGCTTTTCTTTTTTGCAAAAACGACTTCCTAGCTATACATGTTGTTGTCACTTAGCTTCCTTCACTCTGAGACACTTAATTACTCTCCATGCCTAAAAAGAATTGCTTGAAAGGTGGTAGCATCCTCCTCCCCAGCACTACTGCACAGTGTCACCCACACAGGCAGCATCCTGCCCATTAATTGTAGTTGTCACTCAGGGACAGCACTGGGAAACCACAAAGCTCTGCTGCTTCTGCCGCCTCCTGCAGAGGAAAACAAATCTTGCCTGTTTTCTGATGGTGTCCCTGATTACTTCTGCTTCAAAACAATTTCTTACAAGCTTTGGTACTTGCCCTGAGTGTTGGTTTCTTGGTTACACATCTGCCAAAGCTGACTCCTACAGAGGGGGCAGGTGGGGATCTCACCCAGGGAGGCTGCCTTCCAGTGCAAGACTGGACCTCACATCACTGATGCTTCAAGTCAGGAACATTTTTTTTTTTTTTTTACTCCTCCCTACTTCTACTTTATGAAAGACATCATCTAGCTCTGGTACTGAGAACAACTCATATCTTCATGAAAAAAAGTTTGGGCTTTTTTTCTCCCCTACATCAAAACTGTGGACAGAGTGCAAGACAATATGATGACGGGCTCTCCCTCATGGATGGTCTTGGTCTTGGCCATAATAAACTTACATTCTTTCCAGTGAGGATGTGGAGACAGAAACAGGGATCACCAGCTCTCACACCCACCCACCTGAGCAAGTCCTGATGGGGATATTCACTGATAGTAATCCCAGTTCCTTGTTCATCATCTCCTGAGAGACAACACATTTTTTAATTAAGTTTTTTGGACTTATCTTCCTGTAAGAGGGCTTTTGACATTTATGATGCAGTGTTTCTCCACCAAATTACTATCACAGAGCCATCCAATTCTTAATTCCCCAGGTTTTCATGACCATATCTGTTGCATACTAAGGCATGAGAAAATATGTATTCCCCTCTGGTAGAGAGCAAAGAAATTGTTCATTCCTCTACTACTGTCACGTCATCTCTCAGGCAGAGTGCGTGAGTTCTTCCCAGCCCTCAGGCAGGATCAATATGATCCAAGTGCAAAATACACCCATGCTAGGAAAGACAAGGAGTTAGAGAAGTTGGAAATGCTGCAAACCTCTGAAAGGCTTCAGTGATGCATTTGCTGTTCAGCCTTGTAATAGTGCATATCATACTGCTGGTTTAGTGCTAGCTGTGCTTCCTCTTGCTCTTCACAAGTGTTTTATGAGGACAGTGCCAGATAGGGTTTAGGAAATGCTGACACTGCAGTGGTGTCACTGGGGTCATCTCTAATCTGTGCTTATCCCACTGGTGATTCTGCTTCCTCAGTGACAAAAGTCACCATGGGTTGGTGCTCAGGCTGGCACTTCCCAAGGCTTTGAGGAATGTTCCCCTTTCCCTACAGCTTGCAAGGGCCAGGCAGCACAGGGGACTTACTAGACCTTAAGTCCTTCCCTGGAGTGATCCTGGAAGCAGTGTGAACCTAGATGATGAATCTGAAGGATAGACAGAGGATTTTGTGGTTGCCCTGGAAACTGAGACCAGAGTCCAGACTGTGTGTTAGAGAAGAGGCTGGAGTTGGACAGGTGAAGACAAGAGCTGTCACGAGCCCAGGATTATCTTTGGATGACCTGCAGCAGATAAAACAAGAGATGCATGGGTGGGAAAATAGTAACACTAATAGGGCACCACATTTGTCTAATGCAGACTGCAAAGCTTTTCTCCTCACAGTGAATAGGACATGGGGACAGGATGACTGCACTCCCAAAAAGCAGCTAAGGACAGCCTATGAGTAGGTTAAAGAAGCCTTCCCACCTTCACACAGGGATCACGACTCCTGAGCATCATAACCTGCACCTGAGAAAGCAAATCTCCTCAAAGGCTGATACATTTAAGAAATCTTTTACAGATAATTTCTTTTCAAGGGAGTTTCTCTTGGTTTATACTACTTAAGTTGCAGCCCTTACTGTAGTACAGGGAATGAAAATTTTTTGTTTTCTCATGACTCTAGATACAGAGATCTATAAAGGAAGTCCCTTTGGATGGATAAAGAAAAGAATTAACAAATATCATAAATTTTTTTGATTCCTGCTAATTCTGTGTTTCTTGTCATGGACAGAATCCTATGCTACTGTACCATTTTGAGCAGTGTCAGAAGAAAGCCTGCAATTGCTTTTTTTCCTCATCCAGTTTGTTGTTTCCTGTATTTTGGCAGAGAACAATCTGCACAGCTTCCAGATCACAAAGCAGAAGTAGCATTTCAACAAAAGATGAGTTGAATTGCTCATAGTGGTAAGTAGTGGTAAATCAAAGATTAAATGGAGGGGAACAATTGAAATAAGGTTACTTCACATAGCTATTCCCTTTAGTTTTTTCCACTGTGCCACAAAAAGTACTTTTCAACTTCTCATCTGCTTTCTGTGTTTCCCTAAGGCCAGGTCTAGAAGAGAACATTCAGGTTTGTGTTGCTATATGATACAAGGTGGATAGTACTTGAAAGGATATAATTAATGTTTGCAGGGAGTTTCTTCTTACCAACCCCAAAAAATATAGACACCAGCTGTCGAAGTGCAACTTTCCTATAACAAATCCAGAAGCAGAAGGGCTTTTGCAGACACAGGTACATCACTCACCCCCTCCTCCTGGCACAGGCTGTTACCGCTGTGCTGGAAAACCCTGGTACTGTAGATATGGTTACATTGCTATTTGTGAGTAATTTCTTTCCTATGAACCACACCAGCATTAAGCAGAAAAGCCTCATGAAACCAAAAGAAAACCAGCCAACAAGCTTAATTTTAATTATAGAATGTAAAGAAGTGCCTTAATCGTTCCTTAATATGTGGTAAAAATACAGAGAATTCTAGCAAAAATGTTGCTGTGTTTGTCAAATTGCAGCTCCTAATGCATGTGAGAAGATGATTTCCAAAAGAGGAGAGTGGTCCCCTAAGTACTGCCAGTCTTGGTTATTCTAAGGAACTCAGCTGTGGAAATCCAAGTCAGATAGGAATATCCATGTCGGATAGGAATATGTGCAATGAGTAATTGATTAATCTGTATCGCACCTTCCACTGTATAGGAAATGATTAAACAGATTGATCTGAACTTTGAAGGAGCAACAAGTCTTCTGTTTTCTTGTGATAAACCCTTTCTCCATTGTGCTATCCAAGACATTGCTCTGTATATTCCCTTCATGCTAGAAAAATCAAAAAAAGTGCTTTTTCTATCAGGAGAGTACTAGCAATGTCATTAATGATCAGAATGAGAGATGCAAAAATCACTCTTGTTTGAGTTGAACATTTATAGAAATTTGTTCAATGAGGTCAAAAACTGAGTATTTCATTATGTTGTTATTGGGTTTGGGGTTTTTTTAAGGTCATCTTTCTTGTGAAAAATGTGATGACATTAATTAAAAGTTAAAGCTGAAGTAAAAAATTAATCAAAAATTATTTATGTGCTAGAATGTTTGTCCAAAGCCTTAACTAGATAACAATAGCAGCTGTTTATTTTGCAAGTGGAAACCAGTACAGCTCAACTGACTGTAAAAGTGAATGTCAATCAAACTGCACACTGAAGGCTGCGTGGAATCAATGGAATATATATACATAAAAAACAAATATTACATACACCTCATTTTAACCTGTTTTAAGCTGCATTGTCTCATAACACATATGTGCACATGTACAGGCTGAATGGGGTTAAATCAAAAGAGGATGCCTAAAAAGGAAGGAAATTATTTACAAATTATAGACACCACAGTGGAGTATACCATGGATTGCCCAAAAATGTTAAGGAAGCACAATAACATTAGTGCACCCCTCTGTCCTGGCAGTATTTACTTGATAGCATCAAAAATTTCTGTGCACAACTACAAGCTTTGAGGTGCCAGGTATGAGACAAGGGAGGGAGCTGGGAGCAGCCAGAGAGAGCATTGAAAGAATGTTCTTCCTTCATTTTCAAGACAGAAATGTCCCTACAGTGGAACTCACTACTGGCTGCAAGGAAAACCTGTGGGTTTATTTAGAGCATAGATTGTCATGGTTTTAATCTTCTAATATGTCTTTCAATAAACAAATTACTTTGTTGACAAGGAAGGCCTTCCTTTCCCCTTATCACTGCCATCAGAAATTCCCAGGAAAAGAGGTTTACTGATGTCATAGCCCACTTGACCTGTGTTTCCTTTATTGAAATACCAGAGATGGAAAGCTCTTAGAGCTGGGGCTCTTGGGAGCTCAGATGAGAAATAGGAGACCGGGTCTCTTGTCTGACAGCCCTGAGGATGGAGAAGAAGCTTTAAAACTTCTTGGCATGTTATTCATGACAGGTAAGCTGGTGCTGGTCCGGCCCCAGGAGCAAGTCCCTGAACCTGCTCAGTAGCCAAGGGTAGTGTGGGAATGGGTGTGTGCCAGGTTTTTAACCAAGTCCAGCCAACATCAGCATACACAGGATATCAGGATAATTGCCTATAACACCATTACACTGGAAACTAAATCCTGATTATTGTAAGATATGGAAACAAGACAGTTCATCACTCACACAACTGCTACTGCCCGCTAGCTGCAACTTCTCAGGTTTGTTGAAGAACATGTAAAGGTCAAAATAAACATCCAGGAGATATAAAATCCCATTTCCTTTTCACTTGAACTGTCTCCAAAGTACTAAAACATGAACATATGTTACAGTATTACTCACTACATAAAAATACATATGTTGGTAGATACACAGTATAGTTAAAACACAAAATTATACAATCCACATATAGTCACATAAACCTCCAACAGCATCCTCTATCAACACACTCAGTCAATCAAATCCTATATCTAAAAATATTTTCTTATTCTCTAACAGACACTAGACAAAAAGTTAGAGAACTTTCAAATATCTTGAAAATTTCATTACGTTCCCAAGTGACAGGATGTTTTTAAATCGAAGTACACAGTGTTGCCACTTCCCATGATGTCAATGATTCTCATTAGTTGATGGTTTCTAAAGTCTCATGAAACTCCAGCTTTTTAAAAACAAGGGCTTTTGTCTTTATCCTAGAGTTGATGTCAGTTTTGATACCTAAGTGTTCAATTACCAGAAATAAATAAAAATAACTCAACTCAGTATTTTGAAAATCTCATTCGTTACTCTTACTGTGAAGTTTATCATTAATCCACATGAATCTGCTGATTCTTTTTTTCAGGCACATTTCCTTGCAAATTATTGTGGTATAAAATAAAATCTAAAAAATGTAAGGGTATTTTAGCCGCTTTTTTAAATTATTTATTAGAAAGTAAAGTCAGTTTTCTAAGCCTACCTTTTCCTGTTGGAAGTTCCTTTAATTTTTAAAAAGCAAAGGAGTCTTTAAGGCTCAAGTTTGGCAGAACGTATTGATTTTAAACCCTGAAAACAATTTTAAAAAATATTTTGTCATTGCCTCCACCACAGGTAAAATGTTTCCTTTCTATCTTCAAGTCTGGAAACTTCCTCACTGATGGTTGAGGTCAGAGCTTTCAATGGAAGCAAAGCACTTGCAGAAATCCAACACCTCTTTTGCATTGCTGTAGGAAGGAATACAATGAGCAATTAGAACTTTTCCCTTACTTCCTCTCTCCTCTGAAACATCTCAAGAACAGGCTCCAAAGCAGCACCTATGTATAAAAACCAGGTATTACACTCACTACAAAAACAGCAGGCACTGATTTTTTTAATTTGGTGTCAGGCAGTGGAACAAAACTGATATATAACTCATGTTTTTGAGCTGGCTCTGCTCAGAGTTGAAGCCAAAGCTAAAGGAATATTTCTGGCAATTGGTTGGATTAGCAGCCCTGCCACTGATCACCAAGGTGGAGAAGGTGGTTGAAAAGTTTAGAAATTATGGCATGCAGAAGTCTTTTTGTATTATTATTTTATATACCAGAGGTTGTCTTAGAATGGTTGATTTACCAGTAATTAGAACTGCTGGAAAAGTACAATGTAGTCAGCAGGGATGTGAAATCAGTAGGGGAAGCTTTAGGAGAGCCTCAAACATTCAGACACAGGGATCCAAATGGTTTCGAATGCTCCAGGTAAAATTTGCTCTTTAGGAATTTAACATCTAGGAAAATGACAGCCTTCTAATAGCATTTAGGTAAATAATATTATAACAAAAAAACCCCAAGTCTGTGTGTCTAATGTCAAAGCCCCACATTTGTGATAAAGGGGTAAGTACCGTGAGCACTTGCAAGTCTCATCTTCGCTGCTCTGAGGGATGGATGTTTGGCACTTCTCTGAAGAAAGATGCTTATATTTTTCTTACTCAGTTTCTATTACTGAATAAACCTAAAAAAGGCAGTCATCTTGTAAATGCTGCCAGTTTCCAACTTTCGGGCTTCTCGTTCATTTATGGTTTGGATGTCATTTACTTTCTTGGGCAATTTTTAGACACTTAACGATTTTTGAGAAAACTTCAAAAGGAAACTTCCAAAGTCTTCTATAAGTCTGTTTCTAAGAGTTTTTAAAATAATGTGTTAATAAAATAAATAAGTGGAAATTATGAAGTGGGAGGGGGGAATATGCACAAAGCTTTTTTCCCACAGGGAATTGTTCCAATAGCCCTTGCAATTTTTTTTTTTTTTTTTAAACTAGCTTAAGCAGGATTATTATTTAGTTAATTCTTGATTACTTTTTTATGGTGGAACATGATTAAATAAGTCAACACTTGCCTTTGTCTGACCCTCTAAGGCCTACAGTTTACTATTCATTATGATGAGCAATAGTTTGAATATTTGTTGCTGCTTAGATCTCTATCTTCTTGGACAAGACAAACAATGTAAATCTTTTCTATGCCTGTTCATTTTTTAAATGTACTGAAGCGCTTGAGTTTCCAGGGTCAGAAAATGATTAATCTTATTAAATGTCTGACAGAATGAACTAAGCAAAACATCTTTTGATAGCATAAAGAGAAGATAAAAAGAACGAATTCTTATCATTGTAATGCTTTAGCTGCATGACTTCAAGGTTCTTAGGCTATCATAATATACTGGGCATTAGAAGCCAAAACAAAGATTTCTCTCTTAAAGGAATATTGGGATGTAATATAGAAGGCAATCTCAGAGACATATCCTATTTAAAAAGAAAGTACTGTGTTTGCAAAATGTTAGGAATATTAAGCAATAAAAATAAAAAAGTTTAAAACCAATAAAATGAGAAACTTCATTGCAGGCAAGACACTTGCGGTGACTAACATGCTAACAATAAAGATTTTCAGTGGAATGTATAACAAATCTGAGGGACTTTTATTAAAAAATGGCCATGAGCAGCCATATTTTGGTTTTGGCTAAGCCTCAGTCATCATGTTTTGATTTAGAAGGAGAAAACCCAAACCACCTGTGGTTTTCATTTTTAATTCATGGCCCATAGGAATACAGGCTTTACACTTTCCAATTTTTCCTACCCATGTGCAGCCTGTTAATCAGAAAAATAATATTATAAAGCTATTCTTATCCATGTGTAGAATTTTAATGAGACTGAAGTGAAAATATACAGAAGCCAACATCAGTATTGTCCATAATCACACAGGAGGGACCTTGCAAATCCAGACCTCCAACCTGGGTGCCACAGGTTGCCCTTTCTAGATAGAGCACATTTACTGCAGTGCCAGCTTCTCCAGCTTAAGGCTATATGTTATTTTCTTCCCTTAATGAATAATGTCGGAGATAAGTGAAGTAACAGCACTTCTGATAGGACCAGGAGAAAGATTTCTCCTAGGTAGGGCTGATTTTCTACAAGCACATGGAGTGCTTGTGGGCCACAAACTGTCTCAGTCAGTGATGATCCATGCATTAAACTGAAGGAAACAGGGCCATACCCTGGAAAATTGGAGAGTACAAAACAGAAAAGTATGCACACAATCTCCAGAGGGGGCAGGGCTGAGATTTCAAGGGAAATGGGAACACAAACATTCTTAAACCTGGCAGCTGAGGTGAGAGACCCTCGCTTCACAGATGTGCCTTATGTGGTCATGCCTACAACGATTTACCAAAACAGAAATATCAGGCAAGTGTTTCCCCCTGTTTTGTTTAAAAGGAAAAAGTACATTTTGTGTGCTAATCTGCCACAGCAGACTTCCAAAGCCTTCACCCTTTGTCATTCAATGAAATGCTGACACACATTTCTTTTGTCTTAACCCACATCTAGCTGGATCTCCAGCTGGCAGATGTTATTGGCAGCTCTCTTTGAGAAAATACACAGGGTGAAATACAGATCTCTTTGAAGACAGTGGGAGATTTGCCATGGACTTTAGTAGGGCCATATTTCACACACTTCTTTTTGATAAAGGCAACAAACTGATAGAAATAATTAGTTTTGAAACCACTCTATATAGTAGAGGTACTTCTTTTCTTAGCTAAACTATGCTTCACCTTCTATGCTATAGCATTTCCACTACAAGCAATTAGATTTATATATTTAAATATTTGTATGGATGAAAAAATATGTATGCATATAAAAGATGCATAAATACAGTTTACATTAAACCTCTTTCAAGAACCAAATACATTTAATTAAAATCCAGTTATGCAGGCTGTTATCTTTCTTTTTACAATTAAACTGTTTTTATAATAAATGGTCATCTTCCCCAGAGAAATTATAAATAATATAGTTTAAAAGATAGCATGTAAATGTGTATATAGCCATTATTTATATATGTATAAGCAAAAAACTCTGAATCTTTTTCACTCTTGAAGATATATGCATGTATATATATGAACATATACATGTTACAGTAAAATTAAAAAAAAAAAAAAAGGTCCTAAATAAGGCAATTTCTCTGCAATATTTTTAATAAAACTGAGAGACCGTAGTGGGTTTAAGAACAATTCTGTGGTCAGAGGCATGACCATGCAAACTAGTCATGACAAAATTATACCTTAAGGTCCCCCGTAAAACCACCATGAATTCCAGAGACTCCCATCACATTAGTAGAATGACTAACATTCATGTTTGCAGGTGCAGATCCTTCATTTTAATGCATTAAAGCCTTCTGTAAATCTGCTTCCCAGTGGCATTTTCTGAAATGCTACCAGGAGCAAATGAGAGAATCAAACCTGTACTTAATTTTTAGATATTTTGCTACTCTCCTTGGATTTCTCCTTCATTCTTTAAGTAGACATATATCCATTGGATTTTTATAGTGATTTTGCTCTAAGTTATGTAGCAGGATGAGACTTCTTACATGCATTTACTTTTTTAAGGTTTTCAATCATCTCACCAATTTGTAATCTCCAAAACTGTGAATAACATGATCCACTGACACAGCAGCATAACAACCCTTTCCCCAAAAGTACCCAAGACATAAAATATGACTGAGCCCAGCAGATTTGCAAGATAGACAAATATTATCCAAGTCTCATAAATGAGGAAGTCAAAGCAGCAAATACTTGACAAGTGAAGCACAATATCCTTAGGGCAGCAAGGAGGGATATCAGGAGAGCAGAGTTTGGCCTCTTCAGGGGTCTGCTTGGTACAACACCGTGGGACAAAGCCTTGAAGGAAAGAAGGTCCCAAAAAAGCTGGTTGGTATTCAAGGATCACCTCCTCTAAGAACAGGAGTGATGCTTCCCAGCCAAGAGAACGTCAGGCAAAAATGCCAGGAGGTCTGCCTGGATGAACAAAGATCCTGAGCAAGCTCAAACACACAAAAAAAGAAGTCTACAGAGAATGCAAATAGGGGCAGGTAGTCTGATTGGAATACAAAGATATTATCAGTGCAGCCAGGGATCAGGTTTGGAAAGCTAAAGCCTGATAGAACTAAATTTTCCGGGTGAAAATGTGAATCTTCACCATTAGGAAACAGGATTTTCTGGGATATAGAGAAAACTGTGATACTCTATTACACTTTTTGCCTCAGTATTCACCAGAGAGCTCTGGGAGAATGAAAAACTGCTCACTGTAGGAGAAGATCAGGTTTGAGGTCATTTGAGGAACCTGAGGGTTCACAAGTTCATGGGAACTGATGAGAAGCATCCAGAGGTCCTGAGGGAATTGGCTGAAGAAGTGGCTAAGCCGTGATCCATCATGTTTGAGAAGTTATGGCAGCCCAGTGAAGTTCCTGCTGACTGGAATAGGGCAAGGACAACCCTCATTTTCAAAAAAGGGAAATAAGGAGCACCCAGGGAACTACAGGCTGGACAGCCTTACCTCAGTGCCCAGTAAGATCATGGAGTAGATCCTCCTGGAAACCCTGCTAAGGCACGTGGAAAATGATGAGGAGATTGGAGACAGACAACAAGGCTTCGCTAAGGGCAAATCAAATGTAGCATGGCCAGCAGGGCAGAGGTGGTGATTCCCCTTCTCTGTTCTGCTGCCATGAGACCCCACTTTGAGTACAGTGCCTGCCCTGGGCCCCCAACACAGGAAAAACATGGAATGGTTGGAGCAAGTCCAGAGAGAGCACTTTCCAGTAGCTAAAGGGGCCCTCCAAGAGAACTGGAGAGGGACTTTTTACAAGGGCATGGACAAGGAGTAATGGCTTCAAAGTTAAAAGGGCTAGGTTTATATGAGATACTAGGAAGAAATTCTTCACCATGAATGTGATGAGGCGCTGGCACAGATAGCCAAGAGCAGTTGTGGCTGCCCCATTCCTGGAAGTGTTCAAGGCCATGTTGGATGGGAATCTGGGCAACCTGGTCTAGTGGAAGATCTCCCATCCCACGACAGGGGCATTGGAAGTTGAGGATCTTTAAGGTCCCTTCCAACCCAAACGATTCTGTGATTCTATGAATACCTGGCAATACCATAACAGAACCGAAACTAGGTCCAAAATCTCCATTTTTCAGGGAGGAAAAGTGAGCATCAAAATTAGTCCCACGTTTTATCAGACCAGAAGTATTGTGGATATCCCAGTAGCTCTCCACAGACAGCATTCAGCTGCTTACCCCGTTCAGATGAAAGCTCCTGTTTAAATATTATATATTTATGTATTATAGGCCTATATGCCTACTATATTTAATGTATTTATATGCCTTGATCACCTTCGATAGTACACCAGGTCTGCCAAAAGTTGAATTTCAGTCACCATTATGCCTTTGACTTTTTGATTGCAAGTGGAGGAAAGAAACACAGAAGTGAAAGTCAAATCAGTTTTTGCTTAATGAATAGTCCAGCTATTAAATTTTGGGTGCCTTCCTTAGATCGATGATGCCAAAAGGGCGTGGGATGGAGAAGGAAAAGAGACAGTACAGATTTTTGGGGGAGAAGAGTTTGAAGCTGATCTGATCCAATGCAGAAAGTAACATTTAACAGTTATATGTAAAGACAATAAGAAAATAACACATATACAGAGATAAATCTATAAAACTGAAAAAATTTTCCAAGCGTGCCTATACAATATAACTGAAAATTTCCATAATTTTTATCCTGCTGACTTGCTTATATTCATGTGGTTTCAGTCTCACAGATGTTCTGGAGGCTAGGACGTGTAATATGGCTCCATAGTTTTCTAACCACAGAATATCCAAAATATATAACCAGGAAATCACTTGCAGTCTGTGTGGGGTTTGGCAGATGGTATTTCTAAAAATGCAAATATCCAATATGGAGGTAGTGGAGAAGACGGATTTCACAAGGGAACAGTGTAACTCTTTATATGGAGTGTAAACTTTACACAGTATTCCAATATAGAACTGGTGAGCACTGTTAAAAAAGTTTCCAATGAATATTCATTTCAGTTTATAAACATATTCTCTTCAACTGTTTCAATGCCCTCTTTGTGTTTGCTTACTGTGCATGTTCTAGCTATTGCATTTACTGGCAAGAACACTTGTAGAAACAGCAAATTTTAAGCAAGTATTAGAGAATATATGTGGGTAATGACTTTTTCATTTGGAAATATAGGTGCTGGCACCAGAATTTAATTCCAAAAGGTATCCTCATCCACTCTAGAGAGGGAAGTTTATGATCTGCAAGATTGAATTTTCACAACCACGTGCTCCAGCAGTGGTCAGATGTGGCAAAAATCACAAAGTTGTGCGTTCTCCTGATAGGGAACTTGCATGTAATGGAAAAAAAAACAGGAATTGGGATGGTGTGAGATACTGGCTGAGCTGCATTCTGGTTTCTGTTGTGACACCAGACAACCTGGTGCAGAAATGAGAGAGGCACAGAGCAGAAGGGATGTCCTGGCCAAGGGGCAGCCTCCCAGCAGCCTGCTTAGGCTGTGACCAAGGCTTTTTTCAGCTGCCAGAGCTGCACTGAGCACCCCTCCCTTCACTCCATAGCACAAATTTGGGATGGAGCAGAAGAAAACCTGTTCCCAGTGTGCTGTGCCCCTGGCAGAGCAAAAGGCACCACCTGGGACACAACATGGGCCATGCTGCCCACCATGAGAAGCACAAAGGATTTGCTTCTACATTTTGTGGTGGGTTGGAAAAATCCCAAGATGAGCAGAATGACCCTCAGCTCCTTACAGCTGAAGGGATTTCTGCCACTGATGTTCCTCCCCTGTCAAGCCACGTAGGGGGCTTGAGGGCTTTCAGAGCTAAATGGTAAATACGAAATATGGATATGTGAAATATTTTGCTCACACGGGACCTGAATGACATGAAATCCTTGGTAATGATGGCTTAGTTATAGACAACAGCAAGCATAGAGAAGGCCAGGCAGGCTTCATCTGAGGTAAGATTTCATATTGCACTGCACAAGTGCAGTCACTCTCTTAACATACCATAAAACATATAAACCCACGTTCCTAACTGATGCAAGCAATTACTGCTCCATCAAGCTAATTTACAGTGGAACTAAAACATATCATTCGCCTGGCAATTCTACCATAAACAGCCTGGATTCTCTCCTAGTATAGACTAGTAGGTTTATAACCCATAAATGTATTTACTAGGAAAGAAAAAAAAAAAATAGAGCAGGCAGAAATGCATGTCCCCCCATAAAATTCTTGTTTAACAGAAATAGAAATTTTTCTAGAAGCTTTTTTTACCCACATGCCATGGTTTAACTTTATGTGCATGTATACATATCTCAAGCACACTACTCTGTAAAACATTTTAATCACCTGAAAGTGAGAATGTCAAACTTAATCAAGATCTGCACCATTTTAAGTTAGGAGGTGAAGTTTAATATCTACTTCTTCTCTATTCTTTTTAGCTTTACCTTCTGTATGGATTTTCAATTCATTTTTTGTCAAAGAAAAATCATAAAACAGAGGGGAAAAAAGTTATCTGTGGCTGAATTACTGTCTTTACTAAAGGGTCAGTTTCTTTCCAAGCCATATCAAGCCCAGACAGATTTCTGGCAATCTCAGTTCAGCTGTGAACAGCCAAGATAATGCAAGATGATCCAAAAGATTCCTGAAATATTAGATATGTCTGTATATATATATTTCAGACTAAATATTTTCATGAATGCAATCACATGAAAGACAAAAAAGATCTCTCACACTTATTAAAACCCAGCTTCATACATTTTAGACGCTGCTTATGAACCAACAAGCTGTATAGATTGGATTGTCTCTTTCTTAGTGGCTTGCGTGGGCTTTGTCCAGAAAAGTGTGTTCCAGCTGCATTGACCTTACATCTCATCAATGTTTCACCACACTGAAGGGACCACACACCTTGTTATGATGATAATCCACCTTCTCTGGTCAGAGGGCCTGATCTCTGGTCACTCACGTTCCCTAGGCTGAGGTCATTATGCCAATTCCTTTCCAATGTGCAAATTGACGGTTTTTTCCAAAAATGTAACAAAATATCCATAGAATTTTCTGTGTATCTGTAATTAAATATTTCCTTTTAAAATTCTTGTCAGCAAAACCTGTGTGAACTTTTTCTTCATCTTTTTTCATGCAAATAGTTAGCATGTGATGGAACAGAAGACTTATCCTGTATTTGTGCACATGTAGCCCAGCTTTGGTGCAAAACAATTCTTTCAATTCATTCATTGTTGTATATCTGAGGATATTTTTATTTACAGTAAGAAAATAATCAAGTCACAGAGCCATGATTCCAGGTTACTGTATTTCCAAGGGATAATTTGCAGCGATGTGCTTTTCAGTTTTGTAACAGCAACACCTGGATAAACTCTGCATACCCTGCAGCCCAGATTCCTGGATTTCACACTTATACCCTATTTCTGACTCCAGTTAAGTCAATGAGACCTGTGAGCTTTCATGGCAGTGGAACACTGCTGGGGCCATGCAAAATTTCCCAGCACCTCAGCAGCACTCTTGTCTCCTCTGCTGCAGTCAGAACGTGGGCTGCTCAGCTGAGACAGAAAGCCTGAACACCAAATCACAGACCAGAAACACACTCAGGTAATGCAGCACAGCAATTCTTGGGTTTGAAATGCATTATCAAACAGAAGAACTGGCACAAACCCAAAATTATTTGGGGTCATAGAATTCTCCTCTCTGAAACAGAATAGTTATCATTGGTTTTTCAGTCAGACATATGAGTTTCTGTGACACCCGCACAGCTTAAACTTTTCAGTCCACCCTCACATCACAGTATTGGAACTGGAACAAAGCTCTGAGTATTTTTTTTCCAAGAAATTTTAAAGGAAGAAGGGCTGATCAATATGAGAAGCAAAATAATCAGCACCAGCCTGACTCATGTGCTGTTAAAGCAGTGAAGAAGGGTGGTAAAGAGTTACTTATATTCCATCAAACTTGATTCTCCTGTGACTTACTGCACTTTTACTCTAAAATAACACAGCTGGACTCTTTGTGAAGTTTCTCTTTTTAGACTGCAACTGATAGTGTAATCCAAGTATGGATTTAAATGCTTTCTCTATGGATTCAAACCATTAAAATAGAAATCGATATCTTAGACTAAGAGTTTTCTTTTCAATGTATTAAAGGCAGAATATGTTTTCTTCCATAATTTTGAAAGCAAGTGTTTATGTTTTCCCATTTACACAGTGCAGAAAGGCACAATGATATTCATTTCTGAATGGATGAAGATAAGCCAAACACAAAACAGCATCAAAGCCCTGTTCCTCCTCCTTTGTCAATGGCAAAGCACCTTGTAGGAGCATGATCACACTCCAGAGAAAAATATCTCTGACGTTTTTCCCCAAAAGCCATCAGCAGAGATCTGGGTACAAGCAACTGTAGAGCAGCAGAAATATGTGAAGAGCTCAAAAAAATATAAGCACTACTTAGAATCAGAATACGCCACTTTTCACAGATCTAAGACCATACTACATTCTTATTTTCTTCCTGTGGGAGGTCAGTGTTTATACAGCGGATGTGTCTGCCAGGAAGAACATTTTTGCACTTGCTCCTCTTCCAGTTGCTAATCTGCACGTTCATTTGCCTCTGCTGGAAGAATGGCCCGTCTGAGCATTTCCAGCATTGCTGGCAGTAGACCCAAACATTTTCACAGAATCACAGCATTTTGCAGGCTCAGGATGGAAATTTTATCTTCCCCTGATTTGCCTTTCTCACAGTACCAGGAGGTGGCTGCCTTCTGTCCTGTCCTGGCTGCTAGGCTGGCTTTTGGAAGTGGGCTCTGAAATTGCAGGAACCTTGACAGTGCCCTGTTTTGACCAGGAGGCCAAGCACCAGCTTACCTGACTACTGCCTTGGTTCCTCACTTCTAGTATACTCCCTGGGTCTCCTCACAATCCCCAATTTGGCTGCACTGGCAGCAAATAAAATCTCTCTCCTGCAGCATCATGCTGGTGTTTCTACAAATTCTCATAAAGCCTGCTGTTATCCCTGGCAATAACCTGGAGAAGAAACACAGCACACAATGCCTCATCACTTATTTTGTAGCTGTTAAGCTTGCCACAGTCTTGTCTTTGCCTTGTGTCAGGAAAATAGCAAGGTAACTAAACAGTGGAGCTCACTTCTAGGGATATTTCCTGGAGGCATTCAATATACATTATTCCATGCAATGCATTTTATCCCAAATTTAACTGCAGTGCAGAAAGAAATGAAAGGTCAAGGTGGTGTCTCCTGCAGATTTGCAGGAAGCTTGAAGCAAGGACAAAAAGTGTCAGACTTCAGTGTGGGATTTGTCTCCCCAAACTCATGTTTATCTTGTCTTAGTGGAGCTTACTAGTGCTGGATGCAAAACAGATCCAAATCAGCATGTTTAGGTCTTACTTTTCTGCCTTCCTCATTAGAAAACAAACAAAAGAAAGAAGGAATAAGAAAGAGGTGCATTAGCTTCTCTCCCTGGTTTCTGAGCGTTTCTCACGAGCAGCATCTGCTGCTGACTCCCTGGCCGCGCTGGAGTCAGCACATTGCCTCTCCTAGGCTCCAGCTGCACAGCCAGGAGCTTAATGGCACACCGTGGCTTTTCTGAAGGATCCTGTAGGCACTAAGCTACTCTCAGAATATCTGAGACTGAAAGCCATGGCTTTTGCCCCTGCCTGGTGAGTGAAAATGAGAACCTGCCCAGCACCGCATCCTGCTGCCGCTCTCCCTAACCCTGCGGTTTGCGGGGAGACCTTAATGGAGTGTTTCCTGGTTTTCTAATGTTTGTTTGGGGTTTGATTCTCACACATCCCAGGAGGTACAAGTTGAAGGAGGCATTGTGAGAGGCTGCAGCCAAAACTCCATCTTGATAACATTTTTATGGGGGTGAAACTACAAAGAGCAACTCAACAGCTGCCAGCAGGGCTGTGTTAGCGTGAAAGGATCGCCAGAAGCAGGCGAGTAACATTCGTGCTGAAAATATGATTGATCACTTCTTTTCCCTGCAACTCTGCCCTGGTACGAATCCAGGCTCGGTGAGAGGCGACTTCAACTGGGCTGAGTTCAGTTTTCAGAGGTAGCTGCACTTATTTCCACTAAATCACTGGTTCAAATACCAAGCCCAGGGCAAAGCTGAGGGCCTGGGGATGGCACGTTGCCCTGGTCCTTGGTTTGCGTAAAAGTGACAGAAGCAGACATTGGTCATTTTTTGAATTCCATCCAAAAGACAAGTCAATTCATTTCTGGGTGTGCCAACAAGCTGAGGTATTTAACTGTTCTCTTAGAAAATACAGCAGGTTGCTAATAAAGGTCACTTTACCTTTGTTTCAAGAAGAGCTGAGGGATTTTCCAGACAGGTAAAGGGCTGGATCACCACACGTGCTTCTCTGATAACATTCACACAAAGAGAAGGCACTGCTAAAGTTAAGGGCACTGAAATCATGTGCCACCACAACTGCCCTTTGCATGACACGCTGATTTGTCCCCATCACAGGTACCGTACAGAACTTGAGTAATTACATTTACGTAATTTGCTTAATTTAACATCTTGTTTGCTTATTCAAATATCCACCAAAGAATTTACCACAGAGTAGGGCTTTTAGAAAAAAAAAATAGTATAGAATCTGGAAAATATATTAAGACTTTTTTCTTAATTCTTTAAGTTCCCTTGCTGCTTACAGGAATTAAGTATGGAAACAACATCTGTGTAATATTGTGAAGGATTTCAAAAAGACTCCTCAGAAAGGGCTGACACAATCTTACTCCTTTTAGAAGAGGATATGAAATGAATTGCTTACTTTGGCTATTACATGCACTCTCTTCCCTCTAGCAGCAGAGCCAAGAACTAGTGGCACGTCTGAGAATTTTTTTTATGGGGAGTCCTTCAAATATTTTTGACTATTTGCAATAAGACCTAAGAGAAGTCCCCTCCCATAAACATAACAAAGGAAATTGCTACACCATAGCCCACTTAAGTGAATGAATAATAGATTAATAGAAACTTAGGATTAATTATTTATGTCATGTTTTGGCTTATGACCCTGGCAGATGAAAAGGGTAAGTGAGTAAAATATATATAGAAACTTTAAAAAAACCCATAGAAACCTGCTAAACCTTAATTAGTTATTCAAAGCTAATAATATTATCCAATCTAGTAGATATTAGACATACACTGGTAACTATCAGCAAGAAATGTCTTTTGACAGTAGGTAGCACGTCCATCAATGAAAATATAAACAGATGCTGGTGTCCCCCTCTTCCTGTGAAAATATTAGCCAGAGTCTTGTAACACTGCCCCTGAAAAGGCAGATACCTCCACTCTGGCATATAAGCCCAGGTATGTTTCCAAAGTAATTAATTAAAGCTGTAATGGCAGTATGGAGCTTGATTTGAGTTTAGCTTTGCTTTAAAAGCACCTTAATAATACTTTCAGAACTTGCCTGGGCCTAATTACCTTTATTTTGTATCAACTCCAAGGTTAGTCATGTGTGAACACACAAAAATAAAATCTCTCTTCTACTTTCCAGAAATATTCTAATTGTTTTCAAGTGAGGAGTTTGCCTAGAGAGAGGAGATGTCTTTTTGAATCGAAAGGCCGCAGGATGATTCCGGATGAAGCTGCATGTTACGTAAAGACTCTTCCTACCTTAGGGAAGGTAACCATGAAGTTCCCATAGACTTGTAATTAGAATGACAGGTCACACTTCTCTCTTTTAAGAGAAGGTATTTGCAAATGCTGTGTATTTGAGGTAGATGATGTGTGTCTCTCCTCTCCCCCATGCCTACATGCAGGATTTGCTACTCCCACAGCTTCTTTAATCACAGATGAGCCTTGCTGCACCCAACCCTTATTAAACTGCCATGTCCTGGAAGGAGTGAATATAGATATTTCAGGACAGAGTCTCACAGAGAGCCCAGCATCCTGTGGACTCAGACATAAGAGCAGCTTCTGCCATAGGTTATATCATGTTTTCAGGTAGCCACTTGTAAACACATACTCCACCTATCAGAAAAACGGCCTTGATGGCAACCCCACCTGGGTGCTATTGCGTTAACAGTTGGACCAAACTGTCCAATGTAGTTCTTTAATAGAAAGCTATTCTTCTGCAAAGGGGGGAAATTAACCAGAGTTTGTTGTAAAGATGCAGATTCAACATTTTTAGGTGTTTTGACCAGCTGCCCCTGAAATATCATACATGTGAAACGCGATACAAAACCAAATAAAATACAGACTTACATCCTGGCCAAGAACAGCTCCAGTCTACTCTGCAGAGAATCTTTGTCCTCCCTGAGGACAGGGAGGGCAGACATGGAGCAGGATAAAAAAATGTATCTTTTCCTGGAGCATTCCCTCAGCTGCAGGGTGGCTCTGCACCTCTGCTCCCCTCATGCCCTGCCTAGCACCTAGCTTAATGCCTGGAAAACCCCTGGTGGTGAAGCTCCTTGTGCTTGGTAGGACAAGGTTGCCTGATTTTCCATGCCTCCCTTTGGTACCAGGTACTGGAGTTTGGCTCACCCTTAACCTGCCAGTTTGGCAGGAACAGTGGAGTCCACTGAAAAGATTGTTTGTAGCAAGAATATTGCCGTGCACCAAGCCAGAATCCAACAATGCTCTTTCAAAATAATGCTGTCTGGTAAAATCAACCAGCTGAAAGGCGTTTTGCACAGTATCAAAGACGTAAATAGAATGGACAGTTGGCCCATTATTATGCATTTGTATGTATATATAGTCACTGGGCAAATCCAAAACACACAGGTAGTTTAGAAAATAAAACAGATGTATGTAAAAATGAATTGGTTTATAATAATTGTCTGTACAATTATGGTAGTATTGTCCCTCTGTAATAGGATAAGGAAAGAGAGGATGGCTGTATTCTCCCAATGGTGTTTTAAAACTCTGTGCTTGCTCTCATGAACTTCTTATCCATAGAAAGAATCCCCACTGAAGCTAGTAAGACTAAGTCTTCCAGGACCAAGCCCTTAATTTGTGCTTTAACAGTTTGTAAGCCTCCAGTATATTTAATCTCCCGTATCTAAAAGTTTCCCAGTAGAATTACAAATCCTTTATGAAAAATAAATATTTAGACAAGTGTAGAACCTATTTAACATTGATTTTTTTTCTTTTCATTACAAGTCATCTAGTGTCATAGGCTGACTAGATCAGCCTGCATCCACGTCAACAAAGCTTGCAATCAGCTGATTTATCCTCGGGGTGCTAACTTCTGAAATTGTAACATTTGGGAATTAAACGTAAATAAAATGCTTTCCATCTTCCAGTCAACATGTAACCCCTCATTTCAAAAGAGAAAAGTAGCGTGAAAACTAAAAAAAAAAAAAAATGAGAAGAGCACCAGCAGTAGGATCAGATGACTTTTTCTTCACTGGCACCAAGGAAGCAGCAGCCAAATCAGGCAGAAAAGCAGGGCAGGACGTCAGCTGTGCCTTTTATCCACAGAGCCTTTCAAGGTACCCTGCCATGAGCTGCATCCACAGTGCAGATGCATGTCCAGACACATGATTCCAATCAGGCCCTTGGAATAACTTCTCCGTCAGCAGCCAGGGAAAGACTGGCCAAGGCCCTGAACTGCTGCAAGTCTCTGATCCACTTTGCAGCGTTCTCCTTAGGGAGAGAGCAGCCCTGCACCCAGCAGGGCAAGAGGATGGACGTGTGCCAGCCACTTCCCTGGGCACAGAGCTGCCATGTCATCAGGGATGCTCAGTGGCTTTCCTGCTTTCCTGGCTTCTGCCACCCGACAGAGATGGCTCCAGGCTGGAAGTGGCTCACAGACAGCTTGTGCCAGGTGGGGTGAGGCTCTGAATTGACATCACTCCCCCAAAATCATGGCGCTGCTGGTCGCAAAGAGTGAGTGCAGGGTCATGCAATGTGGAAAAAAACCTCCTCCAGAGCCCTGAGGCAAATTATCTTGGAGTCAGAAGCCCAGATGAAAAAGCCAAAGAAGCCTTTGAGCCCAGAAAAGGATTAAGTGGATTTACTGGGTCCAAAGAGAAGCCAGGCAGAAACAAGGAAAAAAGAAGTATACTGTCTTGGTCTCTTCAGCTCACTGCTATTCCAGAGAGAAGAAATATGAGTTACAATAAACTGTGAAAGGACTTTTTTGAATGTGTGAAAGGAAAAAAAAATTATTGTTCATGCTTATTTTATGTTGTCAAATATGCCAGCCTGGGAAAGAAATAGCCATACAGATTTCTGTATATTAAAAGAAAAGGAAACTGGAGCAGCGGGCAGACTGCTTCAGCCACAGGCTGGTGCTGGAGAAACAGTTCTTTCAGGTTACTTTGTCAGTGGTTGTCCTCTGACATGCAGTATTTGGGTAAAGGCTGACTGTATCATGGTCATGTTATTCAAGAACCCCCAAACTGCCCAAATCCTGATTTCAGCTGCACTGTTGCATGTGCTAACGGATGCAATCTAAGTAGCTTCTCTGTTCCTCGTATAATCTCTGTGTTTCTTGAGAATCAATAAAATGCTCATGATCCCCACTTTTTAGAAAATGCACCTTTGAAATGAGTGCCTGTATCTAGTCATTCTCTTTATTTATGTTTGTGTTTAACTTCCACATTTTTAATACTCTAAATCTGCTTATCCGTAGGAGACAACTTTAATGATCTGATGTGAGTAATATTGATACCTAAGGATGGATGGAAATTCATGATGCCTATTTTATTGTTCAAAAGTAGGTGCTGAGATTGTGCCTTTCTGATAGTGTAATCATCTATTTGTTGGAAAAGTAGAATAATATAGGCCTCCATTTTTGTTTAAATTTCAGCTGAAGAGAGAAAAAGATTAATAAAGACAGACTTGCCACTAATTTACCAGAAAGTGTCATAAACAGAACTTTGTAAAATAGCAGAAGTTGCTCTGTGGCTCTCAGTACCAGATCTCTAGTAAAATTTCCATTCACTCCTATGAAGTATTCTTTTTATTTTTTGGATTTTCCCTCCAGAACATATATGGCCCCATCATTTCTGCCGTGCTTCTGCATTGGTACAAATACTTTGGTGCTGTAAAAACCTGTTTGTGTGTCTCTGAAGATCTCTTTCTTGCCTTCTTTGGACTGTTCCTCTTTTAAAGTATGGACAGAAATTTGTTCTGGGAGAAATGCATGTCCGCACATCTTTGTATATTCAAGGCCACGTTTGTTTGCAGCAATTTGCTGACACCCTGCACAGTCATGTGCTTATTTCCTCATTTTCAGCTTTATGTAATCCATTTCTATAAGAATGAATATCTGGACCATGAACTCTCCTTTATCAAAGCATATATTTGTAGGGTATGATATCTCTGAGTACACAGATACCTGATTAGGTAACGTGTTTGCATTTGGGCTATTTGTGCAGCTATTGAGCAGCAAGAGCCACTGAAGCACCGTCACCAAGTGCCAAATTTGCTCAAGTCTGAGAACCCTTTATGGCCCCAGATAGCAACACTCTGGTTCCCACTCGTGTGCAGAGCAGATAAATAAGTTATTGTGGTGTTCTTCATCACCAGTCAAACAGAAATCATTTTGCCATTACACAGCTTTAGCATTGGGGTTGCCTTACTGACCTAAATGAGAACAATAAATGTGGGTAGCACTTGAGTCTGGTCCTCCTCTTTTTTTTTGCTCCAGTCCATGTACTTAGACCTATGAAAAGCGGATATGAAAGGGCTGATACCCACTCTGTGTGTTGTATGCAAAGGTACATGTGTGCAGCACAGAGAACATGTTACTCTGGAAGCATGTCTGCCTTCACCTCTGTGATTGACTCATAAAAAATGCTGTCTTTGAAGAGTTTCAACAATTAGATTTTTTGCTTAGAATATCTCCTTCAGTCCCAGAACAGCTAAAAATTGCAAAATAACTTCTGATTTCATGGGGTTTTTTGTTTTGCTTTGTTTTTTACCAGGGACCATAAACAATGTAAGAAAAAACTTCAGCAAAGGTATTTTCTATCGTGCCACACTCCTTACAGACTTTCCCCATTCCTTTTCACTCTACCTCAAAGGAATAATTAGCTTCTAAAAAATGTTTTTCATTTTGGCTGGGAGAAGACAGAGCATGTTCTTAATTAAGGAAGTGTTATTAAAATAAACTTTTCTAGGAAAATGTACATGGGGTAATATATAACATAATTAGAAAAATACTTTCATTTCTTCTGGGTTTTTTTTTTTTTTAATGGCTGACTGAAAAGTTTTCAGCCAACTCAAGTATCAGCTCTATCTTCCCTTTCTGCTCTCATCTTCTTGGGTGTAATCACTTCTTTGGCTCATTCTTTTCCTCAGAAAGCAGTTTCATAGATTTTTTTACTTCACCTTCTATCTTAATTGTCTCTAAATTTACATCCAGAAAATGCACGGATATTTTTCTTGTCATCAGTGTGTGTCTCCCAGCTTGGAGTTCTGCCTCTTGCACTTGCTGATCACATAACTTTTATGCCTCATTCTTCCCTCTGATTTTACTGGATCTGTTACAGCTGCATCCACACGTACAGAAAAGAAATCCCAAGATTTCAGTTAAATGTAAGTCCTGCCTCATGTGTTTACTTCCACCAGGTTTTCAGCCCAGAATCCCTAAGCTAACCTGCATTACTTTAAAAACACTGGCATGCTGTCATCTTTCCTAATGGCTTCAGCTTTGTGCTGATTTCTTTTCTGAAGTCTGAACTCCTCATCAGTAACTAGGGGTTGAAGTTTATACAAACATTATAATTTGTGCAAATCTTGTATTAGCTGGCCCCTAGGGAGCCTTCAAACCACCCAGCAAACCGTGCGTTTCCTCCTGTAAAATGCAATTGAACAGTAGCTCTTTTCTCTTGTGCTGTCTCATTAACTTCAAAATATTGCTTCATCCTCAGTGTCTGTGTTGGCCAGGCCTCTCTATAAAATGTTATCAAAAGGCATCAGTTTTTCCAATATTCTCTGCCATGCTGTCAGCATAACTGAGCAAGTTGCATTGTTCAAACCACATGGTGAACGCTGCTCAGGTGGCAGCGGCAAGCAGAGCGGTGGGTCATGTCACACCAAAACAAAATGTGAGTGCTAGGGCTCCCCCACTCCAAGGAAAAAAGGCACAGGTCCTGATTTTCGCAGGTAGTGTACCTGGCAGACTTTAGTAGCTGTGCACTGATTTGGTGTCTAATATCAGGGCTGGTTTGTTTGCTAACAATAAATATCAATGGATAGTAACAGTACTACAGTAAAAATCTGAATGTCATCTAAGATATGTGGACCTGTGATAACTTGCTGTCAATGAGATGCTCACTATTAATGCATTTTGAAGACCGTCTATAAATGCCTTTTGCTTTTTTACCCCCTATACAGAGCTGCATTTCAGTTACCATCTTCCATTTTCTTTCATTGTACCACACAAGTGGTACTATACTTGTAAAAATATAGTAATATATATAATATATATATAATTAAATATAAAAAAATACTGCTATTTTTACTTTTTCTTTAATCTTAAGGTGAGCACTTAATAAGCACACTGATAAACCTGTTTATTGTAAGTTCTAGCACATTCAGAAGTCAGTTTTAAACAAGCTATGGTGCACAGGATAAACACATGTTTTAGGCTAAAGTGATGGAGGAGATTGGTGCTGTAACATAATATTGATGTCAGGTGCTTTGCCATCTTCCACAATCCCAAGTGCCTAAGTGACCCTGGTGACAAAAGGAAGACAGGAAAATGAGAGCCCCCTCTGGAAAGAAACAGGTGACCTGGCTACTTAGGACATGCTCCAACCACACCGGCCAAGTTACAGATGGCAAAGCCACTGTCCATCATGGTTGAGAAGATGTGGCAGTCCAGTGAAGTCCTCACTGACTGGAAAAGGGGAAATGTAACCCCCCATTTTTAAAAAGGGACAAAAAGAAAACCTGGGGGCTACAAGCTGGCCAGACTCACCTCTGTGCCAGGCAAGATCATGAAACACATGGAAAATAAGGAGGTCACTGGTGACAGCAAATGTGGCTTCATCAAAGGCAAATTGTGCCTGACAAATTTGGTGGCGTTCTACAATAGGACTACAGCATTGGTGGAGGAGTGGAGAGTGATTATTGTTATCTACCTGGACTTGTGCAAAGCATTTGACACTGTCCCACACAGCCTCCTTCTCTCTAAGCTGGAAAGATGTGGATTTGCATGAGGAGATGCTGATGCGTTGGCACAGCACACCACTGGAGGCAACAAAGCTTCGTAGGAGTGCTGAGATGAAGATTTGTGCACCTGATTGCCAGGTCAAGGTCAAATGCAAGTAAATGTATGTAAATACATGAGACAAACTAAGGTTTATGTGATTTCTGGTGTTTATTTGACCATAAACTGTGAAAGAAGCAATAAAATGAATGAAATGGCATGCTTAAAGGAGTATTAATACAGTGAGTAAGTAGGGTAATAGGAAGCTTATACAACTGGCATATGTTCCTATTTGGTTTTTGTTTTATAGCAAAGCAACGCAAGGCCTATTATTTAATCTAAAGTGTGGTTAAAAGTGACTGTAAAAATGGCATTAGACTGCTTAAACTTTATATTTCATTTACTTCCAGGTATAAAACTCATTACTGTTTATAAATGAAAATACACTCTTTTTGGACTGCCAGCTCAGCCAGCACATGCTGGCCTCTGAAATCTGGGCATCTCCATGTCTGATCTGCTCAATAATAAAAGGTATGTGGTAGATTTTCAACCCCTGCTATGCTACAATTTGCATGCCACTTTTGGATAAGTGTGTGTGTTTAATGAGGGACTTGAGTATGCAAATTTTGTTTTGTGCAAACAAAGGAGATGTCAGCTATACAAATAAACATGCATGTAAACCCTCCTCCCGCAGCAAAATGCCTTTGTATTTGTCAGCAATTTGCAGAATACAACAGCAGAGACAATCCTGCCTGTTGCTTGCAGTCAGGAAGGCACTGTGGTGGCTTCCCTCCTTTATTAGCAGAACAAGGCTCAGCCTGCCCCTGGCCATAAAAAACCCCATTCAGAGAAAACGCACAGGGAGGAGTTTCCAGGAATTAGTTTGTTCTCTTTGTTGCCTTATATTCTGGCAGATGATGCACATGGGGAGGGATTCACAAAAACCTGAAGAGTAAGGCTAATCTCCTCCACACCCTCTGCAGTCACGGGAGTAGTAGATGGATTCCTCCCTGGCACAAGCAGGCACCAGCACCCTCCCACCGAGGAGCCTGCAGAATTCAGGGATGACCCCTGCAGGCTCTGGCAGCAACGCTGCCCCTGGCCCCCACAGGGTAGAGGTTCAGCTTGCTGAGAGCTCAGGAGCCTGGGAGCTTCCTCACTGGACCCCGCCAGAGACATTCCTTGTGCTCCCCTCCCGCTTCCAACATCCCCATCCACAAGAGAAGAGGGGCCCAACCAGGTAACAGCACCTGGTCGTTTTGAAGTGGTCCAGGAGACAGATTTTTCAAACTTCAACATTTTAGCTGGGTTTGCCTTTGAAAATGTATCCCATGCACTTGAAAAAAATCGGTTCTCAAAGTTGCCTGAAAGAGTCAAGAGTCATTAAAATATGTAAATGGTAAAATTGTACATGGATAATAGTCTGATTACCATTTCAGTGACAGATGTTCTCACACAGAACCAGATTTTCAAAGGAGATCCGGGTTAAATTTTCAAGTATTCAGTCCCACATCTGGAGCTGAATTTTCAGATGAGCCCACCTCTTGCTGAGGCACTAAGTGGGCAAATCTCTCCAAAGCCCTCAACATGTAGTTCCCATTGTGGTCCTAGTCAGACTCTTTTTTTTTTTTTTTTTTTAAATTGCAAAAGAAAATTTGCAAGCAACTGAACTTGTTTGAATATCTGGCCCTGGCTCTCAGTGCTGAGCACTTCCGTAAATCCAGCTTCTCACGTGTACCTGAGCCCCACAAGCACAGGATCATTGAATCCTAGAATGCTTTGGGGTGGAAGGGACCTTAAAGGTCATCTAGTCCTTACTCCCCCAGCAGGAGCAAGGTTGCTGCCCACGAGACCAAGCCACTCAGGGCTCCATCCAATCTGACCTCAAAGATTTGCAGGGATAAGGCATCCACAACTTCTCTAGGTGACCTGTTCCATGGAGCAGTACCATGGAAGGGTGTGCCACCTGCCTTCCCCTGAAGGGTTTGTCAGGGATCTTGGTACAGCAGAGTACCAATGGCAAAGGCCTGCTGTACTTCAGTGCTATGCACCAGCCTCTCTAGGGCATCAGGGAAAGGCAAAGAAGTGGGTGAAACAGCAAAAGCCACACTGAAACCAAAGGCAGGCTTCCAAACACTGGTGTGGTGCACATTAGGTGCCAGAATCTCATCATAGTCACAGTATCTCAGTATGGGAACTGCTATCAAAATCATGGGAATCTAAGTGTGACTGGGAACTGGCTTTTCTATGTGCATGTACACCTTGTCCAAAATGTGACAGAACCTCCCTGGCAGCCTCCATCTGTCTCCTTAGAAAGCTTCAAGTTAAAAAAAGGAGCCTGCAATGGCAGCTGACTTCAGGAAGAGCATCACCATTTGACTTGGGCACTGTGCAGCATTCCCATGTGAGGCACTTCCATCCTGCCAAAAGCACTACAGAGGGAAGCCAGGATTGCTTAGCTGAGCTACTGTTGAGCACCTTTGCAAAGAGCCCTGTGCCACTAAATCCCACAGCATGCAGCCATGACGGCCCAAATACATCCTAGAGGTAACACCATCACCGTGCTGCTGCACGGAAAGGGATGGAGAAGTCAGGGAGAAACTCCCAGAGGTCACAACCACCCTGGGAGGGCGCAGGACTACCACCTGCACCATCAGCTCACACAGTGGAATTGTCACCTGTACAAAAAAAAGAAAAAAAGGTATCTGGGTTTCTGCTATTAAAAATAGGCATCTTTTATCAATGTATGTAAATTGCTTTAAGAGGGGGAAAGATGTTCAAGCACGATGACTCATTTTCGCATTCACATCTAAGAGTATACGACTAATACTGAAAGTGCAGAAGTCGTTCTTGCACATTTGGTTTATTATGTGTTCGGTTTCTTGAGTGTACGAAACACTTTCATAATCACTTACTGTCTGACTTGGGCTTCCTCATTACTGGGAGGTACAACTCACCCACTCCACTCACTCCGTGCCTTGTCTTGCACCCGTGACCTTCACAGTTCACTCATGTAATAATGCTAAATTAGTATTCTGGGGACAGGCAACTCTGCTGAGACCTTTTTTTTTTTTTTTTTTTTTAATTTTTATTGTAATTTAAGCAAATCCCAGCAACTCATTTCCAAAACCTATGACTTTTTTTTACTAACATTTATTTCAAAGTGATGCATCAATGATTTAAAAAAAGTTTTTGGCAGGCATTCCCACAAACTCTTTGACCCTCAGTCATTGCTGGCTGCCTCATTTTAGAAGTGAGGCATGCGTGTTTTCTACAAGAAAATCAACAGGCTTCATAACTGCAGGATTATGACCCTCCTTGCTCACCATGTGTGGAAGGTTTGAAAATCTCAAATTTCATTGATTTTTTCACCCCGCGTTGTCTGAGAAGAAGTTTCCAGGGGAAGGATTTAATTTTGAAAGTCTACACTCATAACCCTTTATTACCCTGTGATGGCAGAGAAAATGTATTCTATAAATGTGGCCTAGAACTAGTGGCAGGACACTTGGTCGTGTGGAGAGCTGGCTAGTACCTGATGGCTAACATCTGCGTAATGCTGATGGATGCAGCAAAATGTGACATTATGACAAGCCTTTATGACAAGCTGCTAGAGGAAGCAGTCTGAAATTGGGCTATCCTCGCTTAAGCTGCTTCTTACAGTTGGGAGTCAATGACAGGGAAGTAGGAGCTAATTAAGAGGTGGGATGGGGAGAGATTAGAAAATTGTTCTAAAATCCTATAAAGGTAGGTAATTAGTGACATGGTGTCTAATTGCCAGAATTATATGCAAGTATCGATGAGAATCTCTTCCTTTCTCTCTAGCTAAATATTTCTTGTGTTGGTAATAATTACTAGCTGTCTTTTGTCATTCTTATTTGTGCCTGTGAACAACTTTTTCTATTAAAAGCTAAGTCACAGCAAGATGATGTTTACTAATTCTAAGAATGGTGAGTTTAACAATCACTGTTACCTGCTGTGAGGTGAGTTTCATGGTCTGCATCTTGCTGCGGAGAAAGCTCCATCCCCAGGGTTCACAGATCTCCTATTTTGGTTGAAAGTTTTACCTTAGTAGTGCATTTCCCAGTGCTGTGAAAGGCTATGATGGAAGCAGGTAAATAGAAAAAAAATACTTCTAGATAAATAAATACCTCTCTCTCCTAAAAGAGACACTGCATTGATTTCAGATTTTAGCCTTAGTAATCACTAATCATCTTGGTGACTGAGGACAGATTTTTCATCTTAACTAGCACCAGGTTTTTCCTATAATCTTTCCTTTGAATTCAGACTCACAGAATTTATCCCACCTTATTTATTAGCAAGTCCAGACAAATGTTGCTGTTACATTTTATAATTGTCTCTGAGGATCAAACACGCAAAATACCTGTAATATATATTGGTTTTTAAGTAGAAATCTCCATACTTCACCTAAAATTACTCCACTGGGAGCCTGACAAGCATCTGGTCACCTGTGCAGATTTCTCATGGTTAACAATCCCCTGTAAAATGAGTCGTTTGTCGCCGAGGCTGCTGTCAAATCCCGCAATGCTTTTCCACTTTGTCCAAGTGGTTTGGGAGAAATTTGATCACTCTCTGTCAGGCAGCATCAGGCTCATTCAGAGAAAGCTCATTCTGATTGACAGTGAAGTGAGGAGGCACTGTTTGATCAGAAAGATGCTTTCTTCAAAATGCGCGTTTAGGTGGTGAGAGTGTCCCAGATGCCACAGGGTAATCAGGAGCCTCCCCAGGAGGGGGAACGTGAGACAGCCAGTGGCTCTCGCAGAGAGCAGCCCGTGGCTGCTCCTCTGCAGCTAGGGCATCTCCTGGAAGTGCTCAGCACTGCTGAGCAGGAGGTGATCCCATAGGAAATCACATCTTTTCCTACCTGTGAGAAGACCACAAAGTCACCACATGTGCAATCCTCAGCTATCAGCATCTGCTTGCCTTTTCCTCAGATGCTGATATTATACTTCACAGAGCTCTGGAAATGAGATTAATCTGCTGGGAGCTTCAGAATGAAGGAAAAAGCTGTGGTCCCACCGAGACATGTTCCAGTCAGCTTTTGCACCACCAGAAGTGTGAATTTCCACACATGGCACCATCAGGACCCGGGGGTCCTGGTCCATGATAGTAAAAACAAGCCCTGGGAGGAAAGCAGTGTCCTTGGTTCAGAGAGGAAGGGAAGGTGCCTGGCAGCCACAGCAGGACTCGTGCCAAAGTGTCACTGACACTGTTGAGGCCATTTTTGTCTTATTTATTTGTATTATCTGAGGCCCACAACCAGGAGGCAAAGGGCAGAGGGCAGTCCCACGCTGGCAGGACCTTCCAGAGATGGTGAGCACTGAGCTGGGTGGGACTGGAGACCTCCTCTTTCCTGGTCCCAAGGTGTTGAGCTGCATTATTCTCTTCCTTTTATGCTTATTTTCACCAGCCATAAAATACAGATACGGCATATTTAGCTCTGAGTCATGTTGTGAGCATTATTTTATGAGTGTGTTACAGTGCTTTGAAAACTCAGTGTTCCCTGAATTACTGCTTTAATGCTGTGCTAGAGATCAACGACACTGATAAACCGGGGTTGCCTGCTCATTGAGTCATAGGTCGGACCAGC
Organism: Acrocephalus scirpaceus scirpaceus; assembly: GCA_910950805.1. Taxonomy (NCBI): domain Eukaryota; kingdom Metazoa; phylum Chordata; class Aves; order Passeriformes; family Sylviidae; genus Acrocephalus; species Acrocephalus scirpaceus. The sequence goes on along the minus strand of OU383778.1, from coordinate 58,222,460 downwards.
ACACACCAGGGAGAGCTGTGAGCTCTCCTCTCCATCATGCCTTCACCAGAGCAAGAGGCTTATCTGGTGTTTGCTGAATCATCTGCTGGAGCTGCATAATCAATGTATTTGCTCTGGATACTATTTCCTGTGAAAATAACTGCCTGTGAGGCCACACCTCACACTTCTAGTGAGATAAGTGGTTAACCATTGTCTCAACTGAAGATCGACACTAAGCTGATAAAGCTACTAAGCTAACTGAGCAGTAACTTCATTAACTCCCTACATGCCAGTCAACCAGGGAGTTTTACAAGCTGGTGAGAAATTAAGGCCCCCTGAAATGCTGGGCAGGCCTTGCCCACTGTTCCCAAGGGTTTATTGAGTAAATGTCCCACTGTCAGTGCACACATTGTGTCAGCTTAAGGAGTGACATTCATCTGTTTCAACTAGCTCTGCAGGTAGAGCCAACCTTCACCACAGCTGTGTGTATCCCTTTGGACATCTTGAACAACCATTCTATAGTCCGTGAGAATGCACTTGCTTATCTGTCTTCTTGTCTCCTCTTTTCTCCTTCACAGCAAGAAAAACACAGTCCAACCACAACATGGATGGGGTATCACAGTGGTCAACACACAGTTGTCTTCACCCAGAGGTGCTGTGCAAGTCCTCAAGATTTTTCTAGATGTGCCCAAAATGAAAATGTGGCTCTTCCGCCTTTTGTCTCCTCCAGACGTTGCACAGGGCTGCTACCATGATGGTGTGGAGCCACTGCTTCCTCAAGAGCCTGAAAGAACCTCACTGAAACCTATTTGCTCTCAAGCAAATCCCACTAAACCTTTAGGATTGGGTGGGCAAGAGGTTTGTGGTCTTATGGTTGACTCAGATATAATTGTCAGGTTTGTTTGCTGCCTTTTCAGAAAACCATGGGCTGAGTGGGCACACTTCTCTGACACAAGAGCTGTCTTTTCAGGTAGGATGGAAGCACAATGCCAGGGTAACATAAAAAATCCAACAAAACTGTACTACAGTGGTTTGAAAGTCCAGATGAATCCCAAGACTGAAGTGCCTCTCCAGCAAAACCTCCAGTCTTTGCCATTTAATCTGCTGAAGCTTGGATAGTGATGAATAACAAGTTTCGGTTTCTCCAACTTCTCATCCAGAGTTCCACACAGGGCCCCAGACCTGCAAAGTACAACTTCTGCTGCCTAAAATACTTTTCTCCCCCCACAGCAGACTCAGGAACCCGGGAATCTACCTTGTATGTATTACAACAGTCTTATTTGTATTAAGTCATCAGGTGCAGAGAAAAAATATTTGATAGCTCCATCCTATCCATCAACAACTTGTCCTTGGACTACATCATAACATTTACAGTATACTCTGCAAAGGGATCCCTGACTCCTTGCACTTGTTATTCATACATTGTTTTCATCTTTCCTGTGGGGGAAATCTTACTGAATCTTTCACACCCTGGGAGACAGGGTAGGATTTTTTTTTTTTTTTTTTTTTAACTGAGTTGCAAAGTAAGGAGTTCTGTACCAGAGCAATTATGGTTTATTGTTTCAGTTGGTAAATGTTTAAAAAAGCAGCCGTCTCTTAAGACCATACCATAAAATGTGACTTGCACACAAACTGTAAATAAATAGAAATAATTGCTTGTGCTACAAGATCCATCTGGGGTTGGTTTCAGTTCCTCATACAGTTGCAAACTTTCTGTGCATCTATGAGCAAACCAATTAATCTTCCCTGTATCTCATTTCCCTTTTAGTGCAATGAGCAAAGTGATCTCCACTGTCCAGAGGATGAGTTCTGTAGCCTGACAGAGCCCCAGCACACCTATCCCCTTACCCCCTGCTCCAAGGAGGACTTTAGCAGGATCAACGTAAATAGCTTGCAGTGATTTCACATATTCCCAGCCCCATGGGCTTAATGTGATTTTTAAAAATGGAATTAATTTCTAGCCAACCTGTGGTTTAGCTGTTACTCATTTACACCAAAGATCTCAGAAAGGATTTAAGCTAAGGTGTGACTTGATTAGCAGCATTTCTTCTCACAGCCATGTACACAGCCCTCTTTTAACACTGTCACTGCGCAGAGGAGCAAAGGAGAACCTCAGAAGTCAGGATTAACCTGAGGGCCAGCGGCCACTGCTGCTTCCATAGCTCTTGAAACAAGAGCAACCAGATTTATGCTCTGGTGACTCCCTATCCTTGCTCTGTCAGTTTGTACTGGCAATCATGAAGCTCTGGAACTCAGAACCAGTGCTTGTTTGCCACCTGCTATCCCATCTCACCATTCTCCCATAACTAAAGTGCATGGGCTCCTTCACCCATTTCCCCACCAGCTTCTAGGATACATCTGAAAAAGCCTTGTGTCTCCATGGGAAGACACAGTACAGCCTCATGCTTGTGTTTTTCTGCAGACTTTTTCCTGCTGAGCTGGTGATCTTGTCATCTGTACAGAAAAGGAAAAATAAAAATTCATTTTCAAGGAGAATGAAAAATGGATCTCTGCAATTACAAGGGACTCACCTCTCTATGCTTCACTGGTACCTCCACTATTATGACAGTGGCTACCTAGCAACCATGCTTTTTGACTCAAGCCACCTTTATTTGGATATATTTGTATTTCTACTGACATGGGGGGATGTTGGCCATGTAAGTATTAATTTACTTACGTTAAGGTAAGGACAAGGTAAGCTAAAGTATCTTCTTCCAGAGAATTCAAAATACTATTTCAGAAGCACCGACAGCTCTTTTGTTGGTGTGGCAGCTGTACCTGTTTAACCTTACTATTGAGACATGCTTCTTGTCAGGTTAGGATGTGCAAAAAGTACTTACTGTAAAAATCAAAAACCAAACCAAAACTAAAACCACTCCCCACCCAAATCCCTGAAAAACAAGACCTTAAGGCTTTCTAGGAGCAAGTCTTCTTCCTAATAATGCACAGGAGCAATTAACCAGTGGGTGGTTTCTGGGCCTACCTTAACTTAAGCTTTGAATGTATGTACTTAATACAGTTACTTATTGCCTAGAAGACAGGGTGGAGTCAAATGTGCTTAAGATTTGTAGACAGAGGCAATCTGAGGCAATAAAGCTCTTTTGCCTCCCTTCTGTCTGAAGGCAGAGCTAGGTTAACCTTATAAAGCTGTGTAATTGTGCTGGTTGTTTGTATTTTAGATCACTGCCCTCCACTTCAGGCCTCCCTCCTCCCTCCCCACCATCTATGAAAAACAAAATTAAGCAGAAGCACTAAATCACTGTATGGAGCTTCCCTGCCTCATCCCTCTTGCAGCTGACAAGGAGCAAAACCTTGCTGATTTTCACGTGGCAATACTTTTGTCAATTCATGGGACAAGATACCCTTCCAAAATATTTCAATATGGTTCTGTATTCCTCTCAGCTACCCTTCTTCTCCATGCTGTAGCCTCCTCACAGCACTCTTCTCCCTGGATTTGTTTCACCCTTCAGACTGGTGTATATAAAGCTTTTAATCATTTCAGTGTTATTTATTTAGTGTCATCCCACTAACTTAGAGTTTTTCTCAGTATTTATTAATTAACCTCCCCGAAACTTCTGTGGAGTAGCAAACAGTTCCTTGTCCAATTTCACAAGCAAGGAGCCAGGATTTGTATTTAGTGTTACTGGGGAATCCTCCTGATTTCAGTGGAACTGGGTACTGAATAAAAGGATTTTGTACAAGCAGACAGTATCTGGCCAACAGTTAGAAAGACTGAAACCCAAACAGCCAGTAGGCAAATCAAAGGAAGGAGGGGAAATGTATTTCTGTAAAAGTAGACATGCTAATAAACAGATATTGAAAAAAAAGAGCAATTCTGTAGAGAGTAAGATTCTGTTGCAGAGTAAGATGAACAGACAGTATTTTTGAATACCAGGTGACTCATCCCAGGTTAGGGGTGTGAGTTCAACTTCAGGCTCCTACAGGAGCTAATGGTCCTGTAAGAGGCTCACAGTTAACAAATATATACAAAAAAGAAAGGACTAAGCAAAATGTAGCCCCAGGTGAAGCGCTTGGACCCTTAAGAAGCTCTGAGTAGAATCCTAAACAGCTGTCACTTTGGATAGGGACAGGAAAGAAACTGAGGTGTGAGAGGAGGGCCACTTTCTGCCAAGGTCTCAGTCACCTCAGGTGAGGCTTTAGGAGTCACTTCCCTTCCCCGAAACCCACAGACCAGTGGACATATGAACTCTGGTACCCGTAAGAACTTCATTTTTCTTCATTTTACATTGTTTGAAGGATTTAAAATCATGGATTAGATCTCAGATATTCACCACTAATGCCTAGTCATGTAGTGTCAGTTCCTGTCTGCCTTTATGCTATCCAGCTGGATTACCCTGGAAATCCTTGTTTTACAAGAAAGGATGTGCCAATGAGTCACCCAACATCTCCTGTGGGCCTGACTGCTGGAGACAGAGTGAAGCATGGCCTCCTGTTGAAAGATGGTCAGCCCACAGGTCTCATCAGCTGTGTGACTCTTTAAAGAGGATACAGAGGGCAGCAGCAGCAATTTAAAACACAGCAGCTACAGCTGTTTTCGTTGTGAAGCACCCATTCCTTCAACATTTAAGACACGCCCAGAGAAAGTGTTGAATTCCAGGTTGACACTGGAAAAAAAAGTTTGAATTGTTTTATTGACACAGGGATTCAAAATCCATTTAAATTCTCCTGTAGGCACCAAGTTCTTGATCAAGATGTATCTTTGACATGCCCTTGAAGCTGCATCACAAACTATGGCCCAACTTCTTTAACCAGTCATGCAAAGGAGAGCAGTGCCCTGCCTTCACCACTGCTCCTGCTTTCATTAAATCTGATATCAAACCTGTCAGATGGAAAAAGGCAAAGAGACTCTGAGGCAAAGAGCAAGTTCAAGTTTAGCATGGGCTGTATTCAAGGACTGTCAAATGGGGGTGATATCACCTGCCCAACTCACAGGAAAGCTAAAGTTTGCAGAGGGCTCTGCAGATGTCAGAAGAATTATAACAATTGTTAATTAGAATATGATCATTCGATTTAGGCTTTGATTCTTGACATACTTTATCCTCTACCCTTCCTATTACAATTGCAGTATTGAAATTTCATTTATCTTCATTGTCTGCAGTTTTGAAGTAATGGGAAAAGTTCGCGGTGAAGGCTTTGAGGTGTCTTCCTGTTATCAAGGGTTCCTATTAACTACATTGAATTGATTTAAGCCTATTAGTTTATCGAGAGCATAATCCTGTTCTTTAGCTTTCAAGGGAAAGCAGCAAATATCTCAGTTAATTACTGTTTCCTTCCTAGTAGCCCTGAGCAGGCAAATGTTCCGTGGTCCAAAGTAATTGGTAATGATTGGGAATATATGGTCCTACAAACTATAACTTGTAAGGTTAATTGGAAAAACTGGGAGAAGTGTGGGATGCAGAGTAAGTGAATTTCCTTCACAAAAGAAGATGAATTTTCCAACATACTGAAAAAATAGATATGTTTTATTTGGTGTTTATATAAAGAACAGGTCATGGAAGGTCCCATAGAAATGCATCAAAAGCCATCAAACCAGCTTTGCCAAGGAGCTGGCCATGTTCAATACACCACTGTGGGAAAAACTGCAGGAGCAACCCTGCACAGGGACCACAGAGGACCAGCTGCCTGCACATCCTGCTTGCCCTCACCACAAGCAGCTTTAGGGCCCCTCTCCTGAAGATCCCCTGCTTCATTTTGTGCCCTGCATCCCACCAGCCCCACGATGACGTTGCAAGGTGAGAGTGGTGAGGGTGAGTTTGTCTTGGCCGTGCTGCTGCAGAGTCATATTTACCTATAGGGGATAAAGGACCTGGTGTTTTTCCTGGATGTGAGGGGTGCAGGTGGATGGAGGACCTCCATCCCAAGATGGGAGAGATGAACAGGACTGAAGGAATGGGAATGTGTGGCCAAAGCTGTGTGCAGGGAGAGCTGTGAAGAGGAATCATGTTTTGCCTCACAGGTGTTTGAATCCAAGACAGAGAGCACAGCAAAGCAGGAATTTTTCTGAATAATATTGCAGTAAATTTTCCCAGATTCTTAGGAGGTTTCTAATAAAATAGTCCTGTCAACTTCAGTGAATCTTTGATTTATACTGACTGGGGGTTTATCCTTCTGCTGGGGCATTTCTAAAGTACCTATAATTTTGTTATACTAGCAAGTCAGAGTTATTCTGATGTATGTATTATTGGTTAATATGGACTGTCATCAACCCTTCAGTCAGCTGGCCATGATTCATGAAAGAAAATCACTTCTAATTAAACATTCATCTAATTATTCTTGCCAGAAACAAATGAAATATGCAACCAATATGTTCTATAACAGCTTCAGAAGGGTACCACTAGGATTTGTGAAGCCAGATGATTGAATGCACAGGGAAGCTTTTCAGCACATGTTGCTTGAGAAAATGATCCATTCCTACCTTTTAACTGTCTTCCGAACATTTCAAGCAGTATTTAATGTCAGACTAGATTTTGGAACACGGCACATTAATGACTACAGTAATTGCTCTTTGGGAGAACAGATTTGAGTGACAACACTTTCTCTAACCTCCAGGGGCTTACTTTCCTATGAACAGCTTAACGTTTAAACAAACTGATTTCTCAATATTTTACCCAAAAAAAAGGAAAAAAGATCCCTGCAGAGGCTCACATAACTATTTTTCTGTACTTAATTAAAAAGAAGAGCTCTAGCATAACATTTTTCTTTGAGTGTCAGTGTATTGCCAGTCTGTTTCATACATGCATCTAAGTAATAGGATGTTGACCCCCTAGAATGACTTCAAAATTCCTACAGCTTATCATTTCCCATTGTGTCTGAGACTATAAATCTCCCAAATGCCTGAAATAGTTTTGTGAGTCCTGCAAATTTCTTTCTTGCCCTAACATATCTTGGCTTACAACATCTTGAATGTGCAGTAACTGAAGATTTTCTCCCTGATGTGGAGACATACATGCTGCAAATTTCTCATATATGTTTGATTGCAATCAAATGAACTTCCTTAGTACTAAAAACTAGTCTAACTGAAGAGAGAAACAAGGTTTGGCAATATTTCCCTCATCAAAAGGGCATTTGTATAAGGTTACCATTTAATTTTATTTTTTTACGGCTTAATCCAATAACTATTAACAGATGAGTTGCAAAAAGAGAAGTTATGCCTTCATGAAAACTACAGTAACAAGAAGAAATTCTCAAGATTTGTTCACAATTGTAAGCAGATAATTTATGTTAAGAAAACCTTCTCCTTCTCAGTCTGAGAAAAATGAATTACAGGGAAATAGGTATCAAACTGGGGAAGATATGCTGTTCAAATATGTGGAAAAACCTGGAGATTCAGCAGGTTGCTCCTGATACCATCATATCTGCAGGTTATCAGGTTCTGGCATGCTACTTCTCTATAATTATTTATTAAAAGACCTAAAATGAATGTTTCAAAAGGATTTTGCAGAGCAGTTGGAGTTCGGGTTTGTTTCTCAACCCCGCCACAGCTTTTATGTGCAGGGAATTTAGAACCACACTGTCTGAAGCAGGTAGGTGATGAAATCAAGACCTACAGATGTTTCTTATGAAATCAGTGGGAGGTAAACATCTAAGAAACTTCAAAAATCTAGTTTCAATGCTCTCTAGAATAATCTCTGGTTGAAAGCAAGCAGTGCAATGCCTGATAGGGCTTGGGAGTTCAGTGTAAATTGATCATATCTTGGGGATTTCTTGAGATCAGTTTGGCTTTTCAGAAATATCTTGCTGTTCCAAGACCTTCTTTCATAAACAAAAAATATTCCAGTTTTTCACTGCAAGAGTTATATTCTAACCTATAGAACTGACTGTTTAATGATACTTTTGATTCCAAACACGATTTGTTCCATATTTGCTAGAAACAGGTAGTTCAGCAAGACAAGCTGTTGTAGTTGAGAACAATTATCGGAGCCAAGATTTTGAATGGAGCTGGATGCCATTGTTGTTTTATAGGTGATAAATACCTGTTCTCTGTTGTTCATGACAGTTGGGTCAAGATCTGGACTCTACACTCCCCACTCCCAGAGCCACAAGTGCACTACCTGAAGCTGGCAGTTGCAGTACAGCCAGCATTTTATTAACAGACTTTCATATCATAGGGATATTTTGTGACTCTTGAATGCCACCATCAACGTTTCTCTCATTCTGAAAATACAGGCAATTTAGCTTTGTGTTTCAGTTTTCATAACCAGAGATTACCACTGACTTTAATCCACAAATCATGTCTCCCTACATTGACCAAATTAGTCATCAAATAGTCAGATCTGTAGTCATCTTTCTCTCTTAGTTGCCTTATTATCGTTTTATTAGCTGCAAATTTCTGCAAAACCACACAGACTTCCTCTCCAAATCTGACTACCACAGCTCCCATAATCTGGAGGAGTATTTCAGCAAGCTGTGACCACAGAAGAAAGGCAATTAAGAAATTGCCACTATGGCTGCATCCTTCTGTGATTTCCACCCCAACACCCAAAGCAGTGAGAAGCTGAGGATACATCAAGGCAGTGAGAAGCTGAGGAAACCCCTAGGGCAATAAAACTACAGCAGAGGGATGTACTGAGAGTCTGGAAGTGTAGAATCACTGGGAAGGCTGCCCCACACCATTGCTCACACATCCAAAGCACCCAGTTTTCTTCTCCTGCTGCCTCTGGCAGCTCCCAGAGGCACAAAGTGCATTTTTCCCATGGGAGATTTCTGCATTCGCTTGTGCTGCAACGTGAACCTGTGAGTCACTCCCCACACGGCAAGAACAGCACCCTCTCCTCTCCTTTCCCTGCACCTCTGGCAGTGCTGCCTGGTGCCCACATCATCCCTCCTCCCAATAGACCCAGCCTGGATTCAGACCCCAGGGAACCAGCTGCCTCCATGGGTGCCAGGTCTCATGAGATGGACAAAATTAGGGCCATACCCTTTGCTTGCTATTTTCAAGTTGAGAGGTCTCCACCTAGCTGTGAGGGTCCTTTTTTTTTTTCAACAAGCCCTTTCAATGTGCCCGTGTGCTGTTCAAAGGGTCCAAGCACTCAACTTTAAATTTTTGCTTCTATTCCAGGAACCAGTTGGCTAAATATTCAATTTGCAGCATCTAAACATATGGGCATCTACGTTCTTTATCACATGTAGCTGAGAGTCCACTGAGCAGTGAGATTTATTTATGCTAACTGTTCATTTTACATTGTTTTTAATATGGCAAAATAAGGATTTAAATTTGTTTGCAGACAGAAAGCAAATTATTTTTATGTTGTGCTGCCAGAGTAAAATTTTGCTGCATGCAGCTTTCCTCCTCTTTTCTCAGAAGCTATCTAAAAATAAATGTCGCACACCTGCCTTGTCTCTGTATACCATCCAGTAACTAAAGCTAGACATGCATATAGCACTCTGATAAAAGCCTCAGTGAAGCCTGGAGGGGGAACTTCACAGGCACTGCCTTTGCCAACTGTCCTACTTGCTTCCCACATCGGAGAGCTTAGACCACCCTAGCCCAAACTTTGCCCAAGAAATGCCTTTAATGTAACATGGACAACCCTGAAGTGATCAGGCGGTTGGGCTTGATGGTCGTTGCAAGCCTCTACAAAGGCTTGATGGTCGTTGTAAGCCTCTACAAACCGAAATATTTTATTCTGCTGTATTCTAAATCAAAAATCCATTTCCTTGCTCTTTCCACCGTGGAGTTTTGCCCAGGTTTCCCATTCAGTTTATTTCAGGCTGGATTCTCACCTTGGCGCGCTGGCAGATGTGGCAGTGCAGGTCAGTCACGACAGGAACCAGGGCCAGGAGCACATTCCAGCCCTGGGAAGATCCCACACCTCATACCGCAGCTCCTGCTGGCAGAAGGGATTCACAAGCCAAAACGCTGCTGGCGCACTAGCGTGTACGACAGATTCGTTTTCCTGGGGTGTATGAATTGGCAAATTACAGTCTCTGAATCGGACTGGGCCTCAACAAGTCTTGTGCTGTCAGATACACCTCAGTTTCTGGGATTTCACGTCATCCAGGTTTCTGTTTCGCACCAGTGATTTCTGTCTTCCAAAAGAAATGCTCTTTTCTTCTCATTCTGGGAACATTGTGACTGTTGTTATGCTGCCACAGCAATACGCCATTGGCTAAGAGCTATTTTGGAAATTCATGTCAGGACTGTTCAAACATTTTCTTCTTTTCTTCTGCATTAAATGGGACTAGCATCCTGGGCCACAGTCAGAGAAATCACATCCATTGATTTCTGATTTGTGCTACTTAATGCAATTCCCCCCAAAACTTGTGGTAGCCTCATCTTCTCCAGAGTTATAATGGGTGATCTGCTCATGAGCCAAGCTGTGAGCAGCTCCTGTTGGATCTCAGAGGGACAGATTCTCATTGTGTGCACACCCAGCCTCATACATCAATACAATCAGAGCCTAAACTAGGAACCAACCAGTCTGATCTGACCCAGCTGTGTCCCGCTGCTTTTGAAAGTGTAGAGATTAAAAGGCAAGAAATACATAAATCTGAGGAAGATTTTCCTGCATTGGATAACCAAGCAAAGCTCACTACTGGCATAAAAAGCATTTTCAGGAAAACGTTGTACTGTGGTATGGATTAAAAGTTTTTCCCTTCTATCTGCTACATTGAAATGACAAGTGTCAATCCCTGAACTTTAAAGCATAAAATAAAGTCAGAAAAAGATTCCCTGAGGATGAAAGCTTTGCAAAGTTTTGTCAAAAAAAGGCACTATAGAGTAATTTTACCTTTTGATGGAATACCTATGAATATCAGTGGAGACAAGTGATTGGACTAGTCACTGGTGTGTAACATTAAGATTCCTACATAGGGAACCACTGTAAAATTAATGAGAGACATGAGATATTCACACTGTCTTCACATATTAAAATAAAAATCTTGTGGATAGGTTGTGGTATAAAACATGTACTTGCTATCAAATGAGCACAAAAATGTTTATCTTTTATGACTATTAGCTTTTTTTAGATTACATGTTTTGAGACAAGGAATTCTTTTTGTCTTTAGTTGTTCAGATATTTTGCTTCCTAGATCAAGAGCTCAGGAGCCACCAATAATATACAGTCTAAGGATTTCTCTTTCCCCCAAAATGTGACAGCAAAACTATTTTAGAAAACCCACCAACCCAAGTGACTGCAACAATTTGTTAAAATTAAGGATGGGTGTGATGTTTCTTGAGGTGCAGTAAGTCACTGGAACAGTGGGGTAGAGTACAACAGAATGCCCCACAAGCAGTACCAATACTGTCACCAGCCACTCAGAGTTGCTGTGAGTTTCCAGGGCAGACAGGGAGTTGTGCCCACAAGAAAAATAAATTAGCAATTCAGTAAATGTTTCAGAAGGGTTTTGGACTGGAGTCCACAGTGTCTCAACATGCAACAAGTGAATTAGCCTTCATTCTGCTCTAGAGACCTTAGAGCCCTATCCTGTAGTTGGGCAAAGTGCCGGTGAAAGCCAGGAGGAAAGCGTGGAGCCCTTTAGAATGAGGAGGGACACATAGTTTGTTCTTTTTTTCCTAATAAATCCACAAATGTCTCCGCCAAGCTTTAAATAATGCAGGCAGGCTCTTCCCTTCTTCCTACAAATTTGCCTGTAAATGGAAACACGCACTTCCTAATTTGACACGGTCACTTCTAATGGAAATATGGGGTTACATCCAAGTGATAAACTGCTGATTCTAGAATTAAAGAAGCAAAGGAGGTCTGCTTCAGAGCAAATGCAGCAACTCTAAATTCCTTCCTTGCTCATGCTGTTGTACAGTGAGGGTATCATTAAGCTTTTTCAAACTACCATCACGGATGAATCAACACAGTGTGAGTGGCTTTGAAAACTGTGGAAGTTTATCTCAGGTGAGGATGCATCCGGCTGTTTGTGCCTCTGTGTGGGCATGAGCACGTGTTGGGGAGGAAAACACACATACCACCACAGACTCCTGCTTTTCTCCATTTGTTTATATTTAGCAGTTTCCCAGTTCAGCCAGCATTTAAAGTGTAAGCGTTTTCAAAGTTCTCTTTAAAGTCTTACATTTTTTGAGAGACATTTGAGAAAATGTCTTTAAAAAGTGAGAAAATAACCTTTAAAGTGTCCATGCCTCATAAAAGAGATTTAACCACCTCTAAGTTAACACATAGTCAATCATCTAGAAAGATTTAATCCAACTATGACACTAACTAAGAAATTTTTCTGGGGGCAGCTCTTATGAATCAGGAATGTATTTAGATAAATAGTAATAGGGGTGATTTAGTAGCAGTAGTAAATATTTTTTGACCCTCTTCTACTTTATCAAGGCCTCTGTCAACTCAATGTAAACCCCACTCTTACAGTTAAAAACTGAATAGAAAATAAAACATAATGAAACATCTTTTTGATTACATAGGAAATGAGAATGACATTTCTTCTCCTACTGTTGAACACTTGCAAGTACAATTAACTTAAAACATTAGGGAAAAAACCAGTCGTGCTGAATAATTTCTATATTTAAGATAAATGAGTAACTGTAGATTTCTTGAACTGATCAATCTCCCTTCCTTTCTCATGAAAAAAATATTCCATATGAAAATAAAGTTGCATGTTTTTTACAGCATGAAACGTTTTACCTAACTGAGTAGAGGAGTCTTCCACTAAAATGTATTTATCCTTAGGCAGAGCATAAGTGGTTATGAAGGTCAGCTTGCTTTCTAATCTGAGTGAAATACACGTACCATATTTAGCAGGCACACATACAAGTAAGCCCGTACAAGAAGAGAGAGTGAGAAAAGCAATTATAATTGCTATTCTCCAAATATATAATGAATTCTCAGGTTTTCATCTTATCTTTTTACATTCCAAGAACAAACTGTTGCAGGTCTTAGGGAATGGAGGTAAGAGAGAAATTTCAGTTTCTGATAGGACTCTTGGCTTGGTTAAATGTTAAAACAAAATTTAAAACATCTTTGGTGTACTGAAACCTTTTGTGATCTTTCAAAAATTATATTAATCCAAAGAGCAAGTTTTATTCTAGGCAAAGTTGGATAGAAAAATTCTGCTCTCAGTGCAACACTTTGGATGCCCACGAATTGCGTGAATATGTCACTGAAAGTTGAATTTAGTGCCAAATATCTGTATTTTCAGTGTCAATTGACAGGCCTACAAATAAGATTTCTAATTAGTCTGCTACAGAGATAATAGTCTGATCTTTACTTTAGGGAGCTTTTGCATTTAAACAGCCTTGGGGAAGACACCTTGGCATAAGGATATTAGTGGTTTATGCATCCATACAAAGAAACACCATTGATTTGCCCTTTTGTCGCTATTCAGACCAAATCAAAGCAAACCCATAATCTTCAGGGTGTTTAGGCTTAGTACCTATTTCGTAGACAAGCTAAGTCCTTTGCCATGTACACCATCATTGTGGCAATGCACATGGCATGTGTTTTTAGGACATATGGTAAAGACAAAAAGATTTTTACATATCTTGAAAGGGTGAAAAGTTAAGAAATTTTATGTGTGTACCAGAATGCCACAGCTGTCAAGGTCTCATCTCTCTTTGCCTTTTTAATTCTACTGTAGCACAGGAAGAGCACAAAAATTCAATAGAAAAGAATTAAAGAAAAATCGTTACATTTCTTACAGCAAATCGTGAACAATTGTGTGGTGTCACTGAAGAGCATGAAGTGCAGTCAAGTCTAAAAGCTGTAAGTGCCCTATTATTCATTTTTACTGAAAATCCAAGAGGGCTTCTTGTAAACTCAAAATTTGTCATGTGGCCCTGGAAGTAGGCCTTTCAAGAGTTCAAACAGTTGTTTCAGAACTGTGAGTTATTTCTGCGTTTATGAGGTTCGCAGCATTTATAGACGGCTAAAATGCCGTGTTAAGGGGCAAAAATACAAGGTGAAAACTGGATCTTTTTCTCTGCCAACATAAAATTACAACCTGTATTCAAAATATAAACATATGGAGGTTGAGAAAATAATTGCTTTTCCTCTTCCATTTAAAGTGCTTCAGTGGTTTTGTGTTTTCACTTCTCTCTAGCCTTCGCAAGGATTACACTTGTAAAGCAAAAAGTCTTAATCTAACTACCGAAAGAAATTTCTTCAAAATCTGAGATATCCACAACAGTTAGGTTAGCTCCTGACCTCAGGCAGACCAAGTCATCTGGCTTGGTTCCTTATTGCTTGTAGTGATGGTGATGGACCTCAAGCATCAGCTCATGGCTATGCCAGATTCTGACCTTTTTTTGGTTGTTTCTTAATTTAACTTCTTCTCCATTCTGTAACAGACAATTAAGAGCTGAAATTGCACCAAGCACATGACAAAGTGCCTATGGAGATCTCTGCTTCCCAGGAAGGGAACTTAGAGCCTCAGCACCAAGCAGCAGCAGCAGCCTGCGCCCATCCTGTATTCCACAATCTGTAATTTCAGCTACATATCTATTTATTCCAATGCTGCAGTATTCCATTTCTGAATGAGTTCCCACATCATGGTGACACATGCCTAGCATTATTGCATTTTAGACAGCCATCTGTACTGATATATTCAGCCAATAATTTGCCACCAGGAAATTGGTTCCTGGGAATATATTTTTTATGCGGAGTGCATGCATGCCTGTCTCTAATTTCTAAAATCCATATATCCTTGATGTGCCTTGTAGGAAGATGAAATCCTATTTCATCCTGAACCGCCTGTAAAATGTAATTCTTGATTTTAATTAACGGTCAAGAAAATTTATGCCACAGTTCATCAGCAAAACCTTTGCAGTGGCATAATAATCCCCAAAAGGATAAGTAGCAACATGGCGATGCCAGTTAGCTAAATATGGCAAATGGCAGGGAAGAACAAAATGGGTCTAAAGGGACACAGATCCTCTCGCTGATGAAAGACGTGGGCTAAAAATATACTTCAGAATGGATAAATATGGAATAATGATTGTTAAGGAAAATAATCCAAATGTGGGTTGCAGTGTTCAGTGGAGCGATCTTACAGGATCCTGAAAAAAAAAAAAAAAAAGAGCTGGTTAGGTATTAACGAATAATCCTCCAGTATATTGTCAGACTGCCTTCTAATACCCTCATGGAGTGAGAAATGCCCACCTAACTTCAGATCATTAAGTCCATCTCCTGTGACACCAGAACATGGCCCACCAGATGGGAGACACATGAAATATTAAAAAGATACTAAACATGCACTTTAACTTTGGGCAGAGAGCCAAGGGTAGCAGGAGCACGGGCAGGCAGCTCACAAGGGGTCTGGGGAGGCAAGAGTTCCTCAGGTGAAAACTGTGGTTCAAATTATGTGCAATACAATTTTCATATCTGCTAAAGAAAGTGCTTGTTTTCCTTTTTTTGGAAGGGAGGGATTCCTTTTTTGGTCTAGGGAGGGGTGGAAGAGGGCTAGAGGATTAAAAATGGAAAGCTTTAAAGGATAGTTCAAAATGTTAAAAGATTAAAGAAAAATTCTATTACTTTAAGCTAAGAGAGACAGAGTTTTGGAAATAAAATGGGTTTGGGGTTTTTTTTAATTATCAGAGATTTTCCTGTCCTCACACAGACACCAGGCTGCTAATCAGGGGCATTCACGGCAGTTAATTCCACTTTGAGTAGGATTAGCTCTAATATTTAAATAAACGATCTCCACAGCTTTGCAGTTTTTGGGTAACAGGAGTTTGGGGAGGAGGAAACTGGTAATGAAGGGAAAAAATGAGCTCTCTGTCCTCCAGCAGATCTGGAAGCTAAGCAGGAAAACTGGGAGAACATCTCATAAGGCTCCACAGCCCTGGAGGAGATTTCAGAGGAAGTGGCCATCCAGTTGAAATAAATATAAATTCGTTTATATTTGGAGGAGAGAAGACATTCACAAGTATCCCTAAGTCTATTAAGTCTTTCCAGAGAGAAGACTTTTTCACAGTGAATAAGCAGCCTCCAAAGAATTTTTGAAGCTGCACATAAATATTGTTTTGACTTATACCAAATTATCTTTGGTGTGGACTGATTTTCTCTCTTTATCTTGGCAAATTTACACTATACTACAAAAATGCCACATTTTGCAATAGATGTCAGTTGGGTTTCATATTTCAACTAATTGTTTACTGTCAATTTAAATATTTTCACAAGAAAGAAAATCACTTAAATATTATTTGAAGTTTGTTCTCTTTCTGTATAGAATAACTTTTCACTTTTGTGCGTTTTGAACATCTAAGAGACCATCATAGCAATGTTCTCGGTACGTCATGGTCACAAGTATTGCTGCACTATTGCCTTTTATAGTAGACTGATATTTTATGTAATATCCTTTTCCAAACACATGAGAAAGATGTTTAAACCAGTTTGGAATTAGAAAGGATAACCCATTTCCTTGACTAATTGTAGATTGCATATAACAACAGGCTTTGAGAAGAAAATAAATTTCGGTAGCAATTTAAATGGAATGCAAAATTTTGCAGTAGGAATCACATCTCTGGGATATTTTTTTTAGAGCAATCCTGTTAAAAGAAAATACAGCACAAGCTCTTGCAAGAAGGGAACAAGAAAAGTTGGGTCAAGAGGAGTGTCCAAGGCATATACTTACTCAGGGCTCAGCTGTCCTAAACTAGCACGAGCACAAGCTTTGGCACAGCCTTGGATTGTCCCCAGGGGGGAGTCATTGCAGATTAACCCACCCCCCCCAGCCCCACTGCTTGCTGCACAGCCCCACATCAGCAGGAACAGAGCACTTGCAGGCAGGGCTGCAGGTGAGGGTCCCGCTGCTGCCACCAGCTCTTGTCTGGTTTGCAGAGCCAACCCCTAATGCACACTCTTAGGACAAAAGGCAATGTTTTCTATTTTCGTCTCTCTGCCTCAAACAAAACTGAGAAAATACTGAGTCCTCCAGGATTCTTACCTCTCCAGGGCCGCAGGTCCTAGGAGAATCATTCTAGAGGGAAAATTCTCATTTTTACTGGAGTCCCCCCCTTACGCTGTTCTGGGTGAGAAACCACAGAGCTGATGTCAGCTACTTTTAGATTGGTTCTAAAGCCTTTTGGCATTATAAGAGGAAGAAAAAAAGAGAGAGAGGAAAAAACCCATACACTCATGAGCTGACTTCTAGGTTGAAATTTGTCGCATATGTTCAAAAAATACAAGTGACATTTGCTCCCATGTATTGCAGGCAGCAGTAACAGAAATTTGACATGTCAAATAGAGTACATGCCACTTAATCTATCCAGCTTGAGATCTGGAACACAGTGTGGTACAAAGACCTGAGGAAAAAAAAAAAAGGAACATTAAATATATGTGAAATGCTGTGGAAAGAAAGTGTAAATTCTGTTTTTCAGCCCCCAGCTTCACAATTCTTCCTTTCTGATGTAAATAGCTTCCAGCAGAAAGATTTGGGAGTGCAAATCTGTATGAAATGTTGGCAATTCAAAAAAAAAAATGTTGAGAGAAATGACATCGTTTGTTTCCTTCAAAATTTCTAAAGTTCTTATTTTTTTATGAAGTATCAGGAGAGGTCTCAGACCAGAATTAAACCTACCTCGAAAATATGTGTTAGCTTTCTCTTCAGCCCCTCAAGAGGACAATGTGTGGCAAAAGTCTAAAAACACCCTCTATATTAAAAAAATTGAAACTAATTCAAAGAGTTAACAACCACTGCAAACAGATTTACTGCACTTCATTATAAAGTTAAAGTAAATGGAGCATTTAAAAAGAAATAACAGATGCCATCATCCTGGATGGATAATTAACAGCAGACTCTTTAACACTTATATTTAAATGGGACTGAAACATTTCAAAAAGATTTTTTTTTTCTGTTGCAAAACATTCAGATGTAAAAAAAAGATCATTCTCCTCCAACAACCTCCCTAGGGAAATGAACTTCTGAATAAAACTGAGAGAACACTTCAGGACTACAAGTTTCCATTTTTCATGAGCTGCCTGTTGAGTTCCTGGGTGTAGGAAAACAGCAAAGGTGATACCTACCCATCCACCCAGCTACCTAACCCACTTCCATCCCTGCTGGGCAGAGTTTACCCTCCCTTGCAGACCTCAGCTTCCTTGCCTCTGGTGGGCTTTCCAAGGCAACTCTGCCTTGCCTGCACCAAAACAGCTGCTGACACAGAGCTGAGACCACACTGTCACCTTCTGCCCCATCAGCTCAGGTAGAGCTGAGTGGGGACACCATTCTTTTTAGCAGGTGCTCAACAATAAAAATAATTCTTCATTTCCATGTGCATTTTTCCTGCACCTTCACTTAAACAACTCTGCCCTTTTTCCATCTCCCAGGTTCTGGGGAGATGCACAAATCCAAGGTTTGCTCAGACCTATTCATTACAAAACTGCACCTACTTTGCCGTCACTTGGCACCTTCTTTTGGCTGCAACAGTAGAAAAACTGGCTCACGCTGGCAGAAAGGTTGGAACCCTCCTCTGTTTTCTAGAGGTGATCTCTCAAGGTAAGGATTAACACATTGTTCAGACAGTCTGAGGGAACAAAGGTGCTTTTACCATTCTCTGTGCCATTTCGAGGCATCGGATAACACCTTTCACTTTAATTTTGAGGAACACAAAAACCTTTTAAAACACAGCAAAACCATCAGCTGCCAGGTTATAAAACTCGCTCCAAGTTACCTCCTCTGAATGTTGAAGTTGGTTGCACTACGTGGCTGTCCAGAAGCTGGGTATGTACCAGCTAAGGGTGGATGGGCATCCAGGACAATCAGGATATCTTTTTTCCCATCCTGGGTGCTTTCAGCACAAGACACAGTTCAACCACCAGCTGCCTCAATGTATCATTTCAGGTTCTGAGTTGTACTTCTTATCAAACACAGCCTTTCAGATAAACACATGTTTCTCACTTTTTTTTTTTTTTTTTTTTTTTGCTGTTGTTGTTGTGGTTTACGAGGCTGTGTGTGTTACAGATTATCTTCTGAGTCAAGACATACAGATGCTCTTCTTATCAATGTGAGAAAATAATAGTGCCAAGGGGCATTAAAGATTTGTTCATTCAGGTGGGGGCAGGGGTAATTACTCAATATGATAAAGGCAGAAAAATTCCAGGAAACTTAGGACAGCCTCTCCCTTCAATTATTTACTTATCAAATAGATTTTAAGTTTGAATATGTGGCCTGCACATGTAGTCTCCCTATTAGCAGGTGCAAATTAGTAATTGAGGCTTTTGATGATCCTAGGACCAGAAAGTGAACGTACAGACAGCAAGGAGTGTGGCATGTTGCTGGATTGGTAGGAAACTGAACTGAGAGCCTAAACAAGAGAATAAAACAGGCTCCATCTCACAGTCAGCAACAACTGGGTATGCCTGTGCCTACATAGAAAGCAAAGCTGCAGCTCGAGGCATGCAGAGGGTAACTCATGAATATGAACATCCGAGAGCCACGATGACAGGAAGTTTACATAATGGTAACAGTATCTGTCATACTTTGCGATTCTCCCACATGTGATATCTGATGTCTGACAGTGACTCACGGGCCACGGCTCTCATGTGGCTGCTCAGTTAGGTATGACTAAAAAACAAACCCCGAGTCATGCAAGAGGCATGCACGTGTGCCCCAATGCTGACAGCTCGGTGGGCGTTTATTGGGGCTGGTGGCAGACACCTGGATGCATCACCAATATTTAGAGGAAGGCACATGGGCACAAAACTGCATCTTTTACAGACCTGTGATTTTGAGATGTCTGGGAAGAGAAGTGATACTCGGAGTCACAGTCCCCACCCCCATCTTGATAAGTCGATAAGTTAGCATTTTTGTCTCATTTCCATTTTCCCAAACTTCTATGTGTATGAAATTGCTATAGGCAACTGCCCAATGCCTTTGCATCTGCTAGAGCTGTTAAGTAGCTGATGAGGTCTTTTTCACAAGATCTGTTTTTTATTTAATTAATTATTTAGATTTTCCATTTCTTTTTTTTTTTTTAACAATTTCTGAAGATATAGAATCTGTTCCAGCAATATGGCGAGTGCAAATGCTCCTATTGGAGACTTGCTGATATCCAAGATGTCTTAGTCCTGCTCTTAAAATTATCTATTTAGCATAAAGGTGTAAATCAGTACGTGTAGATGCATGTGTAGAAAAGGGATATTAAGATACATAAATATCCAGTATCAGAGATTTTTCTATGGTTCCCATGACAGAGATTCATTTTAATGGAAATTGCTAAAGGACAGCCAGCTTCTTCATGATATTGGTATTGAATATCAATATCTTCAGTGATAAATAAGTAGGGTAGTGGGCTATATTCAGTCTTTAGTGCATGGTGAATCTACAGTGAAATTGGATACCATTGACTACATAAAATTATGATTACATATTTCCATTAACGAGAAAGACCATGGGAAAAAAAAAAAAAAAAACCTTCACATTGTTTTCCTTAGTTAGCTGGATTGTTTCAATATTATTCACAACACTTTCATGCCCCAATGGCTTCCCAGGAATCCTGTGAATTGTTATAGTTAATTTTTCAAAGATATTTTATTACACAGGTTTAAGTTCCATGAAATGCAGCCTCACTTCACAGGTTCCTTCCTTGTAAACTTATTTGTGAAGGGAAGGTCTCTGCTGTTCGAGGGCTGTCTGCTGGGGATGAAAGTGAGGGAAAGCGCTGTAAAACAAATTTAAAAAGGGAGGAGTAAGATCAAAGTACCTCATTAAGGGCAGTACATTACAGCCTTGTCCAACTTGTGCCTGCTGAGATTGGACACATTTGTCACCAGTTAGCTGATAGCCTGGTTCTGCACCAGGGAGGAGAGGCTGGAAGCAAGAACACGTGGATGCTAAAATTACCTGTGCTTTTAAGCTGTATTCTGAGCCATCCTTGCAGCACAGGGACCAGCACCCTTGCTTGATTTTTTGAGCAAGTTGAGAGGCTGTTTGGGATGTTCTCGAGCAGCCAAGTTGCATTTCTACCTGAGTTCTACCCCTGGATATTTGTCATAACAGAGGTTCCTAATTTTATTTGGTTGTGCAGTCACAAATGCTTACACCTCTTCTGACAACTGCATGTTGAGGAAAAGATCTTGGAGGAGAGATCACAGAATCACACATCTCTGTATTTACATCTTTCCCAGCCAAGTCAGTGACTGGGCAGGCATGGCTGAGCTCTGCCCTTGCCCTCAGGCTTTGGCCATCTCTTGCTAATACCAGCCTGTTCCCAGCAGTGATGTCCAGCCACATTGAGAACTCTCCATGGTGAGGGCCAGCACGAAGGAATGGCCCTCCTTTCCTGCTCTGCACTGCCACAGCCAGGAGGACTTTGGACCCATCCTTCCCGCCCAACTGTTTTTTCATCTCTTTACAGGAGCCAGAAACACTTCAGAGCTGACAATTCCTCCAGGGCCAGTTTCACACCCACTCCTTGTGACTGCTCCTCCAGGCTGGTAGAGTTTCCTCCAGGCTGTCACGTGCCCAGCAGAGCCATTAGGAAGGAGGAGGCATCCCCAGGACCTGAACCAGCTTTCCAGCAGTGTGGCAGGACTGGTCTAAGGAGTTTGGGTGGCAGAAGCACGTTGGGATTTGCTCTTCTGTTGAAAAGAGGTAATCAGGAGCAAAAGCAATTGGTTTTCCGTTCTGCTGTGTGAGCTGGCTTCTGTCCTGCCTCCTACGTATCCCTTGTATATCAGGAAGCTGAAACCCAAACACCTGAGCATCTGCTCAGGTGTCTCAGCCCTGGCATAAATTGGCTCATGGGACCCTGTTCGCCACCTCCCACTCTGCAGGTAGACACCAGCAAACCTCAGCTCCTCTCTGAAACACTGGATTCACGTGGTCTCAACAAGAAGGAAGGGAAAGACAATGGTACAGCCAACCACCACTGCAGCTGCTCACTGCCACATCCCAGAGGGACTCTTCCAGAGCCCCATCCCAGAGTTGCCCAGCTGAGATCAGCTCAGGCCTTGCATGGGTAATTATGAATGGATTACGAACGACAAATTCTGGAGGCTCAGAAACAGGAGGTGGATCGCCTCAAGGCTTGGCTGGTGGAGCAGTGATTAAGCAGCCTTGGCTGTTTGACACAAGTGGGAGAAAGGCACTTAGGGTTTCTCTGCATGTGTGAATGTTGGGGTGCTGCTCTGCTTCAAATGTAATTTGATATTTATTTAGACATCTAGCCTTGGGCCCATGGTGACTATGGAAGCAAGAGAAATCACAACGATAAATTCCTGCCAAACAGATGGATGACTAAGCAGCTTCAGATGCCTGAATTGATAAGATTAATCATATTCCTTAGTGCTTCCTAGACATACTGGTTGCACCTACCCATGGCTCCTCAGCAGAGGTTCAGCAGGTCCTACACCCCTTCAGAGGTGTGGCCAGAGTCCATGATTTCATTTTGAATCCTACCCAAAACATTGGTGACCAAATCACTAGTGGTGCCTTGCAGACTGTATTATATAACTGTATAATGCTGTAGAATTGTATCAATAACCACTTATAACAATAGTCCAAATATTTGTCAAGCTGTAAAAGTCTCCTCACCACGCCCATGGGAGCATGATGTGGTTCCCTGGGAGTGAGATCTCACTTGTGAGCAATCACACCCTCAGCAGGTTTGCTCTGCCACGGCAGCCGCTCACCCGGCCTGCCTGCCCGGTGGAGACCAGGATACTTCTGGAGCACATGCTGGAGGAAATTCATGTGTGGTCTTTTTTGGGTTGTTGGGGTTTTTTTAATTACTTTTTTAATTACCTACTAACAGCCTGAAAGAAACGCTCCATTGTTTCTTCTCCAGTTGGACAGGTCAGTTTGTAATGTAATTTAGGAGAATTATGCCTTCCATCAAAAAAGGGAAAAACAGCTCAGTTGCAGTCTCTGCAGCAAAGAACTTGCAAAGAGCTTTGACTGAGCTTCCACTTCTTAGGGCATACATCTTGAAGATGATTGTGAATGTACTCTCTCTCCATCATTCTCTTTCTTTTTCCCCTCTCCAGTCCCCTGCCAATCCAACTCCTCCAAGAAGACAGGAACCTCTTGGTTCGCATCCATCTCCTCATCCTGGTGGTGGCTGTAGCACAAGGTGGCACTGGAGTATTTTTGCATCTTTTAGGTGACTGCTGGTTTCCTTCCTATAAACCAGGATTTTTTCCGTAAGGAATACAAACAAATTAGTGTACCATATAAATAATTACCTTTATGTAAATGCATGTGATAAGATAAATGGAATCTGAAATGATTAACTAACCTTCCATTTAACAACATTTCTGACATTTGATTAGAGGAATGAAGTCCAACCAGCTTTCCCGTGCCTCTTACTGTGGAATACCAAGGATGTGTAGTGGGCATTAAAGTGACTCAGCCATGCCTTGCTCTTCTCCATCACATAGGCTGAAAATACGAAACATGAGGGGAAAAAATTAAGGAAGCACACAAGCCAACCAATTTTTGATGTCCAACCGGAGTCAGCTGCCACTAGGGCAAAAGCACCTTCTTCTCACTGTTTGCCTTCATGCATTTCTTTTGATCTCTGCTGCAGGTGAGGCTCAGGTTGACTTGAATCCTTGAATCCCAGCACCACCCAACCAGCACAGCACTGCATGGTGGCCAGCTGGGAAGCTGGTGATCCAGCAGCATCTTCCCAGGGATGGTCCCAAGGTTATTGAAGCTTGCTGTCAGTAGCTCCCTGCAAGCGTGGCTGTTTCTGTTCAAGGTCTAGAGCTAGATCGTTCAGCGTTCGTCTGGGGATTTCTGCACCACACCTTCCTGCCCAGTGTAGACATGTCCCAGGTCTATCATCATTTTCATCTGCCAAGCATTCAGACAAAATAATTAACTTAGCTCTGCTGGCACACATTCTTCACTCTAAATTATTTGTATCAAAGAGTGTTATTTCAACAAATCTTTGTATTTAAATCACAAAAAATAAACATGAGGAGAGTCAAACAGTAAAAACACTGATTAAAAATATAGAAAAACTTGACTGTGTTTTCTGGCACAGACAGATAATTAAGAGGATTTTTAAGGGTTTTCTCTGTACCAGGTAGAGATTTAGTGGTATTTTGTGCTAATCACCTTTAGGCTGCCGAGAAAGTACCACAGCATAACACAAAATAAATGACCAGAATGCTTAATGTTTTTTGTGATTTTTATTTAAAGTGATTTCATATTGTGAGCTTATGCCAAAAGGTTCATTTGTTTCTGAGTTTCTGGCTCTGAGGACTGTTATCCACGCTGTGAATTTACCACTGTGTTTGTCCACACTGTTATTGGAGTGCATATAAATAATTTTCAGGTGCCATTCAAGCTTGTCTCTCTTTTGGTCCAAAACACCACTTTTGACAGCTACCAATCAGAGCATTTTAACTACCTGCAATGCTGTATCTGCTGTGATTCATGAAAATGTCCCTTATCAGGTTAGGAAGCTCTTCTGCAAAAGAGCATACCTGCTGTAGGAGTGTTATACAAAACAAAGGTGGACAAGTCTGCCCAGTCACTTCCCTACACTGTGAATTAAGTCCTGAAGTGCTCATGCAAGGTTTCTTATATACAAGAGGTTTTTTGAGGGATCATTGGTTTTATGTTACCCAACCAGAGTTTCAGCCACTTTTTGACTTCTGGAGATTATGTTCTCACACCAAGACTCATCTTGATGCCTTTTGCCATACACCTCTTCTGCTGCAGAGCTCCCGAAGGGCAGTCTGAGCCACCTTCAGGTAAGACACAAGGCCACAGCCATCCTCAATGAATTCAGGTGTTGTCTGGGGCTCTTCCAGATGCAAAGTCAGCAACAAACATTCAAAGTGTTTCCTGGAGTGTCTGAGGACCCCAAGAGCCTGGACAGCTGAGTGTGTCGCTCACTAACTTTGCCCCTCTCTTCTCTGAAAGGCAGCATGAAACTGTGGCTCATTCTCCTGCTTTCAAGAGTGGTAGAAAAGGGGCCACCAAAAGTTTTGGGGTTTCTTTGCAGGTTAATTATTTCGGGTCCTGCTGCTTGATGCCCTGCTTGTTGTGCCAGCTTTCCATAAACAAACTTTGGGAATCCTTGTTCTAATAGTATCTTTCCATCTTCTTAATGGCTATGTTTTTTCACTCCATATGGCCACTTCATCTGCATTAAGCCTCTTCACTTATAACAAAAAATCCTTCTGTCGTTTCTGTGTTTAGCCAGGTCTGTTGCTCAGATGGTGCAACCACTGAATGCTTAAGCTGAGTCTGTGTAAAATGTTGTTTCTCTAGCTATAGGCAAGGTCAGAAATAAATATCTTTGGTACCATATCTATTTAACTGAAAATCTAACTAGACCTCCAAATCTGTGCGCTCGGCCGCATATGTTAGAAACAGATCCTCTAGGAACTGATTTGTAATAGCCATTCCTACCACCACCTCCTCCTCCTCCCCAGAAGCCTGACTGCTGTTGATTATGTCCTGACTGTGTCCAAGGAAAGTTGTCTGGACTGAGTAAGGCTGAGAGAGAAATTTAATGTTGTTTTAATACCTTTGCATCTTGGCTGCACTGGACCAAAGGTCCCACATTTCCAACACTAGCTGACAAGGAATGTAAGTAAAACAGAGAAAAACAGCATAGCAGAGAGACCATAGGATAGTTAGGTGCAATTTCCTCTGCTCCAGGTACCTCTTCCCATCCTAAGCCATGTACAATGTCCCTGCACCTGTAGGTCTTCCATTAATTTGTCAAATCACTTCTTAAGCGCAATGAAAATGTAAGCATCTGCAGCATGACCAGCACACGTCAGCATGGCAAAATTCTTCCTCCTGTTTGTATCGAACTTGCTGGATGATAATCTTATCTGGCCAACCCTAATCTTATCACATGCAGAACAATGACCAGTTGTTCCTAATTCACTTTCTCTATTGCCACAATTAACTCCACAGATCTCTACTGTATTTTTCTTTAGGTCTTATTCTACTGAGTTATTTCTTACAGGATCTATCCCATGCTTTTTTTTTTTTTTTAAATCACTGCTGTTCTCTGTTTCCTTTCCCCTTCTGCTTTATTTTTTATGAGAAAAAGATCAGAAATGCATGTGGTAACAAGAGCAGGAACTTAAAGTGACTGAAAAACATTTCTCTTTTCTCTCTTCTCTTCTCTCTTCTCTCTTCCTTTATTTCTCTGCCCTTTCCTATTAACTCTAAGATAACTGTGCTCATTAAAGATCTTAATCAAAATTAGCTTTTGCTCACGAAGGAGTTTTCCATTAACTTGTAGATGAGCCAGGTGTTGGCTTTCCTACTGTCTAAAGGTGGATAAACAGAAGTGGGAAAACACATTATTGCAGTGGTCCAACTGAACCAACTGTAGTATCACACCAGATAAAGCCCAATCCATAAATCTAACAGTCAAACCTGGATTTTACAATGTTGACAAGATCCATGCCATTGACTTCAGTGTGGTCAGGCTCTCTCTCCAGGTCTTTATTTCCCTCCAAGAGCCAGTAGTAGAGTCATCAGGTACCCATGACAGCACACTAGTTGCCTCAGTCCCCAGGTGACTGGATCTTTTCTCCATCCCTGTAAATAAGCCCAGGATATTTTAAATTCACTGACAGATTACCTGCAAACAGATTGGTGCATTTGTCATGGCACTCAGGATGAGAGTATTTTTTCTTTGAGGTGGTCATGACAGATTTTCTGTACTGGATAATCTTCTTCTTGGTCTTTTAAAATGTTGTCTTAGATCTTCATTTTCAGACAGCCTTCTTTTGCCTAAAGTCATGGTTACTCCTAAGACTGGCCAATGGGACATTATTAGCAAAGGAAGCTGATTCAATTGGGCACTGGTAAGCTATGGCACTTGTTTGGCTGCTTCACGCTCAGAATTCTTCTCTCAGCTTCTGGTGATGCATTATTTCTGAATTCCTCCTTGCATGCTTTCTCTTAGCAATTCCGTTTCCAGCATTAAGTTACACCTTTATTACCTCACAGCCATAAATACGTCTCCAGCAGCCCCCGTGGCAAGGCGCTGCCATAAGGGATGGTGTCTTTTCTCCTATATCACCAGGTGTGCCTTGAAACTTTGCCTCCACATTCTACCCCTGCCTTCCCCCCCTGTCAGGAGAGCAGATTTTTCAATCAGGGTATCTGTGCAGCAGGTTCAAAGGCAGGCTAATTTTTCAGCAGCACTATAAATAAGCCTGTCTCTCTCTCCGCTCCTCCAGTTCAGCAGCTCAGGCCTCCTGGTGCCATAAAAGTCACTGTCACTGGAACCTTTGCTCTGTGCCTGCACATTTTTGGGCAATAGGGCATGTAACACACTTTTGAGTCCTCATATGCCAAGATGCAGAAAATCAATTTTAATGTCCCCACAAAGAAGAGCTAGCGAAGCGAGAGGCTATCAATACTGCCAGACACTCTCACCCGCTGGAGGTATGAGGAGAACGCTACAAAAATAAAAAAGAGGTTCAGTGCTTTCTTTAGCCCCTTACTGCTGTGACAGGAATCAGCAGCATAACACAATGCTGAGGAATGGAAATGGAAAATAAATGTTGTCTTCTTTGCGTCCTTAAGAAATACTTGTCTCAATAAAATGAGAAATTGAAGGATTATGCATACTTTGCCTGTTATCAGAGAATCATAAAATGGTTTGGGTTGAAAGGGACCTTAAAGATCATCCAGTTTTCCAACCTCCCTGCCATGGGGAGGGTTCTGTCATGTTACTCTGCTCATGTCAGCACCAGATCATTGATCAAATGGGAAAATCGAAAAGTTGCATCTAGAAACCTACAATGCCTGAAGACAGGGTTGAGAGAAATTTCCAAAGACATAAGTAATTAAATACTAAAGTAATGGTACTAGTAAGGATCTCCTTGTAGTTTTAATTACGATCCCTAGCTCATATCAGTCAGCAATAATTGGCTTTACCATATCTTGCTGCACCTGAGGCACCAAACTAACCATATCTTGATTTTTAAGCCCTCATACTAGCTCCAAAATTCATAATGGTTGAACTCCACAGATGAGAAAATAGAAAGTGAAAAGGAGAGAGAGAACAAATCAAAGCAATCAATTCAAACAAAACTGTTTCTTACAAGTTGAACAGTAAATGTCTTCAGAATGTTTCACTTCAGGGTTTTGACAGAGGCAAACTCTAAAATCTTGGAATACATGGTAGAAAACAAATCAACAGTTTTGTCAGCAAGTAACACATAAATGGGAATTATTTCAATCATATGAGAATCTTAACCTTTGCAACTGTGCCTTTCGAGGGATATTTCGAGCAGAGCGTGAACTGACACCCTGTGGAATGCTCACACAAGGCATGTTCTCGTTCTTCCAGTTTTCTTCGGCGCGTCTGCTGCCTCTAACTTCCTCCCTCCCAGCCGCATCCTGAAACAATTCCTCAGTGCACTCCAAGCACGGGGCTATCTGCTGGGTTTATTTAGCAACGGGGAAGGGTTGTGCTGGGCAAGTCCTCTCTGTCAATGTGCAGGTACTGACACCCACAAAACATCAGCGCAGCACTTGGCACGGTGGAAGTCTTTTCGGGCTGGCTTTATAACAAATATAAATGTATGATCAACAGGTGGGTTTAGCTGGTGTTTTCCCCCACATGTCCTCCAAATAACAGCATAATTTAAGCAACTCCAGAAAGGAATAATGCTGAGTGCAAAGAGAGAAATATAATAAAGCTGTGAGAAACACATTCACACAGTGCATTTAAATGTGCAGTGAATTACAAATGAGGTGATTCCATAGAAACATCTACAATTAAAAAGCAAGTTTGGTGTGAATAGATTTCTCTCTTATGAACCTGTTTGCAGAATTGTGCAGGTATCCCTGTCCAACCTAAAATTAAAAAAAAAACAATATAGCTTGAGAAAAATTAAAAAAGAACAAGTCTGAGGGATTATATCAGGGAAAAACAATACCCAAGCACAAAAAACAATTCATGATAAGCACACAAAAAAGGGACTTACAAGCACTTAAAAAACCACCATGGTATCATGTAGGGTAACAAACATACAGACACAGTATCAGAAAAAGAAGTTAGGCTTTTGAGTGCTGCATATCCTCAAAATACATAAAGCTGAAAATATATATTCAATATGCAATGCAAAAAAAATCTAAATTATTTAGATTTTCTGTGAGCACTGCTTGCTTGTAACAGCTACTTCAATGAAGCCTTCTAAACCCACTGAAACCATCACAGCTTTTACTATATTATTTCATAGAAGAATCATAGCTTAGTGTTTCACCGTGGCGCGTGAAATAATTTTAATATTTGTACCGCTGAAAAGACATGGCCAGTGTTCCGCTCCTACAAATGGTTCCATTTGGTTAGAAATCCACTGGAGATGGGATGATTGGTGGCTGTGAATGCATGTGTAAATAATGAACTCAGGGCGCACAGAGCTGTCCTTTTCTGGAAATAAATCATATGCTGGGTTATTTTACTAAATTATAGCGTGTACATCACTTTGATATATAAAGTAATGTTATATTTTTATCTGAGATAGAGAAGAATTTCACAATAATTGTTTTCAATGTATGTTGTAACTTACACATATAGCTGTGAAACATTCTGAGAAATTCGGGGTAGTTTGGAAAAAGATGCTTTTCCCAACAGTAGGAAAAATACATATCCTGTAGATGAGGCTTTTCAAAGAAAATCCCAGAGGGAAGAGGGAGGTGGTTTCTAGCAAGGGTTTAACCTCCCTGCTTCCCAGCCCATCTCTGTTTTGACAAACATCCCTTTTTTTCCATTGGAAAGCGGTTTCCTTGCAAAATTCCCAACTGGCTTCAGTCGGGAGTTATGGCTATTTCCTTCCAGAGTTTGCTTTCTACAACAAAGCAGTCCAGGTTGCAAGACTTGTGACAAATATGTCTTTAACATCGATGGCATGCCAGGCAACTGCTTTTCCCCTGTGTGTGCCAAGCTGTGCAGGATCAGGTGTTCGTTCTTCTTCTGCCACGATTTAAAAGCAAGTGTGTGAGATATTACTGCAAAACTCACCTCTGCAGTACAGGAACACTAAAAATGTGCTGCTGCTTTTCACATGGAGTATTCTACCACTATGAGGCTTTGCTCACTGGGGGAGACAAGTGGGTTTCTGATATAAATCCAGAGATGCCCAAGTCTTTTTTGGTTTGTGGGGGTTTTTTTTTCACTTTAGGAAACAATTAATTTCATGGTGTTTATGAACTGTTAAAAATAACTATACCCATTTTTCTCTTTTCCACAGTCAATTCTCTGCAGAGGCTACCACATGAAAATTCAGTGATATAAATCTCGATGAACCTGCAGACACATTTATTCATGATGCATTTTAAGAGCTTAAAGCAGAAATGCAATGCAGCTCATTAACTTTCCTTTCAGTGGTCCTGAGGCATATACCAACCACTTATTACACTGATATACTATACAGTTTGCTTTTTGCCAGTTCTCAAAAAAACAAACAAGCCTATACAACCAAAATTTAAATTATAACTTTTTGGTTCACTTTACTTTGTCTTTTTACATGCAACATGTATGTACTGCATCACGTCTGCTCTGTTCACTTAGTATTTATCAGCACTGTGAATAGTCCCTTCCCAATTTGTGTATTAATTTGGGTGATTGGCAGAAGCTGTACCTACCATGTTTTCAGGTGTTGAGTCAGAAATTCATCCTGCAGAAGTCCCTACCAGCACTAATCTCTCAAGGCATGTACACATGACCATAGGTGTAGGCAGGATTAAGGTTAGCTATTTTTTGACTCAGTGGCATCTGCCAGAGCATTCCTTGCTCTGCCCATATACACCTGCTGGAGTAGTTAACACAGTGCAAGAACTGGTATAAGTGTGAGATTTTTGTTAGCCTCTAACTTAACATCTGTTATATGTTTCCAGAAGCCTTACCAAGGTTAGGAACAAACCATGTACCTTTAGCTACAAAAAAACCCCAAACCAACAAAAAGAAAAGTGGTGTGTCCTTTCTTTTGTGTTTTCTTCTCTCTGGTAGATCAAATCTTATAAAACCATCAGTGAGAAGTAGTGTCCATACTGTTGGCCTAAAGGAGCAGGGAATGGATTGGAAGAAGAGAGAAGGAAGAAATTTAGAGAGTGCAGAAGACACCTGAGTGCAGCCACTGCAGGTGCATGAGGAAAGGAATGGATCTAAATGGTTTCAATCCCAGCTCCCTTTCCTTTTACTGGCTTTCTTTTCAGTTTAAGAAACAAGAAAGGGGTCACAGTGCTTTATTTGAAGCTCTTCAAGCCATCAGCTGGCTGTTTATCCATCAGGAGCCTCAGTGCTCTGACAGAGGTCGTCAGTGAAATCAGTCACCATCCTCCTTTTTCCCTCTCAGCCTGGGTTTGAGAGCATTCCTGATCAGAGGGGTAAAAAACCTTTCTAAGTATTCTGAGTCACAGCCCTCCAGTGAAAGGGCTCCCTTCAAAGGTGTAGCATTTCTTTATATAGCAAGAGACTTCTTTGATTTGGAAGGAGCTGCTTTGGCTCCAGAAAGCAGCCCCGAACACTTGTCCTACATTGCTTCCTGAAAGGGAGCATTTCAGCTGCCACTGAGTCTGCAGGAGCAGGGATGCTGCAGGAGAACTGCCGGAGGACAGTAAACATCAGTCCAGTGCAGGACAACTGCAGCACCTCTGCCATCCAGCACGGATACCTGTGCATCCTCTCCTGTAGCTTAGAATACTAGAAAAATTAGAAATCTCTACCTAATCTGTCATTCAGGGAGATCCTCCCTCCCTGGGTCTCTCTCCAGATCACTGCCTCATCCCTTTTTCAGCCACTCCTCCTCCCTGCCCAGACACATTCCTTCCCAACCCCTCCCAACCTCAAGCCAAGGGCAGGAGAGCCTCCACAGGAGCCTTGGGTTCCTTACATGAATGAATGGCTATAAATGTTCTCAAATGTGGTGGCTTCCATACACTGAAAACAGTTTTTCTTTATCCTGAGGGAAAGACTATTATTCAGACAAGCCTTCCCTAATGTTTTTATTCCTCTGTTTCCCACCTTACAAACAGCAAATTGAATTAGACTCTCAGACAACTGTTGATGTGGGAGAGGAAGAGCAAACACTGACGTGTACATACACACTTCTTAAGGATCTGCCTCTTAGTTTAACAAAAACAACCTTCTGTTATTCAGCCTTAGTATGCCTGGGTGATTTAAACAAAAGCTTTTGAGCATTGCTACTCATTCCCTAAGGGGGGTGTGAGGAGAGCAGAAGCTTTCCATGCAGCTCTAAACTCACAGTTAAGGTTTGGTTCGTCCGAGAGGATGAAAGGAAAAAACCCTAAAAACTTATTTCCAGAGCACAGACTTTTCTAGACATTTCCCATGGTGCCCACGAGGTGCCAGAGACCCAGCTCAGCTGCAGAGCATGACTACAAAGCAGTTCCCAGAGGAACCACGGGCCATGAGGACACACCATCCTGCAGACACCAGACAGCAAACAGCTGCTCACAGCCACTGCAGAGGCACAGGTTGTCCCCAAACATCCTCATGCCACCAGCACAGATGGGATGGTGTAGGATGACTGGAAGCATTTCCCTGGGAGACCCTTCCCAAGCAGGCCAGCCTCCCAGGCAGCACCATGCTGGGCGTCTCCTCTTCCCGCAGGCCCTCGCTCCAGAGGTCTGTCCACGGGTGTTGGTTTTTGCTTCCGTAGTTTAAACATTTCCTGAAATGTCAAAACTTGTCATCAGTAACTAGGTCAGACTGGCTGGAGCACCGTGTAGGCTCCTCCTGAAATCTCACCCACGTGTCTCACGCAGTGTCCTTTCATTCCTGGTCTTTTTTGCCAAATCCAAACCCAAGCCATACCAATAAATGAAAGTTAACCCTGAAACTCACTCTAATTTTTGTCCTAATGTGGCTTTGAGCCAAAGGCAAAGAGTTAGTGCTTTAATCCACTTCACCATCTATCCCTCTGGGGGTTCATAACTCAGCCATGAATGTTTGTTTTGAGCAGAAACTTGCAGTGCAGGTTCTCCTCTAAAGAGCCACGGCAGGGCAGAAGGCAGCCGCTCTCCAGAGAGCACCCTGGCACCCCGGGGCAGGGCAGTGGGAAAGCAGTGAGGGAGAGGAAGGGCAGACCCGCTGTGCAGGGACAGAGATGGGAAATGAGGCAGGGTGCAGCCTGGAAGGGAAGAAAGGAGGGAAACACTACAAGACATGTATGCAGTAACACCTTAATCTTTGACTTGCTTATTCTTACTCTCTTAAGGTTTGTCTGGATTGACTTTTTGCTCTTCACACAGAGACCGGGACTTGCCTTCTCCTCATCCTGGTCAGGTGGTGTTGGTGTCAGCACAGTGCTCTGAATCATCATAATCCCAGTGATAACAATATCAGTGTGACTCTTTCATATTCCTAAAACTGACCACATTTGAATTTGTGGGCATATGTTTTTACATCCTTGCAAGCTTTTTATACAGATTTTTAGAAGATTCAAGCAAACAGTGTTCTTCATCTGAGGTCCTACCATTGGTATATCTGCGTGTCTCAGGCTTTAGAGTATTTTTTTTGTTGTTGTTTTTTTTATAATGCCCTTGAGAGGAGTGGAAATGCTGCCTCTGTTTCACAGAAGAGAAACAGGGGTATAGAGCAGCTAGATGCTCTCCCTGAGGCCAGGTAGGATGTCTCAAGCAAAGCAAAGAATGAAAATGTTTCATGGAATCCAGACTGCTGAAGTCCTGTGGTGGATTTCCAAGCACAGGGACACTGAGATCTGAACTATGACCTCTACTGACTAAAAAATAACATTAGGCATTCTCTTACCAGAACACAAAGTACGTATATATGCCATGTTTACCAACTGTTTTCTTCAGTCCTGATTTCTAGAGTAACATCTTTAATTGCTTTAGTGCAAAGCTTGGTGGAATTATTACATTAATGGACCTCATGCAAGATTTTCCATTTTAAAATCCTTTTTCTGACATGAACCTTATAAACACATCTTACTGAGCAGTTCTCCTACTTCTCTTATGTAGCTAGTCCTTATTTTAAAAGTCTTTTCATGGTTAGTATTTAGTTAATCTGAATTTTGAAACCCAATAGGGAAAACAATCTTTATAACCTAATGACCTCCTAATATGGGAACACCTACCACCATGCCTGAATGATAGTTATACCATCAAAGACTGCTGTGGATGTGAGCATGTTAAATTATGTTTTAGCATGCCTAACATTTATTTAACAGGGGTACAGTCACCGAAGCTGTAGATTTCCTGACAACTTTTTGATTGATCCAAGCTGTTTGATTTGCAGCAGGGACCAAGTTGCAGTAAGAAAGCTGGTGGAAAATCCGTGCTTTTTAACAGCTACTGACGAGTCAGTGTAAGGATATCCATGCTCAAGCAAGGAGCTGGAAAGCTGAAGGATGAACAACTCCGATGAGGAAAGCACGTCCCAGTTTCCCATGGCACCTCAGTGTCATGTGCTGTACTGAAAGGAATGACTGGCACACCCTGCATAGTTCTGTGCCTTGTGCAGGAAAACAGCCAAAAAAAGGTGTCACATGAGCACAGCAGCCAGAATCAACCACCTGCAGGTGGTCTTCTGCATTCTTGCAACAGGATGTAGCCACCAGGTTTGCAGTCCTCTTGGACTCCCTCCTGGAAGTGCCATCAGAGTGCAAATAAGGAGGCTGCAGGTGTGGTCATGCTGCTGAGGCATTCTCTGGCCCATCCAGCTCTGACCTCCTGTCATCAGCCAGCCCACTTTGGCCAAACACCTCGCACAAGAGTGGCTTTTGACTGATGCCATCGAGCAGATCAGGACCACCACAAGTGGTCACTCCCACTCCCTGAGTCATCAACAGGAAAAATAGGCAATAATTCACCCCTACATGCATGGGATGGGTGCACTGCACTGCAGTGGCTGTGCTGTGCCTTGTTACCAGCTTGGCTTGCCACAAAGAGAAATCTTTGCATACTTTCCAAACAGTATTTCACTACGTGCTAACGACAGAAAAAGCCAGAAATCTTGCTGGGATACCACGAGGGATGGCTACAGAAGACCAAGGGGTCTGAGACTCATGGATCCTCATCTACAGGTGCTTTGCACTGCAGGCACGTACACCACTGATAAATGTGGATGAGCACAGAAGAGACGTGGGAGTGTCATCCTAGGAATATTAACTTAAACTTCCTGAAAGATATGCTCACATTTCAAGCACATCTGATACTTGGAAATATAGGACTGATTTCTCTTCTACATTTTACTCTGTCCCACTCGTGGCATTACAAAAAGTGGCTCAGCTTTACTCCCTAATGTATGCAATGTATATTTCACAACCAGCAGCCCAAGTGAGAAACCGAGCCTGCAGGCAGGCAGAATAAGCCATTACTGAAGACTCCTTTTGAGATGGAAAAATGAACAACCATCAAACCCCAGTATTAATGTGGGATATCAAAAGATGCCTCAGCAGAGGTCATGCATCTTACCTGCCTTCTCATTTCCAAAGCCAAATTAGCATTCTTGGAAGCACCAATGTTTACCCAGGAGCCATTAAATCATCTCTGGGTTCAGGCAAAGATCTAATGACTAAGCAAAACCATTTTACACCTCATTTCAGCTGTGCATGCTGCTTTGAACTGGTGCTCCAGTCACAGTGTGGGCTCTGCTCCCTGGGACTCCACTGGGGAAAAGGGTGTGGGGCCCACCAGAGGAAATCCAGTTCTGGGAAAGCCTTCAGACCACAGGATCACACCCACCTGCCAGCACAGGCAATCTGTCACCTGCCTGCTCTGTCACCTGTGTTTATCTGGTGGCTGGTCTGCTTTTCATTAAACAGCACAAGAACAATATCATTTGATCACCTTGCACCCAGTCCCTGGTCCTCTGTCTAGTCCTTCTCCACAGCCATGTTCTCATAAAAGAAGTAGAAATAACAAAAATGCTTGAGAGAGAGAAAGAGACAACAGCTAGCGGAACCTCCCAGCTCCCCATGTCCCAGGAACCAGCATTTGCTCTTCCCAGGGTCCCTCTCTGAAAGCAGCAGCACTGGCTGGCATACAGGGGGCTTTGTGCTCTGCCTTTTTCAGTGTTGTTCTCTTTCCTTTGGGGGATTATTAAGTGTTCACTTCTCCAATATTTGTCTCTTCGGTCTAGAAATAGCATGGGAATAATATTTCAGCTGAGTGAGAAAACGCTGACTTCTGATGTTTTCCACAATAGATGGGTTGATGTGAATATGAAAGATGATGTATTTGATTTGCTTCACTTTCACCATCCTCTGGAGAGTTTAATCTATCCAGAAAAGAAGTGTCTGCTTTTCTCTTCCTATGTGACTGGCAGTTCATCATCTTGTAAGAAGGAGTTATTCTAAACACAAAAAAGAAGCATTCATAAGGCAGCTTGATGAGTTTGACTCACCCTATTTGCAGCCAACTTCCTCTACCAGGTTATGAAGGGATATGTTTAATTGCCGGGTACCATCAAAAGGGTGACCCCTGAATTCAGTGCTTGGACTTTGAAAAAAAGGGGATTTCTGTCTGCTTGTCAATATTTACTGAATTGAAACGGTCAGATTCAGCTCTTAAAACTGGCCCAAAGCAACACATTTACTTTGTGTTTGTTTACAAATGTAAGCTTATTTTGCAGACTTCCTAGAAGTTGTTTCCAATCATTTTATTTCCCAAAGGAAAGAAGAAAATTATTCAGATATCATAAAACAAAAGAAGAATTTCTCATGCCATGTTTTCTTATAAAGCCTTTTTAAAAAAAAATTGTCACAGTGTGAAGGTTATACACTAAATATTGTTAACAAGGATGGTCCTGATTCACTTATCTGTGAGGGTAAGTCTGGCCAGCACAGAAAAAAGCAGTGAGATGGTGCAAAACAAGGGGTCTCTTGCTCGATGATCACCAGCAGAGAGACCCCAGAGATCCGTGGCACCTCCTTATGCCTACAACTTGTCCTTCACCTGAGGGAGAACCACTTGCAGCCCTTCTGTCAGCCAAAAAGAGGCAGGACACTTATTCTTCAATTCAGTTCCTGGTACCCCTAGCTCAAATTCTGGTAAATACAGCCTTTCCCTGCTTTTATCAGACACACAAAGCCTCAAATGGCACAAAAAAATATGTAAGGGCATAAAACAAATGGATGTTGAGCAAGAGCTTCTGCTTTTCTTCCCTAGTCATACGAGGATAAGGTGACATTCAATTACATTAAAAATTGGCAGGTTTGACTAAAGGAGGTCCTCTTTCACATAATTAATGGATGGAAGTCCTGGCCCCAGGATGTCATTGAAAAGAAGTGCTACTCTTTGACTTGGATGAATCTGCAGGGTTCTGCACATGCTCCAAACCCATCCTCAGGAACGCAGTCGTCCTTCTGGAACTTCCCAGTCTGGACTGGATCTACAGTCTGCAAGATCCAGGGATGCCTCTTTGAAGGATTTTTCAGAAAAAGAACCAGAGAAAAGGCCTCCTTTGACATGTCACTAAATGTTTCTTCCAGACAACACCTGTACAGGAATTGTGAAGATTTGATTCACCAGCAACAACAAGTGATGTGCAGCTTTTCACAAGCAGCAGAGCACTGACAGCTCTGCTAGGGCTCGGGGCTTCATTGCTAATGATTAAAGAATTTAAAATGATTAATGCTTTTGGACAACATTTATCAGCCACAAAATCTTAAGAAGTTCTACATTTTCATTTCCATCAGGGCCTGCAGTTTTCCCGTTGACACTGGTGGTTATTTTGATGACTGAAAATCAGATCAGACACCCACTTCAAGTAGTACATTGGCAAAATTAACAATAAAATAAGCAAATGTCTCCTGGCAGGTGGATAGTTTTTGAAGGAAGACTGAGTATACCCTGTGACTAGGAACAACAGCTAAGTAGTCCTGGTTCCATAGTTACCAGCAACTTTTTTGCTGTGGTTTAACGATTTTTTTTTTCAACAAACATTTTCAGACACATCTATTTGCATGATAAAAGTAACATCTTCAGCAGGTTGGAAGCCACGCATGAAGCCATCCAACTTGAGTCCCCAAGACCTGGTGTGGCATGAATTGGGTATCTTCTACAGTTTCACAATAGCTTTTCATTTCAAGTTTTATTTATAACAGAAGGAGGTGCCTCCAAGGGTGATGGCATCTAGATAACTTATGGGGGAAATGAAACAACAGGTGGAGCCAGTATCTGCCCAAATTGCAGCACAAGTGCATCAGAGCTGTTGACAGGGTGCTCTTTTCAGAGTGTATGAAATCCCAGACTGGAATTTAATTTTGTAGTTCAAATGACATGAAAGTATTGTATGGCACAGTTTGGCCAAGAAGGGGAACAGATTATGTTGGATATCTGTGCTGGGTACTGCACCTATAAAAACTGGGGCATACAAGCATTTTTAGCAGGTGAGACCAAGGCTGTGTTTCACCCAATGTCCTGCCACCGGCAGCTGCTCTAGGAATGCCCATGGAAGAGCAAGACAAACAACAGCTCCAGTACAAAGATGTACTAGCTTGGCTTAAAAGACCAGCTCCTGAATTTCCATAACTATTGGAGCGGAAAATTTAGGGATCCTCTTTTCCT
Source organism: Acrocephalus scirpaceus scirpaceus (assembly GCA_910950805.1). Taxonomy (NCBI): domain Eukaryota; kingdom Metazoa; phylum Chordata; class Aves; order Passeriformes; family Sylviidae; genus Acrocephalus; species Acrocephalus scirpaceus. Next base: position 58,184,054 of record OU383778.1, on the reverse strand, counting down.
TAGGAACATTCATGAGAAATACACAAGACACGTCATTTTCAATGCTGTACCCCAAGTAATTTAAAGTAAGTACAGCTGTATTGTTAGAGGTTGAAAAGGACACATGATTTTTAAAAAAAATAAAACCCATCAGCTTCACCAAACCATTTATCATATTTTCTTCACTTCCAGGGCATAAGATAATGACTGTCTGATGAGGCAGTTGCTCCTGTCTCCTTGCAAGAATGACTCTCCAGGCTCTTTTGGACAGGAAAGAAAACTGCAAGGCACTGCTACCCCTGATGCCAGCAGTAGGCAGAGATGCACAAACCCGCTGGACAGCCCAAAACTGGACAATTCTTGGGAGTGTTGGTGAGGTTTTTTTTCTTTCCCCAGTGGTCAGCTTCTGCAAGAGCCTTTAATCCTCAGGAAGATCTTATGCTTATAAGAAGGGATGGATGATTTAGGCAGAGCAGCTAAACATTATTTTAATCAATATTTGCCCTTCCTAGCAGTTCAGCCCAGCGCCTGAAGTGCTAAAACACCAAGCCAAAATGCATTTGGCAGGCCAAATACCGCTGGTCAAGATAAGCACCTGAAAGTTAGGATTTCCACCTGAGTTAAAGCACTTTATCTTCTGAGGTTTGCAGCTCACTATTTATAGCACAGCTAGGTGGGTCCTTGCTGTGAATAGTCCCATTCACTGCAGCTGCTCAGGAGAGCAAGGGCTGTGACAGCCCCTTCCACTGTCTCTTTCCACCCCCAGCCAGTGCCAGTGCTGGGGCTGCTGAGCAGAGCTGTGACAGCCCACAGCCAGACCTCGATCCCAGCTCACGGGGGCAAACCGTGGTTAAATCCACGGCACTGGCTGCTGTGCGGCAGGACTCGAGCAGCTGTGAGCTCAGTGGCATCAGCGTCAGATCAGCTGCTTACAGCCTGTATGTTTCCAAAACATTCTCTAATGGGGCTGAAATTTTCCATGATTGATCTCTGGCCAAAGGCAACTCTTCTTTTTTTGGGTTTTTTTTTAAGTGTAAGCAAACCCTTCATTTTCAAGAGAGAAGATGTTGGGAAGAGGGCAGAGCAACCCTGTGAGGAACAATTCTGTAACCCACAGCCTTTTTGTTTGAGCCTTTGTATTCTCATAATGCAAAATGTGATTTATTGCCATAGGATAGCTAACTGCTAAAAAAGGCCAGAAAAAGTACAATTGGACAAAACCAATGGCGTTATCGTGCTTCTGACTCAAAAACAACTCCTACATATATTTTTCCTGTAATTGTATGTATTGTGTAATGGTGGAAATCAGAAAGTTGCCATTAGCCATAGACAGAATGGGAGCTAATAAACCTGGCTATAAAACAAATAAATCTTTCTCTCTGTAGTTCTAAGAATGTAAAAGCACCCTGTGCTTTGCAGACGCTTTGCAGAGGCCTAATCCACACCAAGGGGAAAGAGCAAACTCAAAGCTAGTCATCAGAACAGACCCGAAGAGAAGGCCAGCTCATTTGCAAGTGAACAGTTTACACAAACACCAAGAAATGCAGACCCATTTTAAAAAGTGGTATCGCTACTGAAAATAGTTTTCAAAGGCAGAACCATGAATGCATCTTTCAGCACTTGCTTCTGACTTTTGGACAAACTATCTCTTTCCTAACTTGGAGCAGAAGATGGAGAGCCTGCGTTAGTTTCCCCAGGTTTTTGTTTCCAGCTCAGTGGTTTCTGCCTGACTGCAGCCCAGATTCCCTGCGAGGTCAGCAGCCATTCAAAATCACTCCCATTCCCAAGGACCAGCCAAACCTCATTATATTTCTGTGCAAACATCCTCCTGAAATCTCAGCTCCACGGACAAACAGTTTTGCACAGCAGAAAACAACGAGGTAAATCACACCGAGCTACAAGCCGCCACTTTAGAGTTCCCAGTGAATCTGTAAAAAGCATGTGACAACACAAAGGCACAAAATCTTTAAACATGAAAAAAGCAGGCAGTGCCTCTGTGTTGGCCTAAGGAGGTGTTCAGGAACCACACAAGGGTTGATTTGGTAAGATGGTCACATATTTTGTGGATTCCAAACACACACAGTGAGGACCCAGACCTGGCTCAAGCTCAGTATGAGTTGCTCAGCAAAAAAGTTGGTCTACAATGGGAGTCTAACACAGAGAGGGGGAAAAAAATCACCTTATTCCCCAACGGGAATCCATAGGGCTGCTTGAAAGGGAGGTCCCATTTCACATAAGTGCTGGTAGGCACTGATCCCACCCCATGCTTTCCCTGCCTCCAGTTCTCTCTGCTGGCACCTGTGGTCCCCAGGAGGTCACACCTCCTTGCCACATTGGAAAGAGGAAGGATGGATTTTTTTTGATTTGTTTCATTTAGCATGTGCATATCCAAAGGTATAAATCACATTGCATTTAGGGCAAACACAAGAGGTGTGTAGTGGACACTGAGACACAAATATTATAATCTGGGAGGTACCAGTGAAGCAAACCTCAAACCTGGCAAGTTACCAACCTCACATGAATTCTCAGGCAAATCACACACCTGCCTCCCAGGACCAGGGAGCAGGACTGTACTCCAGATGCCTGTATCCCCAAATCCATGCCTCACTGTCCTTTTAGCACTATCTCTGTGCCATCCCAGACACTTGCAGTAGTGCTGATATCTTACTCTTAAACCTTGCACAAACATTGCATAAATGTTGCTCGGCTCCTCTGACAACCCAATTAGATACATTTCACATTTTAATAGTTCTCTGAAAAGAGAGATCAGGTGAAATGAGGATTTCCTTCCCACCCAGGGATGCCATAAACAGCAGGCTTCAGAGCCAGCCTCACTGACACTGAACATCTTTGTTTCTGCACATTGTTGCTTCAGCAAAAGCTCTCCAGAGCCTGTAGACCCACGGGTCTGGGTTTGGGATGGAAGGGACCTTAAAGATCATCTAGTTTCAACGCCCCTGCCATGGGCAGGGGGACCTTCCACTAGACCAGGTCGCTCAAAGCCCCATCCAACCTGGTCTTGAACAGGGATGGAACATCCAAAACCTCTTTGGGTGACGGTTGCCAGTGTCTCACCATCCTCACAGTAAAGAATTTTTTCCAAATATCTAATCTAAACCTACTTCCTTCCAGTTTAAGGCCATTTCCCCTCATTCTATCACTACATGCCCCTGTAAAAAATCCCTCTCCATCTTTCCAAGGCTGGAGATTTCAGCCTCATTAGCATAGGATGTCATGGGTGGCCAAACCTTCCTCATTAAGGAAGAGGGGGCACCCAAAGACACTGTGTTTCTTCCCCACCCAAAAGAGAAGGGCTGACCTCCAGGCGAAGAGCAGGAGTTGGGACTTCTGTCTGCATGGGGCTGGGTGACAAAGGCTGTCGGGGGCTGCTTGGCCAACATGGCTGGTGGCAGAGGTGTGCTGGAAGACAAGCAGGGTTGGCTGCTGCCTGCAGTGCTTGATGGGCACAGCCAGTGTGGGTGGAGGAAGCAGTGGCTGCAGTGTTTGGGGATTCTGGGAACATGGGGTGCTGCTCCTGTGGTGTGGCCTGCTGCTGGGGCCCCAAAATCCTGTTCAGCCCTTGCTGCAGCAGCAATGCTGGGCAACATCACCAACATAAAAGTCTTTCCTGCTGACTTGTACAACTAATGTCAAGAAAGGGCCTTGGTTTGTAATTCTGGATTTCATCAAGAATCCTTCCCACGAGCCCAGACTGAAACTTCTGCCTTCTGTCTGCAAGCTGGGGGGAGCTGCCTGCTCTGCCGCAGGGACCGCGTGCTTAGCGCGGGTTAGGGCAGGGAGGCACAAAAATAGTGTGGCAATGAGTGACCACAGAAGCACCACAGTTAGACATGGTTTGTCTAGTGCCAGAAGTATGCAAGTCATTTTGCCAGACAAGAATCTTCCTCCCAAAGAGGCTCCCAAAGAGCCTATCATCAGTTTTTTAAAGTGTTTGCAGTTTGCTGGCTGAAGCTTTCCACTGGAGTTGGTCTTGCCTAGGGGCTGTAAACTTGCAGAGTTGGAAAACAGTGTGGATGTATTCTTGCCAAATCCAGCTTGTTCCTTGGATTGTTTCCTTTCTCTAATCACTGTTTATCTTTACATGGGCCAGATTGGCCCATTTCTCCCACTCCTTCACTAGTCTCTGCAACAGATACATGATCTCTGAAATTCTTCCTTGGCTGACCACGGTTCATTCATTGGGGAATAAATTTATCCCTTCATTGGGAAATTAGTTACCACTCAGTGAATTTCCAAAGGCATTTCTAATACCTCAGCCACCTTGGATTTCCAGGTGTCACAGGAGCACTACCCTGTGTGCTTGCAGGGTTTCCCCTTTTAGCAAAACATCTGCCACCAACAGTCCACAAAAGCTCTGTCCCTCTAGCTCTTGGACAGGAGTCAGCCCTTCTCCACTTTCCCCCACTTTTACAGGCAAGGAAAAGGAAAGCGCTACCCAAAACCTGCCCTCAGCTGTGTATCTAAGCAAGGATTTTTCACTGCAGTTTTCCAAACTGCATTTGGAATTTCTCCTCTCTTTCTCAAGATATTTGGTTTGATTCTTTCTACTCACCTCTGTAATGTCTAAATTACCGGCCCCATGTGCTTAATTTTCTGTTGTTGTTACTCACATTTCAGCATATATTCTACTCAGAATAGGTAAGATAGATGAACAAAATATTATCACCCCTTTTGGCAGACGGACAAGAGAGAAAGTGGGAAAATTAGGTTATTGCCTCACAGATAGCAGCACAGTCACAAGCAGAGCCTCAGTCCCTCGAGTTTGGTACCCTGATCCCTGATCCTGCTTTTGATCCTGTAATTTTCCACCTGAACCCATTCCAGCTTTTACTGATTCTAAAGGGCTGGATGAATGTGCCTCAGCAATACCTCCGTCTGCCTGGGACAGCAATACTTTCACGCTGAAGAGAGGGGAAGTAACCGGCCACTAAAACAACGGGAGGCAGATTCAGCCCTTAAATCAGTGAAAGCAACTCTCCTCTGCCAAGCCTGACTCTGCCTCTGTACCCATAGCATTGCCCTTTTTAAGATCCTCGTGCCAGCGCGAAAGGAGTTTTGGTAACCCAAAGAGGCCATCCGGCCCGGCTCTGCCCTGGCTCTGCCGCCGCGGACAGCTGGAGATGCCGGGCTGCGGACGCGGTGCTAGCGCGCCGATCCATCACCCATTGCCCCCCGCGGGGAAGCCAGGAGCATCGCCAGCCTATTCCCATCTCGCAGCCAGAAGCAGGGGAGGCTCAAGCGGCTCTGCTGCCACCTCACGCTGTGCTTCTCCCGGCCTGCCTCCGCCGAGAGCCCGCGTTCCCCAAGCCCCGCGGGCCCCGCTGCGGGAATTTTCACACATTAGCCTCTGCACGACTCCCACTTAGAAACACACACACAAAAAAAAAAAAAAAAAAAAAAAAAGAGAAAAAAATCGCAAGTTTGGGGCAAAAAAGTATTCGCCAAGGCCCCGTAATTGGATGAGTTTCCATTCAATCTCCCAGCAGTATATTTAGATGCAATTTCTAGCTTCTTTCTTCTCGAGCCCACATTGAACGTTTGGGGGTGCAGATCCGTATGGCAGAATAGCACTGTGACTTTGTAAAAGTCCTGTAAATACTGCCTGTGGAAGAGAGCACAGGGGGGAGTTGATGTCCAGGCAGCTGGCATAAAGGGGTGGATTCCTGTCATTTCCAGAGTCCTCTGTGCCAGCAATGAGTTATACTTCATTGGAAATGCCGACATCAGCTTGCGGGTAGTAAAACCAATAATATATGCTTGGGACTGCTCTGGAAGTGCTCAAGGCCAGAATGGATGGTGCTTTAAAAACCTGGGCTAGGGGAAAGTATCCCTACCCATGGCAGGGGCATTGGAATTAGATGGTCTTTAACATCCCTTCCAACCCAGTCTTCAATGATCCTATGACATCTGAACATGCTGTCTCGAAATCCCTGTGATGCATTGTGTTACCCTGACCTGTGCTTCTCTCCATGCAAATAAATTTACTAAACCTGCCCTTTTTTTTAATAGATAACATTCTTGCCCCTTTCAAAATAAATAATTAAAAAAGAAAAAGAGCTGAGTCTATTTTAAGAGCCTTCATATAACCTCCTTTCCATTTCCCACAGAGAGGCACAAATGCAGCATATACAAATGTGACAGCATTTACAAAATACAAAGCTCCAGCAAACTAAGACAGTGATCCAGAATAGCTGACTCTCCAGAGAAAATGGGAGAAATAAAAGAGAAGGATACTGAACCCCGTGATTCTGACCACAAGTGAGAACCAACAAAACCTGACCTCGGTCAGAAGTCCTTCCTGTCCTCTGCCCTACACTAACCTCAGCCAAATTCAAAGATACCACAGATGACAACATGCCCCTTGTCCACAGCTTGTGGCCAAAAGGCTGCACCCTTTTGTGGCCATGGTTCTGTTGGTATCTCAGTTTAGGCTCCGCAGACCTCATGAAGATTGCAGAAGGTGGCTGATGTATGTAGGAGGAAGGTTCCTCTGCCCCATTTCCTCCCTAAGGCACCTGTGCCACAGAGAACTCTATAAAAGGCCACAGTTTTATTTAAAAAAAAAAAAAAGCTTTCAAGAAAGGGTCTAATCACATTCAGTTGCTTCAGTGCTTGCTGGAATAATCATGATGAACTCTGTCAGTGTTAATGGGGGTGTTACAAGTATCTGTGTAGGACTGCCTCTGTAATTCAGCATTAATTAGCTGAATCATTATTTTAGAGTGTTACTGAATTATCTTATAATTACTACCTAACTTGGTGCTTGTAAATGAGGCAACAGAAGGAAATGGCAATTCTTTTAAATGTACTTAAAATTAAGAAGGCATAATAAACACTCCATTCTGTCCCTTTGAGAAGCTTTTTTTATCTTCTGTGAGATGTAAGGCTAGTACAACTGCTTTCATCTGTGCCTTGTAGATTTATTACAATCATTATAACAAATGGAAATGAATATTATTCAGGTTTATTACCCCACAGTATATCTTTATGAGCACACAGGAAACCATGTTGCTTCTTTATCCGCTGCCTACGAAGAGACAGAAAAAAATCCTGCCTGGGAAAACAAACTATTGTGATTAAAAAGAGATCATTTGATTCTCCTAGTATAACTGTTTTGCTAATAACTTATCTGCTCTGATTCCCAAAACAATCAGACCTAATTGTTGCTCACTAAGAAGCCTCATTACGGCTTGACTTGGGAAGTAGTTAGGAAATACCACGTACATTTTTGTTGTCACTGATTCTGCTCTGGAGGTGCTAATTCTGTGGTACAAAGTCTATGGCACCATATCCCCCAGCTCCAAGTGAGCAGAAGGAAAGGGGGGAAAAAAGGGAATATGTTTGTCACCAGGCAGATCAGAAAGGCTAGTATGGGGTTCAGGTCCTTGGAATCATTTTTGCATGCTGGGGACAAGTCCCTTTGCTCAGACCGTCATTCATTCCCGAAAGACTACTCTGCATAATTTTTTGCAGGATTTTTTGATGGCACAGACACACATTTTTAAAATTATGCAGGAGCACGCTAAGACAATCTCTCCCTATTCTCAGGCTTTTACTTAAAAAGTCCTTTCTGTAGCTTCTCCACTCAGACTAAAAGAGATTGTCCAGGTCAACAGCTCCGCAAGACCAAAGAGGAGTCAATGTTGTGCAACCAGTTGTACAAGCAACCAGACATTTCTGGCATGCTTTAGTTTTTCAGGGTGTATTCAGAGATTTGCAGCAGGCCCTCACAGTCTGCATTCCCTTACCTTTACCACATACTTCGTATGCGGGACTCACAACATACCTACAACCTCCATGTTCTCAGTGTTTTGCCATCAGAGCTGAGGGCACGTTGGTACTTGACTTGTTTAGAACCTAAGCGGTTCTAAATTTGAAACAAAAATCAATATATACATATACATGTACACAAGGAATAGAGACACTTGAAAAGCCGTTTTTTGTGAGCAGATTTTCAGCCTGACTGTTTTCAAATACATTGCTTCCTCAACACTAAATATTATACACAGTTTGAAATAGTGTAACAGTTTATCGTGGATGATTGCTGGGAGGATGTTCCTGATACAATGAAGGTATGAAACATTAAATCACACTTAACTTTTATATGTATGAGAAGAGATGATTTTCATACCATGGCATATTTATTGCTTTGAGACCTAGCCTGTTATTTATTAGGGTTTACTCTGTAGTTCTTAGAAATGGCAGAATATTACTATTGTGATTGCTCTTATTGCTAGACTCATGATGGTGTTCAAACTCCATACAGAGCAGTTTAAATCATGGGAAGAATGCACAGCATGGTTAAACAGTTTTGTGGCAAAGATAGCCCACAAATAACCCCATCTTACATGTAGTCTTCAAGAACACTTTAAGAAACTTACCTTAAGATTCTCAACCCTCTTATCCAAGATCAACCAATTAAAAATGTGTGCCATAGCTGGCCTTCAAAAGCAACATTCTAAATAGAGAGCAGTGGGCCGTTACTAGGAAATATAACCATCCTGACAACTAGAATATGAAACACTCAGAAGTTTAGATGATGAAAATACTATGGAAAAATTTTGGCTGGAAGGGACTTTGGGAACCGATCTCCTTCTCAAGGCAAGACTAAGCTTAAGGCATCTCAGGATCTCAAGTAAGCAAATTTTGCTTACTTCCCCTGTTCTCCAAATCTCCCAGAGACAAAATGCATCTCTCTGCTCAGCTTATATCCAGAAGAACCCAGTTTGGGTGCATTTAGATGTGTGACTCCTACCTTCACTGCTAATATCAGTACAGCAGTAGTTTTACATATCAATGGGGCTGCCAACCCCTCTGAAGAGCCCACTTCCATTTGTGTGTGACATTTCCAAACACTACAGAACATCTCCACAGCGAGTCAATTCTTTTCTTTGCTTTCACTTTAAAATACAAATTTCAACTGAATTAGCTGAGCTGTTTCTAAGGAGCAGACTCGAGAACAAGATGCCTGCTGAAAAAACCCAGTGCCCTCCCATAACTTCAGAGCAAGGACAAGAAGCTCTGTCAAAGAACAGCTTCTTTGTGCAGTTTCTGTGCAGGTCCACCCACATTTGGTCAAAGGATGAGCTTTATAAAAATTGTGATGGAATCCACTCGGTGTGGACTTGCTATAGCCTTGAACAGACACTGCCTGTGAGGATGCTGGCTCGTGGAGCACGGCTGAACCTCTCTGCTTTTTTGGAGAGCAGAAGCCAGCTGTGTGTCAGGGTGGGATTTGGGCACAAGCAAGACAGGAGCCGACCTGCCACCAGTCCCTGCTACCAAGTACCATGGTACCAAGCCTTGGACCAGCCAAGTGGTGCAAGGGGCCAACACTGAGAGAGGGAGCACGGAGGCAGGAATGAGGCAGAAAAGACAAAGCGAGTAGAGTAATTTGCTCATGGCGCTCATCACTACTGCCCTGAGTGCTTTACAAACATCAGTGATTTCATTTTCACAGCATGCTGGAAACTGAGGTGATACTATTAACAACATTTTGAAAAAAAAATCTAAAACCTGGGGAATAGTTCCAAAGTTTCTACTATTCTTGGTGTCTGTTCTGAGTCATTATTTGTTTTTCTCAGAGCATTTACCACTACATAATGTTTCAGGCATTCAGAGTTCATTACAGATGTAGCTGCTCATATGTCTGAAAACCAGAATTCATGGCCAAGTGTCTGTAAGACTAAATTAAGGATAACCTGTGAAAAAATTGGTTTAAGCAACTACGCAATGTCCTAATGGGACTCTTTGGCAGAGCCAAACAAGAACCAGATCCCACAGCTCAGCTGAGGGTCCCTGTGCTCCAGACTTTCTAGTATGCCTCCACACTTAGCTGGGCACCCTAGAAAAATCTGCTGCGGGCTGTTTTAGAAGAAGGAATCTGCCAAGATGGGAGGATAATTGAAAAACTTATGAGAGGATAACATGGCAGGAAATATTATTAAAATGTTGATTGATATGCTTAGTTTCCCCTGCTGCTACATCATCTCGCCCTTTGCTCTGACTGGTGGCTCTAACTTATTCCAGGACAGGCACAACCCAGAGAGCTCTCAGTGACATCTTCCCTGCTCCCATAATCCATCCAGAGTAAACCTCTCGGGAGACATTTTTCTTCTCTAGCCCACAATTAAGTGACTTCTTTCCTGCCTCTTCCTGTTTATGCACTCCTGCTCCCCTGTGATTGGGCTTGGCGGCTGGAGCGTCACGTCTTTCTGCAAGGGATGGCCTCCTTCCTTCCCTCCCTCCTGAAACCTACTCCCTTCAATTTTCTTCTGTGCATCTTTAATTAGCACACTGCCAGCTTGGGCACCGGGACACTTTCTCCTGCTGAAATCCTCCTCAAAGTGCGATCACATTACCTTGCACGTTACAGAGTATGGAAGCCTTTAATGATGAAAAGCCCTTTTAAAGGTTTACTCTGTTGAACTTGACGAGATTTTCAATACCCCGCTGCATTAACCCTCCACATACACAGACAAATGCAACAAAAGGTTCAGGAACGGAATAGTTCCAGCTGCACAGTCGACGTCTCAATTTGTTGGATTAGGGAAATGGCCTTGCACCTGCCCCGAGTTCAGCACTGTGAGGTTAACTCCAGTTTCAAGGCATTAGCTTGAATGTAAATAAAATATGTTTACTCAGTTAAGTTTGAACATGTGTTGCCTCAGTTGCCTGATAGCCTACCATGACATTTATACTTGTGTCGATTCTTACAGCTAGGGTAAAACTCTATAACTTTTTGGCTATTTTTTTTTGTGTGCAAATGCAAAAGAAAAAAGAAATAAAAGAGCAGAAGTACGGTACCTTTGATTTCTCTTAGATTCACACAGTGCTCAGATAAAACAACCCTATTTACTCCTGGGTTTTTTTTTTTATTAAGCATCTCATTTCAGGAAATATTTTACATCAATTCACACTCTTTCAGGCACAAAACTGTTCTCCTGTGAGATGGTGCCGTCACTGAAAAACCCTTAATTTCTGATTTCTGATGATGATTTTATAGGGATTTAGTTACAGCAGCCATAGCCCATCCCACCACTTTGCTTCTGCAGAACAGGGGTGCTGCCAGCTCTTTGTAGCCCACCAGAAGCAAAACTCACAGGATGGTTCCTCTAAAAAACTTTGTCTGACAGATCCTCATACGTCATTTCTTGGCATCTATCTGTCAAATTATTTGGCAGTTCTCTCCATATGAATTGTAGCAGTTTAGCTGCAACAATTTCCAGATCAAAGCTGTCAATCACTAGGCAATTCCCACCAGGACATGCAAAAGGACCTGACAGGAAAATTAGCTAAAGCTGCAATAATCTAGAAGATGTGAAAAAGATTAAAACAAAAAAGCAAGATTTCCTGAATTATATGGATTGAAGTTCAATTACTGTTTTCCTTCGAACAATTTAAGACAGTGAGCTAGCTGCTAGATCTGCAGGAAAAAAAAATCTAGAAAGTGAGTTGCAATTCATCTGTTTCCTTGGCATTCCCTTCCTTTCCAATTAAATATGCTTTTCTTTTCTTCACCATTATTCTGAGGAGGCAGTAAACTTCAGTCTAAATGGGCATTTACATGAAAATCAGAGCTCTCCAAGGCATCCACTGAAACTTCTTTAATACAATATTTGCTTTAATTTGATTTTCTCTCTTGCCAGTGGGAGAGTTTCAATCGCATTTGGCGTGATTTATAATTGTACGCCCTCTTGTCCTGCAGAGGTCATTCCTTTCCTAAAACTGCATCACTTGACCAGAGAGAATTCCTTTTACAAGTTCTTTTTTTTTTTACAGCTCAGCAATCAATACTGTCCACAGATGACAGTGAGCACAGTGCATTTTTTAATAGAGTCTCTCAAATGTCAGAAACCTCACTTTAATCTCCAAGAAATATAATCTGTTTACATCACCTGCAGCCTCTTGGTTGTCTCCTTCAGGAAGACTGCTTTCTTGAATAATCTCTTCTACTTTATTTTATGAAAAACCCAGCTTCATCACACCTATTTCAAGCAATCTTTACCTTCCTGAATACAAGTGAATAGGGGAATCATATTCTGTGATTCTCCTTTTTTTAATCTCTTCACTTCAAAATATGAAGTCACATACAAAGGTTTTGGATGTGAGCATCTTCTTAAACATATTTAATCCTGCTTCCATGACATTGATCTCACTTTGTTTTATTAGAATAATCTGCCTTACCCTATTGAAACTGCCTCTCAAAGAAACAAATACTTCTTCTAAAGAGGGAACACCGACAAAATGTATTGTTCAAAGTATCAAAAATTAGTATTTATCACTGCATTTATGCAGTTATACTAAACTTTTACCAAACATAGAATGAGATGCAAAAAATAAAGGCTAAAATCAGGGGCAGAAAAGCAAAATTTTAATAATTTACAAAATAAATATTTTTTCTATTGCTAATCTATGCTATGACATGCCAAAACACTACCATGCTTGTTAGAATAGTGAACCCAAAGCAAAAAAAAATTGTTTATCTAAAACACATACTCTGGGTTGGATTTTGTGTCCCCACATTTACCTCCACGTATTTTGTTGTGTGTCGGCACAGTATTACATAGATATAATCAATTCAGTAAAGGAAGCACCTAGGCATGTCTGCATGTGTCTCTTCTGCTTAGCTATGTATGTGTGGTTGTGCTCTTATTGATCAGACATATAACTGATGGAAAAATGGAGTCCGTGTCTTTCTGTCTGTGTGTGTCCACAGGATCGTGGGGTTTGGATTTTGTGAGGTTTCTCTTTCTTGCAATCTGAAGCTTTTAACAAGTGGTTTTTTATCACCTACCTCAGCTCCAGTACTTAGAGCTGTGGGAAAACTCAGGTGATTTCTGCACAATTCTTTGGTTTCTTCTGGTGAACTTTGGGCTTTATTTCAGAAACAGTGTGCATTACCCCGCCTCAGGTCAGCTATTCCAGCTGTATTAATTGTTGGTTTAAAACCATTTCCCTGCCTATATTGCAAATGACAGCAGTCTTTCCAACATTTTTTTTTCTCTCCTTAGTCCTAAGACAATATCCTTACAACAAAGACAGCAAATTTGCATATGCATGTTGCATGAAAAAGAGCAATGTAGAGACAAATTTCCTTCAGAAACCAGGAGAGGAACCAATGTGTGGTTCCTCAGGAGTTAACACAGCCTGTAAAATAAACTGCTATGCATTTCTGTAATGTATGTACTCCAACTTGTTTTACTTGCTTTTAGAGTGGCTACAGTCCAGATGTGCATAAAGTATATATATATAAATTTATATACATATTTGCACACGGCTGTTTCACTTGACCATATTATTAAAGACAAGGCAGAAAACCACAGAGAAAACCTGCCAAGCACTGAGCTAGGGTAGGATTTGCAGTCTCTCGGGCCTGAGACACTCACATGAGGGGACATTCCCAAAGAAGTGGCAAATACATCATCAGTCAAACATTCTCCTAAGCAGAAATCCCCTGCACCGCTCAGGAAATCCTGTCAGCCTGTGACAAAACACTCAGAGCCACCAGCAACCTAAGAGCTGAGTGAAACCACTCCATGCCATGCCAGAGAAGCTCTTCACCTGTGGCACTTGGGGAAGGGCTAAAGCCACTGTAGCCCCTTTCCTAGTGCTATGGCTTTTGGCTGGACCATTTCAGCAAACAACTAATCAGTCACACCACAGAGGGTGAGTGAGACACTCTAAAATACATCACCCCCAAATCAAAGCTGAGGATCCACTATACAACTGTGCACAGGTCGCTCGGAAATGAATGCTCACAGTGAATGCAAATGGACTTACACTGATATGAAGGGGAAAATCCAGAGGAGCGGTGTCTGCCAATCCTCTGGGCCACCCGTTTGTCTGGTCACTGCCTGTCCCCTGAATGCACCCTAAAAACTATCCCACCAGAGCAGTGGGATTTACCTTACAGCTTACAGTCTAACTAAAACCCCAGCAGACTTCTCACAATCCCAAAATGTCCCTTTGTTTTTTCATCATCCTAATAAGGTGCAGCTTCTTGTTTCCAGATGTGGCACTGCCCTGAAAGCAGGAAGCCCCTAATGGGATAAATGCACAAACATCCTTGCTCTGTGAGGGTGTGTTGTTGCCTGACAGAAAATTCTGTGATGCATTTGATTGCCTCTATCAATGCCTTATCCATGCCTTTCCTGGGGTGAGCGGCATTTTGAACAGTGCTCACGTCCATCTGTGAGCATTAGCTGTGTGGAGAAAATCTCCTGGTTTTTTCCTTATGGAAAACCCATAAAAAAAGATATCCATTCGCCTGAACCAGGGCTATGCCAGAATGTTATTAACTTCAAATCTAACAAGTAAAAATGGTGAGGGTGCACATCAATATCTGGAATGGTATCTCATATTATGTTCTACCAAGCCCTGAAGTAACATCATCATATGGCTAGTGCTGCAGTGAACAGGGAGAAATCATTGAACACACTTGAAGGCAGAGGCTGTCATTTACAGATGTGCTTTGGATAAGATTTGTAACACGCACGTCTGAGTCTCCCTCTTCCTTTCAGCTATTACAGAGGTGCAGGGAGAAACAGAGGCAAAGGAGGATGGACTGAATTTGATGGACTCTTATCTCTCACCTCCAACCGAGGTTTCTTTGAACTGCATTCCCTACTGATTCATAACAAGAGTGGAGTGTCATCTCTTACTCTTTACCAAGGCCGCTGGGACACAGCGCTGGAGAGCCTCAAATCAAATGTTGGCTGTGCCTTATAAGGCACCTTATAAAGCATCTTATAAGAAACACCTTTCTTACTTCACGTGAGCCATATAGTTACCTCCCACCTGAGAACTGATATGTCTTTGCCAATTCTCAACCACCTTCATGGAAATAAACTTTTGGGATAAGAGTTGTGAATGTTGCCCCTGTGTTACAACCCCTAAGGCAATTCTGAAAAACTGCTGCCAGTTTCTTCCTGCCAATCTGCACCCCTGAAGCTGCAGACTCAGACTGAGCTAGAAGGAGGTTATCAAAGGGATGCTTCAAATCTGGGTACTTCCCCAAGTATTGCTGCTCACCTTAGTATATACCACTACTAAAACCTCCACACAAACACAAATGCAAAGAGAAAATTACAGGCTTTTGTTAGTGTGCTTTAAATGTTTATTGTCTTCTTCATTCGCTTTTGCAGCTTAAATCGCAGTCAGCTCATAACGTCATTACTGGTATGAAAACCATCCTGACAAGTGTTTCATGTACTCTATAAAGGTCATAGATGCCCATAAATTTACACCACATTTCCTTTTTGTTATTAATTGCCCAAATACTTTCTGCATTTTATATACATGCTTTCTGGACTTTGTGACACCAAATAACCCTTCATGGTCTGTCAAAAGGAAACGTATTCTTCTTATCGCCATAAGGATTAGAATTTCTCATCTCAGTCTGGATTGAGACTGCAAACCTTCCCTTTCACTCTTCAATTTACAGATCATCAAACTAGATGGGGAATTTTTAAACTTGGTATCTATTTTCATGCATAAGGCAAGAGGTTGCATCATCTCTTTCATAAAATATTCCAGTAATCTCTGGATTCATAAATTTCTTGCCTTTGTCAATTTGTCTCTTTGATTAGTCTTCTTTTTTATTGTAATCAGAACTGGCATGGGGAAGTACCTTAGGCTGTTTTGACCAATTATACCTTCAATCCTTGAAATCATCTTTTTGGCATGTCTGATTAAAATGGATCAATTAAAAGGGACATTTTGCTATTCTTTGACATGAACTCCTCACTTTCGGTCCCATCTCATATTTTAGTTCCTGAGAGTTACGGCACCATTAGAAGATTTTTTTTTTTTTTTTCTGTAATCAAACTATGATAATTCTTTTTATAATGGTGCAATTATCTCCTCTCATCTGGTTTCACCTTAGCTAGCTCAGTGAGTCATAGACCTTTACATCTACTGCATCTACGCCCACTGACGATCAACAAGGAGCGACAGTCCCTGGGATTCATTTGCTCTCCGCAATGGAATTACAAGGAAGCACTTGCTTAGACACCCTTCAGTACAAGCTCTGAAATAAAAATGTGCAGGCAGAGTGTACTGCCTACTTTATGTATTCATTTTTTTAATGATTCCCACTAAAAGGAGGTCTAATTCTTTCTCTCCTGACAGTGTAAATCATGTTACAATCACCCTTGTTGTGGTTATATAAAAGTAGTAAAAATAATGCAAATGCAGCTCAGCACCTCTAGTTCCTTAACTGTCCTGTGCCTCCTTTTAGTAGTATTTTTCATTCCTCTTACAGAAGGTTAGGATTTGAGAAGTCCTGCAGGACTAGCACCACAGTGACAGTTGTCTTCTACCTAGAGCAGGACTAACGTAACTAGATTAAAAAGATCAGTACCTGCTCCTACATTTGGAAGTAGTCATGTCTTCCATGCAGCTGTTGAACACAAAGTATTTCTGATAGGCTCATGTTTTCAATTTTAAGTCATGCATAGAGGACATAAATGAACCATGCCAGGAGAAATTCTTGTTTGCTAAACCCTCTATGAGTACTCCCCTGGAACAACTTTGACTCTTAAACAAGATTTCCTTTGAGTCCTGGCTGATCTTCCCTTAGAAATCTTGAGAGGGGTACATAATTTCTACTCTGTGAGTGTCTAGTCAGGGTTGAGAATGGAATGCAAAATAAAGAGAGAAAGAAAAAGCTTATGAAATTACTTTTATTTGGCCTTTTATGTGTTTGCTTTATGTGTATATATGAAAGAAATCTTTTTTGTCACAATTACTTATGAAAAGCAGAGTTCAAAGTGGTGAGTGCACAAACAGCATGCACAGAAGCCAAAATGCAAATTTTCATGTACAAGAATTCATGCCAGAAATTCTTGCACTTTCATGGAATGTGACTCTTCTGACCAGGTTCGAGCAGGCAAGGAAGGTAACATCAGTCTTCAGTGGCTGCTGCTAATCCATACGGTAAAAGCCCCAATGATATGGGGTTTCTAAAATTCCTTCCAATAATGGATCCATTCAAACAGAGCACGGCACGTTTTCCTTCCCAGACAACAACCAAAAGTGTTTTAGCTCTATGTCACTCACGCTCAGGCAGCATTCCTGGGAAGGCCATGGCTGAAAAGGAACCCTGGTCCTGCAATGGAAGGCAGTGATCTCTGGTTTGGGAAATAACGAGCTTCGTACTTTGTAACCTTCTTTGTGGCCTGAGATAAACCCTGCAATCTCTTTGTTCCTCCACTCCCTGCCTATAAAACGCTGATAATGCTGCTCTTCTTTCCAGAACTCAGAAGAAATGGGTCTGTGTGGTACTTGGATGCTGCAAGTGCCAGGATTGCACAAGCACTGATAGAGAGAGGACCCTTTGTGGAAACCAAGCTGAGTTGGTTTAAGCCAGAAGAGAATGAACCACAGCCAGGCAACAGGGTTGGTGAGGATACCTACTCTCACCTGTGAATCACTAGGGACAAACCAATCCAATCTGCCAAAATTTCTGTCACTCCTGGCTTGTGGGCCGAGTCCCATTTAGTTCAGTGGGAAAATGCTGGAATGCATGACCTTTCATTATCACCCATTTAATCTAGGCCAGAAAAATTCTGGTGTGACCTTGATGTCCAAAGCCAGGACACATTTTCAGAACACTGACTTACAGTTCCTTGTGACAAATATGTTCCCTTTATTAACCAAACCTGTGTAAATCAACATGCATCTGACAAAGACCAACTCTCCATGTTGTGCAAGATCAACTGCCCAGTGTGGGCCCAGGGGACACATTGAATGAGCTCCTTGAGCTGGATCATAGCCTACAAAGGAAGCCAGAGTTTAATATATGAACAAAATCAACAAAATACATCTATTTAGGCAAGCAGTGCAACTTCCACCAAAATCATCAGATTTCTTTTTTTCCTTTTCTATCTTGCACATGTTTCTTCCACATTCTCTTAGCTTCACAGCATTGCTCTTCTCAGTCTCTTCTTCACTGTATGTTTTCAGGAGAGTCCCACCGAAATCTCTGTTCCCCAGGAAATACAGATTAAAAAACATTTTGAAAACAAGGGTTTTTCAAGTCTCAATATGAATTTGATCAAGCAGGTTAATATCAAACCAGCTCTTATAGCATAACATCTGAGAGCAGACAACTTCAGGATTATAGAAGAATCTGGAAAATTACATAAGAATTCTCCTTTTGCTGTAGGAGCTTTAAAGCTGCACCTTCATTCAATCAGGAAGATAATTTCCTCTATGCAGCAAGTTTCAAATTCTGCTTATGACCTTGGTGTCATGACAATTTTGGTACTAACTTATTCCACACTTTAAGTACTGCTACTAGAACTGTGAATAATCATCAAAATTAACTAGCCTATAGACTGATTAAATAATTTCCTCCAATTTGCATTTGATATGTTTATTAACTGCTGGAGGGTGCTATTTGCTCTTTTTACTGCTGTTAAACACTGTGTCTGGGTTTTTGGCATAGGTGCAGTACTATTATGGTTACTACAAAATTTTTATCAGATTACGGCATGAGTTACCATTTGATACTGTAAAAATGCCAGTAGGTAGTAGATAAATATTAAGGTACAATTAGCTGCCACTGCCTTTATTGCTTGGGAATTCATTAATATCGAGATAAGGCTGCGTTCTGTGGCAATGACAATTTTTTTACAAATTGCATTTTCTAAAAGAAATAGTGCAAGAGCAAGAGAGAAGCTGACTATAAATGATGTAAACATACGTGGCAATATTAAAGCTCCAGAAAATACAAAGTACTGCCCATGTGTTATTCTTTATGCTTTGTTTGTCCTGCCACTGCCTACAAGACCTATTATCCACAGCAAGCAACTCCCCGTGGGATGTTTTTATTTTGAAGCAGATGAAACTATTGGTGCTAATAGTCAATAAAAAACTGTGATTTGAAATGTATTGGAAATAGGTGTCTTTAAATGCGTGTCTTGGCCCTTTGCACAAGCAAGTGGTTGCTAATGCCAATGTGCATTAGAAATGCACTTGTACTATACTTAGATGTGGTTCAACCACAGTTACAACAGGGACATTAAAGAGCATTAAAAAAAAGAAAAAAAAAAAGGTAGAAAAGAAAGAATGCAGGTTAAAAGGGAACATGTTCTGTTGCTCAGCTAAAGGATTTATCTATAATTAGAAAACAAAATTGTTCAAAATTAGACTAAATAGATAAAATATTGATATCTCGGAAAACATAAACATATTATACAGGAAACATGGTTACATACATTCAGTCTTGTGAAGAATTCTAAAGACTTTCAGCACGGCTTGGGAAATTAGCTTTAACACAACTAACTGGCAAGTCAGAGAAGACTGTGGACTCCTCTCTTGGAAGACTCATGCCTGTTGGCCAGGGAAAGTGAACTCTCACCTGTCATCCCCAATGTTTTTCCAATGTCTTCCCAAAATGCAACTACTTCTGACCAGCTGCAAATCTCAACTAATCAAACCCATATGAGCCAAATGGCACAAAAATTAAATCTACGGTGAGTAATGTCGGGTAAAGGAATAATATGTGTGACCATGTGATTGCCTGCATTCCTGGGCTGGAGCTGGAGAGAAGTGGGAAATGCCCAGCTGCCTTAGTTGGAACCGACTCAAAACTTCATCCGCTTTGGTTCAGTTCTCAAAATAGGGCACATGACCTCTAAGTAAGACAGTACAGTAGGCTGCTTTTACACTACATCGCTGCTCCTGCAGCTCCTAACACCAATTCACTTGCTTTTCCAAGCACGAGAGGAGGTACAATTTGACACTTGCCGAGTTCCAGCGTTATCTTGCTTTGTAATGCATTATCCATAGCAAATTTGCCCCTATCTTTAGGAAGAGAGATGACATCTGCTGCAAGAGTGCCTTAACACTTGTCTGTCTGCTGCTTCCAGAGTCATGTGTCTGACATGAGTTAACCTCATATAAAATCGAATATGAGGGAAGAGAATCGCTCATTGGAGGTGTCCGTGCTGCTCCTCTTGACCTACTTGGAAAACTATGACTCGACTCTTTGCGGCTTCCCCCATCGCAACACAGCTGCAGAAGACAGCAAAACAGGACCACTTTTAACCGAATCTGAAATGTGCTATATATACATTTGTATGCCTTTGAATAACATTATTTCTAAACCTTGCAAAGCCCTTTCGTTACTTTATCAAGCTCACCACACATCTCCCTTTTTTTTTTTTCTTTCCCCATGGAATTGGCATAATGAGAAAAGATAGCCTTTTCTCTTCACAGATAAAGATCCAAATTGCATTTTATAATCTGACAATTATGTAGTCTGATTTTTTAAAATAAAACAGATAAACTCCCCTCCTCGTTCAAGATGGGATCGTATTTGTTAGTGACAGCTGTTAAAATGCTGCTAAAAATAGATACAGTGTCAACCACTAAAAAGCTAAGTGCTCTTGTGAACCACAAGCAGAAAACAAATGAGGTTTCTACTGAATTTGTGGAAAATCTGTGAGCATCTTGCATGTACCATGAAAGGTGCTTTATTCTTCCAGCAGCCATCTCTGTCTGTATCACAGGGGAAAGGGAGGGGATCAAATGTTTGGTACTAAGGCAGTAGATTGGTATATTACCTCAATTTTATTTTCTATCTCCTTTTTGGTCTTAAAAATACAGTAAAAAAGATGATGCAACACAAAGACTGAGGCTATGTCCAAGCATTTCAAATGTATTTTTCATTTAAAACTTTTCTCTGGAGAGAAAAAAAAAAAAATCAAGAAAAGTAAAACAAAAAAGGTGCAACCGAAGAGCCAAACACACTGTAACTCTAAATTAATAAAAAATAGTTGTTCTGGCTATGCCAGTCATTGGGAGAGCAGACAGTGTGCTTGGATGCTTTTTGCACGGCTGTGACTTGCTGGGGTTCCTTGCAGAGTTGTGCAGAAGTTTCCTCTGCCTTGGAATTGCAGCCTCCAGCCCATCTGCAGTAGTTCTGTTCAATTAATAAATGAGCTGTATTCCAAACCAGATGTATGACACGAAATGAGTAAAAAGAGAGAGAACAGAATTGTTCACATTCGATGTTATAATACATCTCAGTAGGTTCCTCCTTTTTAGCTAGATTATGGCTAAAAATAGAGCACTAGTGTAGGCACAGTGAAATATGATTTGCTTCCAATAATACAGTAAACTAATTGTGAAATTAAGCTATTGAATGTGCCGTTATCTCCGAGTCTGGCCTCACCAGCACTTTCTGCTTCCCTGTTTAACATTTATCAAGTTACCCACAAACTTTGACAGATGCAAACAACAGCTGACAAAATATCACGTCTTCCAAGGCCCTGATCCTAGAGATTTCGGCACAGGTAAAATTCCCGGCAAGCAGCCCTTTCCCACGTTTAAAGACTTGCATCGAGGCTATTAAAATAGGGCCAAGTTTTTCCTTCCTCCAATGCCTATTTTTTTTTTCCTTAAGATGTTTAAATGAAGAGACATTTAATGCCCTGAACTCAAACACAACCAGTTCTAAAAGACCTCAGCCACAAGTGAAATATTATTTTAAACCCAGCACCGCTGTTAGCACCGATTTTTCTGTTAATGTCTGCAATCGGGGTGGCTTTGCCCCACCGCAGCCCCGCGAGCGCGGCGCGGATGCTCCCGCTCCTTGCCCGTATCCCAGGACACAAGGGCACGCCGGGGGGCAGCGGGGACCGGCTCCCCCCGCCTGGCAGCGGCGGGGACGGGGGGGATGGAAAGCGCAGGCCCGGCAGGGGTTGGGCGGGGGGGGGGTTGGGGTGCAGGCAGCCTCCTCCCGCAATCCCGTCCAGGGACGCTCCGCTCCCCGCAGCCCGCCCGGGGGCCGAGCGGGGCGGTCGGAGCGGGGAGGGGAGGGGTGTTCCGCCGCCGCCGCCGCCAGGGCCGGGAGAGACGCTCCGCCTGGGGAAGGGCACGGGGAGACACTCCTCCTCCCCCGCCGCCCGCCCTCCTTCCCTTCCTCCGGCGGCTCCGCGAACCAGGAACCGCGGCGGCGGCGGCGGGCTCCGTGCGTGAGAAACCCCGCGGCGCCGGGAGCCGCCGGGAGCCGCCGGGGCGGGCGGCGCGGGAGGGGGCGGCGGGGGCGCCGCGGCCGCCGGGCGCTGCGAGGGGCCGGGCGGCACCGGAGGGGGCGGGGGGGGGAGGAAAAAGTTTACACCCTCGCCACTCTCCTCCCTCCTCTTCCTTGGTGGCGCAGATGGGAGTTTTACCTGGAATGACATAAGTTTAATTTTTTTTTTCGGGTTTGTTTTTTGATTTTTTTTTTTTGGGGGGGAGAGCGTGTCTCTCTCCCTCCCTCTCCGCCCCCTCTTCTCTTCCCCCCCACCCCCAAAATCCCCCTTCCTCCCCCACCGGTGTTGGATCCACCCCCCGTTCCCCTCCGCCGCCGGGCGAGGGTGTGACCCGCGGGAACACCCACCCACCTAGGCGTCCATGGTGGGAGCTGTCCGCCGAGCCGCGGGCACCCCGCCGCCTGCCGCCGCCGCCGCCGCAGCTCCTTCCCGCCGCCCGGCCGCTCTCCCGGTGCTTCCTCCGCGTACTTTTTTTTTTTTTTTAAATTTTTTTTTTTTTTTTTTTTAACCCTGGGTGGCGGTGCGGGCTCCCGGATGGTTCGCTGCCAGTAGCCGGGGGCCGCGCCTCCTCCCCCCGCCGCGCCACCATGTCGTAGGGGAGGTGAGTGAGTGCAGCGCGGAGCTTCGCGCGGGGCGAGCAGCGGCGCGGGGGGCAGCGGGGCGGGTGTCCGACACACCGGCCGGCGTATCCAGGTCACGGCTAGTCCCGTCCCCATCCGTGAAAACTTCGCGGGAAGGACACGTCCATTGCTCGCCAGCGCCCGCGGGGAAGCGCGGCGGCGGTGGCGGCTGCTCCTCCGCGGGTCGCGCCGCGGGCGCTGGGAGCCGCCGCCTCGGCCCGTGAGTGTGGATCGATATTTGGCAGAATAGGAAAACGAGAGGGGCACGTGACACCCCAAATCCTGGGGATGTTGGCGCTTTCGCCGTGACTCTGGAATACGAACCCGCAGCGGCACACGCGGGGTCCCTGCGGGCGCGCACAGGCTATTGCGGGAGAAGGTGCGCGGTGCTCGGCGCTGCCGCTGCCCGGCGGGCTCGGCCCCCCGCCCCGCTCCCAGGGGCGCCGCTGTCACCCTGCGGGGCCGCGGAGCTGTCCCCGCCGGGCCGTAGGCGCACCTGGGGGCCGGGAGCGGGGTTCTCAGGGACCGCTGACCGGGGGCTGGGGGCGGTATTTAGGGAGCGAGTTGGGAGTGCATCGCCTGAAAGTTTGCTCGGCGGCTTTTTTCCTTTCTTTTTTTGGTTTTTTTTTCGGCTTGTCGGGGAAAAGGGTATTCCTGCAGCCGGGACGCAGGCACCCAGGGGGACACTGGGGAATGGGAGGTGGCAGCAACCCCGGGGCCAGGAGTCGTTCCGGCGACTCCTCTGGCTAGGGAGAGGCAGCGGGCGGGGCGCCCGGCGGGATGCGCGGCTGCCGCGGAGCGGAGCCAGCCCGGCGGGGAGCGGAGGACGAGTCCTTGAACCCTCCTGCGCTCCGCCGCCGTCGCTCCTCCGCTCCTTCTTCTTCTTTTTTTTTTTTTTTCCTTTCCCCTACATTTTTCTTCCTTCTTTTTTTTCCCCCCTCCACCTAATTATTTTTAATTTTTTTTTTAAATTTCCCCGGTTAAATCACCGCGGCATCGGCACGGTGCGCATTCATGCGCCGCTGACAGGCGGAAACCCCGGGCCGGCGGAGAGGCGATGCCCGGCCCTGCCGCCGGCGCGGCGCGGGCACCGGGCGGGGGCGGCCGCGCCCCGCGCACCTCACCTGTGCGCGGGGGGAGCCGGGGCCACCGCGCCGCCGGCCCGGCCGGGGTGCCCGAGGCGGCGTGCGGGGAGCGGGCGGGCGGAGCGCGGTCCCTGCGGCTTTAAGGAGATGCGTTTCCCAGGCTGTGTCGCAGCAACTTTGTATCAGTCATGTCGCCCGGCCGGTGACTGACGGCGCGGCGCAGCCAATGGCGCGCCCGCCTGGCCCCGGCCGCGCCGCGCGCCGCGCCGCGCCCGCCAATGGGGGCGGGCGGCGGGCGGGACGTAAACTTGAACTTTATGTGGGCATGTGACATGTTTTTAAAGGACTTGGCACCTTTTCCCGTCCCCTCCCGGGTGCCGCTCCGTGTCACCGGGCGGCGCGGCGCGCCTCGGGCGGGCAGGCGGGGGAGGCGGGGGAACCGCGCCGCCCGCCCTGCCGCTCCGCGCCGCCCTGCGCTCCGCGCCGCGGGGGCTCGGGGACGCGCCCCGTCCGCCGCAACAGGTACCGGGGCCGGGCCGGGGGCGCCGCTCCGCTCCCCGCACCGCGGCGGGAGGTGCGGCCGGCGGGGTGTGGCGGCAGCCGGCGGGGCTCGGCGGCGGGGCCCGGACGCTCGCCGCCGTGAAGGGTGGGGAGCCGCGCTCGCACGGGAAAAAGCGCTTCTCTCATCGCTCGGGGGCCGGCGGGGCGGGCTCGGCCGAAAGCGGGTTTGGGCTGTCGGATCCCCTCTCCCCCGCGGACTCCTGGAAGGGAGGGAAGGCAGGGAGCGAGCTCCCGGGCGCTGCTGGGCTCCCCCAGGCGTGACAGCCCGGACTGCACCTGCGGGAAAGCAGAGCGGCGGGGGGGCGTGCGGGACAGGGGTGCGAAGCGGCAGCTGCTCCCTGCGAGCTGCGGTGATGCTCCTCACGGCGTAGGGTAAATAGGGAGATCGGCGTGCGCGCTGCCTGCGGGGTGCTGAGGCGCGGGGACGGGGGGAACCCACACCCGGCTCCGCTCGGGTCCGTGGGCGGCCGTGCCGGGGCAGCGCAGGTGCCGGGGCTGCCCGCACCGCTCCGGAACGCTGGAGAAAGGGGGGAAAACCCCAGCGCAGCCGTGAAACTCAGGTCCCCTGGGCAGTCTTGTGTCAGCGGGGTGGCTGGCAGACAGTGAAACTTAAAGGAAATTTCGTTTACAAACACCGAGAATTAAGAAGTGAGTGGCTGCTTGAGCCACCAGTTTTTTGGTGGTGTTTTTTTTTTTTTTTTTTGTGAATCCAGGCTTACTTCAGATTTTCCCGTATCTAGGTGACCTTTTGGTTGCAGGGATACCAGGTACCATTTTATTTTTTTTTTTAATTTGGCTGTTGCTGCGAGAATCTGGTTTCATGCCTGATCGGATATTTTTGATGCGGAGGGCTGTGTTTGTTGATATGTTTGGGATGAAATACACAACTCGCAGTGTCTCAGTAGCTCTTCGGAGAGGGAGTCTGGATAAGCTGCTGTGCTCACAACGTCTCTTGCTTCGTAAAGTGTCAGATAGAGATGGTCTTGGTTCTGATATGTAACACTGCTGTGCTTTGGTTGTGGGTGTCCATGAATGTTTTAGCCCGTAGTCAGATTTGTTTAGTGGAAAGTTAGTAAAAAGGCACGTGTGTGCAGTAGGTGAAGTGTGGATTCTGTGGCTAGACGTGCTAGTCAAGTTGTAGTAAGTTCTGCCTAAAAGAGCAAAACCAAACCCTAATGCTACCAGTAACCCCTGAGATTATTAGTTTGGTTCTGGTATCCACCGAGGTGCTTGGAGGTGACAGAAACCAGCACTCCCAAAAATCCATTTGCTGCTGCATTCTCCCTAACTTCTAGCTGTCATTTTAAAGTGAACTTTTATCAGGCCATAAATAATCCATCTGCTTTTTGATCCTCTCGGATATATTTACTAACCTATGCAAGTGCAGGATCAGGGCATTTTCTAATTTCTTTTCCTTCATGTGACCCAGGTTTTTATTCGCTGAAGTTTTAGAGTGTGCTCGCCTATTGATTATATATGAAGCTTGAATTTTACTGCTGTGGGAGAAGTTGATATAAAGCTCAAACACTGGTGTAATGTTAGGCCTGTAACAGAGATTTCCTGGTATGTAGTGGTTCTGCTGGTGTTTCTGAGAGTTAAAATTAACTTACATCCTAATTTTAAGCCTTAACTAAGTTTCCTGGATTTCAGAAATGCGGGTCACTCACAGCTGCATTTGATTTCTTTAGGAATTAGGCTTGCTCAGCACTTAAATCAGGGGTAGGTGATTATCTGGGAGTGACTTTTTGTGGAATTAGGCATTTCTGTCTGAAAATTTTAGACTATAGGAATGTGATTTGATATACATGATGATGTGAGACACATAATTCTGGGTTCTAATAAAATTTGTTTTTGAGGGAAACATAGGCATTGCGCTATAGTTCCAATTAAGTAAGGGCAAAGAAGTATTCAGGTCATTCAGTTTAAGATTTTTTGTTTTGTTTTTATAATTTTGCTCAAAGTAGTGTAGTTAAGTAAAGAGATTGAACACTATATTAAATATTGGAAAATAAATACATTCTGAAAGGCAAAATATTTGCATAATATTGATGTTATAACTGTTGGCACTTGAGTTTCTGTAGTTCTAATGATACTATGAGCCAAATCCTTAAAAAATTAGAAATTGTTGTTGCTTATATGTAGTTTTTGGATTACTGGAGACTAGGTCATGCCTTTGCTCCTTACCTCAAGAAAGCAGCATGTGGGATGGGAGGTGTTTTTCAAGGTCCATTTTAGAACATGATTAACTTTTCTTTATATGTTCCTCTTGCTGGCTGCCATGGAGGTTTGCAGAATTGGCAGAATTATGGATCCCTTTAATAGCCACATGTTCCCACCTAGTCTGATCCCCTTCCTCTGTGGCAGAAATGTTTCCTACTGATCTTCTGAGCTACTTCTTTCCCCACGTTTTCATGTCTTCTTGGGAGGTTGCACAAGAAGTTTGTACAGCTGGGAAGGGGGGAGTCATCTCCCAGCCCCTCAGAACCAATGGTTCCTTCTAAAGCATCCTGTGTTACACTGGATGGTGAGGATGATGAAGAGAAACCCCCTTAAGACGCCAATCTCCCTTGCTTTGTTGTCCCTGTAACATGGCAGTGGAAGGTCCTTGGAGGAGCAGAGCTGTAATGAGCAATTTCCTCAGGGTTTACATCCTGCCTGCCACCAGCATGTCCTTTCAGGACCTCTCTGGATCCCCTCCTTCCTTACTCCCCCTTTCCCTTTTTTAGGTGAGGGACAGCCCCTGGCACTGACCATGGGGCTGTGGCCAGTGAGGGTGGGTGGTTGCGCTGACGTTGCCAAGCTGTTCCTTTTGGGGCAGGGCTGGGAGCAATAATTTGGGTGTTTCCTAACTGCTGAGCTGTTTTCTCCCTGAACCCATAGGGCTGTCATATCCATGATACCTTTTCCCTCAGTTTGATTGAAATTGGACAAATGGTTGAGAGATGATGGATGGGGCAAGGAAGTGGGACTGGCAGGCAGAGAGAGAGTGAGGAGGATAGACAGAGAAAGCGGATACGCCTTGTTTCCTTAGGAAATTAGGAAATTTCCTTAGGAAGTCACACTGTCCTGTCATTAATTTTACTTTTTTATATATGTCTTTGCTAGTTATGGAGACAAAAGGATACCACAGCTACCCAGAAGGCTTAGATATGGAGAGACGGTGGGGTCAAGTTTCTCAGTCTGTGGAGTATTCTTCCATAGGTGCTGGAGAGCAGACTGATGACAGTAACTACATGGAGATTGTAAACGTAAGCTGCGCTGCCGGCACTTTCGCAAACAGCAGCGCTCAAGGAAACAGCAAAGAAAAACCTGAGCTACTCTCCTGCCTGCAGCAAGACAACAGCCAGCCTGGTCTTCTGCCTTCTGACATCAAAACCGAAACAGAGTCCAAGGAGCTGTCGGCAGCAGTGGCCGAGTCCATGGGTTTGTATATGGATTCGATACGAGACGCCGATTACCACTACGATCAGCAGAACCAGGGGAGCCCAGGGAAGATCTATCAGAACATGGAGCAGCTGGTGAAGCTCTACAAGGAGAACGGCCATTGCTCCTCTCCCCTCCACAGCGCCAGCAGGCCCTTGAGGTCTTTGATGTCGGACTCTGGGAGCGCTGTGAATGGCGGTGCCATGCACACGATTGTCAAAAGCCCTATCATGTGTCAAGAGAAAAGCCCCTCAGGCTGCAGCCCTCAGAACATGGCCTCCTCAGTATGCAGTCCTGCGGGAGTTAACTCCGTGTCCTCGACCACCGCTAATTTTGGGAACTTTGCCATGCACAGCCCCATCGGGCAGGGCACCCCTCTGTCGCGCTCGCCGAACGTTGAGAGCCGTGGCTCCATGTTGCACAGCCCCGCGCACGTCAGCAACGTCGGCTCTCCGCTTTCCAGCCCTATCAGTAGCATGAAGTCGCCGATCTCCAGCCCTCCCAGCCACTGCAGCGTGAAATCTCCTGTCTCCAGTCCCAACAATATCACGATGCGATCTTCTGTGTCCAGCCCTGCAAACCTGAACTCCAGGAGCTCCATTGCCAGCCCTTCCAATGCCAATAATAGGTCCACGCGTTCTAGTCCAGCGGTTAGCACTGTGGGATCATCCATCTGTAGCCCCGTAAACAACTCCATAGGGTTCCCGCCTTCCGGCACGCCAGTGGGGCTTAGCAGAAGCCAAGATACTGTTCCTAGTCCAGAAACAAAAGACAAGGGTGCTCAAGAACTCACGTTTCCCAAGATGGAGGAAATGGAGAACGCCATCTCCACCAACAGCCAGATGAACCTGGTTCAGTTCATAAAGCCCGAGCCAGACGGGTCCTTCGGCAGCGCCTGCATCGGCGACAGCAGCAGCAAAATAAACTCCGATTCCCCCTTTTCAGTACCAGTGAAGCAAGAGTCGGCCAAACATCCTTGTTCTGGTGCCTCCTTTAAAGGGAATCAAACAGTAAATCCTTTCCCATTTACAGATGGCTCATATTTTTCTTTTATGGATGACAAAGACTATTACTCTCTTTCTGGGATTTTAGGACCACCTGTTTCTTCGTTTGATGGAAATTGTGAAGGTAGCGGTTTTCCAAATCCAGGCCTACGTGTGGGGATTAAGCAGGAGCCTGATGATGGCAGCTATTACCAAGAAAACAGCATACCATCCTCTGCCATTGTGGGTGTAAATTCAGGTGGACAGTCATTTCACTACAGGATCGGTGCCCAGGGCACGATATCCTTGTCGCGGCCGGTTGCTCGAGAGCAGACATTTCAGCACCTGAGCTCCTTCCCTGCTGTCAGCACGCTCGTGGAGACCTGGAAGTCGCATTCAGAGTTGGCATCCAGAAGAAGTGATGGGTATCCAGTTCTAGAGTACATTCCAGAAAACGTATCCAGGTGAGCTGGCAAATTGCTGCTTTTTTTTATTTGTTTGTTTCCTTATGTTTTTCTTTTCTTCCTCTCCATTAAACAAATAAGGTGTTCAAATGAGGAGCAGGGTGGTATTTCTCAGTCTGATGCATAATTCTTTGTTTGAATTTCAGTTACTATTAGATTTGTTGCTATCTTGCTGTATTTTACTCTGCCTTTAATAAAAACAAAATGCTGGCTTTAATATTTAAGAAGAACATATTATATTCTGTTGTTATTAGGTTTGAAGGTATAGCTTTAGTATGTTTATGAGCTCTTACTACTACAAATGTTGTTTTTCCCATAATGAAAGCTTAGTAAAATTGCTCTCTTGTGTCCTATAATGGTTATTCTTTCTTAGCTAGTGCTTGAATGTGTGGTACCTCAGATAAAATGTTGAGATGAGGATAAGAAAATGATAGTGTCAGGAATCTGTTTTTGTGAAGAAGCATGGTTCTGTGTTTGCACTGGACTTCAACTGGTTAAGTTTAAAAAACTAAACGTTACAAGCCTGTGGCAACATATTATTTCTGTATTTTAGCTGTAGGAACATTTGGTTTATATATATAGAAAAATGCCTCCAGAAGGAGGAGGGCTGTTAAAACTTGATGCATTTGAAAGGGAGAAATGGATAAACTGAACTCCTCACTTTTGGTGGAAGAGAAATGAGCAAGTGGCTTCTGAATTTGGGTTTCTTGGCTGATCTGTGGCAGCACGTCCTCCTTCAAGCAGGTGTCCTTGTATCTCGTGAGGGATGCCTACTCTCCTAAACCGTCTAGTTTCAGAGTCAATAACGCGAGTTCTGAAGTGCCTCTGACAGCAGGACTGAGTTCAAATGATTGCATAGCATACCCATGTACCCAGAATGCTCACCAAAGGTTTGTGCCAAAGCTCAAATAGCCAGTAACAGATTGGCATTTACCTTTCTCAAATGTTTTTTTTTTTTTCTCATCATGAGCTACGCAGCTGCCCTCGGTGAATGAAGCATCTGCCTTATTCTTGGAGTGGGGTGAGGAGGATGCGTGGTGGTTTCCATATTTGTATGATACTACAGATTTCTGAAAATAGTGTTGCAGTGGAAAACGTAATACCTAAAATAATGGTGCTTTTCAGGAGGGAAATCAGCCTATCTACCTATAAAGAGAAAGAGAAAGACTTTACCTATTTTTGTTTTATTCTCAGTTTTGCAGCACTGCTGCAATCTCTCTATCATTTTATAGGCCATACTGCACTTTTTCTTTGCCTATTTGCAATATGGTCTGGAAAAAACCTGCACTTTTTAATGTACTCAACTTGAAAGGGCTGTATCCTATCATCATGCTGAACTTAGCATGAAGGTGGATATTTGTTATCATCCAGTCTTGTCTTAAATGTACTTTCTTGGATTAAGGAAGATGGAGTCACTGTTTTCTAGTTTACCTGATGAAATTTTCATAAATTGCATTATTTATATAGTGAGAAAAGTTCGCCAGAAGACTGATGGAATGCCTGAATGCAAAGATCCAATATTTTACTGCCTTTGTGGTTGAGCACTGTTGCTTGGACAGGTAGCTCCTGCCAGTTGTGAGAGCTCTTGTGTGACCGAATGCTTGCATGGAGTCAAGGCTGTCATCCATTGCAGGGACAGGCACAATAAACAAGGAAATAATGCTGGAAGGAGCATGGTTGCCATCAATAGTTGTGTTTGGAATGACAATTTCTCATAAGGCTTTTAGAGGAGTCTTCTGATCTGACATTAGTCCACGGTAGCTCTAGATCGGGAAATGTAATCAGATTTGATGATGACATAGGCTGGGTGCACTTTCCTGTCTTTGTTCTCTAAGCTGGTATCTCTGTAGGATGTGCAGGTGAGTGTAGCTGCCACTTTACAGGATTGAAATCCTGAAATGTTTAGTGCTCAGAGCTGTTACGTGTGGAATTCTGTTCAGGTGATGGAGATCTGCAGGGTTGCGACACTCCAGGCATCCTGATCTGTACTCCAGATTAGGACATGTGTCATCATTTCAAATCTCAGAACTCAACCCCATTATTTAACTAAATGTTGCTCTTAATCTGGCTGGTGATGGCTCTGTGCCAACAGTGCAGCCAGGGACCTTTGCAAAGCCCTTAAAATTTTCAA
Organism: Acrocephalus scirpaceus scirpaceus; assembly: GCA_910950805.1. Lineage (NCBI taxonomy): Eukaryota > Metazoa > Chordata > Aves > Passeriformes > Sylviidae > Acrocephalus > Acrocephalus scirpaceus. The sequence continues at coordinate 58,152,741 of OU383778.1, read as the reverse complement.
GGTAAATTTGTGTAGAGATCATTTTAGCAGTCCAGATTTTGGGTGCAGAGATGCCTGCTGAGATACTGGTCTGCTGGTGAGACAAGTCATAAAGATCTGCATAAAATGTCACACATGTAAAACCTCAGCCTTGCTATTGAACCTCAGACGGATCTTTTTTTTTCCCCTCTTCATTTCTGTGCTGTCTTGCAGCTAGAAAAGAGGAACTCATGCTCAAATTAGCTGGTGCTCTGAGGTGTTGTAATAAAACACACATAGCTTAAAACCATGCCAGACCCAATATCCCAAGGTTGGTTTCAGCTGTCCCATATCGCTGTGGTATGGGGATTGCAAAATACCTCTTCCTTCGTGTCAGAACAGCAGTTTCACACCTCTGTCCTCTACATCTAAACCAGATCCTTGCTATTTGTAGTCAAGTTTTTGGTTTTTTTTTTCTGATGTGTCAGTCATATCAGGCATCACACGTTTTGTGGACTTTTACAGCATGTGATTGATTAACCCTTTGAAGTTTGCGATATTTTAAAGTTTCTGGTACTCTAAGCCTTTGGGGTTTTTTTTTTTTTCCAGGGGTACTTAGTTTGCAGTATAAATGACTACCAGCAAAGAATAAGGTGAAGGGAAAAAATAGGCTACATGGTTCTCTAAAGCCAGTAGATGACCAGCATGGGATATGTCTTGTTTTAGCAGCATTATTTTCTGAACCTTGATGTCATACTCTTTCTGAACTGCCTCAGACTTGCAGCTTACATGGTGAAAAGGAGTGGGTGGCCAAAAGAAGATGACTTTGACTTTTCATATTGATAATGAAGCTTTAGAATATTGCGGTAAAAATACTTTTTTTTCCTATTAGAGTCCCCTTTCTTGAATCAGTTACCCTTGGTGTTCGTGTCTAATAACCATAATTGAGGCATTTTAAAATGCCTTGCTACCTTGTTGACTGTGCCATTCACCCACTGCCAACTAGAACATTTCTCTTTTTCTCCTTCAGTTACTTTTATTAGACGTGCACAGTTATGGTTCTTTTTAAGTTAGTTGGTAGTAACTTTTTTATAACATTGCAGCTTGTGGTGTTTGGGGAATGAGAGCCTCTTAAGCAAAACCAAATTCACTTATTTCCTTAAAAAATATTTTTCTTCTGCTAATATGCATGCAGAACATGTCATTGTTTTTGAAAGATTTTACATTTGTAATTTTTAATAACGGGTGAATCATACTTGTCTGTCTGTGTGTATAGATTCCTCCCTCCACAAATGGCATTTCTAAGAAATACTGGTTTCTAAACTAAGTAATAGCTAAGTGGGCTTGATAAAGAAGGTATGTGCAATTGTGTGATGTCATTGATGAAAACCTACACGAAGAATCCAGATAAGATTTCACTTTGAGGTGATCAGTGCTCGTCTGAATTGGGGTGCTACCCTAAGCCCCATGCCAATTATGTGATTTTCAAAATGGCCTAGGAAAATGTCATGGTTGCTTAAAACAACTGTAAAAATTGAGGAGGATGACCTTTCTGCTGCATTAGCTCTTACCTAAAGCTTCTTCTGCAAATGTGCCTTTTCCCTCTAATTTCCATATTAACTCATGTATGTACACACACGTACTTGCTTTTTGCAGTGCTTGTGGTGGAAACAGGGGGCTGATACTCCTACTGTCATTTCTTCCTGGCAATTCCACTGATGTGGGAAGAATTCACAAAGTTTGATGTGCTGCTATTCAGAAAGTTTAGTGTTTTGATATGAATTGCATATGCTTATCTATAATCGTGTTTCAAGAAATTTTACATCAGACATTGATAGTATTTTAGGGATGACTTATACCTATCTGTTCCTGAGCCATTCACAGTTGTCAGTATTTATTTCTTAGACCCTACTTGAAAAAGCCCTCTCAAAAACCCATCTCACCCGACCCAAAACCAGAAAGCAACCCAACAACATGATCTTGATCTACCTGTAGCCTTTACTGGCTTGAATTGATTCTGGTTAAAATCTGATTTCAGACTATTGCAAGTATTTTTGTAAATAAACTTTTATGTTAAATATTATCTAGAATAGTCACTTATCAGAATTATACCTGCCAGAAAGATAAAGGTCTGGTAAATATTATTTTTAGAATTTATGAATGGCCTTGACCTCTGTTTCCTGACGGACTTTATGAGAAAAGGACTGTGCTGTTAAAATATTCTCCATGCTTGACAAGACTGTATTTCCCTTTATCTTCCCAAAAATTTACTGCGCAAACCTTTTTCAGAAATGATTCTCTTAACACCATGGACCATAGCCTCAATCTATATTTTTCCTTTATTTCAATTTGAGAAGGTATACTTGTTTTTGTAGGTTCTTGTATAATTTTGTGTCTTTTTTTTTTTAATGCAGCTTTGGGTATAGTCTTGACACAACTGAGACCTCTGCATATTCTTTATTTCTCGCTAAAGAAATTAGAAGTCTGTATTAATATGTCAGCCCAGGATGAAAGGTTCCCTTGGGCATACCAGCATGCATTGAACAACCTTTTACTTTCTACAGCTTTCTTTGTTGTTATTTTGGTGGGGGTGCTGGGTTTTTGTACTGCTCTTTATTGAGACGTCCAAAGTCTGTATAAAGTATTTTCCCTTAAAATGTGAATGCAAATAATGCCTTATTTTCCCTTAAAATTATACATATCCATTGCCTCCTGAGCTGTGGCACAGAGAACTCTACATTATTGGAAAATTGTGTTCCAGAGATGGGTGGATCTTCCCCATCTGGGGAAATAAGAGCTCAGTTGTCAAGCTGGATGCCAGGATCTAGGGCTTGGTTGTTTCTTTGTGCAGGGGTAAGTAAAGTTGTGTATTTCCAAAACTTTTCAGTTGCTAGACTTTGCAGTACTTGGCTCTTGGAAATCAGTTTGCCATGTTGAATTCTGATAGTAGCTACTAGTTGTTGCCTCGTTTTTGTATCACTTTTGGTGATATGGAATCTCACTCTGATAATCTTGTTTAGATGGTTTTCTGAAAAACAGGAAGATGGGGTCACCTTCAATGCACACGTTTTAACAAGCAGAAGTAGTTTTGGTTATGCATTTTCCAACAGTATGGATCAGTCCCTTTTTACGAGGACTGGAAGACAGAAAAGTATAAAAAATGTGTAAAAAATATTCCCATCCTGTTTTATGAGATGTGTGTTGCAGCAAGGCAGGCAAGCATGCACAGGGATTGCTGCAGCAGATTCAGTGCTCGTGCAGTACTCCTGTTGTCTGCAGAGGGAGTAAATTGTTAAGTTGTGGTTCAATAACCTGGCCTTACTCAACCAGCACTTAACATTAATGGAGCTACAACCTGCTGTGAAGTGCTCTGCCTGGCTGAATCAGATTGCCAGGTGCTTATTGGTGCTTTGCTGATCCCAGGCTGGAGCACTGGCTGCTGTTGGGCGGCACTTGTAGCTGAACAGTGTATTATTTGCAGTGGTGAAACTACTCTGCTTTGATTTTGGTTTTGTCCCTTTGATTGGACTGCTTGTATGTGAGAGCCAGATTGGGTTCCTGATCCAGCTCACTCTGAAGCTCCAAAGGACCAACAGAACAGCGAAACTTGGTGACCAGTGTGATGTGATATGGACACGAGAACAAACTGAAGGGGTGGAAAGGGTATGGAGCCTGTGAAATATCCCAAGTGCACCTTTCTGCTAAAAGATAATGTGTTGTTGAGCCATAATCCCAATGCTGGTATTTTCAGGATGCAGTTTTAAAAGGTGTTTTCTCTTTTTCAGTTGTATGTACTGAGTCTTTGAACAGAGCTGTAGGAGATATAGTTAATAATGGACTTGTTTTGACCAAAACTTCTTGGAGAACAGTGGAGCGCTGTGATTTGAGATTTAAGATCTCGGAGGTCAGAAAATACCACAGTTAAGGATGAATATAGAACCGTAACTTGTTCTCTGACAAATGTGTCTTAAAATATGGCTGTCTAAGAGTGATAAAAATGGTCCAACGAGAAAACTAAAAAGAGCGTGTGAAAAACAGGTATTAAATCCATCTAAGTTTAGTAGTTTTATCAGTTTTCACATGCAGCTGGTTGCTACACAGTGCCTGGTGCTCAGCATATGAATTACTTGGGTTGCAGTCTCCTCTGAGCGAGAGATCTGTGGCGAGGGCAAAAAAAAGCAGCAGTATTTCCATCAGATGCAATGGCCCAGGTTCTCACAGTGTTATTGGGCACGTGTGAATGCACCCTAAATAGACCATGGCACGATTTGACTGCTCGCTGCCCTACTTGTGTAACCTGCAGCGGAAGGTCACGGTCTGCTGGGCCCCTCCGACAGCCCTCTCCTGCTGGAGCCACCTTGGCTTTGCTGCTGGAGAAGTCAGGCTTGACCTTGGAGGAGGGCTCACTGTTTTGGCTGAGGCTGCAGGGGAAGGGCTCGCAGGTCAGGACGTGCCTGCTCATCCATGCCAGCAGTTCCCAGAGTCGCCTGCTCTGGTACCACTGCCGGCAGGAGGAGTGGCAGCATCTTCCCCTCTCTGTGCGTGGGAGGAGGCATTCCCTCCTCGGACCTGGAAGCAGGATTTCTGTGCATCCAAGTCTTTCCCTTCAGCGACCCCAGGATTCTACAAAAACCTCGAGGGCTGGTTTGCTTTCAGGGCAAAATTTTCAAATAAGTGGTCTCTTTAAATGGGAGGTTCTGTGACCTTGTTTGGGGTTGTGGGCTTTTGTTTGTTTGTTTTTGGTTTTCTTCTATTTTGCAGTGAGGTTTATCAATACGGTTTATCAGAGCTTAACAGTGTGTTTTCTGAAAGGAAGTGATCTGGGGGGTTCTCTTTCTCTGTTTTGCTGGAATCAGTGCTGAAAGATTTAAAACACAAAAAACAACCCTATCCCCATCCAGCCGCAATCTCCCGAAACCCTCTCCCAAAACAACAAAAAAGTTGCAGAAAACCAAATCCATGCTGTTCATTCTGGATTCTTTAAAGTGTAACTAACACTGATTGTATCGTTCAGTACATGAAAAAGTATTTTTCCTAATGCCATTTGTTTACTGAGTTATATTATAGCAGTAGTTCCCACACTGCTGGTAGATCACAAAATAACTTGAATTTTATTTCTTTATCTTAAACAGTGAATTAAGTGCCTGCAATGACATTAGAGTTTGTTGTTAGCTGGTTGCTAAATTAAATTTCTCCAAATCTGCGATCTTTAAGCTGCTCATTGGCTTCATGAACAAACTGATAGCTTAAATTTCATATTTGGAGGTAGGGTTACTTGGAGTTAATATGTAATGTTATTTTTTGAAAAGGAGAAAAAAAAAAAGTAAATTTTGGTTAGAACCTCTGAGCAGAAACAGAATCCAGTATTTGCTGACAATTCGTAAAATGGCTTATAAGAATTTGTACGCGCCTTGGGTATGCTGCTGATTGTGGTGATAATAATAGATCAAAGAGTTACAGCCCTGGGGTTAAAAAGCAAATTTCAGACTAATTGCTGAATGTATCTGACAATTTTTATATCACTTTGCTCATTTCCATCCTCTCTCCTAAACAATACTTTCTACTTGCAACTGGAGGTGAAATAACTTTTTTGGATGAGCTTTCAGGCTAAAATTTATGCTAAGAACACGAGTCTTTTCTATTGTGCTTTTCATTCCATGTCTGCTTTCGAGAGGTGTTACCCCAAGTTTCTAAAAGTAGCAGCTTTATAAACCAATTCCATAGCAATTTCAGGTCTTTGAAAAAAACAAAAAAAGAAATTAAAAACATCTTACCATCTTTAACGATGCTTCCTGAATATTGTGGATTTGTGAGAATATCTTGCTTCCTTATTTTTGTACGTGTATGGCCATTTTGGGTGCATGTTCAACCTTAAGTCTGCAAAACAAAGCATTGTTTTAGAGGTTTATTTTGGGCAGTGTAATCTGTCAGTGGTCTGAGAACTTTTAATCAGAGGGCAGAATGGGGAATTAAGTAGCTTGTCCTGACCAGGATTTTGCCTGTCCCAGCTGCCGAGAACTGTAGGGTCTTGCCAGCATTTTTGGCAATGCGCTTTTCTGAATCCTGTGTTGTGCTAAGATCCTAGTGCAGTCCTGCAAAACCCGTTGTTTTCAGGGTTTGAGATTCCTTTGGACTGAGTTTCTGGTGTTCGCCAGCTCCTCTCCCGTCCCTGGCTCAGAGGGTCAGGATGGCGCGAGAGCTGTCCCAGTGGTGGAGATGGGAGCAGTCCCTCAGCAGAGCAGCGCTCCGATATATAAATTTTTACGTCGTGCTTTGCTTCTCTCTGGCAGATCCAGGCAGGGCAGGGGCAGGTGCTGAGCGTGGCTGGTGGGAGCCGGGCCCACGGTGCCGGCGCATCCCTGCGGCTTGCGCAAGGAGCTGTGTCTGTGTACGCCAGGAGGGCGTCACCTGCCATGTCCTCACGGACAGCCGTGCTCCCCCAGCCCTTTGGAAACGCGCTTTTGCAACCGGCGAGCCCCGGTTTACTCTGGCAGTGTCTCACCTTGGAAAATCAATGGTGTTTGTGTCTATAGCTCTCCCGTGGTGCTGCTGCAGGAAAGAGAGTGGGGAAGGGACTCTGCTCGCTGTTGTAGAATGGATTGGCTTGGGAAGCGACAGCAGAGATGGTCAAGTTCCAACCCTCCTGCCATGGGCAAGGACACCTTCAGCTAGACAAGGCTGCTCAGAGCCCCTTCCATCCTGGCCTTGAATACTTCCAGAGATGGAGCATCCACAGCTGCTCTGGGCAGCCTGTGCCAGTGCCTCACCATCCTTCAGAGAAGAGAATTTTTTCCTAATACCTAATCTAAATTACCCTCCTTCAGTTACGGCCATTACCCATTGTCCTGTCGCTGAGTGCCCTTTGTAAAAAGTCCCTCTCCAGCCTTTTGCAGGTGATTCGCCATATTCCTCACTCAAACACCGCCTCTTGTCTGACAGGAGCAGTGCTGGAGGTGGGATGTGGTCTCCTAGTCAGGTTTCATCAAGGTCTCTGCCCTCAGACTAGGAGCAGGCAAGGGATTGCTTCTGGAAGTGTCTTAAGGTTGGGGCATCACGACAGCAACCTTTCTTTTCCCTTAGGAGGCATGAGTTCAAATATGAGCTTCTCCAAAAGGTCAGAGATCTCACTTTTAGCATTGCTGAAGGCTTGTCTCTAGAAACCTGTCATGCACTTCAGCGTTTTTGAAGACTGGAGTGCCAGGGACCTTGCAAATGAAGGTGGGTGGGAAATTTGCACAGTTTCCAGGCAGACTATCTGAGCTGTCAGCTTCATTATTTTAAACTAAATTAGATTTGTGCTAGAGAGTGCAGTGTGCTAGAGCTCTTCCTCTAATGGTAGCTTCAGAGCTACTTTGCTAGATATAACTGTGTTAACTTCCAAACTCACTTGGGTGAATTAAAATAAAACAAAAACAACTGAAACCTTGCACAGGTGTGGATCCTGGGATATGGGAAAACTCCCTGGAAAAAACTCAGGAATTCCACTTGAAGACAATATACTTTAATATTTGGTGTTTCTAAGGATCAAGGTCTGTTATTTTTTGTAGTTTGGTAGAAATTGAACACGTTGTCATTTCTGGCCAAGGGATGCACGCTTCTGGACCACTGCATTCCTGCAGCTCCCCGAGCACCCTGAGCCCAGCAGGGAGAGAACACAATGCCGTCGGGGGTGCTGCAGTGGAGGTCATTTTCCCCCATTTCATAAGGGTTGCCCCTTAAGCTCGTAACCCATTTGCTTGGATTTAGTGTACACCATGGGGTTTTTTTGTTATTTCCGTTTTCACTTTGTTCAGTTTTGAGCACTAAAGCTTTCTAACGTTAGTAATTAAAACCAAAAATTGGCCAATAAATATTCCTTAAGGATTAGAAAAAGTTATTAAACATGCCTGGCTTGTCGAAATTCTGCATTGAGCATTTGTTGCAGAGTGCTCTGCTGGAAAATCCATCAGGTAAACCCGCACTGCTGCAGAATTAGCTCTACAAACCCTGCACAGCTTTAGCATACTCTTCCTTTGGATACACAGTGGCAAAAGAGAATTATTCCAGTTGATACAATTAGGATTTTTAAATCCTTATTTTTAATCTGGATCCATGTAAAGTAGCTGGAAGATGAACAAAGTGTGGGGGGTTAGACATGTCAGCTTCTGCTCAGTGTATGGAAGCAAATGTTGGAAGTGGTCCAGAGCTTTATGGCTGCTGCCAACTAATGACATAAGATAATGTTGCAGTGAAACAATGCACTTGATTTGCATTTGTTTCCCAGCTAACCTTTCTGATTCTTGGGACTGCTCGGAATTTATGTTCCTGGAGATTTGACAGTAAAAAAAAAGGAGATTGGGCATTGGAAACTTTGAATGATTAGATATGCAGTAATGACAACTTCAAACTGTGCAGGCAGATAATGAGATAAAGAATGGTTGCTCGCTTCATATTAAACCCATTTGGTGGAAGAAGCAAAGAGGACGAGTGTTTTGGATGGACATGTTATTTTAAAAAGGAAGAAAATTCAGAGGAGCTAATGTGTATGGAAATAGAAGTGCAAAAAGTGAGTTGCTGATTTACTTCTTCTTTTATTTTTGGAATCAAAAATGCATCTATTATGGGTCTGCAAATTGTCCTGCATTTCTTTTCTAGCATAAACAGGAATTAACTGTGTGCAGAAGGCTAAGAACGGAGCTTGTAGGGTTTTGTTTACATTTTTATTTGGATCAGAAATGTGCTTTTGAATCGAATCTTCCAGTTGCCATCTTCTGTCCTGTGGCTCACATGACTGGGCAGCTGAGGGGTGAACAATCAGATATTTCTGAGGCAGAAGGGAATGAAAAAAGCACTCCAGGAGGTACCCAGGGCATTCCAGCCTCACCTTCTGTCCATGGAACCCCACTGGAGCTGGCCTGAAGCACAACCTTTGTGACACCTAAAACTGGATGGTGGATCCTCAGGACTGGCCGTTCCTCTCCATAGATCTCCTTTTATGCCTGTAATGTAGGTGCTGCCTGCGTGTAATTGCATTTTCACCTCTTAGCTCAGGCACCTGTAATTGAGGAAAGAGTCAGAGTTACAGGCAGAGGAAATTGTTCCACAGAAGAATTGGAGGCACTGTTTTCAGCAGATGTGTTTGTTCATAAGTTGTGACCAGAATGAGAAAAGTACCTACTTACTCATCCTTCACCGCCATCCAGAAATCCTAAAAAAAGCTGAATTAAATTCTGGAAATAGGAAATGAAACGGAGGTGACAAATAGGCTTTATCTTTTTTTTTTTTTTCTCATTAAGTGAATTTCACTTCTTTTCAGCTAGATAGGGATATTCTGACGTTTATTATAATACTAATCTGTAAAGGCAAACAGAATAGTTTTGATTATAGGCAGCTGCCTTAAGTATTTACAAGCAGCTGTAACTTAGGCAAACTAATTTAACGACTTACAATTGTCATTTCAGGGAAAAAACCTACTTTGTGGATCAATAAATTCTTGTAAAGTAAACCTATTGATTTGCAGCTAATTGGATATTGTGGATGTCTGATAAATTAATTTTAATATGAGGCTGAGTTGACTAGGTGATGTATTAGTGGTTGTAAATGACTTAGAGTCATTAAGTCTATTTATAAGATAGCTACAGGAAAAAAAGAGTTAGAAACCTGTCTTAATTTCTAATGGATCAGCACTGTAATACCAGGGTCCAGATGACTTCTCAGCTCGCAAGAGGAACGTCATGCTTTTCTTGTTTTCTTACCCTCCATACTGTGATAAACAAGACACTCCATGTCCTCCACTAACTGTTCCATGTCCTTCCACCTGTATTAGCCCTTCCCATGATCTCAAGATGCTTCAGGTTCTGCTTGCTTCAGCACAAACACCTGATATTGTGCTTATTAAAAGAAAGTCTTACTAAGGTTGTGGCAAGGTCCGTGTTGCTGCACAGAAGCCGAGTCCTCCCTCTGCCGAGCTGCTGTTCCAAGCTGGAATGCTTCAAGGCTGGGGTGGCAGCCCCAGCTGTGGTTTTTGGCAGCTGCAGTGGTAAGGGTCAGTAGGTCTTCATGAGGGCTTCTTTGCCCCAGTACTTGCAGGATGGGCATTTACAGCTCTTTCCAGATTTTGTCTGAGGTACTTGAGGCTTTGAGCTTCCTGACTCCATAGGAGGAGTTGCTACTGGTTGGAATATATTTTGGCTTTTTTCCATCGCGCGGCATGCCCCAGACTCAGAGGTGATATTGATGTTGGCGTGACTGAAATCTGCAATTTAATACAAGTGAATGCAATTTTCATGCTCAGTGAAAATACCAGAAAATTATTCAGTACCAGATAGGAATGAGCTTGGGGGATCAGGAGTGCAGGGGAATAAGAAATGTGATCTAATGGGGAAAAGGAGGATTATAGGAGCAAGGCAAATAGCAGGTATTGGCACAAGAGGGTATAAGCTCCATATAGTGCACTAGGTCCTAGGAAAGCTTGTGCTTTTGTCTGACATGACTGAAAATAAAGAATATTCAGCACCTCATCACTTAGGATTACAAGAAATAGTAACTTTGGCTGAGTTTTACAGATACATTTCATGGAATCAATTTGAAAGACAGCAGTAAATACACAAATGTTTCCCATTTATTTGTTTTGGTACAATCTAGGCTTTTTCTGATGTTTCATATGGGCAGATGAAGGTAACATATATCTCTGTACTAGACATGAGAGCTGGTGGTGAGAACTGTTAAATTGTCCACTGTTCACAAAAATGAGAAAATAATATGTGGTTTGTGGAAGCCTCTGCATTAACATTGTAGCTTTTTAAAAAATTAGAGTTGCATAAAGCCAAGGAAAAGAAGTTTGTTACTTTGTTTGCACTACTTGCAGTGTCCGAAATAACCAATGCTGTCAGGAGTTTCATAAGGTAACTACATACCCAACTCTTAATTATATTTCTGTGTTACGTCAGGTCTGTGGATTAGGAAAGTGAGATGTCGAGTAAATTTAGGTTGGGGCTTCTCCGCCAAGTCCCCAATGCTCCCACCAGTAGCTCAGTATGAATGAGTCTGTTTCTTTAAAGACTTGAAGTAAATATTGAGAAGGGTTTCCTAGCAACATGTGTAAGGTTAAGTAAAAATCAGACTTGCCAGGTGTTGCTTCCAGAGCACACTAGCCTTTCTATTTCAACATTTATACTTTCAATACATTATCTGCAATATGAAATGCTGAACAGGATCTGATAGTGTTGTAAGTAGATAATTTTGCAGAATCATATGTCCAAGGGCAAGTCGGCTGCATTATTATTCTTTGGGACACAGTTTTTCTTTTGCTCTGTGTTTGTACTGTACTTAAACTAATGGAGACTAACCTTACTTGGCTTCTGCAAGTATTAGATACAGAGATGTGTGTGTGTGTATTCTAAAAATACAATAATAAAAGCTGCTGTTCAAGCCTGCTGAGAAAAAGTTCTTATTTATTGTTCTTTTTTCATATAAGACCAAGAAGTCCTGTGTATCCCAACTGGTCTCATGGGTTTGCAGAGGTCTGAGGTACAGGTGGTAAAATCTCTTGCAGAAATCTCGATTTCTCTTCAGCTTTGGTTTCTAGAGACAGGAAGGAAGGTCAGCCGGAATACTTTCTAGAGTGACATAGAAGTAGAGTTTTCCTGTTATTTTAGTCTGCTCAGTAAATTGCATGCACTCTCCACAGGTACTTTGGGATGTGTAAGAGGTGTGTGTGCCTGTGGTACACCTGTTGTGGGTAGGATAGTTCCCCCTGGAGAAACACAGGAAGCTGGAATTTAGGTTAGGCCAGGATAGATAGATAGACAGACAGATAGCAGAGGGGAGCAAGGAGTGGAAAAATTTGGTTGGCTGCTTCCAGTCCTAAGTTTTTGAGTCTATAAATAGAGTCTATTGGAATATTTCTAGTTAGTTCTGGGGAAAGTCAGCTGCTGTGCTGGGGATTGGCTGTGATCCCAGAATGAGGAGGGGAAGGGAAAAAAAAAAAAAAGGATGATAGGAAGCCTATTGAAAATCTACCAACAGACATCAGTGAAATCGAGAAATTGGAAGATGCTGTATTTGGGCTTCAGTTTATTTTTCTGCAGCTTCGGTCAGTGCTGGATGCTCTGCGGAGTGACTCTCTCTGTATGCTGCTGTGAGTTTCTGAGTTAGCCAAGCCCAGCAGGCAGGTCCAACTCACCAGGGTTCATAGTTCAGAAGCCAGGACTAAAGCCTGAGAGCAGGAATTAGCATGGAAGTATGAGGAAGCAGTGTATTATCCTCTTTCCATGCTGCAGTGGTGAGCCTGAACAGCCTGCCCTCTCTCTGGGTTAGGTGCATTATATAAAGGAAAATGGAGAAATGAACACAAAAGCTGAATTTTCAGCTAATAAAATGAAGTTACTGTGTAAACTGTGACTTTTTCAAATAAACATAGAAAGGTCTTGCGGATAATTTGGAGTGCAAGCTAGTGGAAGTATATTATGATACCAGAAATAGACATTTAAGGGAGTCATGATGAGCTTTGCAAACAGTTGAGATGCTTTCTAGGAAATGTAATTGACACACTTGAAAAATATTCTGAGTTGAGATTCAAACACAATGTACAGCTAGGGTATAAATAGCTAAAAAGTTTAAAAAACATAGTATTTTTAGAAAGTGCTTTAGTAACAGTAATAGATAACCTTCTCGCAAAACTCCCTCTACTCTCCCTGCCCCCAGCCCTGTAACCACAGAAGGGTGATCCTTCATACTGTAAGAGGAAAAGGTATCTTTGGTCAAGTAAACAGCATTATGTAGGTAAGCTGAACCAGAGTTCTCAGAGGAGCATTTATTCACATGTCAGGGTTCATAGGAGCTGAAATTATCTGAGCAGTAAGTGAGCTTTTCCAGTGCTGAATCAATCCCAGAAAAGTCTGTGCTCACGTTGAAAATAAAAATGTTCATGACAACGATTTTGATGCTCAGGCTTTGCTGGCAACTCATTTTGTCCTTTGTCATTTTTCAGGACCTGGAGGAAGGGGTTGTATTGAATGTTTATGGCAGGAGGGGAAGGGATAGAGCAGTGTCAGTGTTTCCCCATAGGTGTGTGCTCCCTTGGATCTCCATTCTTGTCATGTACCAGTAAGATGCTTGCTGCTTCCAGATTTCCTTAAAAACTAGATAAGAAGGTCCCACCCATCTTTAATTTAGTTTCTTTTTTATTTTTTAATAAATTTCATGCCTTTTTTCCGTCTTTGTGTTTGTAATAAATCATGAAACTTATAATAAAGCAATTTTAGCTCTGCATCAGTAGGTGCTTCAGTTTCTCTGTATTAGCTGGAATAAAATCTTGCATGAAATGACTTCCTGAGCTCTCTTACTAAGCCTTTTTGATTATTTAAATATTAATAGCAGTAGAACCATTTTAGACATTGTTGAGTGATATTAAATGGACCTGTGTAGGTAAAATTTTCATTGGAAGAACAGAAAAAGGCAAGTGTTTTTAAGGAAAGGATGTTGATAAATACATTAGTTTTGATAAGTCTTGAAGAAGATTGGGTAAAAAGTTAAAGAACTATATATTTTTACCTCATTGGGGTGGGAAAACAACTCCTTAAAAAAACCCAAAGAACTTCTTACCATTTGAATTAATAAGGAGGAAAATCTATCAGGAGGTTGAAATCTGCCCTTACGAGAGTTGATGACCATTCTCATTCACTTTCCATGGTGCCAGTATTAAACCAGATGATGGCTGTGGGAATTTAAACTCCTAATTCATTGTGACCATGAATTTTGCCTTGAAGAAATGCTGAGAAACAACTCATCTGTGGAGGGAGGAGGGGAAAATCATCCTGTGTATGGCCAAGGTAGATTTAATTTGGAGTAATGCACTAAATTTGAAAAAACCTAACAATATCAGCTATCTGTGTTGGACAGGCTCCAGGAATATTTCAGCTTAGAATTCCATTTGTCGAAAACTGAGGAATTGGAAACAGAAGATAAACAACATATTAATATTTTATTTCTTTTTGGGATAAAGTTGTGTCATGTGTTTGGAAACTTTTTTGAAATATTGGTCTCGTTAGAGGAAGCAGTTCAGAATTGACATTAACTGTTCATTGTGCCACTTGTTAATTTGGATTTTGCAAACCAGTGTGATAAACTGGTCTGGAATGAAACTGGAACAGAGTTCTAAAATGATGCTTGTAAATAAGTCTGATGTCAGAAGATGTTTTGCCACTTTTCAGAGCAGTACATTTAAGATATGTGTTGTGTACCGAAAAAAATCCCAACCAAAACCCAAATGAAGCCCCAAGACCTCTCCAAAAGTCAAATCAGCTATGGACTTAATAGTGAATTAGAATTCACATTTTCTGAAATAGCATCTGCTTGAGGTTTCAGAAGCAGACAGAATTGTGTCTTTAGAGGGAGGATTAGATCTCGCATCAGTTAGAGTCCTGACAGCTTCTCCTGACACGTTGCTTGATGCATGGTCTGGCAGACAGGCTCCTGCGTGGAACTTTTTTACTTGCAGCAGTGGCCCCATTAGAATCAGTGGGACTGGCCACATAAAAAAGGCTGCTGCAGGTTGAAAGTTACCAGTGTTTCTAACTTACATCAGCTATTCTGTATTATGCTTTTTTCCTGAGTTGTTCTGGCACTTTGATTCTTGTCATGCACAGCATGCATCTTTTCACACTCCCCATGCCTGACTGTGATGGCTTGAATCCTTCATTATTTTGTGATTGATTGTAGAGATACAAACATTATCAAATCAAAATCCCTGAAAGGCCTCTTTTAAAGGATCAGCCTAGCTTTTTGATTGAGCTGCCCCACAAATTACTTATCTGGTGGTGGCTTGTGTGGTTTTTAACATCCTGCTAAATTTGGAACACGTCCATTAAATACTTTCTGCAATATCTCGGGAATAGGAAAGCTTGATAAGTTATTTTGTCCATTGCTTGGGTCAGGCCTTTTAAGAGATGGCAGTGCTGTGTTGAATCCGTTAAGTAGGAATCGGTGGGTGAGCAGGATCATGGTTTGTATTGTCAGTGGTTGCATTAGGGTGTTCAGTGCAGATTTTCAAGTTCTAGAAGTCCAATTTTTGTCTTTCCAATACATTTAAACTCATAAACTGCAATTGCAACTGTACAGAAGAAATTGTGATGCAGGTGAGAAATAGCACAGCAAGGAAAGTGCTTTGCATTAGCTCTTTTGTGCATTGCTACGTGTGGTGGTTTTTTAAAACTGATTTTATCCCTTGAGATCTAATAAAAGGCTGGAGAGTTATTTGGTTTATAAACCTACGTGGTATATTATTTGGATATTCAGAGAGAAAAGGTCAAAGAATGTCTCCTGTGTTATCAATTCCTCAGTGGGAAACTATATTAAAAACTTGAAAATATAATACTATATAATTTAGAAACACAATATATAATGTGGGTTGAGAGACAATTACTGTGTTGTATTTCTCTGTATTTTCCATTTTACTGAATGCATTTCAGCAACAATTGGGTTTTGGCTGTAATGCTATTTGTAGCAGTTTCATGAAGCTGCACAGCAAATTACTGTGGTGTACCAGATAAAATCAGCTCCTCACTTCATTCGTGAAAGTCTCATTATGAAAAGCTCTTACTACTGGCTTATTCAGGTGACAGTGGGTTTTGTCCATGTTCATACAGTTTTGTAGAATCTCCATTATAAGTTTTAAAGCTGTTTTAATATGGACATATTTTACATATCTAGTCTGTCATTTTTCAGCGTTTATCCGTTTAGAACTGTAGTTAATACACAGACTCATAGAACACGTCTCTTTCTCACAAAGTACTGTTGCCTGGTATGCAAATGTAACTTAAGTATTCAGCAGCTAAGTCTGACAAGAAATAAAAAGTGTATTGTTTATAAGCGCATAAAAACAGAAATATGTTTATTGTCAGTAGCCTTCTTGGTATTAGTGTTCCTGTGCACCTAAGCTGGCAAGTGTTTTCCTGGTTTTGATGACCAGCCTTGGAGTGCTAAATGGCTCTCACTGACATACTAGGAAAATTAGGCAGATTGAGTTAAGAAAAGGAAGTTTGGGTTGCTGTCAAGTAGTGCTTTATCCCAGGAGCTTGGGATAGCATCCTTAGCATGTGTTCTGGAGAGGAATTTTTGTCAGGAGCCAGAGTGATAGCACGAGGAGTGATGGGTACAAACTGAAATAGGAGAAATTCAGGTAAAGTATTACAAAGAAATTCTTTACACTGGAGGTGATGAGGCACTGGAACAGGTTGCCCAGGGACATTGTGGATGCCTCCAACTCTGGCAGTGTTCAAAGCCAGGCTGGATAAGGCCTTGAGAGACCTGGTGTAGTGCAGGTGTCCCATGGTATGGGGGGGGCGGGTGGGACTAGGTGATCTTTAAGGTCCATTCCAACCCTTAACATTCTGTGGTTCTGTAAGTCTGATGGATCTGTTGAGAGAAAGAAGGCAGATGTGTTAAAAATGTGTCATAATGAATGGCAGTTTTCTGCTTCCACTTTCCTGCAACTGCTGCTTAACACTGTTGTAGAGATATGTAGAAGTAAATTGTTTTTGCTTAGTAGCAAGTTCATACTGGGAATTCCCAATGACATGGGAACGTCATCCCACAAGTGTTTGGGCAGCAGTCGTTACCAGCCCTCCTCATCCTTGGTGTCCTTGATGGGGACATCAGTCCTGCTCCTGGGCTTGGTTTAGTGGAGCAGATGTTGCTCTTGGGCATTACTGACTTCTGCAGATGTGTGAGATGGCTTGGAAATGTCTAAACAGGCTGGAGGTTCCTGATGCTCCCTTCTGGGGGAGGCGGAGGTTCTGGAGACAAAGAAGGGGCACATGGTTTGGGCATGCAAGGTGATGTTTACATCTGAATAAAGTTCCCATGTTCATTTTTTGTGATGGTCTCGAGCATGGTTTGATTCAGGTGGGCAAGGCAGATACAGGAGGTTGCTAATGACTTTGGGTAACTCAGGATAAAGGATGCTGAAGTGAATCCATATTTATTCTGTGATCTGTTTCCCAGAAATTTTCCTTTTGTTCCTGTGCGTGTGTATGGATTTTGGTCTTTTTCCCACTTCCTATTCACTGGTGGCTGAGAGTTGACCTCAGGAGGAGCCTGTATCCTCCACCACAGGAGGGAGGAATAGAACAGGAGAAATATGACCTTGGTGAATGGTGTCCCTTTTTGTCACCTTCAGTTAAGACTGTGTGTCTTCCTTCAGGTTTCACTTCTGGATCAATGTCCTAATGGCCTTTTAATTAGACCAACAAGGAACTGGTCTGTCCAGATTTTCTGGTGTCATCAGAAAGGCTTTAAGAGACTTTCTCTGCAAAATTTTCACATGACCTGGATCTGAAACACACTGCAGAAGTGTATTCCCTACTGGTAAAGCGGAATATATGCACAGAAATTTCTTGCTAAACATAGGTCTGAAGTTTCTTTGTAAGTTTCTTTGTAATCAACAGCAAGTTTTGGATACAACAGTGTGATCATTTACACATGAGATCCTGTGTTGAGGTGTGTATGTTTAAAAAATGTTTCTGTCTGTCTTCTTGGCAGGAGTGAGATGAGGTTGCAGCCCCTTTGTGGCCCATTCCACACAAGGGCTCACGGGCAGTGTACCCCCTTCCTGCCACTTCACTCTCCTGAGCTCAGCAAATGGAGTTTTAAGGCAACTAGTCAACTTTTGTTTTCAATCTAAGACAAATTTTATGATATCATAAAATTAAAATTTACCTGATCTTGGGAATTAGTTTCGAGTGGGTTAAGGTGGGTTTTGCTGCCACCTTTATTTATATAATACTAATGTAGTAATGCTTGTAAATAACTTTCCCTATTATGTAAACAACTTACGCTTCTGGTGATACTGACAGTGTCATGAAACCAAGCCTGAGGGGTAGGGGAAAGTTTGTCTTGCACAACAAATTTCAGTTCTTCTTGCTGCTCAAAGTATATTTTTACTCTTACCAAGGAGTGTGATAGAGCACTGTTGTCTTTTTTTGGTTTAATTAAACCAAATTGAATTATTTAATTAAATAGATACTTTTTTAGAGCATTGGCTAGAGTTTGACTATTCACTGTACAGAAATACATGCTCATTGCCATTATTTTTGTTCATGTGGAATTTGAAGTAACTTAAAATGAGTATGTGTTTTAGTACTTAGCCTTTTCTTTATTGTACTACTGCTCCTTCTCCCCCCTAATGGCAGCCCTTTTTCAATTTTTATAAACCATAGAATCATTTGTAAGTTTAGTTCAGGAAGTGGGTATATTTTTGTAAGAGGGGTAGAGGCAAACAAAGGGTTAACATCAGTTTTCATGACATTTTCTATTTCTTTATTCTACCAGAATGATTTTACATAAAGCACGTATCAAACCATTGCAGATCAGTTGTTCTGTTCTACTTTATTCCCTTTTTTCCTTTCACCGTTTCAGTACAGTACACATACATATTTCCGCTAATGAAATTTTAAATGGGGAACCTATCTCAAGTTGCTGATCACAAAACAAGCCCAAAGTAAATGGGCTTTTGTCCCCTCACTCAAAAAACTCTTGTAGCTAATTTCTCTTGCGTGTGTTGTGAATCCCCAGCAGGGCATAAGTGTGTATGGCCACAAAGAAGGATAAATTAAGAACTGCAGATAATACCCATCTTAGCCTGCCCTATTTGTACAGCTCCTTATTTCTCCGGTAAAACTTGAGAAAGATTTTATTTACTTGCTAGGAAACTCAGGAAGTGTAATTAAATGGGAATTAAAGCACAGAAGTTACTTCGTGGTGCTATCGCCTTGCTTGAACTCGGTGAGTTTCTTTAAGAAAATACTGAAATACTGTGCTTGAGTGAGCTGCTGCTGCAAATGAGACAGGAATAAAAATTACTCCTGCTGGCCAGGGAAGGGATGCAGTTGGTAGAAAACTTGTGTGGTTTTGTTGGAATACTGGAGCAGATGAATGCGGACACTCAAAATACCGTCGTTGGAGAGATGATGTGTAGAGTCCCAGGTTGAAGCTAATGTGAACAGAATTAAAAATAGCAAGTATGACAGAGCCATTAATTTTTGAACATAATTTATGTTTTGGAAAATAAAAACAAAAGCTAAAGTTTAAACGAGATTTGTCTTTGAATCAGTAATGGCATTCAAATGGAAATCTTAGCAATGTGAGGTTGCTCTATGAGGCATAAGAGGAGCTCCGATGAATAATTAAACAAGTGATAGCTAATAAAATATACAGCACATTGCTTCAAACTTAGAAATTGTAACTCTGCCTAAGGGATGAATGTTTTTCATTATTTTTTAATTGTTGCCAGTGTTGACCTTCAAGGTCTTTTTCTGGCAGATAATTTGTTATGGTAAGGATGAGATCATTAAGTATTTTAGCACAAGCCGCATGATGCAAATAGTTTCCTAATATTATAGAATGCTGATGTGGTAAGGGCTTGTTTTCTCAGGAGTTTGTTCTCCATATTTAGTGATATTTGGGATCATATCTTAAAAGAGCAGTTCAGCTATAACCCTGCAGGACAGTGATTGTAGGTAGTACAGTAGCAAACATCACCAGTTTCTGCAGCAAGATTTTTGTGACGGCTTTTGAGTAGTAATAAAAAGACATTACTGTAAAGTATCAGCATGGGTTTTTGGCTCTTAGTGGTATTTGTATATTCCAAAAACAAATAGCAGCTCTTCTCCTTTGCTGGCTTCATGAAAGCATCCATATAGCAGCCTGCAGGTTTTCCCCACGCTGAAGCGAACCTCTGTGGCATCTGAGGCTCCAGGGCCCATGTGCAAGGAATTAAACGTTACTAAATTTTGCTAGTTTTATACTGTAACTCTGTTTTTACTCTTCTAGTGTTTGCACAGGTAGGCACTAAAAATATGTATTGTGCAAACACCAAATGCGCTTGGATTTATGTTGACAAATTTTAGTTTAAATTCTCTACAAGTAAACGTTTAATTTTTTTTTTTTCCCCATCAGAAATGCCTGCTCAGAGGGAAATGACAGTGGGGAGGAGCAAGCTAGCATATAAACTCTTTTCAATATTATTTTTCTAGCCTGAGGTGCTTGGAACAGACTGAATCAGTTGTTTGCTCAAATGTTTGTTGATAGAAACATTTATTGCTTGCACGGTTGCGGATGGAAGATGAACAGGGCTATTGTCTCGTTCATCAAAGCTGTGGGCAGTCACTTGCAGGAAGTCTATAAATAATTCTTATTTTAAAATTTACCTTGGTACTGCATAGAATCTGAAGAGAAAAGCCTGGTGATGTGTGGGACTGGGGCAGAGGGCTTTGGCTTGCAGGTCATCCATCTGCAGGAGCTCTCTGCAGCAAGGACACTCGGGTCCAGCCTGCCTGTTCCTGAGGAAGAGCTGACAGGAGGGGAGGAAGGGCTGCCAGCAGAGCCTGCACTTTGATGGATAGTTAAGGGCGGCCAGGACCAGCTGTCTGTTCTGTGGGGAGAGCATGGGAGCAGTCTTGGGATAGAGTGGTGAGCTGGGAGAGTCTGGCCAAACAGGGGGGGTCCCTCTGGAGCAGAGGAGGTTGTCCTGAGATGTCTGGGTAGGATAAGGGATGAATGGCAGGAACAGAGCCTGCTCCCCTTCAGCCCCATCCTTGTGCCTGCCCTGTGCCAGGGACTCTCTGGGAGCAGGATGGTGCAGTGGCTGGCTTTCCTCTCTAGCAGAAAGGGAGGGAAGAGGGGTCCCAGCTGTGTGCTCGGGTTGTTCCAGCCTCAGGCATGGTGTGCTCTGGTTTCCCAGCAGGAAATGCACCTCCACGGTTTGAGTCTTGGCACATCTGCACCAGCTGTCAGGTTTTGGGTCTTTCTAAATCAAGGAGGGGCCCCAGAATGAGTACCTGTCCTTATTTCTGTTTTTCCTGGTGTTGCCCCTTATTCAGCTGCACGTTAAATGAAGGTAGTCTTCCAGTGCTCAAAGGTGTACAGCTGTGAAGTAAGTTGATATGAGCATGTAAATGGTGATGTTAAGGTACCTTTGGTTTATTTTCAGACGATTCCCACTTACATGTACCCCAGAAACATTAGATAGATGTTTATCTGTCTTGTTTATGATCAGAATGAAGACTAGAAGCTGTAGATTTGTCAAAGTTACTGACAACATCAGTAGAGGAGGCATTGCTATTGAAAGTGAGCCTAGTTTATTACAGGTCTCTGGCAAGGGAGACATTAACACTTGCGACAGTATCAGTATGTTGTATCTGCTGAGAAAGGAAGGCAGTTTAGCCATGAAAGAGCGTGGTGCATAGTGGAGGCCATGCTCCGCTTCAGATGGCCTGTCTCCCCAGAGGCTGGAGATAGGAAAATCTGGCTGTGGACTCCAGACCCTCTCCCTCTAGGTTGGCTGGAGAGGAAACCACCACAAAGGGTTGTGTTGGAGTGTAATAACCGGTCCTTACTGGATGTTTTCTAGCCCCATCCACTGGCACTGTAGCACTGGTGAAAAAGCAGAGATGTAAAATAGTGATGATACAGCATTAATAGCTGGCTGTGGCTTGGGGCTGCAGGGTGTTCAGCAGACCCTCCATCTGCCCTCATGCATTTTGGACTTAGCAAGTGGCTGTAGCAGAGGACAAAAATAAGAACAGGGAATTAACAAGCCCTGAAGACTTATATTGCTATTGGTATATGTTACTTGTCATACCTTCCAAGGGTTTTCTTGTTTTTGTTTGTCTTCAGCAGGTTTGCGTTCCTGGTCTAAATGTGATGTGTATTGTTAAATTCAAACAAGAATGTCTGAGGCCATCCGAAAATGTTCTATTTGGAACAATCACCTCAAAAGAAGCCAAATGCTGACTTTAGAGAAAGTTGTGATTTTGAACCCAAATGATTCAAGATTTGAATAACATATTCTGGAAACGTGCTTTCTCAAGTCAACTAGGGAGAAGGCTGCTCAGTGCAGCATGCATAATGGTGAGGAACTGAAGGAGCTATCAGGAATGCAGTCTCAGAGCCTGAGCAAAATTAAGCGTCATCTAACCATGTTATACAGCCTGCAAAACAGTAGATTAGAAGTAATGGAAATTATTATCAAACTATCATTGGATTAAAAATAGTGTTAAGTCCTTAAGAGGAAGCCCGTTAATCAACTTTCACTTGAATTCAAAAACACTCTTAGACATTTTATTACTTGCAGGAAGTACACTACTGAAAAAATCCAGAAGCATAAAGACAATGATTTGATACAGATTCTTATGTGGTAAAGAGATAAGATTCCTGTATTTGTTGCTTAACTTGAAGCACACTTCACAGCAATGAACTTCCATGTTGTTGCTGAGTTTATTTAGAGGTGAAACTAAAAATCACTTTTAAAAATCAAACTCAAAACGCCGTAAATGATGTATGAGATCTGAGGTTTCTTCAGGAAACAGTCAGCAGTTGTAGAGGTGTCCCATTGACATGTAAAATACTCCCTTTACTTGTGAAATTGTTCAGTTAGCCCACTGACAATCCCTACTGTTTCTGCGTTTATTTCTCAAGCACTGCAAAGAATGTTGCTAAATTGGAACTGTGATTTTGCATGCTGCAATTAATTTGCATTATGATTTTCATAGGAAGGGAAGAAATTTGCCAATTGTGTGTTTACTGGGCCTGTTAAACAGTGTCTGGTTTGCTAAATACAATTTTCTCTGCCTATGGCGTTGTAGGAGAGTTATCACTTGTATTTTTCTTGCAAACTTGGAGCCTCCCTCTTTATCCCCCATGTTCATTTAATGATGGACCAACTTAACTGCAGTCTGATGAGGGACTAGAAACGTGTTGAAGGATGTAACGATGATCACCTTTTATCTCTTTTTGCAAGTAGTTAATTATTTGTGTTTATAAAGTGAAATGAACTACCCTAATATTTACTAACATGCAAACGTATCTATACATATCTATCCAGTGTGTCTGTGTGATGGTAGATGCATGTATGCATACTGCAGCGTTTCAAATATTTTTTCAACAGCTAGAATTACATGTATTAGTTCCCAGTTTGTGTGATCCAATAGCTCTTTCTTCTAATATATCACAGACAAAGTGCTGTGTGGCAAGGGAGGAACTGCTGTCCCTTTGGAGCATGTAGTGCATGGAATTCCTTCAGCATTAGAGTGGCCTGTGCAGCAAAGGCTGCACATTGTCCCTGGTTCCCAGCTGAAGCAATTTCTTGCGTTTCCCTTATTTTGAGCCTTGGGTGTTTGCACAAGCTGAATGCTTGCTTTTTTTTTTTTTTTTTTCCTGCCTGTGTTTATATCTGTAAAGTGGGTGTAGGGAGAGCAAATGCCTGAAGTATCAGGAACTGAAACGGGATGTCTCAAGGCTGGCTTAAGGCCAGGATGAAATACATCTCTCTTGGCAGCAGGGGTGCTTGAGGCAGCCCTGTGATACTGGATAACTTATTTTTTTTTCACTTGGTTAGTCCCATCCGTACCTCAGCTGAACTCCTTTGTTGGGTGGCAGGCGGTCCGTACTTGGCCATCAGGGTGCTCCCTGCGTGTCCCTCCCCTTGGAGTGAGGGCAGGAGAAGAAGGTGCATGCAGTGGGCAGCGTTGTTGGCGTGTTGGCTGTTGTCCTGCTCTCAGGACCTGGCCTGTGTACCTGAGGAGGAGCCAGCCATCTCTTGGGAAGCCACGTGCCAGCGAAGGACAGAGCTGTTGGCCGCCACCTTCTCCGGTGTGCCGACTGAAAATGGTGCCCACTGGGTCTGTGGTGCCTGCCCCGCTTGGCATCCGGGAGGAGATGTCCCCCCATGGCACTGTGCTGTCTGTCACCTGTGTCCCCGTCTCAGCCGTGTCGGTGACAGTGACAGGCAGCAGCTGTCAGAGTGTCTCAGCCCTCCTCAGGGTAGCGTCCGCTCGGCCCGGGCAGGAATGCATTTATGGCATGTTTTGGTTTCTGTGCCAAAGACAATCAGTCAGGAATATGGCTCGGGTCACTATTTTCTTAGGGGCCTTTCCAGAGAAATGCAGCATATGGCTGCAGGCTCAGGGGAGCCGTGCAGTCCCTGCGAGCCCCAGGGCTGCAAGGAGCTGAGGCAGGCCCAGGAAGATGCTGCTCTGAAAATTTTGATGAGGCAGAAAGGCAAAGCAAGGATTAGTGTCAGTAAGTGGCTGCAAACAGTTTTCAAGGTTCCCCCTGCCAGCAATAGAGCCGAGTGTCTGGCCTGTATGCTTGGCACCCTTCCTCTCCAAGCTTTGGAAATGTTGCTGGAAGTTGATGCTTTCACTGCTGATTTTTTTTTTTTCTTTTTTTTTTCCTTTTTTCTTTTTTGCTTTTTTCCCTTTCTTATTTTCTGCTTCTACATACGGATGCTGGGAGGAAGCAAGATTCAGCTGAGAGAAGAGAGAGCAGGGCTGCCAGGGGCTGGGGTTCCTGGGAAAGGCAGCAGGGTCCTCTGCTGCAGCAAATCCAGAGGTTTTTGCAGCTTTCCCCTTCTGCACTCACTGCTTGCTGCCAGTGGCATGAGCATCCAGCCCTTAGTTATTATGATGTGAGTTTCACCTTTCAGTTGTCAAAGAACAGACCATTTAATTTATGGTTTTCATGCTGAAAGAAAAAAAAGAAGTGGGTCAATCAGGTATTAATAAGCTATTGCATTAAAATGGTGATAACCTACTGATTTTAAATAGTTTTTAAATGTTTCGGAATAGCTGCTGCAGACTCTGTGCAACATAGTCATGCACATGGCAGAGCAAATGAGGGACAGAACCTAGTGAGCATTTTTTAACTAAAAATGTGAACATTTTTACTCATTCATTTCCTGGGGCGAAATCAATGGCATTTCATAAAATATCTAACTGAAATAATTAATTAGGTAGTTGGAAGTGTCAGTATTTTCAAAAACATTTCTCATGTTTCATAATAATTTATATGGACTAATACTACAACTATTCTATAATAGCAAAATATGTATTATTGTTTAATTGTCTAATATAATAATGCATAGTTATTTAAGTTTTTCCAGTTTTTCTCAGCTCCTATTTTTTTAAATTAATTGTAGTATTTCTACCTGTAGGGAATTCTCAAAACAGTGATTACTGGATTAAAAAAAAAAGTATTTCCCCCCCCCCCCCCCCCCAAAGTTTGGCAAGTACAAGAAATGCAAATGAAAGATTCCATGTTTCAGGTGCAGTATGAGTGGGATTTCTTTAAGAAGTAAAAACCTGCGTTCATAGGGGGACACTGACAACTTGAAATTTGACAGAACAGAAACATTCTTGTTTGTTTAAACAAATAGTTCACTTTTATGTAGTTGACAAAGGACTGGAGTGAAAGAGAGGTGCAGGATAATCAAAATTGCATGCTGGTAAGATTAAGTGTGTACTTTGTAGGTCATTTGTTTGTATAAACAAGAACCTGTTGCTATAGCTGATGGTATTTCAAAGAGTCTTAAACCTTGAGAAGACCAACAAGAGTAAAAAACCTGTGGATTTCATGCATTTCCATGGATTGAAGTACAGTTCCTTTCTCAAAGCTATCCAGGTCAGTTCTCGGGCAGCCTGATGGGAGATGTGCTGAAGTCAACTGGAAGTAGGCTGTTAACTTCCAGTCTGTTTTGGAGCAGGGCTCAGGTGAGTTCCTTTGTTCCTTGGAGTAGACACTGCAGCACTGTGTCAGAATAATTAAAAAAAGAAAAAAATATTTTCAAGATTTATTATTTTTTTAAAAATTTAAGCAGTGAGGGAAATTTGTAATTGGACATGGTAATCAAAATATGTAAAAATGGTGCTGAGAAATGTGTTCTTATCTCATGTAATTGCTCCGTAATTGTTGGGGAAGGGAATCAGATTAGGGAAGCTAAGTATTTCCAGTGCTGAAGTTAATGTATTTTTGCAAATAGTGAGTCTAAGTCTGCATTCCTTGAAGTCAGTGGGAGTTTGTGTGTTTTGCAGAATTGGAGCTAGTATTTGAAAATTCTCAGGTTTATGTAAGCAAGTTTGCGTTTTTTTGGGTTTTTTTTAAGAATAATCAAAACTTTTTATCAAAGGATTCATTTATGTTTAAAATATTTTTTAAGTAGGAAGTGTTAATCTTGAAGGTATAATTTATTATTTCTTGACTTGTCTTTCTCTCCTACTCTCCATTCTCTTTTAAAACTGAAATACAGAAACATTTCCATCAAGCTTGAAAATCAGAAAATTAGTAAATGTTTTTAATGCTTAGAAATTTTTTTTAGTTTGGTTTTGGGGTTTTTTTTGTTCCTGGAGTATGTTGTTATGATACTCGCCAGCACTTGCTGCATTTTGTACCTGAAGTTAAAATATTTGTGTGGTACATTAGGAAAGCATTAACTAGCTGTAGTGATTGGTTTTTTGCCAATTACTACCCTTAAACGAAAATTTTGTATATGTAAAGTTACTATTTTCATGTCAATAACTTCATTTGGGAGAGTAAGTTGTTCTTTAAAGCCTGTCATTCTCCTTAGCTCTTTCAGAGATAAAAAGAGCAGGCAAACACATCAAAACTTGTGCTGTAGGTTATGGCGTAGATGAAGATTAGAGAGCTTAAAACCAACCTTCTGTGGAAGTTGTGCTTCACAACCATTACAGAACTTTGGAAAAGCATGCCACTTCCAGCAAAAATGGTTTCCTTGAATTTGGTACAAGAGCAAGTGTTTCTGCTGCTGTGGAAGCTGGTTCAGTTTTGTTTCCATGCTAACCAAATTTGCACTTTGTTTGACACTGTATGCGGTGCTCTTGCTGCCGGGGAGCTGCAAGCTCTAATGTATGTGTAGTAGATACTGTGTCTGTGAAAGCAAAACCAGCCCTGGAAACAAAATAGTGATGGCTGAGTCCTAGAAAACCTGCTTGAAAAAGTCCATGTGAGCAGAGGAGCAAAAGGAAATCTTCCCCAGTTCTGGGGATGCAGAAATAGAGACATGGGGAAGTGGTTCTCCTAAGACCATCCAGGGGTGACTTGAGATTGGAGACAGAAATGGGATTGTCATCTCTGTATCAAAGCATTTCCACGATCAGCATCCCTGATTCTTGATGTGAGAAGAAAGTTAGTACTTGTCCTGACCTTGCCAAAAATCTAATACTTGTCACAGCAAGATGCACGTCAGAGGGTGATTTTCATATCTCTGCAACCTTTACTGGTATCTTTCAGAACTGGGATCTAACCTGAGACACTTAGTAAGATGCAAAGCTCATTTAAGCAAGGCTGTTGCTGACTTGCAGTACTCTGAGCAATTTTACATTCTTAGCTAGGAGGGGTGGGGTGGGGGTGGTGATGGGGAAGACTGTCAGGGACTTGAAAAATCATTCTTTCCAGCTCTTCCAGGACTGCAAGCAGAAGCTGTCTGTTTTATGTACTCTAAAAATTCCTTCATTCTCTTCTGTTTAAGTTGAACATTCATTTTTAGGCTAGAGAGACCATGAGACCAAAGTTTAAAGATTGAATACTGTTAAATTCAGATGTAAAAAAAAAAGCCACCCTAATTTTTGGGAATCGGGCACGAAAGTATGAGAATCAGATAAAAATGCTGAAATTGGGAGAAAAGAAAATAACACTATTCTGAAAGCAGGATTTTTTTTTAAAATATGCTGATGCTTCTGGGGATAATTAGAATGTCTCCAGACATAATATGGGCAGGGTAGGGGCGGAATAGCTGGAAATTTGCAGAAAGTTTAAAGGCTACATAATAAAACAAAGGCAGATCACATGGATGTTCACTTTTGGTAGGTGGAACCAGTGCTCCTTTTATTTCTGTTGTAAGAGTGGAAGGAGCATTCAGGCTGTGCTTATTTGTAATCGTTGATCCTTAACTCTCATCCATATTCTCTGTATTTACACATGCGTTCTCCCTCATAATGCGGAGTAGCGATTTTCTTTGTCCTTTAACGACTTGTTTCCTCTTCAGTCATGCTTTCATTCACTTCCTTTTGGCTCTTTCTATTAACTCTAGCCTGTTCTAATTCCTGCTTGCTGCTGCTTTTTACCCTGTCTTTCCTTCTCTCCCCAGCCCTTAATTCCTCCCATCCTTCTGTTCCTCCTTCCTTCCTGCCTCCTGCCAGTGGCTCAGATGGTTTTGAGTGACCAAGATGTGGGAATGTTGCATGATGCATGTGGAATGGAGCAGCTGCCTGAGAGAGTTATCCCCAGAAATCCTTTCAGATTTCCCCACTGCTGGCAAACAGCAACCTCTGTGCACTAGGAAACCTTGGGAATAAGCTCTCAGAAGATGGGCTTCCCTGTGGTAGAGTCCTGTGGAAGCCCTTCTGGGAGCGAGTGCTGTGCAGTTGGAGAGGGCATGAAGCAGCAATGTACACTCATGTCATGAGGAAACAGAAACATGAACCAAACTGCTTAACCCAGCACCTTACACTTCTGCTGGACTAACTTGATTTAGTAAGTTAAAATGTCACTGCTGTGGCTGTAGTGCTGCTGTTTCCTTTCCCTGCCTGCTCGACGACAACGGCACTCCAGGGTTTTTAAAAACGTCTCCCAAAAGCGGGAAAGATCACGAAAAACATGCTCTTAATTGCGTGCAGTTTTTAATATTCCTGGGATCTATTTTGAAGGGTGCATTTGACAGAGAGAAACCCAGCAGCCCCACACTGAATCCTTTGTCCTTCCTGCAGGGTGAAACAGTAGATAGCTTACTGTAAGTGTGGCTGCCTGCCAACCCGTGGCGCAGATTCTTTTTTTAATACTGTAAACTGGCAAGAAATCAAGAATTGCCGTTCTTCCTTTTATTTACTTTCCCTTCTGTATTAAAGAGCTCAGTAAATAAGAGAAAGTTAAATGTTGAGTGAAGGTTTCATACTGATTAATCATTAAATAGCAAAGAGTTATCAGTTCGGGGGGGGGGATTTGCCCGCTTTTTTCCATTTCTCTTTGGTTGAAACTGGAAATATCAGTTGCTTCATCTGGAATAGATTATCACAGGGAAAAGTCTGTGCAGTTTGAAATGAGGACAGAGCAGAATGCATCCATCATGCATAGTTTAAAATAATCTGCAAGACTGCCTCTGATCTGATACTTAGATGTACTTCATCCCGATTTTCTTCAAAACTTGTGTTAATAATGAGTACTCTGTCTCTAGAAAAGGCTTTTTTTGTAGAGTCTGCCCCCAGCCTCTGCTTGTAAGTATTTTCTTATTTGAACAACTAAGCTTCCTGAAATAGCTGCTGAGTTTTTTGTTTTGCTGTTATATTTAAAAGTGGTAGAGGGGTGTGGAGTTCCTTCTGCTGCTTCTCAAATCCAAGGCATGCCTTGCAAGCTACTTTGCTTTCACACTAGGAAGGGAATCGGCATTGCTGCTTTTGTCATGGTTGTGTTGCTGAATTATTGGCAAAATTATCCTCAAGCAAAAAAAAAGATGTTGGTATTGATATAGTGCACGTTTGAGTGATTTGTCTTGAGAGAAATGTATTTCTATGTGCATGATGCAGGAGGCCAAATTAAATTTTAAAATTACTGTTGCTGTTAAATACAGACCTAATGTGAAAAATTAGCCTACAACAGATTGTTTTAAATCCCAAAGCGTACTGTGGTTCATTCAGAGGTCAATCTTGCTTAAAACATACTAAACATTTAATAATATCAATGTATATCTGTTGCTGACTTGATGAACCTACCATATAGGTCATGTATGCACAGCTTTATTAAAGGCATCGTTGAAAGAAAACATGGATTCATATTTTGTTTCTTTTATATTTCTTGGCTAATTGGAAATTAAGGTTTCTGGAAGCGATAAGGAGTAATTTTGCTTTAAAAGTAGTGGACTGTGACTGAAGAAATCTGGACTTGATCTGGCAGTTTCTTGAAATAACTTGTTCAAGTCATTAGTTGTTTTGGGGAGAGTTTCTTTTGTTTGTTTGTTTGTTTTCCCTCTGAGTTCTTCATCTGTAAAATGGAGATAATCCTGTTCCCTTACCAGATGGCAGTATGTTATAGATAAATTAATGAATGTTTGTGGGGAAAAAACAATAGCACTTAATGGGTTCAGCATAAGTATTCACATTAATGATTCATGTTAAAGAATGATTGAAAAACTGCATTAACTTGAAAGTTGCGAGTCTGCTGTCCCAGAGGCAGAGGCTTAGTTTCCAACCTGCAATGCCCAAATGAGGGACACGAGAAATATTTATTCAGGAAATTTAGTAGTTTACAAGTTTCCTTCCTTTGGTTCCTTCCTTCCTTTAGCTAGGAAGAAATTTTTTTTCAGACTCTGCTGGACAAGTCTGGATTTCTGAAGTAAATTCTCTTTGAATATAAAGGGAATAGGCACATTTTTGTGGATATTTGTGCAGGTGATCTGGTACAAAAATTAATGAGTAAATAAACTATTTAAAGATTATTAAATCTGAGAGATGATCCAAGGAAATGCGAGGAATTTTTCTAAGCAATTATTAATAAAACCCAACCTTCTCCTGCAAAAGCATGGATCAGAAAATATCCCACCTCAGTTATAGCCATCAGAAATCTTCCCCCCATTCTCCTTTTTCTTTTGAATCTAGATTTTGAGCTCCTTCAAGATATGTAGGAAAGTTTTGCAAAATGACAGGTAGAACTATCACAAACTTATTACTATTTTAGGGGTGTTGGGTAAGATGCATGATTATCTTGAACACAGTTTCGGTTTTGCTGCCTTTTCAGTGTAGCAGGCTACAGGGAAAATACAAATTCAGTCTTCAAGGATCCTCGACCTCAAAGGGAGAAATAAGTAGGTAGCAACTCTACTTTCACTTGTGTTTTGCAGTCTTTATTTTTTATAAACAGGGTTGTTTATTTGAAGCGTAAGTGGCATTAGTTCATCCGTTTTGTTATCCATATTAAAGGAAAATAAAGAAGTATCTGTGCAGAGTTGGAGTTACAATGTGGCCGTGTGACTTGAGAGGAGTCTACTAATACGGGATTCTCCTTTGATACTGGGAGCAGATTATCTTCAATAACTAGCAGATTTCTGTATATATTTTTAAAATGCAGGAATAAGTGTTTGATATAACTATTGCAGTGACTTTATTCAATAAAAAACAGTGCACTGCAGTGGCATTTCAGAGTTACTCTTGGCATGTTCGGATTGTTCTCTTGTGGATCTCAAAAGCTCAGGTTTTGTGCTCCTTTAACTATATATTTGGAAGAAACAGAAGATGGTTTTATCACTTGCTTCCCACTGACATAGTCAGTTCTTACAGTAACAATTTTCCTTGGCTGTTGCAGCGTGTGCCAGGAGATTGCAGATCCTGTGTCTGTACGTAGACTTGATACCTCAGAAACTGTCTTTTATCCGATATGCCGGTAAGGCAATTACCATGAGTCAGATGAACCTTCCACTCCAGGTTCCTTGTTATGGGTCAGGCCAGAGCAAGACCTTTTCTGGTCAGGGAGCCAGTCTGTGAATTAATGTCAGTGAGAATTACGGGTAAAATCCCCAGCCATGGCTAGTGTCCAAAATCAGTAGCAAGACTGGTAATTTAAATGTCTGCCGCTCCTGGACAAAAATAAGCTGCTTGCATCTCGCTCTTTCTCTCATCCTAACAAGACCGTTTTGGATTTGTCCGGGTAAAACCAAGAGAGTAAGTTCGAGGAGGAGGAAAAAGTGTGTCTTCCTCCTTCACTTCAGTAACTCTATGTTTGTCCATGTTTTTTTCCCCAGCTCCTTAAACCGGAGGAAGGATGTCCCACTGATCGTCTCTCAGCAGGTCACGGCATAAGCTGCTCCCTGTTTTATCCCTCCGATGAGGCCATATACCACTCGCTGCACTCACTCTTTTCCTTTGCCAGGTCACGTTTGATTTTCTCCTCTTGAACAGGGCTCAGAACAACCCCAGCCCTTGCCAGCCCCTCGCTCCCTTCCCAGGGCTGGGGGCTGCTGGGCAGAGTGACACTGGCAGCCCCGTGACCTCCGCGGCCGCCTCATCTCCGCTGTGGCACCTATGGCAGTATCGGCCACAAAGGGATTTTCTTTATTGCATTAAGCTTGCAGAGAGAAGATTTAGTAGGTGTGTCGCAGCGCCGTTAGCCTCCTGTGACCCGGTGTCTCAGCAAATCCTTCCGTGGCTGTGTAGAATTTGTTTCAGTTTGAGCAAATTCGTCTTCATTAGAGCCATTTTGAGGGAAACTGTTCCCTCTACCCACGGGGCCATCTTCTTAATTCTAGGTGGCTGGACCTACTGCTGGTATTTGAATCATTATGCCAGTCTTGAGCAACATCCCATCTGGCAATGGGAAATTCAAAAATACAATTAATTGAGTTCCCTTATATCATATGCTTGTGAAACCCTTTTTAACAAACTTTCACACAGAAAAAGAAGTTTTATGCTTGTGGTAGTAATGTTCATGAAAAAAACGCTTTGGTGTGCTTAGTGCAAAATAACATTTCAGCTTTTGGAGGACAACCACAAAATCTATGAAAAAAATAAATGTTGGCAGACACATAGGCAGAGGAAATCTATCAAAGTTTGTTGATGTTTGTCTGCAGTGCAGACCAGTTAACAAATTCTTTCCCTACGTGAACGAGCAGCATCTCATCACAACACTTCAAAATCTTTAAATAACTTAAAGGCTCTTTTCTTTGATGTGAAGTTCACTGTGCACCACCTTGGTGCCAGGGAGGATAGTTAGTTATTATCTTTATTGCAGGCGTGGCCTGATTTAAATATCTGTAAAAAATGGCTCATCTGTGGCACACTGATATTGCTTGAGCATTGAGTACCTGTTGTACGTGAGCTGCCTTCAGCTGGGGCGTGTTCAAAATGAAGAACAGAAAGTGTTTTACCATCCTTCAGATCCTAAATGGAGCTCTGCTGAAGTTCAGTGGGAAACTTGGAAGAGTCTGAGCCTAGCTTGGGAAAAAGTAAACAAAATAGGATTTTTAGGTGAGGTGCAAATAAGATTTGCCTGTACAAGTAGAAAAGTGAAACCTGCTAGTTTAGACCAGCAGGTTGCCTCTTGCCAAATTCCAGATGACAGTGACTAGAAGTGACTTGATTGGGTCTTTTGGTGTGAAAATCCCTGTTTCAGCTGGGAGTGCAGGGTATTTTGGGGGGAGAATTGCTCAATCATAGAGTCATAGAATAGTCTGGGTTGGAGGCAGCTTTAAAGGCCATATAGTCCCCTGCCATGGGTACAGACAACTTTCACTGACCAGGTTGCTCAAAGCCCCATCCAAGCTGGCCATGACCATTGCCCACTCCACAGCTCTCAGGGCAACCTGTGCCAGTGCCTCACCATATTCAGCATTAACATTTTTTTCCCAAGACATCATCATGGCTGTGTTACTGGATTATAAACAAACACAGGAGAGCTTTCTAGTTTCTTTGGAAAAATGATCAGAGGAAGGAATATCAATTTTTAAGATAGATGGATGCACTGCAATACCTGCTGCCCGTTATTGAGGTCTGAGGTCCAGCCACTGCCTTTGCTTTAAGGCGCTCACAGACCTTTCATAGGCTTGACATACATTGGATAAAATGTGAACCCTACGTGAAAGGATGGACTGCTGAGATAACCTTTAATTGCCAGATATGGGAAGGATTTAAGACCTGTTCCCAGCTTTTTTTTTTTTTTTTTTTTTGGTTTTTTTTTTTGTTTTGTTTTGTTTTGTTTATAGAATGTAAAAAGCCTTTCAATTAGCTTGACAGTTTTGGAGGGGGTCTTACCCTGAAGTTTCCATTCTCCTTGCACATTGCTTAGGAAGAAGAAGCGCATAATTTTTTGTCTGTGGATGCCTGTTGATGGAATTTAATGCTGTTTAACTGAGGTAATCAAAGGGTCAAATAATTTTGTGACTTGTTAAGTATCATTTCGTCTTTAGTACAGTGACTGTGGTCCCTGGGGTTGAAAAAGAAAAGGAAAAAAAACATAACAATGTTATGGTTCTTTTACCATCTGGCTTTGTGACAAGAATACCCGATCCTTGTGTTGCTCTAGATGATGAAAAAATAGATAAATAAATAGGATTTATGAGTTTACTTTACAAGGCTTTTCCATAGGGCAATTGATTTTATTTTAGTCTGTACAAGACAGACCAAGAAATTTAAAAAAAAAAAATCGTATTTCTCTCTTTTACTTTCCCAGATCCGGTGTAAATGAAAGAAGACTGATATGTGCTTACAGATCTTTAAAAATGCCTTTACAGTTTTTCTTTGGCTTTCTGAAGAGAAGATTCTGTGTTGTTAATTCTGAAGAAGGATTTTTTTTTTCAGTAATTTTGAATGCCCTTGGGCCCTCTTATGCAGAACTCTGTAATTCTTCATGACAAGCACCTTGCACAAGGCTTTTTGGGGTGGGAACCTTCCTTTTTAATTAAGTTGCAGATAAAGGTTCAGCTCAGCCATGTTAGTGGTGGAAGTTTCTTCAGTGACTTTTCCCATCAATTGTATACTTTGTGTCAAGGTCAAAAGTATCAATGTTCTTCAAAAAATATCCCATAACTTTTTTTTTCCTTTAAGGAAACAGTAGTCTCCTTTACAAGAATCTCATACAAAGGATTAAATTGGTAGAATCAGGAATTCAGGATAAATTAAAAGGCTTTTTGTAAATATGAAGATATTCCATTTAATATAAGCTGATGTTTTCCACTTTGCATGATTAGGCAAATGCAAAATTAAGTAGCAGAAGTCAAGATCAGACACATTTTGAAGGTTTGTTTGTTTTTGAAGTGTATTCCTCTTCCGAGGAGAATATTTTTCAGGTAAATATTAGATCTGTCTGTAAACTGGAAAATCAACTTTTCATCTTGCTTAAAAGGTGCCTTTGTAATAAGGGCAATGTAATATCATTAAAATAGTGTTTTCCATGAAGAGAAATGCAATGCCATACTATATTTAACTACTTTGTAAGACCCAAGCTGTTGTATGAGAAAATTTCAATAAAGTTTCTAATATTAAAATATATTTTGCAAGTCTATAACCTTCTTTGACACTTATCACTTGGAATTATATACTGGCTGTCTTCATGAAAGAAGGCTTAGAAGGCTGTGTCTTTAATAATTTTCAAAATATGAATATAATTGTAGGTTTCTCATTATAACAGAGGTACCAGTTGTGTTTTTTTAGTGTAGAGATGGTTAAAAGATTGTATATTGGTCCTCACAGATAGACATCTATGTATATTTGTGAGGTAAAAAGTAGCTGTTTTGTTGCATGAAAGATAACTGAGGTTTAGAAATTCCTTAGAAACGAGCAGGTGAAAGTTTCCTGATGTCTACAGCTTTATGCCTTAAGGCCTGATTCTGTAGTTGTACCCAGAGAGCAGTGAGCAGAGTGGGATGTAACGGAGAAGATGCTTTGGGACCGATCCTGTAGCAAGACCCGGCTCAGCCTCAGTCACCCTTTGGGGCATGGCATGTCCTGAAGGGCAGTCACTGCTTCAGGAGAGTGGCCAGGCTTCCAGGGCAAGGGTGTGTTTTGTGGGGCACAGGTGTATCTGTGTGAGCGTTTAGGAGTGGGTTAGGGGTGTTCTCCTGGAGCAAGTCCGCTCATTGTCCCCGCTTCCTGCCGACGTGCGCGCCTCGCCCAGCAGGCTCTGAGTGCGCGGGCAGGTTTCGTTTTGGGGGCTGCTAAACCAGAAGATGTTTCCACCTGGAAATACCCATTCAGTGTCAGCAGGACCAGCCTGGTTGTAGCTGAAAGTGAAACCATCTGATGGAAATGTGGACACTTGTCCTAGACGTCAGCCCCTGAGGAGCTGTGCTGCTGGCTGTTGTCACAGCCCTGACTGCTGTCTCTGTCTTGGCCAGGCACTAACAGCAGGTGCCTAGGGAAGACAGTAAAAGTGCAAGCACGTAGTAGTGCTTTCCCAATATATTTTCCCAGCTTCCAGCAATCTGAATCTCACAAACTTCCTGAAGCAGAGATGATATCTTTGGTTTAATAGCCTGTGATAGATTTTTCTTCCATTAGTTTGTCTTACTGTTTTGTAAACCCTGTGCATTTTTATCATCCACAATATCCTGTGCAATGAGTCCTAAGGTAGAACAATGTATGTGTTAAGAAGCATTCTTAACCTTCTTTTTGTTTATTTTGAATTTACTACTTGATCATTTCATTTGATGCTCCTTTGTTCTTAACTTGTAAGAGACAAATGATTCCTTATCCACTGCCTTTATGGTGCTCTATTTATCACAGATCTCTTTGATACTACCTTAATTGTTTGTCTTCCAGGCTGGAAAATCCATGTCTATTTAGTTCCTTGATCAGAACCCATTTCATACCTTTGATCATCCTTGTTCTCCTCTCTGTCTTCCCTTGTTCTCTTGTGTCTTGAGACTGGAGGACTGCATGCAAGCTAGAAAATGTACTCATTGTGCAGCATCTGTTGTTTAAATGCTGGCTTAAGGTTGTGTTCTGTGGTGCTCTACATTTCCCATAATTTTCAACAGTATTTGCTTCTTTATTTGCTGAAAGTAAACCATCAGTTTTTTATAAATGTTCCCAATGAACACAAGATCTTTCCCTGTAGTGGTAACAGCTCACCCAGAGCCCATACTGTATTCATAGGATTGGGGTTGTTTTCCTCCACACCACTCCCTACAATTCTTTATACCTGCCAGCACTGAGTTTTGTCTTCCATTTTACAATTTAGTCTTTTGCTGTGTGACATCAGTTGCAGTTGTCTCAGTAAGCCTCCGTTTGTGTTGCTGTGAGCGACTTGGTATCAGTAGGGTACTCTTTCTGCACACCTTTCTTCCCTCTTCTTAAACCCATTTGTCCAGCTGTATCCTACAAAACTCCTGTGGAATATTTGTAGTGACCTATTTTCTTAGAGAATTTGAATGTTCAATACCATCTTTTCTTTCCCATTTTTTAACAAGTTATGTATTTGTTTGGAGATTAAACAAGTGGATTGATCTGATCATGTTTGTCCTCACATTCAGCAATTCTGTAGCAATGCTTATGGATTTATTAGACAATTGTTCAAATGCCATGTGGACTCTTCCCCAGCACGTGGTATGTAGCTCTCTGTTCTTTGTAACAGTTCCTATCAATTTGCTTGATGCGTACATCAAATTAATTGTTTTGTAGTTTTCTGGATCCTCCTGAGAGGCCTGTTAGGAGCTTGGCAATGTGTTTGCTATCTCACACTTCTCTGGTACAGAGATGGGTCTAAATAAGATTGACACGAGCAGTAATAGCTCAGCTGTGTGTACGTGAGTTCCTGCAAAAGTTGAGGGAGTGCCATCTCACGCTTGTGGTCTGTTACCATTTGTTTTGGCCATATTTCTCTGATGATCTCTATCACTGATGCTTAAATTTCAGGCTGATTCTCAACCCAGAGACAAAAAACCCTACTCCAGTCAAGGGATCATCTACC